>CM046875.1:651909075-653109075 GCA_025667525.1 Glebionis coronaria
AAAAGGAAACATGGCTAAACTAGTGGGGAGTGCCCCTTTATTCGCATGCATGGGGAGGAAGAATTCCTCCAATTAACTGCTTCTACTCTTGATACTGGGTCTTCTAATCTTGGTACCTGTTGGGCTTGTTGATCACACGTTTAGGCCTACTCGACTGTTGGGCTTGCTGGGTCTGACTGGTATCAATTCTCTCCCCCTTAAGAGTGGACGCGTCTGCGTGTCCGTTGTAGAAGTCCGGAAAACGAAGTGCGATCTCATGAAAATCTTCCCAGGTTGCTTCAGAAGTGGGTTGTTGCTTCCATTGGATAAGAACCTGTGTTGTTGGACCCACTTGGCGTTGTTGTAAAATGCGTTCTGGAGTTGGTGAAGAAGTGGTGCAGTCCGTGAGCCACTCGCTTGGAAATTCAGTAGATGTGTGTTGGCTGTGGCTCTCCTTGAGCAATGAAACATGAAAAACAGGGTGTACGCGTGAAGCGATTGGCAGCTCCAATCGATATGCTACTTGGCCAATTTTCTCTAGGATGCGGTAGGGGCCGAAATAGCGTTTAGATAGCTTTTGATTCTCCCGTGCTGCTACTGAAGTTTGTCTGTAATTTCGAAGGCGCAAGAAAACGCAGTCACCAACTTTGAATTGTTTTTCCATGCGTTTTTTGTTGGCTTGTTTGACCATTCTGTGTCGAGCTGCTTCCAAGGCTACTTTGAGTGCGTCAATTAGTCTGTGGTGTTCCACAAGAGAGGTGTCAATTGAGGCGGTGCGATTATCTCCTGGAGTGTAATCATGGATTGTCGTTGCTTCTCTACCATACAGAGCATGGAATGGCGTCATTTTGATGGATGAATGATAACTTGTATTGTACCAGAATTCCGCTAAGTATAGGTATTTGTTCCAGGAGCGTGGCTCGTCATGTACGAAGGCGCGTAAGTAGGACTCAAGGCAACGGTTGACAACCTCCGTCTGACCGTCGGTTTGGGGGTGGTAGGCACGAGTGTTGTAGCTTTGTGCCTAATTGGGTGAACAATTGCTTCCAAAAGTGGCTTAAAAAGAGTGGGTCTCTGTCTGAAGTGATTGTTTTTGGTAATCCATGGAGTTTGTAGATGTTTTGGAGGAAGATAGTTGCTAGGGTCTGGGCGGTGTAGTGGGTAGGAAGGGAAATAAAGTGGGCAAACTTTGAAAGACGGTCAACGATTACCCAAATGGCGGTTTTCCCATGTGATGCTGGAAGATGAGTAATGAAGTCCATCGTGATGTCATGCCATGGTTTTGAAGGAACCGGTAAAGGTTGAAGGAGGCCATAAGGTTTGTGAGTGGGGTACTTAATTGATTGGCAGGTGGTACACTTCATGACAAAATCTTTAACATCTTTTTTAAGCTCTGGCCAATAAAAAGCAGCAGCCAAACGCTTGGTGGTTGCTTCGATGCCTGCATGTCCGCCCAGTGTGGAATTATGGAACTCCTGCAAAATAAGAAATCGAAGATGTGGAATGTTAGGGATAAATAAACGACCATGGTTGTAAACCAGGCCGTTGTGAAGTGTGTGCGGTGAATTTGTAGGTGAGTGGTGCTCCAATTGCTCAATCAAACTCTTTCCCTCGGTGGTGTTCTGGTAATAAGATCGGAGCTCATTCAGCCATGTAGCGGTTGGGGTAGACAAAGCCATAAAAGTGACTGGTTCGGGGCGGCTTAAAGCATCTGCTACTTTATTTTCCTTGCCTGGTTTGTAATGAAGTTCAAAATCGTAGCCCAGTAATTTGGTAAGCCATTTGTGTTGCTCGGGGGTTTGAATGGTTTGGGTAAGAAGGTGTTTCAAACTATGGTGATCCGTGAAAACTCTGAAACGGCGGCCAAGAAGATACTGTCGCCATTTTTTATGGCCTCAATGATTGCATAAAGTTCCCGTACATACGTTGAATTTCCTTGCATACGATCACATAACTTCTTGCTAAAGAATGAAATTGGCTTATCTTGTTGGGAGAGTACGGCGCCAATAGCGATCCCTGAAGCATCTGTGGTGATATCAAATGGCTCGTTGAAATTGGGGAGGGCGAGGGTTACAAGTTGTGTCATCGCTTCTTTGAGCGCATGAAAAGCAGATGCGGCTTTTTGATCCCAGGTAAAGGAGGGTTTCTTGAGAATGTCCGTTAGTGGGGATGCTATGTGGGCGTATTGTTGGACAAAGCGGCGGTAATAACCCGTTAAGCCCAAGAAGGCTCGTAAGGTTGTGAATGAGGCTGGAGTGGGCCAAGCCTGGATGACGGCTATCTTTTCTTGATCGGTATTGACTCCTTTAGCTGTGATAATGTGCCCCAAAAACGGAATGGACCCTGTAGCAAACACACACTTGGATATCTTGGCATGATATCGATTGTTTTTCAGTGTACGAAAGACGAATTCCAGCTGCGCATAATGTTCCTCTAGGGTTTTGCTGAACACCAGTATATCATCAAAAAAGACCAGAACAAATTTACGTAGTACTGACCGGAAAAGATCATTCATGGCGGATTGAAAAGTAGAGGGCGCGTTGGAGAGACCGAATGGCATAACACGGAATTCATAGTGCCCGTCAATTGTCCAGAATGCTGTTTTGTGCACATCGTTCGGTGATACCCGTATCTGGTGATAGCCCGCCCGTAGATCGATTTTGGAGAAAATGGTTGCACCATGTAGCTCATCGAGGAGCTCGTCGACAGTGGGTATGGGAAAGCGGTCTCTAATTGTGACAGCATTTAGTGCTCGGTAGTCGACGCAAAAACGCCAAGTACCATCTTTCTTTTGTACCAGTAGGACGGGTGACGAATAAGGGCTTTGGCTTGGTTGTATCACTCCTTCGGCTAACATATCTTTGATTAATCCGGTCATGATTTGCTTTTGGTAGTGCGGGTAACGGTAGGGTTTGACATTAACAGGTTTGGTATTAGGGAGGAGGGGGATAGTGTGGTCATGAGGGCGATGAGGGGGTAGTCCGTGGGGTGGGTCGAAAAGGGTTTTGTATTTGGTTAGTAAGGCATCGATGGTGGGATCAGAACGTGTTAAAATATTTGGACCTAATCAGATACCATTTCATAAGTAGAGGGACTTATTGTGTTAACTTTGAATGTTTCAGGGTTACTTTGGACAAGCAGTGAAATATGCTGATGAGGTGGAGGGCTTAAGCTGGCGTATGTGAAACTTGGAAGGCTTGGATGTATATTGAGACTAACGTCTCTTGGAAGCTTTGACCGTTTGGTCTCTTGGGAATATAATGCGACGCTCCCATTTCTTGTCATTTTCATCTGGGTTTTATGTGTGTGTGTTTTTGATCTAAATACTCTCTCTCAAACATGTAACCCAGATCATTTTTATTTATTTTTTGTTCTTGTTCTTGTAAGACTATTATCATTTAGATAATAGAGTCACACCAGTGTAGCTGTGGTGACTGTTTAATCTTTTGATTCGAACTTGTTTTTATTAATTGAAGTGTTTGATTCAGTGTTCAAATCTTCTACTTTGCCCTTATCTATTATTTCTTCATGGTATCAGAGCCATGGTTCTCTGAAATCGTTGGAAATATTTTAGGGTTCCAAAATATTTTTAGGGGTTTTTAAAATTGAAACGTTTTTTTGGATAGATCTGCTATTGAGATAGTCAGATTTAAAAAGATTTTGCTCTCATTGTTTTTTATTCATCCTAAAATCGATTTTTTAATTTTAGGGTTTCAAAATATTTGGGGGTTTTTTATATTATATATGTTTTAACTTTGTTCGTGGTGCAGGGACGTTATATATTAGATCTATTTCATAGATCTGTCGGTGGTTGCACTTTTCCCTAATTTTTCTTAAATTTGGGTTTGGTGAGGAGGTTCTGTTTCCTCTAGACTAAGTGAATCTAGAAGAAACAGATCGATTGTGCTTTTGGTTTATGCATTGTAACACCTCTGCTCTCTCTTCTTATTTGATTATTTGGTTACTTGCTTATTTATTCGTTCATACTTGTTCTTTGGGTGTTATCTGTGTGTATACTCTCTCATATTTTGATTCTCTCTTTTTTGCTGATCTTGCTTTTGATTGTTGGGGTATTTTGTTTATTTGGACCCTTAATCACTGTCTTGCCCTTGACCTGCCACCCTTGAGTGGTTTGGAAGCCTGGGAACTTTGTTGACTTTGATTAAGTTCATTTTTTTGGGAGTTTAGTTTCTGTGACTCTTCACTATGACTAGTGTTCATGGTGACACAGACACTGAACAACAAGATGACCAGATTGGGGAAGAATCTGTTGTCACCTTGATAAGTAAGCTTGTTATTAGTGACCCTTCGCATCTTCACCCAAATGACTCTGCCACATTGACTGTGATTTCTATTAAACTTAAAGGAACTGAGAATTATCAAATCTGGTCTAATGCTATGCTTTTGGCATTGGAAGGAAAAAATAAAACTGGTTTCATAAATGGATCTTGTAAAAGATCCCTAACTAATGATGTGTTAGGAAGACAATGGGACAGAGTCAATGCTGTTGTGTTAGGATGGATTCTTAATTCTATTTCTGATGAATTGTTTCTTGGTCAAATTTTTTCTAAGAAAGCTGAGCATGTTTGGAATGATTTGAAAGAAACCTATCATAAGGTTGATGGGTCTGTGATATTTAACTTGCATCATAAGATAAACACTTTGAAACAAAATGGCTCAAATTTGTCTGATTATTATCATACCTTGAATGCTTTGTGGAAACAATATGATGCTATGGTTGAGCTTCCTAATTGTGTGTGTTCTGCTACTAGTAAATTTAAGAACCATAATAGTCTGTTGAAATTAATGCAATTCTTAATGGGTCTTGATGATTCTTACATGACTATTAGAAGTTCTATTCTTTCTAGGGAGTCTTTACCTGATGTCAAAGGGGCTTATGCTATTATCTCTAGTGAGGAGTCTCACAGAGTTTCCTCTGGCAATGTGTCTAGTTCCTCCCAAAGGAATCAGACATCTGCTTTCTTTGCTAATGGGCCCACCAGAAATGTGGTTCAAAGAAATCAGAGTAATAACTCTGGTGGCTTTAGACCTAACTTCAATGCTACCCCCAACTACAATAGTAACCCTAGACCTAATGTGCCCAATGGGAACACCTACAGACCTAATGTGAATTCTGAAGTGATTTGTGAAAATTGTGGGTACAATGGGCATACTATTGATAGATGTTTTAGACTCAGTGGGTACCCTGCTGATTTTGGAAAAAAGAGACCTGGCCAAAACTCTAAAGGAAAAAATGTTTCTAACAATTCTGTGGGGACTAATCCCAACTCTGTTTTTTCTGATGAACAACTTTCTGCTTTACTCTCTCTTATCAAAGAGAACAATGGGAGTGAGAAGGGTGTGCAAGCCAATATGGCAGGTACTTACCTAAATTACAGTAAAGCCTTCAATGATAACTTTAGTAACTTTTTTTGTTCTAATATTCATTCTAAAGTTACTCAACATGGGAAAGTGGTTGACTCTGGGGCTAACCAACATATGACTAATGATGAAAAAGAACTGGACAATGTGTTTGATATTTCTCACTTAAAGATTAAAGTCAGTCATCCTAATGGGACTGAAGCTTTCATGTCTAAGATTGGAAATCTGAAACTGGGAAATGGTCTTGTCTTGTTTGATGTGTTGGTTATTCCTGAGTATTGTGTTACTTTAATATCTGTGCATAAATTAGCCAAGGATAACAAGATATTTGTGGTTTTTGATGAAAATAAATGCCTTTTTTTGAATCAGGATTTGAATCTGAAAAACATTCTAGGGATTGGTAATCAATGTGGTGGTTTATACTACTTAGATACTAAAGGTATTAAGTGTAATGCTAGTCAAACTGTCCCTTTTTGTTCTCTATCTTATTATGATTGGCATTGTAGACTTGGCCATCCTGGTGACCCTGCTTTAGATATCTTAAAAGCCACTTTGAAACTTGATAAACATGATAAGTATGACTATTGTGAAGTTTGTCAAAGGGCTAAGCAGTCCAGAAAGCCCTTTCCTTTAAGTGACCATAATACCAAGTGTTTGGGGGACATTGTTCACCTTGATTTATGGGGTCCTTATAAGGTGACTAGTCATACTGGCCATAGATACTTTCTGACCATTGTTGATGACTTTACTAGAGCTGTTTGGGTATATCTCATTAAGTCTAAAGATGAAGTTGTCACTTTTATTGATGTGTTTTTTAAAATGATTAAAAATCAGTTTAAAAGAAACATTAAGATCTTTAGAAGTGATAATGGTACTGAATTTGTTAACCAAACTTTCAATAAGTTTTGTAATAACAATGGCATACTTCATCAAACTTCATGTGCCTATACCCCACAGCAAAATAGGGTGGCTGAAAGGAAACATAGACACCTGTTAAATGTGGCTAGGTGTCTTATGTTTCAGGGGGGAATTCCTTTAAAATTTTGGTCTGAATGCATTCTAACTGCTACCTTTCTCATTAACAGATTACCCTCTTCTGTGTTAAATGGAAAGTCCCCCTATGAAATGATTTACAATACTTGTCCTAATCTCTCTCTTATCAGAATGTTTGGCTGTTTATGCTTTGCTACTATCTTGAATAGTCATGATAAATTGTCTAATAGGTCGGAAAAATGTGTTATGATGGGTTATTCTAATTCTCAGAAGGGTTACAGGCTTTTTAGTCTTGATAGGAATCAGTTTTTTGTCTCTAGAGATGTGAGTTTTTTTGAGTCTATATTTCCTTTTAAGGATTCTGTCTCAAAAGACAAGCATAATGAGTCTAATGTCCTTAGTCTTGGTCAAGATAAAAATTTGTTAAACTTCTTTGATTTAGATAACCCTGAGCTACCTAATGATGATGAGAGAGTAACAGGTAGTCATAATAGTGACCATGAGTCACAAAGTGAGGGTAGCCACTCTCCCAACCTTGGGAACAATATGGACAATGTTGATTCTCCAAATATTGGAGATGATGCTCATAACAGTGAGGATATTGAAGCTAGGTTGGGAGAGGAGGCTGCAACACTTGATGAAAATAATGAGTCTGAAGGTCACTTGAATCAAAATCCAAGTGCTTCTACTCAGGGTGTTAGAAGGTCTACCAGACCTTCTGTTTTTCCAAAAAACTATAATGATTTTGTTGTTAATTCCAAGGTTAAATATGGTCTTGAAAAATTTGTAGGGTATTCTAAACTTAATCATGAAAACTTATGTTTTGTCGCCCAACTTAACAAAAACAGTGAGCCAAAGAGTTTTTTTGAAGCTTCTCAAAATCCTGATTGGGTCAATGCTATGAACACTGAACTTGCAGCCCTTCTTGAGAATGATACTTGGGACATTGTTGAATTACCAAAAGGTAGAAAGGCCTTAGGTAGTAAATGGGTTTGGAAACTTAAGTTTAAATCTAGTGGTGAAATTGAGAGATACAAGGCTAGGGTTGTTGCCCAAGGCTTTGGTCAAAAAGAAGGAATTGACTTTGATGAAACTTTTGCTCCTGTTGTTAAGATGGTTACTGTTAGATGCTTACTTAACATTGCTATTGTGCATTCTTGGCCTGTTTTCCAACTTGATATTAATAATGCTTTTCTTTATGGTGACCTTGATGAGACTGTTTACATGAAACCACCTCAAGGCTATCTTGCTGGTGGTGATAACATGGTCTATAGACTAAAAAAGTCATTGTATAGGCTTAAACAAGCTCCTAGACAATGGAATGCTAAGCTTACAGCTGTGTTAAGTGAAAATGGTTTTGTTCAAAGTAAATCTGACTATTCTTTGTACACTAAGTCCATTGGTAACATTTTTCTTGCCTTGCTTGTGTATGTTGATGATATCATTATTACTGGAAACAATGTTGGTGAGATTGAAAAATTTAAGATGTTTCTGAAAACTAAGTTTATGATTAAGGACTTAGGCAAGTTGAAATATTTCTTGGGTATTGAGGTTATTGATACTAATTGTGGCATTTGCTTAAATCAAAGGAAGTATGTTTTGGACCTTCTTTCTGAGTATGGTATGTTGGCTTGCAAACCTGCTAGCACTCCTTTGGTTACTAAACTTGTTGTTTCTAATGAGGCAACCATTAATGACCCTTTACTTGATAATATTGTTGACTTTCAAAAACTGATGGGTAAGCTTATTTACTTAACCAATACCAGGCCTGACATATCTTATGTAGTTCACTGCCTGAGTCAATTCATGCACTCTCCTTTGAGATCTCATCTCAAAACAGCCTTCAAGATATTAAGATATCTTAAAGGTTCTCCAGGTTTGGGCATTCATATTAAGAAGACTTCTGGTATGTTTTTAAATGCTTATTCTGATGCTGATTGGGCTAAGTGTGTTGTTACTAGGAGATCTGTTACTGGCTATTGTGTTTTTGTTAATAACAATCTTGTTTCTTGGAAGAGTAAAAAGCAAAACACTCTCTCCAAATCCTCTACTGAAGCAGAGTATAGAGCTCTTGCTTCAGTCACCAGTGAAGTCATTTGGATTTTAAAGATTTTGAAAGACTTAAAATGTGAAAATCTTTTACCTGTTACCTTGTACTATGACAGTAACTCAGCTATTAAGATAGCTGCTAATCCAGTATTCCATGAAAGAACCAAGCACTTAGAAATTGACTTACATTTTGTGAGGGAAAAAATTCTGGGTGGTGTTGTTAAAACTTGTAAGGTGGATTCTGCTAATCAAATAGCAGATATCCTCACAAAGGGACTGGATACATTACAACACAATGCTCTTGTTAAAAAACTTGGCATGTGTAATTTGTATTGGGTATCTGATTAAGGGGGGATGTTAAAATATTTGGACCTAATCAGATACCATTTCATAAGTAGAGGGACTTATTGTGTTAACTTTGAATGTTTCAGGGTTACTTTGGACAAGCAGTGAAAGATGCTGACGAGGTGGAGGGCTTAAGCTGGCGTATGTGAAACTTGGAAGGGTTGGATGTATATTGAGACTAACGTCTCTTGGAAGCTTTGACCGTTTGGTCTCTTGGGAATATAATGGGACGCTCCCATTTCTTGTCATTTTCATCTGGGTTTTATGTGTGTGTGTTTTTGATCTAAATACTCTCTCTCAAACATGTAACCCAGATCATGTTTATTTATTTTTTGTTCTTGTTCTTGTAAGACTATTATCATTTAGATAATAGAGTCACACCAGTGTAGCTGTGGTGACTGTTTAATCTTTTGATTCGAACTTGTTTTTATTAATTGAAGTGTTTGATTCAGTGTTCAAATCTTCTACTTTGCCCTTATCTATTATTTCTTTAGAATGGTGTATGGGGTCTGTGGTGGGTGGGGTGGGGGGTTGATGGTGGTATATCATAGTATGTAGGGAAGCCAATTTTTTTATAAGGGAATGGAGCGAGCTACGGGTAACAGGAGAGGTTAAGGGTTGACCTTGTAGTACACAAATGGAACCATTAACCGTAAATGTTAACCTGGGAATGGAGAAGTCTGCTACTATTGTGCCTAATGATCCCAACCATGCAAGGCCCAGGATCACGTCTGCGCCTGCAACTGGAAGAACAAAAAGTGGAACATTAAAGGTGAATTTATTTATCTCCAGGGGTACGTTTTGGAAAAGGCTATTGCATTCCAAGAATTGACCATTTCCAACCATAACAGGAAAGGGTGTGATAGGGGTGGGTTTGGTGGAGAGGTGGGAGGCGATGCGGGGTTGGATGATGTTGTGGGTACTGCCGCAATCGACAAGGATTGTGACCGGTTGATTGCTGACATAGCCCGTAACACGTACGGATTTTGGAGATTGTAACCCGTAAAAGGCGGCATCGGAAAGTGCAAGGAAATATGGGGTGTGGAGATCGGTTTGTTGCGGGGTGGTGTCGGTGGTTTCCGTGGTAGCAGCGAGGTCAAGGAACCCGGAATCAGGAATGTTGTCGAGGTCCGATGCGGCATCGTTGTCGGCGATCAGCAAGAATTGAGGCGGGCTACATACGTGTCCGGGGTGGTATTTCTCCGGGCAACGAAAACAAAGGCCCTCTGCTCTCCGTTTTTGAAGTGCCTCTGGAGAGAGTCTAGAAAAGGGTAGCGGTGGTCGAGTTCTTGGTGTAGGCAGCAGGGGGGTGGTTATTGGGTTGGTGTTTGGTGGTGCCGTGAGGGCAGGTGTAATGGGTTTGAGCAATGGGTTAGGGGTTTGGGAGATAGGGCGTGGTGAAGGGTTGTATCGGGTGCGGTTGCCGGCTAGTTTATCTTCAACGAGTTTGGCTAGGACATAAGTTTGGTGGAGTGTGGTTGGGTTGTGAAGGATTAGAACTACCGAGAAGCTAAGAAGAAGAAGAGACAATTGGAGCAATTTTCAGTCATATTCCATAATGAAAAGAACAAAGCTTTAAATACTACTAATGAAGGGAAAATGCAGCCTAAACTATTGAAACGTTGTGGAACATGGAGAATTAAAAGGAAACATGGCTAAACTAGTGGGGAGTGCCCCTTTATTCGCATGCATGGGGAGGAAGAATTCCTCTAATTAACTGCTTCCACTCTTGATACTAGGTCTTCTAATCTTGGTACCAGTTGGGCTTGTTGATCACACGTTTAGGCCTACTCGACTGTTGGGCTTGCTGGGTCTGACTGGTATCATGTTGCCAATGATTGTTTCTTGTGGAAGTCAAGTAGAAATTAATCAAGGTAACAGACATGTGCTGATTTTAAAAAAAAATGAGTAATTGAGAATAGTATTAAGCTTTTATACTCTGCTAGATGGTATAACCGTCCCAGATCCTTTGCGTCTCAGGTTTAAACCTTGCTATGTAAATGTGTTTGTAAATATTTCTTAAGTTATCGGAGATACGTATTCGGATTAAGCTGGATTATGTGTCCTCAACTAACATGAACAAAGATAAACCTACCCATCTATACTTGTCATCCGCTTCAGAATGGGATTTATCAAAGATTGGAAAAGAACATTCAAGTTTGCAACTCGACAATTTAACCAACAGATTATGCTAGTCACACATTGATAATCGCTAACTCGATGTACATGTTTCCTAAAAACACTAAAGACATACTACAGATATGTCTGTCAAATCTTTTCCGCTTAATCCGACTCAATTCTTTTTTACGGCTCTACATTAATGATCATATGTCTACCCCTTGTATACGACCCTTTACACACTTTCGTCTGGTCGAAAAAAAATATGCAGTTCAACATCTCAACTTACCAAATTTGTACGCTGCTGCAATATAGCCACTATCTCTAGTTTATTTGAACAAGTATAGTTAGACTTCAATGGTATTTCAAATCGTATAGTTATTTTGAAACTATAATTAAGTGGCGCAGGTCGACCTTTTACTTCATGTATATTTCACCTGAGTCCACGGGCCAAAGTTGACTTAAGTGTCAGCTTAGTTGACAAAAAGACACATAACGTATCAGATTTGGGCAAAAGAAGGGTAGGCTATTTCTTGTTCTAGTGAATGTCGCGCTGCAAGTGAAAAATCATTCAATTTGGTGAGTAGACTTAATTATAGACAACAACATTAGTAGAAAGTTGTTTTGTTATTAAGAAAAATTTAGTGGGCTTAGTCGTGCCAATGACTCGAACTCACCTAATGTCTGTATTTTAGTACAATATCCTAATTCTTTAATCATAGTTAGCACATGAGTTGTTTATGAAAAAATGTACAAAAAGGTGTTTGCAAGTCAATCTTGAAGCAACCTGTACTACAGATTAAAGACTTGGTTCTTAAACCTGTTCATTATTAAAAATCCTAGAAAAGGATACATAATCTGCTCCTTCTCATTATATTCACCACATGTTCTCCGATTTGTATTTTCGTCTTCTTGAACAAAGCACACGTAAAGTTGATTATAGTTTTTGAAGTGCAGAAGTATACTCGCCACCCTCGTGTAACTATACTAGTCAAGGTGTTGCGTTTTCTTTTAACCAATGGCTGCACCCACGGGTGAAACCTCGTGTATACCAACTGGCTAGCCCTCGGGTGTCAAGAAAGATCTCATCAGTCATGTAGTTGTCTTTGCATGCTGTGTTTAGTAACTCTAATATGAGCTTCAGCACAAAAACAAAAACAGAAAAACACAACATGAACGTGTTTAAGGACATTGGTTTGAATAATGTTCTACAGACATGTTAATTCAAGCGTTCCATACCCAGGCTATTTTGTCATCACAAACGGTGATGGAACTAGGGGTTCCCCTGTTGTCCCGGACAGTGACGGAATTTTGATTCGTAGTGCTATAATCACTATGTCAAAAAGGAAAAAAGAACAATAGAATGACGCTTTTATCTTTTACACGACAAGAAAAACAAAACAATGAGTAACTAAATGCGATATGAAAATGTGAAATTTATGTTTGGTTTATCCCACATCGAAGGTTGAAGTAAAGTGAAAGGGTGGGGGATGCTATAAACAAAGAGCAAAATTGCGGTTAAAAGATATGATCCTTCAGGCACGTTTTAAACGGGAAATGATGAGTGGCATAACGAAGAATTTCATTGTAAGATACATCTTTCTAAGTTGATAATGTAATAAGATGCTGTAGTGAATTTATCCCACATCGACTACAATATGAACATAAAGACACTTTATATACTTCTGAAAATTGTGTAACACTCCTCCCTTCGGGGACATCCGATAAAATTGGGACGATACAGAGAAGATTAGCATGACCCCTGCGCAAGGATGACACTCACAAATCGAGAAATGGTCCAAATTTTTTTCTCAACCGTTTTCGCACTTTACCACAACTTATAGCTTATTGAGAAACTTGATAACTTTTTAAGCTCGCTCATTTGTATTGGCTTATGAGCCGAAGAAGTTATAAACTCATGGTTTACAAGCTTTTAAGTCATTATAATGAGCTTATGGACTATCACATTTTCAATTAGCTCATAAGCCCGTTATTCCCCTACCTGTTTATCATAGGCTCTTCACATCAGCTTATATAGTTATATGTGGCTCTTCACATCATCTTATATAGTTATATATGGGCTTATGAAGGATAAGCCAATGTCATCTAAGCTCATATACATTAGCTTAGCAAAGCACACCCCAAATGACCTGTCCTTCTTTGACAGTTTACAATCATAAGCTCGTGAGCGAATATAACGCTATTTGAGAAGTCGTGTTTTGAATATAAATCCTACCGTGGTTCTTTATAAATAGATTAAGCTTTTTAAATAGGCTGATCCTACCCAAGTTTAATTCCGGCTTTTGTATACTAATAATTTCTAATACTAAGAAAAGAAAACTGCATTTTATCACGTTGTGGGATAATACCTGTAATCCTCGCAAAATTGTTATGATAACTAGTTTTGTGATAGCTCTTGGTGTACTCAGTTCAACTTTATCCAACCCAACACTAAAACTCGACACAATCTCTAGACCCGGTAATGAGTCGATGAATTCTCGGTCTGCACCTATGGTCGTGCTCCCAACAACTGATTTAATGGAAGTTGCGTGTTGGTTAAGGAATGTGTGTTTGTCTGGGATGGTCCTTAGGCGAAAGAGGGTGTAATGATTTTCGAGCTGTTGTTCCAGGTATGAGGACATTGGGTATGTTAGAAGTACATTGATGTCTTTCATGATTGATTAAGGTTATTGGTTTGATGGCTAGGAAGTAACTCATGTCGGAGGTTTATGTTTGGACAACGTGTTTTGGACTTCTGTTTTGACACTTGCTACATATAGTGGGTGCTGGGTTTATCCCACATCGCTTGGGTAGTGGAAGTTGAGAGTGAGGAAGGTTATATATAAAGAAGAAGCTGAACATTGAGAAAATTACGAAGCCAAGCAATGAGCACAAAGCGAACAATTCTTTCGCCTTTTACTAAAGAATACCGTGTGCTCGTTGTATAAATTGGCATACACTTATTTTTGGAGAGCTTCTTCCTAAAAAGGAAGAACTCCAACCAATGTTCAGTTGAGAATTTTCTAAAGAAAGTTCTAAGCAATGCCTATATCTAGCTGAACTTGTTGACTTATTACCATTAATTTTAACAATTTATATGTATATTGACAAAATCTCAGGTTTAAACCTTGCTATGTAAATGTGTTTGTAAACATTTCTGAAGTTATCGGAGATACGGTTAGAAATTGGTAACAAGAATATTCCGATTAAGCTGGATTATGTGTCCTGAACTAACATGAACAAAGATAAACCTACCCATCTATACTTGTCATCCGCTTCAGAATGGGATTTATCAAAGATTGGAAAAGAACATTCAAGTTTGCAACTCAACAATTTACGGCTTAATCCGACTCAATTCTTTTTTACGGCTCTACATTAATGATCTACCCCTTGTATACGACCCTTTACACACTTTCGTCTGGTCGAAAAAAAATATGCAGTTCAACATCTCAACTTACCAAATTTGTACGCTGCTGCAATATAGCCACTATCTCTAGTTTATTTGAACAAGTATAGTTAGACTTCAATGGTATTTCAAATCTTATAGTTATTTTGAAACTATAATTAAGTGGTGCAGGTCGACCTTTTACTTCATGTATATTTCACCTGAGTCCACGGGCCAAAGTTGACTTGAGTGTCAGCTTAGTTGACAAAAAGACACATAACATATCAGATTCGGGCAAAAGAAGGGTAGGCTATTTCTAGTTCTAATGAATGGTGCGCTGCAAGTGAAAAATCATTCAATTTGGTGAGTAGACTTAAATTGTAGACATCAACATTAGTAGAAAGTTGTTTTGCTATTAAGAAGAATTTAGTGGGCTTAGCCGTGCCAATGACTCGAACTCACCTAATGTTTGTATTTTAGTACAATCTCCTAATTCTTTAATCATAGTTAGCACATGAGTTGTTTATGAAAAAATGTACAAAAAGGTGTTTGCAAGTCAATCTTGAAGCAACCTGTACTACAGATTAAAGACTTGGTCCTTGAACTTGTTGTTCATTATTAAAAATCCTAGAAAATGATACATAATCTGCTCCTTCTCATTATATTCACCACATTTTCTCCGATTTGTATTTTAGTCTTCTTGAACAAAGCACACGTAAAGTTGATTATAGTTTTTGAAGTGCAGAAGTATACTCGCCACCATCGTGTAAATATACTAGTCAATGAGTTGTGCTTTCTTTTAACCAATGGCTGCACCCACGGGTGAAACCTCGTGTATACCAACACGCTAGCCCTTGGGTGTCAAGAAAGTTCTCATCAGTCATGTAGTTCTCCTTGCATGCCGTGTTTAGTAACTCTAATATGAGGTTCAGCACAAAAACAAAAACAGAAAAACACAACATGAACGTGCTTAAGGACATTGGTTTGAATAATGTTCTACAGACATGTTAATTCAAGCGTTCCATACCCAGGCTATTTTGTCATCACAAACGGTGATGGAACTAGGGGTTCCCCCGTTGTCCCGAACACTGACGGACTTTTGATTCGTAGTGCTAAAATCACTATGTCAAAAAGGATAAAAGAACAATAGAATGATGATTTTATCTTTTACACAACAAGAAAAACAAAACAATGAGTAACTAAATGCGATATGAAAATGTGAAACTTATGTTTGGTTTATCCCACATCGAAGGTTGAAGTAAAGTGAAAGGGTGGGGGATGCTATAAACAAAGAGGAAAATTGCGGTTAAAAGATATGATCCTTCAGGCACGTTTTAAACTGGAAATGATGAGTGGTCAACGCTTGCATTTAAATATGCAAGAAGGGGTGTTCGCCTAAAGCCTTACGACAATTGGGCACCTCCTTTTTTAAACCATCTGATCCCTAGTCTCTCTCTTTTTGTAAAATTTAAAAACTTTTTTAATCTCTACTTAAAACGGTTTTAACTTTAAACTAATGTATTCTATACTTTGGGTCAAAAACTAAACATTCAAATGAACGTTTAGAAATAGTTTGGGTAGAGAAATATGAAAACTGTTTTTAAATGATATCCCACTGAGGAGCAGATGAGGTGTATAAAAGAAGGGGTAGGGGATGGTCAATACTATCTTTGCGCTTGGGGCAATGACGCAGCTTTTATGAGGTAATAACCGAGGCGCATCAATTGCTGGTTGAAAACTATTTCCAAACCCCCTCCTTGGCTTCGGTTCTGCCTTAGCCATCGAGAATTTATGGAAGGACTCTCTTTTATTAGGCAACAATTTTTTAGTCAAACTTTTTGTTTCATTTGATAAACCAGCTCCCAAAAGAAATCAACCCTTGCCAGATGAAACTAACCCAGATTGAAAAATCGACCGTAGCAACTGATAAAACATATAGCACAGCGAAAATTGCACCAGATCCGAGCACAAATTTAAGTAGACAGACCATACTGAAGCAAGCAGAATACCATATTATATCAGCTGACAAAACCGCGTCTTGAAGAACCAAAGTACTTTTTAACAGTTACAATATGGGTTTGACAGCATAAATTCACTCATTAGTCATCAACCAAGGATTACAACTTGGATCAAAGGTAGCATTCACATATCTAGTTTTGGAGGGACATAGATAAAATGATGCCGTAATATAATATAGGAAAATTGGTACTTGTAAAACGCTATGTAAGCTTATGGAAGCTAAGATTTATATTACCATACTTACATGTTATGAAGCGTCCAACAACTTGGGAATCACGAAGCTGGGAATTAGCTAGTTTGACCTTGAAAGTCAAATGCCTCTGGTACATTGACCTTTTAGGTCGAATAGACTCATTTTCATCTTTATGATTAACATAAACTATGCGATGAAACTGATCTAAACCCTTCTTTCTGATCTATTCTTAAGTAAATTTACGCATATTTATATCATTAATCCTAAAAAAATTCCAACAAATCGTAAGAATCTTAAAGAAGAGAACTACTTAGTTTGACCTCAAAAATGAAAACTCATAAACGTATTATCTCCTTATTCAACTGTAGGTATGGCAGAACTACACCTTTTACAGTCTCGGAATCCGGATTATGCACAAGCACCGGAGATGTACCAACAACTAACCGGAGCAGTAAACATAAGCTACGGCCTCCAGCACTACACGTCCCCATTACTCGGCTTCCAAGACTACAATTTTGTTCGAGAAACGTTCACAACCATCACTTCCAACCACTGTCGGAGATTACAACACCAACTTCATCTGGTCAACGCAGGTTTAGTCCTTGTTTCTGTGGAAATAATGCTTAGTCTTGCACTTTGGATCGTATAAGCAAACCGCCCCCAAAGGGAGGAACTGTTTGCTAAGATTACGTCAAAGATAAAAGGCAAATGCAATGTAAAGCTTTGTCGTGATGACCTTAATATCGTCGATGTACCTTCAAGTAACATAGCCTGAGCTTGAAATGTAGAAAAACATTAGATTTTAGAATGGTTTTTTGGTATCTAGTTTTTGCTGATGTAATCTATTCAAGTTTAGTCGAGCATGGTTTCGAGGTTCAATAATTTCAAGTGGTTGGGTCAAGGTGAACAATGGGGTAAACTGGCCTGACCCATAAACGGCATAAAGCCACATTTTTCGTGCTATTTTAAACCGGGCATAAGATAGATTTCGGCGTTAGCCCATATGTACTGTGTGCATCTCTATAATGTGTAACAGAACTGTTAAACCTGTATGAAATAAGTTTTAAGAGGTGTTGCGATGTGAGTTTCAAACTTTAGCTTGTAATAATAAACAAAAATAATCAAGTCTATATGAGATACTTATTGGATGTGCTTATTTTGCTTCAAGTTTATAACAATCCATTATCAGTTGTTACAGTTCTGCACAGGTCAATAAGCTACACCAAAGGCCTCTTAGCCGGCAGTATGTGAGTCGCCTAACAACTGTTAAGGAGTCCTGTCTTTGTTACACGTTAGATCCTTTAAAAAATTTGCGAATGAATGATTTTTTTGGCTACCAAATAAGACATCAGTTGATTTACCTCTTTAGTGTAGTTATGCAATCCTCTTCTGACTTCAATACTTTGTCGTAGAGCCTTCGGTATGCCTCGACCAACCCAATCCTGCTCCTCTCTTTCTTTTTTTCTTCTCTTTGACATCAAAATTTTAGCAGCATTCACAACTTCAATCGTTGTTTAACTTCATTTTATCATCAATTTTGCTTTCAAAAATACGGCTGGTAGTTTTTCTAAACGCGCATACATTCTGGCCACGGTTCTTTCAAAACGTAACAGAATTTAATATAATCATGCTTGCCTATAAAAAGATAAATTTTACATAATCTATTTCATAACACAGTTTATTGTTGAAGTCTCAAGTTTAAAGAGAGTACAAAATGTTTAAGATAAGTTTTACAAAAGTCAGTCTGTATCCCACATCGGTGGGTGAAGTAAACATACAAGTAGGAGTTGAGTATAAAAACAAACGCCTGTGAATAAAACGGCTCTTGATGCCACTGTTGATTTGTTAGATCTAACATAACATTTATTTTGATAAACAAAACATATAAACATCATAGCACATGCGGAAGCGGAAGCGATTACGGATCATATAATCATAACATGCATATAATTAACTGAACATAAAATTAAACGGTAATGTACCTTGAAATGCTTCCAATAAATAGAATGCAAAACACCAATCCAAGATCAACCTAACAAAGGTTGAATCTGTATTCCTATACACACGTCTCGAACAAGCTACTTGACAAGCTAGGTCACGCGATAGAACCGTGTCGTAGAAGTGGAAAACTCAAAACCGAATCAGCCCTAGAGAAGGGATTCGGCCGAGCATGGCTAGCAAGGGTTTGGGTATGATTTCTTTCACTTGAATGAGCAAAGAAAACAATGAAAAACCCTTTGTATTTATAGTGGATGTAAGCCTAGGGTTAGGAGACAAAACTAAACATAGAGAATATATTGTTTGTCTTAAAACCAAAACTTACACCACAAACACATAAATGTTCCCTCAAAAGGGGCGGCCTATTGTGCTCCCAAAATAGTTTTGAGACACAATATTTTGTTTCCACTTTTACTAGTTAATGCCCGTTAGTCATTTTCCATTAAATACTTAACGATTGTTATTCACGGTTATTAACACTCGTTAACTATTTAACTACGTTTAATAAAAACACAATTAAATAATAAAATAGATCTAAACGTTTGTGTGCAATCTCATAGTCTCGAGTTCGATCCTAACACACGACTATTTAAATTACGCCCACAAACTAACAGACTATGTGTGTCGTGGTATTATTCTCAATGGTATGTCTGATTCCTTATTTGATATTTACCAAAATTCTGAATCTGGTTGATATGAGCAAAATCTCATATCAGTAAGTCAACAAATCACCCTAAAACACATAGAAAATACCTAACTTTTGTGTTATAAAGCAGTATTATGTGGTATATTTTGTGTTTGTGCTTAAATAGGTAACAAGGGAAAATGAAGTCTAGCTTAGTTGGATGGATGCATTTGGTTATAGTCTCCATGTGGGGAGGTCAGGGGTTCGACTCCTGTCATTCCCCATACGGGGGATTTTCCCAAAATTGGCAGCCGGGTTTGAATCCCATCGCAATGCCTTGAAGCCCCTTAATGGGAAACTGGATGGCTAGCATGGGGGTTGATATTCTCTTCGTGAGATGATTCGAACTCGGGTCGAGAGACTTGGTGCCTCAGTGGCACGCAAGATACTCCGTTGCACCAAACTGCCGTTAAAAAAAATAGGTAACAAGGATACAAATTTCAAGCAAACAAGTGAAATCAAGCTCATTTATGATGAAAAGACAAGAGATGGATCAAAGATGACAAGCCATTTGAAGAAAAGACCTATCTTGACAATGTTCAAAAGTTGACGGACTAAAATGCAATTTTAGAAAAAGTCAAGATTAAAGTCAAACATGGTCAACCTTCAAGTCAACCAAGTCAAAGGACTTAAATATTCAAGAATCCAAGTCAAAGGACTGAAATTGCCAAAGAAATGAAGAAAATAGCTCAAATGTATAAACTGCTAAAGTTCAAGGGCTGAAAGTGACAAAATTATATCAACTTTGGTATCAATCCGTGTGTATACCATTTCCACCAATGAAAAGGCAAGAAAGAGGAGTTTTGGATCACCACGTCATAAGCCACTAGCCGTTTAGCATTTAATAACCAATCAAGCACAGTTCTCCCACTATCTTCTTTTCCAACCAATCAAAAGCTGACATGCAATAATCTTTTTATCTAAGTTGGATAATGATCCGTGTATCTGAACCCTAATGAAATTCGTCCACGTGGCTACTTCAAACATAAACGAACCCAGAATCAAGCTGGAGCTACACTGCATATCAAGAAGAGTTTTCTACATGAAAAAGATTCTAAATTGAAGGACAAATCCAACCCTGCAAACCAATTAGACTATAATCAACAAGATAAAAAAAATCCCCTTTTCTGTTCTTGAAGACGAATTTGCAATTAACCAACTCTTGACACCTGGCACTCTCCCATTGGCCAAGACACGTCATCGACCCCAACAACTTCTCCTATCTACCCTATAAATAGACAGATAGGCTCTCATTTGTAACAAGTAGCTTAAAGTGTGAAAAATCACACATTTCCATTTTCCTTCATATCTAGTTCTCCTTTTCAGTTAAAACAGCTCTTAAATTTTTGACACACACTTAAGGGCTTGGTAGTTAGTCAGTTAGCACTTGTAACAAACTTTCCCTCCAAATAAATAAAACAAAAATATTCAGTTCATTTACCTTCATCTTACTTCACTCAATTCTCAGTTCTTGTTAATACCTTATGTTTCTGTTGATCTCCATTGATCAATAGAGCTTGTGTTTGTGATTTGGAAGCTTTGCCATAGATTTTAGCTGTTTGTAGCTCAAGTTCTTTTCAGAAATTCAGAAGTTAAAGATAGATAGTTGATTAGATCAGACATAGCTTTTGGAGGTGATTTAGTTGTAGATATGAGTTGATTTAGGTTGAAGGAAGTTTTTTATAGAGATCTCAGTGCTCCTCTACTCCATCAAAGGAGGCTTCTTGCTAAAAGGTGTTGAAAATCCTATTTTTTTTGTTCCTCTCAAGTGTTCTGCCTACTCAATTCTTAGACTAGCTCTTGTTTATTGATCTGATAATGTGTTTAGCTTGATTGTAGCATAACTGAATCTATTTGATAGATTACTAGTAGATTTGTAGCCTCTAATCTTGTTTCACTTAATTTCAGCCTTGATTTTCATCAGGCAAAAGTCATTAGTCTCATTTTGTGGTAAAGATTTGTTAGCTGCTTGTTTTCAGTTCAATTACATTTCATTTGGTCACCTAAATAAGATTTGATAAGAGTCAATACTTGTCTCACACTTGTGAGCAAATTACCTTTGTAAAAGTCTTTAACAGATTTCTTAAGTAGTGTTTGGATTTAATGAGTTTTGGTTGTTAGAGTTTGTTTAACTAGTTGATTTGTGATCATTTACATTTGGTTACATAGTGTAAACAATTTGGTTCAATTTTATGGTCAAAATAACTTTCAAAAAGGCAATTGGTACATAAAAAGTTCGGGTCAAAAATCTGTTTACTTGTTCATCAGTAAACTAGTCAACTTTAATCCATTGCCATTACTTCATTTCTTGATGGAATTGCTTCAAACCTATTTTAATGTGAAGTTCAACATCTGAAGTTTAAGTGTCTATAAGGAATCAATACAGTTTACAAGTTTGAATGAGAATTCAGCTCTTTGATAAGCAATTGAGCATTTGCAAGTTTCTAAGGTAAAGTCAATACTGATTTCCTAGATCTCCATTTCTACTTCACAAACTTGCCATTTTTCTTTCACAAAGCTTGTTGCCAACATGTCTTGAGTATATTTGGAGATTTTCAGCTTTTCAAAAATTTGGTCAAACTTGGTCAAATAAGCTCATTTATGCTTAATTTCATATTCTGGCTTATCTAGTGAACCATTTTCAGTTTTGAAAGACATTCCATTCCTCTTGTTAGCTGATTAATTAGATTGTGCATTAAAATCAAGTTGTGGAAGTCTCAATTTCATTTTAGCTTATTCTTGGATTATTAGAATAAGCAATCTTGTGATAGCAGAACATAGACTTCAAATCCGCCAGGGATATCCCCCTGTTAAGCAAAAGAAGCGTGGTCAAGCACCAGAACGCAGCCAGGTAATACTGGACGAGGTACGGAAATTGGTGGATGCAGGAATCATGCACGAGGTATATTACCACGAATGGTTATCCAATCCGGTAATGGTCAAGAAGCATGATGGAAGCTGGCACATGTGTGTGGACTTCACGGACTTGAACAAAGATTGTCCGCAAGACTGCTATCCGTTACCAGAAATTGATTAGAAGGTAGAATCCTTATGCGGATACCCTTTCAAATGTTTATTAGATGCGTACAAAGGATACCATCAGATCCAGCTGGCGGGGGAGGACGAGGAGAAGACGGCGTTCCACACTAGTCAGGGCGTGTATTGTTACACGAAAATGCCGTTCGGACTAAAGAACGTCGGAGCGACATATTAGCGACTTGTTAGTAAAGCCTTCGACTCCCAGATAGGCCGTAACCTTGAGGTCTATGTTGATGATTTCGTCATCAAGAGCCATACGGATGAGGCACTTCTCTGTGATATCCAGGAGACGTTCGACACGTTAAGGAGAATCAACATGAAACCGAATCCAAAAAAGTGCATGTTTGGGGCAACCGATGGAATGTTCCTTGGGTATATGATTATTCCAAACAGCATCAAGCCTTGTCCGGAGAAGACGGACGCCGTGATACAGTTACCATCCCCTCGGACACTCAAGGAGGTACAATCACTCAATGGAAAGCTGCTCGGGCTCAATCGGTTCTTGTCAAAGTCCGCGGAGAAGTCACTACCTCTATTCAAAACACTCAAGAAGTGATTAAAGAAAGGAGACTTCCGTTAAGAAGCAGAGGAAGCCTTTAGGCAGCTTAAACAACATCTCGCGGCTCTTCCTATGTTAGTTGCACCTCGACCTAAGGAGGAGCTCATTATGTATCTGTCTGCTACGTACGGAGCAATAAGCGCAGTCCTTATGACTGATCGAGAATCAGTCCAGACTCCGGTTTACTTCATAAGCAGAGCATTGCAAGGGCCGGAGTTGAATTCCCCATCAATGGAGAAGTTGGTTTTGTCACTGGTTTACGCCGCGAAAAGGCTGCGCTGGTATTTCCAGGCGCACCCAATTGTGGTCATCATTGATCAACCAATAAAACAGATAATCTCTAAACCGGACGTGGCCAGGAGGCTACAGAAGTGGAGCGTCCTACTAGGAGAACATAACATCTCCTATAGACCAAGGACAACCGTCAAAGGCCAAATTTTGGCAGACTTCCTAATTGAGAAACCTGAGGAGGACGAACCAGTGGTGCAAAAAGAGGAAATTCCAACAGAACCATGGGTTTTTTTTACTGGTTGATCTTCGTGCACGGATGGATCAGGAGCCGGCCTCATTCTCACGAATCTGGAAGGAATGGAATTTACCTACGCCTTGCGCTTTGAGTTCACAGCCACTAATAATGAGGCAGAATATGAAGCATTGATTACGGATTTAAAAATCGCCGCTAGGATGGGAGTCCGCAACCTTGAGGCCTACGTGGACTCGCGGCTTGTCGCGAATCACATCCTAGGAGGGTACGTAGCCAAGGAGGATAACATGATCCAATACTTGGAGAAAGTCAAGTCCCTCATCGCCACTTTCGGAAAGTTTTCCATCAAGCAGGTACCAAGAGGCGAGAACAAGAAGGCGGATGCTCTTAGCAAGATTGCGTCTACAAGCTTTGCCCATAAACCAAACAAGTATTGGTTGAAATACTCAAGGAAAAATCTATTATAGGAGGAGAAATCGCAACCATAGTTGAAGAAGAGGGACCTACATGGATGACCCCGATCATCACTTATCTAACTGATGAAACCCTTCCAGAAGACGAAAAGGCGGCACGGCGTATCAAAAGGAAGTCGCAACATTTCGAACTCCGAGATGGTGTTCTATACAAGCGTTCCTTCCTACAGTTGTGGTTGTGACGCGTTGGGCCGCGCCAGGCTAGCTATGTGATTAGTGAAATACATGAAGGGTTTTGCGGCATGCAAGCAGGCCCCAGATCAATAGTGGCACGAGCTTTACGCACAGGGTACTATTGGGCGACTATGTATCAGGACGCACGAGACATGATTCTTAAATGCAGCGATCGCCAAGTACACAGACCAGTACCACGACATCCACAGCAGGAACTAACACCAATCACATCCCCATGACCATTCTATAAGTGGGGGATTGATATCGCAGGACCTTTTCCTGTTGTCGCAGGAGGCATTAAGTTCTTGATCGTCGCAATGGACTATTTTGCACGCTGGATATAAGCTAAGGTGGTCAAAACGATTACGGGAAAACATGTAAAAAAGTTTGTTTGGAAAAATATTGTGTGCGGCTTTGGTTTGCCAGGCGAGATCATCTCGGTTAACGGAAAGCAGTTCGCGGATAATCCATTCAAGGATTGGTGTGCGGCGTTGAACATCACATGGCGTTTCGCATCAGTTAAACACCCACAGACTAATGGTCTCGTGGAGCGGGCAAATAGAAGCCTAGGTGAAGCTATTAAAGCACGCATAGATGAACGAAGTGCTAAGTGGGTAGATGAACTGCCGCATGTTCTATAGGCACATAGGAAAATGATCAAAACAGACAATGGGGACACTCCATTCGTGCTGGCCTACGGAACCGAGGCCATTATCCCAGCAGAAATTAGGATGCCAATAATCCGTTATGCGGAGGTTAACGTCGTCACGAACAATGAGCAACTCCGAGTCAATCTGGACTTGTTAGAGAAGAAACGAGAGATAGCAGCCATCAACGAGGCCAAGTCTAAGGTACGTATGAAAGCTTATTACGATTCCAAAGTCAAGGGTGTTTCCTTCCGATCGGGGGATTTTGTTTATCGCGCTAACGAGGCAAGTCGCGCGGAGAACACAGGGAAGCTTGGTCCAAAGTGGGAAGGGCCGTATGAGGTCACGGAAGCTTTGGGGCTAGGTGCGTACAAGTTGCGTGATATGGATGGCCGTGACTTGGATCGTACATGGAATATTTGCAACCTTAAAAGATGCTACCTCTATTAGAGCTATGGCCTCCGCATGGGCACTTCGCTGCGGTCAGCTTTAAGAAGATCCATGTATTTTTTTGTTTTCATGCTTTCTAGGTTCTATTTGTCTTAGGATTTTTAATTCTGTCAAAAAATCGTAACCGTTCTAATAAAATGTCGTGGTGCCTAGCTAGCTCCACGGTCTGTTCTTGTGCAAATTATTGTTTTATGTTCTTGAGATTTCTTTGTTATTTCCATAGTGTGCTATTTTTATTCATATGCATTCAATCAAAACGTACATGTACAATTCGCTCCCAGACGGGGTAAGAGGATCAAGTGAACCTAATAATTCAACTTCTCGCATAAGAGGGATGCAACCCCAGTGACGCGGATCATGTATCCTTACTAGACACCTTATTTATAAGACGTTGTAATAAGTTTCCGCATGCCGTACTTACATAGTGTCGGACATGATAAAGACACGCGCTGCACGTCTAGTAAATTATAGACTTAGTTTTATTCTTGATAAATCCATGACATGTCATGTGAATAGATACACGATATCTAAGGAATATAAACAAGTTTCAATTTAAATAAAGAAAATTGTCGTGATCACCACGGACACATACATATGATATTCTAGTGTTTACACATAGAGTTATGAATTAAAGCCGTGTACATGCACGGACGAATAAATACAAGGTGCAAATGTTTACGACAGTTAAACTACACAGGTGGCAGGAACTCTCCTACTTCTCTCTTCCCTTCGGCTATCATGACGCGTAGGGCCTCGCCACGAGCGTCCTTTCCACTTTGCGCCCTGGCTAAATTAGCTTACAACGCCTCTGCTAATAACTTTTCACCTTTTATGACCTTCAGATTGGCGTCGTATGTTGGCAGAGTAAGCTGGATTGGGTCTGGTGTAAGCTTTGTCATGATGTCCTCGTTGGTGGCGTCCTTTAGAGCCTCAAGGTCATCTAGGAAGGGGTATTGTATATCTCTAAGTGCGGCCATGGAAGCATTTATTTTTGCCTCCGCCTCGGGGTTATGATAGGCATGCTGGGAGATGTCTTCTTTCAAGCTTATCAGTTCCGCAGCCTTAGTCAACCCCTCATGCCTGCCACGGTCGATACCATCCGACACGACATATGCGAAGGCCTGTACAAATTAGGGAGCCTCCGTTACTGAAGCGCGTCTTGCACTCCTAGTTTTAAATTTATAAACAAGACTTATTAATTCCTTAACTACGCATACGAGCAAGTATACTCGTTATATTGTAGCAAAGTCGGGTAAGTCTAGGTCGTCCCATGGGATTTGCGCATAATCAAAATGTTAGGTAATAGGGTTGTCACTACCGTTACTACCGCAAGAATTAACATGGTAAAGGTAAACATAACTAAAAGCAATACTTGTGTGAATTCCATTTCATCCGTAGGAGAGATAATTTGCGTGCATAAGCAACTATGAATCACAAATCTAAAGTATATAAATTCCATTCCATGGTATTTTTCATAGAATTCATATTAACAAACTGATGTAGACAAACCCTTTCGGCCTATGATCATCTATTCCAATTCATTATAATCACCATTTGCTAGAAAACATAAAGAGATAAGTTTGGTTTGAATGGGTCCTTCCGACCTATACCCAAGATAAATCTTTTGACAAACTCCTTTAACCAACTCGTCAATGTGAGTGTCAATCACCAAGAAACAAAATTGACTCATGCATAAATCTTTTGGAATATAGTTTACCGGAAATCCTTTCGACCTCTAAATCCAATAAAAACTATATTCCATTTGATTATCAAAACATGTTTCAAGAATTATCAACCATAAAAACCCATTTGCATTTTCTTGTTCATAAAACCAAACTCCCCTTTAGAATTCATGTTCATCACACAAGTATATCACACTACTCGGAATTCAAACACATTTCAACACAATTCATAATTTTCTCAAACATTTAATAGCACTTAAATTATAATGAAGATTAATCCAAGTACAAGAATTTACCAATAGTTCTTCCAAAAACAAGAAATAACAAAAACTGAATTTGTAGCAATTCCAAGCCTCCAATTGATCAATGTTCCTCCACCCGAATCTCTCCTTCGTGAAATTCGTCCTCCCCTTGAGAATTAACAGAGGTTTATTGTCTTTTGGGTTATATAAGTTTGGTGATTCTAACCTTTTTCAAGGGTTAGAATGATCAATGGATGAAGCACTCCAAAACAAATGACCCTAAGGTCTATTTTATACATGTTTATGCTTGGAGAGGAGGAAATAAACTCCAGGGAATGTTAATGGGAGACAAATGAGAAGCCTCTCATTGATGGTGGGAATTTATGAATAAATCTTGCTAGACTTGACTAACAACATGCTGGTGGCAAATGAAGGTTGGTTTGATGGAGGCACGGAATTGCTTGTCGGTGGCAACTGAATGCTACTTTGATGTTGGTGGCAAATGAAGGTGGATTTGATGGAGGCAAGCAAAGTGTTGCTGGTGGCAACTTAGCCATTTTCCATACTTTTCCTTCTAGTCCTTCTTTTTTTTTTCTTTCTTCTACACTTCCCAAAACTCCTTCATTATCTTTTATTCTTCATACGAAATCTTACGCTTTCATGCTTCGTTTATTCCTTCTTCTCCAATTCGCGCTTTTTATTCCTTTATTCACGTTTCTTCGTCCTTTCTTCCTACAAAACACAATAACCGAACTTTGCACAATATTAGCAATAAAAAAGTCCGTTTATTACCACAAATAATACACCAATAGTGAAGATAACGCTTATTAATACATGCTGGATTTGAGCGTTATCAAATCCTCTCACACTTAAGTATTGCTCGCCCTCGAGCAAGTAAAGTAAAATTACAAATTCAAAATCTAAACATAAACTTGTTTTCGACTCTCTAAATCAATAGAATGCTAAAGACTCAAGAAATAGTAGACATATCTTAATCCGATGGGGCGTGAGCACCCGACAATTTTATCAGAAAGGACTTTATCAATTTTGATAAATAAAAGCAAAAATACTAACCATCAAATGATCACTTCCATCTCTCTCATCATACCATCCTTATCTTTCTCCAAATTTATTTTCAACTTCAAGTACCACGTCTTGACACATTGGCCAATCAATACTACCTTTTTACTTCTTCTTCCTTCGTCTTCATAATTTATAGCTCATTGGCTATTTATAATTTAGCTTATAACTCATTGGCTATTTGCTTCTTTTTCGCAATTCCCTCACACTTTGGATGAACATACGCTACAAAAAAATACAAAATAGAGTAGCTAATCCTTTTTTGTTGAAATAACTCGTGCGAATTCGAAGTGTGACCAACTTGATCATCAAAAATCATTTTTATAAAATAGGTGATTAGCAACAACTTTTTTTTAAATATATTTTGCCATCTATTCTTGCCATAATCACACAAATTGTGATCTCACTGCGAATTAATACACTACTAAAATAAATTTTTAAAATTTAACTATTTTTTAGATTTTTACGTTTCTTTTGAAAAGTAACTAAATTTGACAAAATAGACCATTTTTCCTATTTGACCACCCCCTCACACTTAAGTTTGACATTGTCCTCAATGGTAATAAACGTACTTAAAAGTATAAGAAAATAGGAAAATAAGGTTAAATGATACTACCGAAATATGAACCATGAACTCCATGTGGTTTTGTTGCATCATGAGTCTACAGAAAACTCAATATATTTCCACCAATGTTGAATTCATATGTCAATTCCTGCAAATACTGCACTAACAAAAGAAATTTTTTCTTCCAAACAACATAAAATAAAATAAAATAAAAATAACAAAAATGTCTAAAAATAAAAATCAACCCAAGTTATCATTCTACAATCATAATCCCTTGGAAACAAAATAAAGTAATAAAGTTATTTTTTTGTTATTTTTCTCTTTTTTTTTGAAAATAATAACTTACAAATTTCACATGATATGGTGTCTTCAATCTTCTATATCTTCGTCATCATCATGAACTTCTCTTGATGATCCTCCGGTGTCAAAATTTCTGAGAACAATGGAGCTACTTCCAACGTATCCACCCGTTTGTGGATCTATGTAGTCATCAACGGACACTCATTCTCCTCCATAATTACTTTCATTCCCATAAGAATAGTGTGTGTGTGGGTGAGGATAAGGTACATACGGATATGGATATGGTGGAACATTTGGTGGCTCATAGGTTGGGTAACTATAATGTGCTTGATCTGCCAAATGGTGTAGGATTGGCACGAAATGCTCAAGGATATAGTTGTTTCTCATGGTCATACTATCCCTCCATATCATCATCCTTTCTATCTCACTTAAATTTGCATTCCATCTCCCCAACTAGAGTTCACTCCACTCGTATCGTGCTCCTCTTCTCCTTGTTCTTCGCTTTCTTATTGTAACGACTCCGGATACCTTAGACATTTCTTTTACTTGTCTAACTCCCTTTACAAAGCTCTTATATCCCAAAATTCATTTCCAACCGGCTTCGATAACTTTTTTGTAACACTGTCGTTTAAAACATCGAGCCTTATAGCTATCCAGGTCACATAATGACCTCCACATATTTCACTAACTGTTTTCAATCCCGGGGCTTTCTTATACAAGTACTCGGCAATTCCCCGTACTATATTCACTTGCCTTTCTCCACTTGCTACACTCAAAAACCATAGGTCAGTTAATTGGCATCTCTCCCTAGTTCCCGATCGATGCTCAAGTTGTCCTACTATGAAAATATGTAGGATTCTCAAAAGTGGATCTCTAACCGATACAAGTTTCTTAATCCCCATAGTATTTTCATCTATGCTTGCCCAATATTCGTTTACGGGTAAAAACTTCTTATTGGTTTCTAGTCTAGAAAAGTGTAGCTCGAATAACGGATTGTCTAAATCTTCCTTATCATACAATCCTAACACCTCTCCAAATTTGTGCTAGTGTAAAACAGTAATTTACACCTAACAACCTAAACCAAATGCAAGGTTCATCTTTTGCATCTTCCATGTTCTTGTTGAAATAAAAATTTGAAAAGAACTCAAGACATAACTCACTATATACCTCACCTTGTATGTCCAAGGCCCTTTGGAATGACTAGTCCTCAAAAGTTCCTCCCGACCTATGAGTATATGTCATTTTCAACTTCTTTTTCAAAGCTTCCTCATAACTGTACTTCCTAAGCAAGTCCCAATCGGCTATTCTTGGTCTGCCAAAAGCTTTCCCTTGTAACCCCGCTAATCTCTTATTGTAGGCATGGCGTTCCATTTCTCCTAATCCTCTCCATTTCAAATGTTCATAAGACACAACCCTTACCTTGTACGGTATCTCTTCTTGACCATACTTACGCTCGTATTTTTCGATCAATGGGCTGGGAGGCATTGTCTTCTTTTGCTTCTAAAAAAAATACAATACACAACACTTGAAATGTTAGCATGTTAGTACAACAATCAAATAAACCTATCTAAACAAGTCTAGTAAAACAAAACAAATAAATAAATACTAACAAACAAAGTAAATAATTTTTTTTTCAGGTGTCTTGCCGGCGGCAAGGTCATGGTGCCGGCGGCAAGGTGAAACAGTGGGTGTTTTGCCGGCCGGCAGCCTTGTCTTGTCGGCGGCAACCCTTCCTATATATTTTCTTTTTCTTTTTTTCATCCCCCTTAACACTTTGTATAGCTTCCACTATCCCCAAAATGGATCAAAACATTATGAACATCATCCATTTCCGGAAATTATTTTTCTAAACAAATCAAAACTTATAACATTACACCTATAACATCAATATATTCATCATTCTAAACTAACTAATCAATCTTACAACTAATTTGATGAAAACCCACTTGAGTTCAGCATCATCTAATCAAAATTAATCTACCCTCACACTATCAATGGCTCAATTCCTTAAATTCATACCACATCTTAATTTATTTTCTATGATTCATGAAACAAAAGAAAATCAAAATCAAAAGATGGGTGTTGGATTCAATTACCTTGTTGGGTGCCATCTTAATTCCTTCAAGAAAACACAAGAACTCAAGAAAAAAAAATTCTCTCTTCTTATTCTCTCTTTCTCCTGCGTTTTTTTTATGTATGTGTGGGGTGTTTGGGAAAAAACTAACCCAACTCCTCCTTATGGGCTTATATCTTCCTAAGTTCCAAAATTTTCGTTTAACGGGTGTTATTCCCTCAACGACTTTTCAAAAATTTCACAATATATATAAAATTCCTAAAAGTAAAATGAATAAATAAAACAAAATACCTAAACAAACCAAAATTACCAAGAACCAAAAGTTTCTAAGTTACCAAGCCATCACGAAAATAACCAAAATAGTTTTTAAGGTAAAAACTGAAAATTAAAAAGAAAAATCAAGCCTTTGTCTTGAATGCTTTTATTTTTTTTTATTATTCCTATGCCTCTCTAATCCATGAAGTGTTTAATGTCCAATATATCATCGGGCTTCAACTTCTTTGAGAGTTCTCTTTTGGTAGGCGTCGTCTTGAATGCTCGTGTGTACATGTTTCCACACGATGTAGTAATTTCGATCTTTGCATGCCAAAGCTTGTCTCCTTCTAGTCTTGCATACTTACTATCCCCATCCGGACCCCAATCGCGGTTCTTTAATTGCACCGGTAAAGATCCCAAGAAATCTATCATCTTCTTGAAAACTAGGATGTTCTTGAAAGGATTGAAGTAGGCTTCAATAGCTAAAGCCTTTTCCATAGGATCATCACAATTAAGGTATGGTGCTCCTAAAGGTCCATACAAAGGAAACCCGTCGGCATCTCTTCCAACTTCAAAACAACTCAACCACTCGTCTTCCATCTCGCTCTCGAAGTCCAAATACCAAGGCTTCGCCCTCGGTCTTGGTGCATAGGTTTGAACGGAAATCCCGTCATTATTTGCAATCGTACCTCGTCCTAAGTCAATAATTGCCCCACACGTTTTCAGAAAAGGCCTTCCCAACAATAAGGGTAGGTCTTTGTCTTCCGGTATGTCTGTAATTAGAAAATCCATGAAATATTCTTGGAAACCAACTTGTACTCGAACGTTCCTTACCATACCCATAGGTTTGGTTTGTGTATTATCCGCCATGGTTAGGTCTGAAAAGTACGGCTCCGGGTTGGTCAAGCCAAAGTTTTGGTAGATAGAATATGGCATGATACTCACACTAGCCCCTGTGTCGGCTAATGCATCGAATGGTGTGGTTCCATTAACGAGAATTGGGATGACGAAGTTCCTGGGGTCTTGCATCTTCTTGGGCAAACCGTGTTCAATGATTCTCTCCTTAATATGATCATTGAATTCTTATCCTTTTAGACGATCTTTTCCCATCTCTATCTCATCGAGCTTTTTCCGGTAACTCACATAATTTCCCAAGACTTCCAAAATTGGTTTGGATTCCTTGAGTTCTTCCTCTTTATTATTCTATATGATTCTTATCCTCTCCTTTTGTTTATTGGAGATTGGATAAGCTAAGGGCAATGGGTTGGGTACAAAGGCGGAAGGAGATCCTTCCTCTAGGTAGGTCGGTGTTGGCAATAAGTCATTTGGAGTCAACTTGCTAGCCTCCATGTTTTTGTTTCTTTTCGCATTTCCCATCTTCACCACTTTACTTTCATCTTCAGCTTTGGGTCCATCCTCGACCAAGAACTCAATGTAATCATCTTTTTCGCCTTTGAGCTTGGTCAAGTTGACCGTCAATGTGCCTTGCTCGAAGTCCACTACACATCTTGTTTCCCACAAAAACTTGTAACCGAAGACCACCGATGGTTCGCCTATATCGGCGTGGTCTATGATATAGAATTATGTCAAGAACACGTAACCATGGATATTAACCCGCACATTTCGTACTACCCGTCTCCCGTAATCGGTGTAACCAAGGATCATGAATCCTAACTTACCCAACATTTCTTCAGTCATGTAGTTTGTCGGGTAGGTGAGATTCAATTCTGCATCCCAACCTTTTTTCTCTTCAACTTTGCATGGAATGGCAAATTACATCAATGGTTCGGTATACGAACGATATTCGGCCCTTTTATAGACCGCTTTTTCAAAACCTTCTTCTCAGATTACTACGCTTTTGTGAGGCAATGCTTCCCACGAATCCTTCTCTTCTTGGGTCTTTTCCACATGAGTGACGTTTGAGTCACACTCGTCACTTGGTTCTCCGTCAAATCCATTCAACAACTCGGAAATTTCGCTAAGTGCGTTCATTTCTTTTTTAGAATAAAACTAACAAGACAAAGTTAACAAACATTAGGGGTTAGCGTTAGCTAAAGAAAACACAATTAATACAAATAAATAATCACCCAAATTCCTAAAACAAATAAAACAATTAAACAAACAAAATAAATTATTTTTTATATTTTTTTTTTAGATTTACCAATTCTTTTTCAAAACAATTTTCTGAATTTTTATAAAAACATTTTTTTGAAGCTTTTCATTAGAGGAACAAAATCAAACAAACTAAAGTCATAAAACTTTTAACCTAAACAAAATTAAGCTTAATCCAAACACAATCTAAATTGCTTTTATTCTCTTTTTGTAATTTTATGTGTATGAGTGTTCTTATGAAATTTCTAGTGCAAACATAAAATAACATAAAACACATTTTATTCAAGCATTTTATTTAAACTATGAGATCCTAAAACTATTCTCATTCAATTTTTATTAGAACTAAAAACTAAATTTCTAACACCACTACTAATTTATAATGATTATAACATGAAAAGTAAACAAATCCCAGGCAGTGGCGCCAAAAACTTGATGCACGTCTTGCACTCCTAGTTTTAAATTTATAAACAAGACTTATTAATTCCTTAACTACGCATACGAGCAAGTATACTCGTTCTATTGTAGCAAAGTCGGGTAAGTCTAGGTCGTCCCATGGGATTTGCGCATAATCAAAATGTTGTGGTGGTATAGGTAATAGGGTTGTCACTACCGTTACTACCGCAAGAATTAACATGGTAAAGGTAAACATAACTAAAAGCAATACTTGTGTGAATTCCATTTCATCCGTAGGAGAGATAATTTACGTGCATAAGCAACTATGAATCACAAATCTAAAGTATATAAATTCCATTCCATGGTATTTTTCATAGAATTCATATTAACAAATTGATGTAGACAAATCCTTTCGGCCTATGATCATCTATTCCAATTCATTATAATCACCATTTGCTAGAAAACATAAAGAGATAAGTTTGGTTTGAATGGGTTCTTTCGACCTATACCCAAGATAAATCTTTTGACAAATTCCTTTAACCAACTCGTCAAGGTGAGTGTCAATCACCAAGAAACCAAATTGACTCATGCATAAATCTTTGGGAATATAGTTTATCGGAAATCCTTTCAACCTCTAAATCTAATAAAAAACTATATTTCTATTGATTATCAAAACATGTTTCAAGAATTATTAACCATAAAAACCCATTTACATTTTCTTGTTCATAAAACCAAACTCCCCTTTAGAATTCATGTCCATCACACAAGTATATCACACTACTCAGAATTCAAACATATTTCAACACAATTCATAATTTTCTCAAACATTCAATAGCACTTAAATTATAATGAAGATTAATCTAGGTACAAGAATTTACCAATAGTTCTTCCAAAAACAAGAAATAACAAAAACAGAATTTGTAGCAATTCCAAGCCTCCAATTGATCAATGTTCCTCCACCCGAATCTCTCCTTCACGAAATTGGTCCTCCCCTTGAGAATTAACAAAGGTTTATTGTCTTTTAGGTTATATAATTTTGGTGATTCTAACCTTTGTCAAGGGTTAGAATGATCAATGGATGAAGCACTCCAAAACAAATGACCCTAAGGTCTATTTTATACATGTTTATGCTTGGAGAGGAGGAAATAAACTCCATGGAATGTTAATGGGAGGCAAATGAGAAGCCTCTCATTGATGGTGGGAATTTATGAATAACTTTTGCTAGACTTGACTAACAACATGCTGGTGGCAAATGAAGGTTGGTTTGATAGAGGCACGGACTTGCTTGCCGGTGGCAACTGAATGCTACTTTGGTGGCAAATGAAGGTGGATTTGATGGAGGCAAGCAAAGTGTTGCTGGTGGCAACTTAGCCATTTTCCATACTTTTCCCTCTAGTCCTTCTTTCTTTTCTTTCTTCTACACTTCCCAAAACTCCTTCATTATCTTTTATTCTTCACACGAAATCTTACGCTTTCATGCTTCGTTTATTCATTCTTCTCCAGTTGGCGCTTTTTATTCCTTTATTCACGTTTCTTCGTCCTTTCTTCCTACAAAACACAATAACCGAACTTTGCACAATATTAGCAATAAAAAGTCCGTTTATTACCACAAATAATACACCAATAGTGAAGATAACGCTTATTAATACATGTTGGATTTGAGCGTTATCAGTTACCCTTGTCACGGCTAGGTGCATCCCTTGGCCCACCATCCACCTACGACCAACAATGGCCGTAAGTATGGGAGGGCACAACACTTCAGCACATTCTGTTGCTAGCATATTCAGCTCTCGCTCAGCCTGGCCCAAAGTCTCAGCCGCTTGGAACTCCAAAGCTGCTCGCTTCTTGGTAAATTCTTCCTTCAGCGCTTCATGCTCCTGTGCGAGGGCGGATGATTGGTCAATGGCGACCTTGGTCGCGGCTTTGGCTGCGGCTACCTATGGGAAAACAGGTATGGGTACTGCATGGGTGAGAAAGACGCAGGGATTATACAAACATTGGATATAAATATGTAAGGACATGTACCTTGTCGTTGGATGCTGCTAGAAGAGCTTCTAACTCAGCAATACGCTCATCCCGGGCGTTGGCGTGGTTGGTTTGTTCTCTTATTGTTGATTCTGCCACGGCCAAGTCCGCCTGCAGGGAGGCTATTGTTTTCTCGTGCTTCTCCACCATTTCTTCCCTACGAGCAATCCTCCTATCCGCGAGGCTCACATTAGCTAAATCCTCCTCTAGGTGACGCTGTAAGGCTGCACCAACTTCTACCTGGTGCACCGTGGAAACATCATACTGCTCGAGAAGAGTCCCATGCTCAAGTTCATCTAGATCTTGTGCCAGCGCGGGAGGAGTTAGGTGGTCCATAAACTCTTTACACTCAGACTCTACCTCTAGTCTTGTTAGGCTGGACAAGTTCCACGCCGGGTGAAGGTTAGTGTCCGGACCCTCGGCACGAGGCTCCTCTTCGTGATTCGGGGAGGGGATTGGGGCACCACGAATATCATGGGAGAAGGTTCTCTTTCTACTTCCTTCTCCTGCGCCACTATCGAAGGATCCACCCTGTTATTTACACATACACTTATGAGTTTTTTAGAGGGGATCAAATATTATGAAGTATAATAAGTACTTACGTCACATCTATCATTGGTTTCGTGATGGTAGGAGCTACATCGCTAAGTGGTGTTGCCTTCCATACATGAGTATCTGCTTGCGGCGGGGGGTTATCTTGCGCCAGTGTGGTGATGCTCCCTTCCTGGAACTACGGATGGTCTTTCCTCAGTTTCTTGGTGGGCGCATTGTGTTACCCTGCCTCCGCTTCTACATTCTTCACAACCTTCCTAGTGGTTTTGCGCTTCTTGGACGCAGGTTTTGGTTGTTGGGAGGATCCGGCCTCCTGTGCCACTTCCTCTTCTCCTTCATCATCATCATTAAACATGCGGTTGATAGATGGATTTGTTGGTTGTTCTTCACCTTGGATAGATGTGGCATTTTCTAGTAGCAGCTCGCCACCATCTTCATTGGTGAAATCCAGCGGCAACTTCTGGATCACTGGTCCCTGCTCATCCGACCGTTGCTAGGTTGTTTCTTCCAATGCGATAGTCATGTTGGCAGTGGCGACTAATAATGGGGGATCGCCCTCTTTCAGGGGTCAAGATCCTTCCGGAACCTTGCTTGGATCCCCTTGGCGCAGTAGACCAAACAACTTCATCACTACGGACATAAGCACGCATAAGTGTTAGTAAGTTTACAAGCATTTTGGACACATTTATATGCATATTCATGTATAAAGAATACCTACCCTGTCTACGCTCGGTCAGAAAGCATGGATATCTATCCTCCCTCCCAAAATAATTGCGGCTGATCCCTATTAAGCATAGGAAGTGCTCCGGCAGACCCCTATGGAAATCAGTGCGATTGGTGTCTAATGTTTTCACATCCTGGCTGCTATAATCCTTGGATGAGGGTGGGTAGTCGAAGCGTACTTTGTACTTCAGAGCAAAAGGGGTAGGGAACACCTTGGCGTCTACGAAAAAGTAGTGGTCTTACCACTTCTTGAGGGAATCTAGGGGTTTCCTATAAGACATTGGGCCGGTTAGGGATCGTTTTTTAAACGACAGCCACCCATTTACCATTTGGATGTAGTAGAATACCCTAAATAGACTAACAGTGGGGGTCACTTCGCAGGCGTGGCAGGTAACCTAAAATTGGTTAACCTTGCACGCCCCTATACAGTGAAGTTGGGTTATATGGAAGTCATAATACAATAGCACATCTACGAGGAACCTAGATAGGGGGATGCGGTAGTTAGCCGAGTCAAATAAGCGTGTGTACACGCCTATTTTCCCAGCAGGGACGTCTGTGATATCTTCGTCGTCACTTGGATAGGTGGGGTTTACGCTCTCCGGGATATAATATTCGGATAAAAAGTCTATATATTTCTTCGCGGACATCACGTTAAGGATGTCCGTGATCATAGGATTATCTTTCACCATGATTTATAAATAGGATTAGAAAGGCGTGGTGGTTTAACCTAGTGTGATGGATTTCTGTGGAAAAAGAAGAGAAGGAATGAAGGATTGAGCGAAGGTATAACAATGGCGGAAATGGAGTTGTTAACTGTGTGTTTACACAGTTACACGTAACAACTCTTTTATAGGGTCGCCTCGAGTTATGAGGCGCTATGGATGTTTGCCACGTGTAAACCACTACGCCCATCTAACGGATGGGATTTCTGACACTTCTGAAACGTCAGAAGGGACCCATGGGTCACTTCTTGACAACTTTACGTGGCTCAAGAGTGGGCATGTCTGGTGCACTTTTGCAGACAAAACGTCCTACTAATGACTACCATTAATGCATTCATTAATTTTGTCTCGGCCGGCCTTTTTGGAGTGCGGCTATGTTTGCGACAGCGATATATAAAGGGCATTGATTAATCTAGAGGATACGCCTACGACTGTAACAACTAGACTGGGGGGACATGATGACGTATAGTCCCCAACCGGGTCATGAACCCGGACCACGGGTACTACCCGCATCCGGTCCATCACGAATGGGTTGGATTAATGTCATTTGAGCTTATGGCTTAAATGAATAGTGGACGCATAAAATGAGTGTGGCCCACGACCTGGCACGGCCGGTACAGGGTTAGACAGAATCATAATCTTATCAAGCTTGGTATTTGTCTCAAAATATAGGATATACAATCACCATAATTAGAAGATAACAATCAAGCTAATTATGGTGATTATCTTATGCTTGGGGCCGAAGTAACAGTGACAGACCATTAGGGTTTTACTGCCTATATAAGGAACCCCCAAGGGTTCCACAAAGGTATTACATTCTCTATACTCTCAACCTACAGCCGATTCATAACCATAAACTGATTACTTATTTTCACGTTGGAGTCTAATCGTGGGATACGCTCCCACGGTAAGTCTAACGCGTGTTGCTTTAGTGTGCAGGTCTCAGCAAGTTATTCACTTGGTGCAAGAGCCGGAGCCCAGCCTACCCGGATTAAGCCTAATTCGGGTCAAGAAAGGATCATCCAAATTTTGTATCAACAACAGCAACACTACTCGAGTTAATGGCCAAACTACTTGAGTTAAGTCAAAGTCTAGAACATAGAGCAATAACTACTACTACAAGTTGCATGTAACTTAAATAAGGCAACTATTGCATGCATTTTGTTTGTCTATATAAGTAACTTTGTACTTCACATTTGTTACAACCACACTAACCCTATTTCCAGATTTAGATATTCAAAAGTTCCCTTCTTCTAACATCAAAAACCTTAATTTTTAACTACCAGTTTTCTAAAATCTCAGACTATTTGCCAACCGATGTACATTATGAAATATTGCTCAAACTTCCGGTAAAGGAAATAGCCCAATGCAGATCCGTTTGTCGTGAATGGAAAGAGTAAATAGACTCTTCCCAGTTTATCACTAAGTTTGGAGTCCGTGACAGCCCAATGCCTAGGTTAAACCTAACATATGACCAAGGTTTTTTTAGTAACATGTGAGTCTTAGATGGTGATCTTAACTACATCCCTTCACCCGTTTAATTAAACCATACTGTGATGATTACTATTGCATGTAGCGAAGGTATTTTGGCCTTTTCACATGTTAATAACACGCGTATTATTTAATAAACCCTTTCATGAAGAAGCTTTTGACTATTCATGTCCCCCATCACATCTTTGAACATCAAACCGAAAGAGTGAGTTTCGGGTTCGGCGTTTCAAAACCTGATTTAGACCCGACTATTATTAAAATAATCTATCCCAACCACAAACGTGGTCCACGTTATGTTTCAGTGTATACCTTAAGTACAGACACTTGGAACAACCTTGAAGATATCCCGGCGGAGTCGATCAAAATCAAGACTAGATTTGGTCAAGTGGTCTTGGGAAATTATATATACTGGATGGGTACGGATACAAAGTGGTCAGGGGATGGTGAAATGGTGAGGAATCATGTTATCATTTTGTTTAAACTTACAAACCATACTTTCCAAGTTCATCCCCTACCTCAAGACATTGCCAACGCACTTCTGAATCCCCTAACAGTCAGTCAGTTGGGTGATTTTATGGTTCTGGTCGGTCACTACACTAGTCCCCATGAAGAATTAGCACTTGTTTTTTGGGAATGTGTTGTAGATAATGGTATGTTCATCACCGCTAACCTGGCTTATATGCTTCATACACCTCAGTCTTCAAAACTTGTTGGTTTTGTTCTTGGGAACCTAGCGGTGGCTGATGTCGACAATGTCGGCTTCCAATTGCCGGGTCACACCCTCCAAGTTTTTAGTCCAGATCTCGCAGGTTGGGTTAACCTTGGGATAACTGTAGAAGGAGGGTCTTGTATGATGGGCCCTTACCAAGAGTCGCTGGTGATGCTAAAACTAGTTTACATATTAGATAGTGTTTCCGTATTTAGTATAAACTTTTTCAGTTCATAATGAACTGCTGTAAAAGTTTGTGTCCTATAACGCATTTTTTACCGTTCACATATGTTCGGTTATTGACAATTAGGTTATTAATATTATCTTCAGTTGTTTGTACAATGCTCTTATTGTTTACATTCCTGAAAATGTGTGTATTATGTACAGGAAAAGTTACCTCAAGTGTTAGAGGAAGCCGATGTTTTCAGAAGAAATCAATTGATAAATCCAAATACATTGTATCCTTTGTGAATGCCACAAATGTACCAAAACAATGTGGTGTTTTTGGTGATTGTGGCATTTGGGTCTGTATATTTCTCTACCGACTATCGAATGGAATGTCGTTAAACTTCACAGATCCAATTCAAACTGCATTGGCTTACCGTGAAAAGATGGCTAAGTTTTTTTTAAACACCGAGTATATTTGTGGTAGGTACTTTAGCATAAACTTGATAACAACAACCGTTGCTTGTTTTCTATGTTAACATCCATTAAACTTTCTATTCTATCATTTTTTATACAACATACTAATAACATTTGTGTTTTATGTTTTATGAAAGGATCTTAGATCCTGGGTAATTTCTAATTCTGAGATTCTGAATCTAGCTACCATACTTGGTCTAACAAACAAATCACACCCGATTGCATACACACATGTTTAATTATAACAAGTAAATACAACATACTTGACATTACTTCTATGTTAACATCCACTAAACTTTTATTGTATCGTTTTTTATACAATATCCTAATATTCTTAGTATTTAAGTTTTATGAAATGATCTTAGATCCCTGGTTAGTTCTACTTGTTAGATTCTGAATCTAACATACTTGGTCTAAAAAACAAATATATCACACCAGATTAACAAGGAAATACAACATACTTTCCATTACTTAATAAAAGGATTCATTATAGTAAACAGAAAGGAATAACAAGGAAATAAAATTTCATGATATGCTCTACTAGGAGCCATCGGATAACCTCCTTACCCCAGCAACGAAGTCTTCTTTCTCTTGGGGCCTTTTCAGCATCTCTGTCACATACCTGATTAATTCCCTGGCCACAACAACATCCTTCTGTGATTGATCGATGAAGAACAAAAACGTTAGGATCTTGTTGTTCTTAAGCTTCATCTCTGCATCCTGCAACAGCGCTTCTCTCTTCTCCAACCTTGTGTGTATTGCTCGGCACACGTCCATCATTTTTCTTGAGATATCGATGTCATCTTTTATGTCATCTTGAATATAAACGTTCCACAAATCAGCCAAATCTGGTGAGTTGCAAATAGCTTGCATACTTTCAATGGGGGAGAGATTCATGGTTTGTATTGTTTGGGTGCTTGATATCTCCCAAACCCTTCCTTTGAATAACGTTGAACATGAAGACTAGAAGGGACCTCTAGAAAGTCATTAAATTTCTTGACCTTTGGGTGCTATTAACGTTTATCTAAAAATGTTTGAAATTTTTATTTTTAATGTAAAGTTATATTTACAACCACTAATATTAAAATTTTCCATTATCTACCGTGTATACCCTAACACGAATTATCCACTATCTCCATTCCGTCACTCTTGTAGGCTTGTAACCTTATTGGACGTGTACTAAATACGCTTTGAAAGCTTACCATGCATGCATAGTATATAGGTCATGATGTGCCATAAATGAAAACCATTGCTTCAAGCTAACAAATGGTCTGTAATGATGCAAATATTCAACCATGCCTTCAACACATACAACAACTAGTACCCTATCCCCTATATATAGTTGTTCGTCTGCCCACCTGCAAATCATAAATTGGTTGCCTTGAACTACCTAAGGAGTTGCCTTGAATTTGGGTATATAGTTTACATGCAATGGTTAGGTTTTCCATCCTATTCAAAACAAGCAATAGTAATCAAGTTAGAAAAAAATGTCTGACTACTTGCCCTTCGATATTCAACTTGATATTTTGCACAAACTACATGTTAAGTCTCTACTAAGATTTCGTCAAGTGTGTACACAATGGAAGTTCACAATTGATAGCACATACTTCACTGAGAACTACATCCCTCGTCCTTCTGATTCGTGTTCTTTTATGTTGAGTTGCAGGCGAGGGAATGGCAACTCTTTGTTTAAGATTAACCGTGATGTTAACTTTATCATATTGGAGTCAGAGTACACTAATCAAGTACTACATGCCTTTGTAGTCTCAGAGGGTATTTGGTGCTTTGCTGTTGGTGCAGATGTGCAGTTTGCATTTGTAGTTTGGAATCCTTCCATCGATAAAGCTGTAACAGTGTTGTCAACGAATGTAGCAGGTGTAGCTGAGTCAGATAAAATTATGTATGGTTTTGGGGTTCGTCTAGACACAATGGACCCAACTATACTCAATATTCATATACCTCTGTATGGTGAAGGTACTTGGAAGGTGAGTGTCTTCACTTTTAGTTCAAACAGGTGGTCGCATGTGCCTCCTGGTCATTTTCCCCCTAGAACCATTAAAATCAGGAGGTATGGTCAAACTGTTGCAGGTGGGAAAATATATTGGGTGGGCTCAGAATGATGGAGATGTGTGGGTGGAAATACACACACAAGGTACGTACTCGTGTCCTTTGATCTGACTTCCTTGCATTTCCTTGTTGAAACAATTCCTTTGGACATCACGTCCATGGTTGGGCCTCCCTACATCATTGCATTGCAAGAGGATTCCCTATTTATTTATGGAACATCTGTTTTTGGAGGCATGCGTAATGTTTATGTTTGGAGGCTGAATGTGCTGAACGGTTATATTGGAAGGATGCAGTTGGAAGTCGTTCTTCTAATGCCATTTGAGCATGTACCTAGGTTGCTTGGGTTTGCAAACAATTTGAGCCCAATGTTTGATGTTTGTGTCGGCCCAGCCGGTTTCCTGCATGTGTTGTAGTGTGGGATGCACAACAACATGAGTTTGTCAACCCAGAAGAGATTCAAGGCAAGCATGGGTCGTTTGTTCTTGGGGCCTTCAAGGATTCACTCCTTCTGCTAGATCGTCCCCGTCATCAAATGTTACACTCGGTTCCACCATCGCATATAGGGCATCATACTTCGTTTTTTCATATTTCTAAAGTGGTTGTTTGTTTGTCTGTTAGAACCGTTGCTGGTTGTGGTTGTCCTTGAGACTTTTATTTTTATGTTGGTATGTCATGTGTGTTCTTTGTTGATTCATAATTTTTAAGCGTTACCTTTTAACAGACCAAAACTAAATGTTATTAAAACATATTACAAACAAATACAAACATAAATATGTAAAAACATTATATAATAAAGAACATCATAAAGAAATGTAACATATGATGGTCAAAACTAGTGATGTCCATAATGTATACATATTATTTCAAAAAAACAAACTGGAAAGTTTAATGTCGTCAATGTGACATGGGTTGTACACCAGTGGAGTCGGACATCCTGATTGCTGTGGTTCCTGAGCGTAAGAATGTATACTTCTATCGTACACCTGTGTATGATCAGTGTTGGGTGGCATATTATTCGAATCACGCCACCATTCAACACCAATTGCACCAGTTGCTCCCGTATATTCTTGTGTATTATTAGCGCCTGCTGCAACTAAAACATTATCACTGGCTTGAGGAAGTGTACCCACCGTGTTTTCCCCAGGACGGTAACCAACTTCATAGCCGTTTGTCGTATAGTTTTGGGTTGTTGAAGTCCCTGCTTCAAAGTCTCCAATGTAAGCACCTTGTGTCACCATTTGAGTGCTTGGAACTATCATATCTATGTCGTAATGTGAAAACGAGCCCAACTGCGAAACAAAGGGAACACACTATATTTTCTTACGTTTCCGAAGAACAAATGAATGTGTATATTGTTAATAAGTAAGGATGTATATAAACCTGATGTTGCTCTACGCCCATCCAGACACCATAAATACGACCATTTCTGAGCCGCTCTTCATCTAACATGGCCTCATGACCCGTTTCATCGGAAAACCTTTTTTTCTTACTTGCTTTTGTTGAGACCAGAGCCTAGAATTAATAAATTATGGCAAGTAAATATTTTGTACTAAAAAATTACCCGTATAGTAAGTGAATTCAAACTCACGTCTAGCAATTATTACGGTTATGCTCGCGCTTACCACACCTAGTACGTGCAACAACAGTCGGTACGTCGCCTTTTGACGGATACCGGTCTTTGTTTTTAGGTCTACCAGGTTGGCTTTTATCATAGCCAGAGGTAACACCTTTTGAAGGTCGTCTGGTTTTTCCCACGTTGTAGGATCTCTTAACGGATAAACCATACTTGGTATGTACCCTTGAGAGTAGTTCTATAAAACCAGGCCTTTGCCCACAGGCTGCAATCACTCATACCCGAATTCCTACATACGGTATAAACATGACCACATGGTAAACCTGATAATTGGCATTTGCGACAAGTACATTCAAATTTGAACAAGTTAACCTGGTGGACCTGCTTATTGTCTGTGACTTGGTATACTTTCAAATGATCGATACCCTTGACATTCCAGTTGTAGCTTTTCATCATGTGGTTCTTCACTTTCCTGGATGCCCAACCAGAAAGCTTAACCGTACCGTCTTGTGCATCTGTGATGAACAACAAAGTATAGTTAGATACATTTTAAAAAACAATAGAGATATATAAAGATAACAAATGCGTGCAAGTCATAAGTAATACCCATATATAGCTCTCGCTTTTCACAGTACCACTGCTGTAAAACATCCCTTACGTACTCTACAAGCTTGATTATCGGGAGTCTGCGTGCTAATCGTGTGACTGAGTTAACATACTTGACACTGTTTGATGTCATGTAGTTGAATCGATTAGAGGGGCAGTACGCCCTCGACCATTTATCATACCCGGCTTGTTCGAGTTTTGCGACACAATCCGGTCTAAAACCGCGGAGTACGCCAATAGCTTTATCAAACTATTGTGTCGTGTACGCCTTGCAGGCTTTCTAGTACATGGAGCGGTGCTTCCTAGTTCGAAGCTTACAGTTCATCATTAGATGTATGTCACAATAAGCATGGTATGACCGACTGAACACCGTACTACTGTCACACCCCACCATGGCGGAATATGGGGCACGACGTATGGATATCATCACAACAATAGCGTATCTATAGAGATAACTAAATGATATAAGAAATGTCATAAATGGCGACACAAATGTCATGACAATATCTCAACATGCAGGAGTCTAGGTAAGTAGGTAACAGTCCTACCTCTTACCCAAGACAAACAAGTAACACAAACAGAACAAACATATAGGTGCCAACAGTATCACTTATTCAAAAAAAACATAAAGGTAAACTAAGAAGGAACGGGGATCTCCTTCTATATGCAATCCTAAGGCATCCAAGTCTAGCCACTTCTATCCTCACGCTTAACCACATTCACACCTGAAAGAGACACTAAAATACGTCAACATAATGTTGGCGAGAGTCATAGGTTTAGACTCCAACGCCAAAATAGTTATAAGCTAAGAATAACAACCATCAACAAAATAACATATGGACAATGTGTTACAATTATGTATTAACAACTAACATTCAAGATCAATCATTCCAAACCAAAATCCAAGGCCCACAGCCTTACCAAAAACCATGGTACCATAGATGATCACACTATGTACCTATCCCAAGGCCACTACCTTGTCATTATCCATTGGTCCCATAGACGATCACGCTATGTACCTATCCCAAGGCCACTACCTTGTCATTATCCATTGGTCCCATAGACGATCACGCTATGTACCTATCCCAAGGCTCCTACCTTGTCAAACCACAATAACTGAGACGGCACGTGTCCCCCGATCCAAATCATACACAATCAAGAATCACATAGCAGTTAATCACATAATGTACACACAAGTCCATCACAAACCATAAAAAGATTCACAGCATCAATTTATAAATAACTCAACACAGTGTCTCTTCCATCCCATCTGGAATTCAAAATCAATAGTAAACATGGGACTAAGAAACTCACCTGATTGAGCTTCTCCAAATGTCCTCGCACTAGCAAAAAACTAACAAACCAAAAACACGTAATCAATACATGATCCAACCACTAAAACGGCTCATCAACCTATGATGGACATCTAGCCTCTTCCTATATGAATACCTCATTTATATGCTCTAAGCATCTCATTACACCCCTCTATAAAGCCATTAACTCCTTTTACTTCATAACACATCCCGTTAACATTTTACCCAAAACAATCCCGTTTTTCATACCTTAAACTATGGGTCGATCTCCCCCTTAAACATACCCATGATCTATGTAAAAGGAATATTCATGCCCTTACATATGTTAGCTAACACCTCCCACTTGACCCAACCTTAAAGCTACTGTTAAGGCCCCGATATATATATATATATATATATATATATATATATATATATATATATATATATATATATATATATATATATATATATATATATATATATATATATATATATATATATATATATATATATATATATATATATATATATATATATATATATATATATATATATATATATATATATATATATATACTTTTGTCATTCCAGATTTACTGATTTTAAACATACAAAAAGTTTGTTATGATTAAGGGGTCTTACCCTAAACCACAACCTTATCCCAAGTGCAGATACTTACTAAAATATATAAACCATGTCTCATGTTCGTTAGAAGATCCCAATGCAACCCTAAGTGCCCCAAACAACCCAAAACTTAAAAAGAAAACAGGCTGACTTCAAAACTGTTTTGACCTCCGACTGTTGTAACCTGTTTTTTACCCACTTCCCGACCTCCAATTTAGTTCTCGTTTCTTGCATTGGAAAGCCACTTCAAATACCTTTTCAGGGATACTTGTATCGCAAAATAAGAGTTTGTAGAACTCCCGATATGATCAAAACAATTGACTCAAAATTCTGCCCAGTTTTTAAAAACGGGTTTAATCAAATTAAACTAATTAATTAACCCTAACCCCACTAATTACAAACCCTAACTTATGTAATCATTATAACCTCATTATTATAACATTAATTTACTGTTTTTAAATTAAACCCTAACCTAATTCCATCATAAGATGATTAAACAAAACATAAAAACAATTAAATTAAAAAGGGTTAAGAAGATTTACCTTTGATTTGTGAAAACCCCAAAATTTTATGAAGAACCCTAATTTTTATATAACTCACGAATTTTCTTAACCTCCAGGAGAAAAATAATGAATTTGGATTGTGATTAAAACAATATATAGGGTGTACATAAAATCCTAGTCCAAGAATAAGCTCACTTTCCTTTTTTTCCCTCTTTTTCCTTTTTTTCTTCTTGCATCCAAAACAAACCGACCCAAACCTCTTGAAATTCGTTTTTTCCTTCTTTTTATTATTTAATATTATGTTATTAATATTTCCTTAATTTACCTTAATTTATTTCAGCTCCTAAAGCCTCCAAAACCTCAAAACCGTAAAACTAGTCAAATTTACGCGTTTTACCGTAAAAGACGTAAAATATACACTTTTATAAAAAATCTCAAGTTTTGAAATAAAATTTATATTTAAGTCCTAAATGACTTAAAACCATCCCGAAAAATACTCCCGTGACTAAATACCTCTTCCGAGACCTCTAAATGCTAAACCGTAAATCGTAAAAATACAATTTTCTATAATACATATACGTATACGTAAAACCACTAAATAACACCATCTCACTTCATAGTCACTACCATGTGAACTCATGAACATGAAATCATCACACATCGTTTCATTCACAAGGTACCCCGTACCGGAAACGATATCCAAACCACAATCTATACACACCAATAAGCACATAAACACGTAAAGACACGCAACTAGCACAAAATAAAACTAAGTGACGAACCTTAAAACCAGGGTTGTCACATCACTCCCTCCTAATAGAAATCTCGTCCCGAGATTTACTCCTTAGGATCAAACACACAACCAACAATCACATGAATACTTGTTCTAAATGAACTCTTCTCATTTCCACGTGAACTGTAGTTCAAGTTTTCAAAATACCACATATACAAACCAAAAATAATTAAACTCATAGCCAAACTCTTGACCTCACAGTGAATAAATCTCACATATGACTCTTTGATAAAACAAAGACTCTTATTAACACAAGTCCTGAATAACCGTACATGCAAAATGCATTCTCAAACAACCTTTACCAATCTCAATACACGAAATGTATCATGTATAAAACTCATTTCCCCCCGGTAATTATATGCTCATATGCTACTGGTCCGATCTTTCCAAAGATCATAAATAGACCTACAAAACTCTACATCAACTCTTCCATTTTACCAAAACATACCACCCGTTACTATGGGTGAAACTCCCTACATAACTTTGTCACTAACTCTAGTGGTTTCCTCCTTTTCTACATAGCATCCCTTGTTGCTCACATCCTTTCCACAACATCATTACCACATTAGTAGCCTCTTTTACCAATTCTAGTCCACAATGGGGACAACTCACCCTATCCTTTCATATAGTGCTTCAAATGGCATTTATCGACTTCTAGGATGATAACTATCATTATATGAAAACTCAACCATCGCTAAAGAGTTTCCTAACTCCCTCTAAATCAATCACTCATGCCCTCAGTGTAACACCCTAGGTTGTATAAATATCTCACTTGCCTATCCTTTTCCAGTTAGCTGGATATACTCATATCCAATCATCTTCATCAACTCCCTTAAGTCCGTACTCCAAACTACTTAAAATTACAATTTCCTTACAAAGTGACCTATGATGGTCTTTCACATATCCATTAGTTCTTCCAATCCAAATCAACTTATGATCTATACACATCATCAAAAGGACGGTTAACTCAGTTAGACCAAGTCCTTCGTCCCTATGGCACATCACACTTATAACTCCTCATCCATTTGATTATCGATACTAAGCCTCCCAAACAATCAGTATAGGTCAGTGACATTCCCCTTTCCACACTACGACAGTATTAGCCTGCTTTGTGCTTTACTCTACTCATTAGGCTCTACCAAAGTTCTACCTTCGTTTCCTATCTCGACCTATTTCATTCATGTTTCGCTTCTATACACACTTCCTTCTCCTTCCTCGACTCCTACCATACATCACGATGTGATGCTTCCCTTCGTTTCTTCCCTTGCCATAATCCTTCATAAGGCACTCCATACATATTAGGCTAACCTTTACGCAAAACCCTCTATTCCATCACATCCGTACGCAATTCTTCCAACTTCCCAACTACGTGACTTCTCATTCCTCTTGAACTATGAGATGAATTAGTCAGCCTATCGACTATCACCCAACTCTCGTCACTTTCACCAATTTCGTTCTTACATCGCCCTTTCTAAGCTACTCCTATCTATGTAGGAAGTATAGTCTACGTCCCTTTTCTCCATATGATTGTCCAAGCCACGCAACATACATGTTGATGCGTTCTCTGCTTTAGACAACTCAACTCATGCAACCTACATCCTTCATCCAAACCACCCTAATACGTCATCCATATAGTTCAAGTTTGTCTCAGCTTCACTTCATTTTCTTATTCCATGTCTCATCAACTATGCTTGCCTTTCCCAGATGGTACTTGGCCTTGCAATTTTTCTTTCATCACTTAACTCCACCCATCACCTTTTCCAAATGTTCAATCAAGATGATTAAATATGTGTTAGAGACGTTCATGATCCGTATAGATCATTCTCTACGTCTCGTACACCAAATGCCTCTAGCATTCTAGGCAGATATAGCAATCCAACTCCACTACTAAGTCTTATCTAGTTCTTCCAAATCTTCAGTTCCTGCATCATATAAGCAATCGCCTTTCTTTGTCGTTCTCGTACACCTCCAAATCCTTGCTCCATGTATCGTCATGCTTCACGAATTCAGCCAGTCCTTCCGATAATGCCAAGATCTGCTCATTATCCAATCCACCTCTTCAACCTCCAAAACGCTTCCTCATCCTTCTTCACTTCGCCCTTTGCTGGTTCCTTGATATGCCATCATCTCTGACTACTCGTCCTGACCAACTTAATCCTAAAACTCACACTTGAAAATCTCGCGTATAATTCCCTTTCCTAACAACTCCAAAACCCACTCATAATTCGCCTCACTCTCCTTCTAAGATTTGAATAGATCAAGATGTCGTCGATGCTCCCGATGACAACTCGTTTATACACGTTCATGCACACTTGGTTCATTGACTCCATGAAAACCACTAGTGCTTTGGCAAAGCCAAATGCATAACCGTAAGCCCAAAGCGTTCATACCACATCCTTAGCAGTTTCAACTACGTCCTCCTTGCACCCTCTCTTAGCGGCAATACAAATAAATTCCTACCTCGTTTTACTTGCAAAATTCTACACGCATTTTAAAAGACCAATACTTCCTCTCATCAGACCACTCAACTGCTTTCCACATCCAATTTACTACTAAGCAACTCAAATTTTACCTTGCATCCGTTGCAATTTCTAACAACTCTTGTTTTTAAATCATTCCATCAACAATCGCTTTTGAAAGGAACTAACTACAACTCCTCTCACTTCTCCTACTTTCTCTATTCATGGTTCTACCTCAAAGCTCCCGAACAATACGAAACCAAAACTACATCCTGAATCCATCAGATACGATCAACGGATAACTAACGACATTTCACGTGCACCAGTTAAAACAAGTCAAAAACCATGAGACTCAAAAGAAAAATCAAACCCAAAACGTGTATCAATTCAAAATGACCCATGACAACAAAAAATAATTCAAGAAACACCCAATGGCAACCAAACATGTTACGCCCCGCGACATATTATTTAAACCATGCAAAAGATCGAATTTTCCAAAAGAATATATATCTTTTTTTTATCTATTTATTATTACCTCCCACATCTATGTGACTCAAACAATCTACAAACAACCCTCTTGAAGAACTCAAAACTCAACTCAAAACTAGGTATCCCGTGCATCCCAAATCATAAAAATAAACTACCATTCAAACTCATCCTTTAACCCGAAACTTGTACAATAATTTCGGCCAAGATACTAACCTCCCGTGACTATACATTCTGAATATTTGAAAAGTACGTTCCGAGTACATAATTTTAGGCTTTTGAATCATCCAAAAAGCTTTAAAAACGAACAAGTTATGACCAAAACAGTTTTATATTAATGAAAGATAAAATTGTATGTGCAAACTTCATAAACTCAATTTAGCCTTGTATTAATAATTATAAATGACGTGAATCGGTTAAACTCAATTATATAAACTATGTAAGTAGAAAGAAGTTTTACTTCGCTTTATTTTAAAGAAAGTCTTTTAGAATTTGAAATAAAAAAGTGTTGATTAAAAAGAAATCTCATGTTACATCTTGTTTCAAACACAACTCCAACACCTTACCCTTATTTTACCGAATACAACCAACCATTTAACTCAATATATACCGACCAAAAGAAATGCAAGACCCAACACAAAAGATTTCATTATCTCAAAAGAAATCCCGAGTAATTTCAGTAGACTTGAAACCAAAAACACCATTTTAAAACGTACACGTGAAATACGAAACTCAAAGAATACGCTACAAGACACACTTCAAAAGATTCAAAATGTCGTTGGAACTCCAACAAACTCCAGCACCATAAAACACGACAAACACAAGGTATGTTCAAGTTATAATAATTAGTGAACGACAATATACCATAACCTAACACGTAGTAGTATATATACCTCCGCATTTATATACCTATCGAATCTCCCAAACATACTCGTTATCATACATGTCAAGTCAATCAATCGCTTTATACGCTCGTTTTTTCATACGAGTAATCACCATCTCACCGTGCCACAACAAGGCATAAAGCCCACCTCCAAAACCAAACCATATCGTGTGACCCCATAATCACACAACACCACTACAATCCCAAATCATATAACACAAAAAGAACCATAGCCATATCATAGGCAGCCGTTACATAAACCCATATATATATACGTATACCCAAATTCTACATCTCATCATATACAAGCATGTACTAACCCTCTTTCATGCAATCATACTTAAGAACCCATTGAAGTTGTGGTACTTGTATAACTATGTTGGCCACCATACTTATACAATTGCCCTTTCCCCAATGCACTCCCTCCTATGATGACACTTATAAGAATCAATACAACATATAACACATAAATCCATCTACTCACATAGCTCATAACCACATAACCATATAGGTCCAAAACTCCATCTATTAAAATAACATAGTAAAGCTCTTGAAATACATAAATCCATAGTCTAGCTAAAACAGTCTAGACTAAATCCAAAACAAAAACATAATCAGTTATAAGTCATATCGCCCATAAGAGTGGAAACAGCTTAAAATCCTTCATATCCACATACTCCTACTAACTCGAACCACCACATGATTCTTAGGGAACATGACTTAAACATCAAAGGAAAAATACTATACCTCAGGTACATAAAATAACCCAACAAAAGGTAGAAACTACCATGTACCAAATTATGTACTATAATGTACAATTTAAGCAAAATACAACAATGACTAGCGTGGACGATTATGGTTCAATCCGCACTAGTCACAAACCCGAAAAGAAAATAACATGTGACTAGGTATGAACATACTACGGTTCAATTCATACTAGTCAAAACATCGTAATAAATAACATCCAAACACATCAATTAATATAAAATGCACACATACTCCTATGACGCCTATATGCAGGGACCCTTAAGCTATAGACTAGGCTACGCGACTAGGCAACCTAATTCTCTATAACCTGTCTCTGATACCATTCTGTCACACCCCACCATGGCGGAATATAGGGCACGACGTATGGATATCATCACAACAATAGCGTGTCTATAGAGATAACTAAATGACATAAGAAATGTCATAAATGGTGACACAAATGTCATGACAATATCTCAACATGCAGGAGTCTAGGTAAGTAGGTAACAGTCCTACCTCTTACCCAAGACAAACAAGTAACACAAACAGAACAAACATATAGGTGCCAACAGTATCACTTATTCAAAAAAAACATAAAGGTAAACTAAGAAGGAACGGGGATCTCCTTCTATATGCAATCCTAAGGCATCCAAGTCTAGCCACTTCTATCCTCACGCTTAACCACATTCACACCTGAAAGAGACACTAAAACACGTCAACATAATGTTGGCGAGAGTCATAGGTTTAGACTCCAACGCCAAAATAGTTATAAGCTAAGAATAACAACCATCAACAAAATAACATATGGATAATGTGTTACAATTATGTATTAACAACTAACATTCAAGATCAATCATTCCAAACCAAAATCCAAGGCCCACAGCCTTACCAAAAACCATGGTACCATAGATGATCACACTATGTACCTATCCCAAGGCCACTACCTTGTCATTATCCGTTGGTCCCATAGACGATCACGCTATGTACCTATCCCAAGGCCACTACCTTGTCATTATCCATTGGTCCCATAGACGATCACGCTATGTACCTATCCCAAGGCTCCTACCTTGTCAAACCACAATAACTTAGACGGCATGTGTCCCCCGATCCAAATCATACACAATCAAGAATCACATAGCAGTTAATCACATAATGTACACACAAGTCCATCACAAACCATAAAAACATTCACAACATCAATTTATAAATAACTCAACACAGTGTCTCTTCCATCCCATCTGGAAGTCAAAATCAATAGTAAACATGGGACTATGAAACTCACCTGATTGAGCTTCTCCAAATGTCCTCGCACTAGCAAAAAACTAACAAACCAAAAACACGTAATCAATACATGATCCAACCACTAAAACGGCTCATCAACCTATGATGGACATCTAGCCTCTTCCTATATGAATACCTCATTTATATGCTCTAAGCATCTCATTACACCCCTCTATAAAGCCATTAACTCCTTTTACTTCATAACACATCCCGTTAACATTTTACCCAAAACAGCTGTTTTTCATACCTTAAACTATGGGTCGATCTCCCCCTTAAACATACCCATAATCTCTGTAAAAGGAATATTCATGCCCTTACATATGTTAGCTAACACCTCCCACTTTCCCCAACCTTAAAGCTACTGTTAAGGCCCCGATATATATATACTTTTGTCATTCCAAACTTACTGATTTTAAACATACAAAAAGTTTGTTATGATTAAGGGGTCTTACCCTAAACCACAACCTTATCCCAAGTGCAGATACTTACTACAATATATAAAACATCTCTCATGTTCGCTAGAAGATCCCAATGCAACCCTAAGTGCCCCAAACAACCCAAAACTTAAAAAGAAAACAGGCTAACTTCAAAACTGTTTTGACCTCCGACTGTTGTAACCTGTTTTTGACCCACTTCCCTACCTCCAATTTAGTTCTCGTTTCTTGCATTGGAAAGCCACTTAAAATACCTTTTCAGGGATACTTGTATCACAAAATAAGAGTTTGTAGAACTCCCGATATGATCAAAACAATTGACTCAAAATTTTGCCCAGTTTTTAAAAACGGGTTTAATCAAATTAAACTAATTAATTAACCCTAACCCCACTAATTACAAACCCTAACTTATGTAATCATTATAACCTCATTATTATAACATTAATTTACTGTTTTTAAATTAAAACCTAACCTAATTACATCATAAGATGATTAAACAAAACATAAAAACAATTAAATTAAAAAGGGTTAAGAAGATTTACCTTTGATTTGTGAAAACCCCAAAATTTTATGAAGAACCCTAATTTTTATATAACTCACGAATTTTCTTAACCTCCAGGAGAAAAATAATGAATTTGGATTGTGATTAAAATAATATATAAGGTGTACATAAAATTCTAGTCCAAGAATATGCCCACTTTCCTTTTTTCCCTCTTTTTCCTTTTTTTCTTCTTGCGTCCAAAACAAACCGACCCAAACCCCTTGAAATTCGTTTTTTCCTTATTTTTATTATTTAATATTATGTTATTAATATTACCTTAATTTACCTTAATTTATTTCAGCTCCTAAAGCCTCCAAAACCTCAAAACCGTAAAACTAGTCAAATTTACGCGTTTTACCGTAAAAGACGTAAAATATATACTTATATAAAAAATCTCAAATTTTGAAATAAACTTTATATTTAAGTCCTAAATGACTTAAAACCATCCCGAAAAATACTCCCGTGACTAAATACCTCTTCCGAGACCTCTAAATGCTAAACCGTAAATCGTAAAAATACGATTTTCTATAATACATGTACGTATACGTAAAACCACTAAATAACACCATCTCACTTCATAGTCACTACCATGTGAACTCATGAACATGAAATCATCACACATCGTTTCATTCACAAGGTACCCCGTACCGGAAACGATATCCAAACCACAATCTATACACACCAATAAGCACATAAACACGTAAAGACACGCAACTAGCACAAAATAAAACTAAGTGACGAACCTCAAAACCAGGGTTGTCACAACTACAAGCAACAATAATGGCGGGATGACGGTCAGATACGATGCTCAAAATTGGCGGTTCTCCTATCTGATCTCTCAACTTCGTCAAAAACCACGTCCAAGATTCAAACGTCTCTCCCTGTGAAACACCAGTCGCGATTGGTACTATCTGGTTGTTACCATCTATTGCAACCACCAGAAGATTTGTGCCCTTGTATTGACCTTTTAGATGAGCACCATCTATTATCAACAGGGGCCTCATGTATCGCAAGAAGCTCATTACATGTGACAGTGTGAACAAAGTTATATAGTAGAATTGAAACTAATCCATGTTCAGAGGCAACCATAGTATAAATAAACTCACCGCTATACCGAATCCAATATATAGCATCTGAAAACATCCTTGTTCGTCTGTTTGAATGCGAGATACAGTTCTCGGGTTCACTAGCTTTAGATTGTGGCAATACACATGCAAATGCTCGAACTAATCGGAGTGATTACCGTACAACATATTCAAAGCATCGTTCTTACCTCTCCAACATCTTTTGTAAGGAACATCGATCTTCCAATCGATAAACAAATCTTGCATAAGGTCCTTCACCTTATATATCCTATTACTATTACGCATTTTTTCTAACAACAACTTCTTAGTTGCATTTCGATGATTAGGAAGTATTTGTGTCATTGAACAATTGTGTGTGTCGTTGCAACGTGATACAATGAGCATACTACCATATTTAACCTTATGTGTATGAACACTCCAATTGCAATCTTCACGCGCACATTTAACAGTGTAACGCACGGGGCTGGACCTATCAACTAAATATTCAAACGATTGTCTCAATGATTTTATGCCAATAAAAATAACTAGTTCCTCTTTGTCTTCAAAGTCATCCCCTTCACTAATATTATCAACACCAGGCCGGGGTATCTTAAAGTGAGGTTTTGGTTGATAGGGGGTGGGATATTAGTGAGACTAGTTTGTTGCCTTAGTGCGAGGCTAGCGCTATCAGACTCTTAAACGTTAGGCGTTACCGGAAAATTCAAATCAAATTCAGGTTTATGATTACTAACCTCGGTTGAAACCACTCGATTTGTAATAACTGAAACGTATAATTTCGGGACAGCAGCCCTAACAGAACAAATTGATTGAACAAAGCAATCCTAATCTTCGTCGTCCTTAACCTCAATGGAAGCTGATCTTGTCTTGTATAGTAGACTTAATTCGTCACACTTACATATTCCAAAATTTTTCTTCAAGTACACTAATAGCTCCTTATATCGAAGTTTTTCTGATAATAATACACTACGCGTTGAACGTTGGTATACCAGATTTAAATTCACCTTCCCATCAGTTCCAAAAGTCATGGTTTTGGTATAGAAGAATGTGATTTTGGTGAACTAGTTTAACAACTACCACAACACATTTAAATGGTACTTCCCAACCACTTGGTCAGCATTATTAAAGTACTCATGGGCAGGCCTAGGATATTAATTTCTTGCAGCTAGGGGATGAAGGATCACTGTTCTATGTTATAGGCAAAATACTGTTGTCAAGTTTCCCTATAAATTACTTGGTTGGTGTGTACTCCCTCCAATTGTATCCCCTATATTAGGACTGTCCTTTATAAACATTGACATAAAAAACACACAAAAACCTACAAAGCACCCATAACACAAAATATGGTGAGATGCAATAACTGTGATGCTAATGTTGTTATCAAAACCTCGTGGACTCAAACTAACCCTGGCCAAAGTTTCTATTGTTGTGCTTTAAGTGTACATTATATTAGCATACGTTAATTGTTTTTTTCTTAATACACCCTTCTAACCATTCTTAATTTAGAGGGGATGCGGCATAATAGACTGGTATGACGGTCCTATGTGTCCAAGAGCTATTGAAATTATTCCGGGACTACTAAGATCTTTGAACGAGCGAAATGAAAGTCTTAATGAACTTAAAGCAATAGTGCCTCAACAACATATTCAACTTCACAAACTCGAGGCCGTTTTATTCACAAGCTTGATCATGTTCTTTTTATGTTCAATTAAAATGTTAATCGGTTTATGATTAACATGTATCACAATTAGCTTTCCGGACCATGTTTGTTTCATTCAATGCATTATTTCCATAAAGGTTGTACTTTGTTCAAATTTTCAATTAAATGACAAAGTACGATTTTTTCTTGGTTCTTTGGTTTTATAAAGGACTAACAATTAAAATTACAAGAAACAACATTGCTGCTAAACAGATATAACGGCCAAAAAGTAAAATCTTATGTTGTTCTTAACAAACTAGACCATACCTCCTAGTTAACTTGCCAACTACTTGTGCGCCCATAGGTAGTCTGCAATTATTTCACGGTAAGCAGTAGGAACAGCCTCTGGATCACACACCGATACCGACATGTTATGTATCAATCGGTAAAGAAATATACATAACCAGACGCCACAATCACCATACTGACATGTTTGTAAGGGCACACCATTTGCTGCCACAGAGGTTATTTTATAGCCTTCAAGCGGTATACGCTTGTGTGCGAGAATGCCATTCCTATCAAGATACCTAGGTATAACCTCAGAAAATGCAACCCTCATTTCTGACCACAATTTCCTGTTCTCGGGGTCCGGTACCCCAAGAGAGTCATATAAAGTAATCAGACCGCTTCTTATATTCAGCACACCAAGGCAGTAATGTTTATCAGGCTCGTTGATAGGGATAAAGACCTACATATACAATGTGGCTTAGTACAAAATACATTGTTTACGAAACATTAAATTATACATTAATGTACTAAAAACACATACCCTCTCGACGTCAGACCACGGAACAGAATCACGATCACCATCACAGGACCAGGGCCGCACGAAATCCATTCCTCTCGATTCACCCATTAGGGTTGGACATAAATAACAACAAACTGTAGTCCAATCAGCGTCCTCTTTCCTAAACCTATGCATAAGCTCTATCCATATATCCAAGTGCTGGTATTGTTAAGATAAAAAATATCAATATGGCTTTTATGTCTTCATTTTTTCATAATGAAGGTTTAACGTTAATTACTCCACGTGTAATTACTTACCACGTTTGTCAGCCATCCTCCTTTAACCTTACACAATAAAGCTTTCCAGAATTCAGTACCCACATACTGGTCTGCTTTGCCCCACAGAAAATAATGACATGCTTTATTTTTGGGTAAATTGTTAATCTCGGGTAGATAAGGGGGATCTCTGACCTTTCTTTTACGGCTAAACTTGGGCCTAGTCAAATCCAGCGGTTATAAACAGGAAGGTCAAACATTGTAACACATTCAACAATATAAGAAACCCAAATCATATTTTCAATCATATACATACCTCTTTGAATTCCGGTAGGTTGATTATCTCCTGCTGGACGGATGTTTTCAGTTTTTTATTACGGTTTGTCACCATTTCATCATCCTAAATACAATGACCGTATTCAGATTAACTATGCACATAAAGAAGCAAATTTAAACTTAAGTTACTTTACATGATACTTACCTTAACCAACAACGTCTTTGAGACTTCAATGCAATCACTACCATCTAACGTGGCCATCCGTGATACATCACTAGTTGCAACCCTCTTGCTTTTACGTCTTTTTTCATCAGGGGTTGTACTTGGTAGTGTTGTCCAAGGCGTCGACAATTTAGCTCCTTTGCACTTTGGCCTTTTTAGCCGCAACGCGATATTTTCGCCTAATACGGGAGAAGTATCATTAACAATGTTCTTGATCCCGTATCCAGGCACATCCTCTTAAAATAATGGAAAGTATCCTGGTCAACTAAGGTATGAAATGCCTAAAATAATGAGGGAGGCAAACCCAATACGAATTAAATGGATCTGACAACTAACCACAATATATTTTCACCCACAGCTTTACCATTGACTATTATTTGAATAGTGACAAAAGTAAATGCCTGATTTGACATTTAACTTCCTTAATAGGGTTATATAAACAAGCCCATGCAACCTCTATTTTTCACATGCATCTACTAACACCAATCTTTTTTAATAGTCTAACTTTTAATGGCTCAAGTTACCACTTTTGCCAATTTGGTAACCATGTTTCAGCAAGAGGCTTGTGAAAAAGAGATCTGGGGTTCTTTCTGCCGGATGAATGGCATACAACTAAGCGACAAAATGAGCCACATACAAATTGTCATTGCCAACATTCAACAGTTAGAGAGTCATCCTAAGGTGTTACTGGTTGTCGGCTATTTAAGGGAAATCCAAATTGCAGATATGCAAAAGCTGAACTGGTTTAGGAGCATGGTCGTGAACTCTAACATCAGGCTTGCTCGCAAAAGATGGTACATCACCATGATGCTCAACAATTACGAAGCCTGACTTTTAGGTCTCAAGAACTGGTTTTAATGCTTTATTTTATGTTCTTTTATGTAAGGTGTACTAGGATGTATTAGGAACTATGTCAAGTAACCTATCAAGTGTGGGTTGTTAAACCCTATACCTTTATGTATGTTTTAGAACTCTAAGACTTTAATGAATGTTTTACAAAGAAAAGTTTATGTCTACTTACCATTAAATTATCCATCCACTATGTGTCTTTATATACTCTCTCCATCCATGTTGTCGTGCAAAACACCACAACCCTCCTGCAATTATTTATCAATTAAATCTAAAATTGTAATTATAAAATAGGGGTATATAATTGAAGTAATACCTTAACTATAGTATAAACCACCTTTAAATTTTGTTCTTCTCGAAGGAATTCATGCTCGAAATTTGTGTTTGTTACATCTACCTCAAAATTCATCTCTTCTTCTAAAGTTTTCTCTTGGTTCAAAGCATCTGGGTGGTCAGATTCCTTCTTATCAGTGACCGAGGATTTTGGTATCTTAAACGTACTTTTAGTACAACCACGTCCATCCTCCAGTAGCACTTCTCCTTCCACACAATTGGCATGAAAACACGTTGGAGCACCCCAAATGTAACTTGAGAAGTTCCTTCAGATACAAAGTTGGGAAATAGATTTAATTATGATCAATAGTGTCTAAAACAGATTTATATGAAGATGAACTAATACCGTTAGGTTCTCAGGTTCTGTGGTAGCTGTTAAAAGGTCTTCACTACCAGCTTTGTCTAAACCATTTACAGAAGGCGAAACTAATCCAACATCGTCTTGCCGTATTTCATCCGTATTTGTGCCATGTTTCTCATTCTCACCGAAATCAAAACCAACATGGTCCTGCAAATAAACGTTCAGGATATTAGCCCCGACACATGTCATTGGGTAATGCAATCAATGCTAACTTCATATATTATATTAGCTTACACGAACTTGAGACGGGGTAAATGTGGGTAACGACGGATCTCCCCCAGTCTCCGTCAATAGCGGAGTAGATGATGTATGAAATATAGACGGTTTAACCAAAGCGGCTTCTAGCTGATGCCCAATCGTTTGTGATGGATCCTCATGTGGTTGGTTAAAAACATACTTGGATGAATCACCCCTTTCGTATAAACCGCTAGAAAAAGTGTCCTTCCTTGTGTTAACGACACCATAATCCATAGACAGTCCTACAAACTGAACAACAAACAATCTTACAACTTCATTTATATATTCATTTCAGCTACTACTTACACTCCAATGTTTGACACAAAAATTACCTTCTCTGCAACAGACTGAAAGTTATTTATGGACACATCTGCATTACCACCATGACATTCATTACCACGATCAGATTCGTGATCTACAACATTGGAAATATCGCTGACACTACATACATAAGAAAACGTTGGGACTCATGAAATGTAGGGATAAATCACATACAAAGGTCTAAAAAAACTTGTTGTCATTTCTATTACCTTCTCAAATAAATCAGCCGCTGATCTAACAACGGTTTCCTTAGTGACTGGACCTTCCGACCTGTCTGGTCTAGTTTTTTCAATAAAACTTTGCACATTTAACATCCTTTTCTTAATGTCTTGTACTGCCTTCTTCAACTCCGGGTTATCAGCATCAGCAACACAATTCTCAATGACATCAACACTTGATCGTATTTCTTGTACATCAATTTCAACTAGGTATTTGTCTGAATGTGGTTCAACATGGCTTCTGTCACTACCTTGCTCAGACCGAGGGAACTCCAATAGAACGTGATCACCACTAACTTCTGGTACGTTTTCCAGGGTTTCCGCTGCACCGTCACCTAAACGCTCCACACATTATATGTCCCCTTTTTACCAAGGGAAAGGAAGTAATAAATACTCTCAGAATACCAAGGCTGTTCAAGCTCGATTATTGTCAGGCGGAAAATAAAACATGGATCGGACCACACCTCAAACAGTTTCTCGTAATGAGCTTTCTCAAATTGACCACCACTAGTCCATGCTAATCCACGCGGTATTACTTTATGGTTTTTATTCCACCAATGCCTACTGTTTCTAAAGATCTCTAAAACATATATCTACATTACAATTATAACAATACACGTAAACAGTCGACCTTATCAGAATTATATAATCTAATTAAAAAATTTATATTTCCTTTCCGGTAACTTCTTACCTTCAGTGCCCAGACAAATCCGAAGAGAGCGTACATCTGCTCCTTGTTAGACTCGTCATTTTCTTTCTCTTCCTCATCATCAACATTATCTAGCGACTTACACTTCTTCTTTTTCTTCTTCTCCTTCTTCTTCTTCTGATCCCTCTCAAGGTGCGCCTCGTCATTCGCTTTCTCTTCCCCATCATCAACTTTATTTACGACCTTACACGTCTTCTTCTTCTTCTTCTTCTTCTTCTTCTGCTCCCTCTCAAGGTGCTTAGCTACAACATTAACCATCCGTGTGTAGAATGTTCTCCAGAAATACCCCCCCCCCCCCCCAAGGATATTCATTATACCAGGACAGGTCTTCTACTACCTCCAATACTATATCAGGCACGTTGAACCTTGACTCTCTACCCATAAACACCATAGTTGTTATTAAAATTAAACATACACGCACAACATCATCACCAGACATAGCTGTCCAAGCTTTACGATTACTTGTTAGTGATAAGAAGTCAGTGCCTAAAACTTTTTTTTTTCAACATGGAAGCTTTGCCAGAGAATAAACGGTCACAGAAAGGGCTATCTGGAAGACCTTTACATGTTTTTTTTTCTCTGTGCAATTTCCCAAATTTGAATCCAGTAATTAAACAAAATTCTTCATGACCAAAATCAAACGAACAATCACCTATTTTGTAACTTATGGGGGGCATGTGTCACATATTTTTTCTGCATAAACTTGGTGCTGGCAAATGTAATTATATAAATGATTATCGGGATTAAATTCCGGTAAATCAAGCCATTTGCCAAAGACGGTAGATCTAAACATCCTATTACGTTTTGAATTAGAAGCCAATAAAGTCTTTAACATACGTAAACTAGAGAGATTGGATCGAATTGTAACCTTCGCATCAAATACCTAAATACTGTCGTCTGCCAGTAATTGTCCGTTGTGCAATAACCCTCACGACGATGTCGACTGATTTACATTGTACATTGTTTGATTCTGGAATAATGACTTTTTTATGGGTTTTTATTAGGGTTTTATGGGTTTTTTTAAGGTGGAGGACGACAATGTCGGTCTTAATTTGGTAAAGTTTAAGAATGGAATGACCCACAAGGTTGCCTCAGAATAAAGTATAAACATTCGGGTCGCCTCGCACTTCGAGCGTATAAATTTTATTTGTTGGGTTGCCTCATAAAATTATTTAAGTTGCCTCGATCTAAGACCGTATAATTTATTTATTTTTTTGTTGCCTCATAAATTTATTTAAGTTGCCTCGAACTAGGACCGTATAAAATATAATTTTTTTTAGTTGCCTCATATTTTTTTTATTGCTTCGAAAAAGTATACAGAACGTGACAACGTGGCTTGAGTGGAAATCCACGTGTCAGCCTACTATTTAAGTTCCCTTTTTTATCCACGTGACCAAGCAAGTGCCCTTAATAAAAAGTCCATATATGGAAATACCCCTATAGATTATCATCATCACAACAACAGAGCCCCTAGATCGCCGCCGATAAAGTTTCAACCTTTTTCTAAAGTTTCAAGGTAAAATTTTAAGGGTTTTACTAACAAACACCCATGGTTGGTTTTTATACATTCTATAATTATAAATATTTCTAAATTTGAACTACTTGTTTCTATAAATGTATGATTATACCATATATTATTAAGGTAAGTAACTTTTAATATGGTATATATTAATTAGTAAGTATATTAAACATGGTATATTTGAGATTCATAATTGTTGATATTTTAATTATAGAATGTATAAAAACCACCTGTGGGTGGTGGTTAGCAAAACCCAAATTTTAATTATTTTTTTCTTAGTAATTAAAATTGTTGAATTGATGTTATTAGCTTTATCAATTACAACAAGTCACTGGTTTAATGGAAGCAATAGTCAGCTTAGACGTTAGTACATGATAAGCTATTTAAGTTGATAAGCTCATAAGTCATAAGCCCCCTTATAAAAGCTAAGACAGACACCCGCTTAGTCTTGCGATTTTCAGGTTTAAGGGGTGTTTGGTTTGACGGATATAACGTAAGCCTGTTTCGGCTTATATAATAACATAAGCCCCAATTTTGTGCCTTACGTGGAGAGACTTATGGGATTATATAAGTTTATTATATCATAATAAACTTATATAAGCCCATAAGTCTCCAAATAAGCTTAAACAATTGGGGTTTATGAAATATAAGCTGAAATATGGCTTATTTTCGGCTTATATAACATAAGCCCCAATTTTGTGGCTTATTTTCAGACTTGGGGGCTTATATAAGTTTATTATATCTATATAAGCTTATGTCTCCAAATAAGCCACAATATTAGGGCTTATGTTATATAAGCCGGAAAGGGCTTACGTTATATAAGCTAAAACAAACACCCCCTAAAAAGGACACCCGCTTAGTCTTACATAGTTTTTTCAAGTTAAATAAAAAAAGGGTAGATGAGAAGTTTGTTTTTCTTTTTATTTTCTGGTGGATAGATGATACAAGGCAGTTCCGGAAGTGAAACTGAGTTGAAGGATATTTTTAATCTGTAGAGCTGATTGGTTGACTTATAGTGAGTCACTATCAGCACCGAGGCCACCAAATTTGATGATATTGTCGTTTAGATTCCACCCTTTTAGTTTATATGCAAAGTTGCTCTATCCCATATGTATGCGAGTTTTCAAAGAGCAATTATGTTACGTTTAAGCTGTTTAACGAAACTGAACCGTCAATTATGTGTTTATTTATATACTAAACATAACCATCTCTTTCATTGTCTTTTGTTGTTCTTGTGGCACCCCTTAAATAGATGAGGGAAGCGAAGAGAATGAGGCTTACCCGCAGACAACAACTAGAAGATGTTCCGGAGTTGGTTCAACATATACAGTCGTCACTGTTGCCGCCAAAGCATGCAGCCCGCACCTGCATCTTGTCCAAGTCATGGCTACACGCTTGGTCTACCACCCCCATTCTCAGGCTTTGTCGATCCGCCGGGCCTTTTAGCAAACAACAGGAAAGAAGATACATGAGGTTGATCAGACGGACTATACGAAGGTATCACCGGGACAACATACCAATCATAGCTTGTGATCTTCACTTCTCCATACACAAGCAAAAGTCGGCTACTCGTGTTGAAAAATGGATTAAGAGGGTCGCTTCTAAAACTTGTCTCAAGGAGCTTCGCCTCACGATCTTTGATGACATCGCTTCATTTACTTTGCCAGATGAGATATTCTCAAGTGAAAACCTTAATACGCTAAGCATAAAACTCGGTTATTCCCTTCACATGAAGTTCCCTTCCAAGAAGAACCGTTCCCTTCACATTAGTGGGAATCCGTTGATTGACTGCGTGAACCTTCAAGTACTAGAGCTGCTTGAAGTAAACATCAGTGAAGAAGTGTTTCATAACCTTCTATCTACTTGTAAGCTACTAGAAAAGATCAACATCAAATTTACTGAGGGCTTGAAGAAAATCAAGGTAAATAACCTATGTTATCTTGAGCAGTTAAAAATGGCTCCAGGAATACATGGTGATATTTTTGAAATGGATGATGTTGAAATTTCTGATGTCCCACGTCTTCGCTCGTTTTATTACGACGCCTCAATGTTATTGTGGGACGGGCCTGTGTTATTCAAGATGGATTCGATAAGGAGCTTGAGAGAGTTATATTTAATGAATGTGTTCTTCAACGATGCATTTTCCGACGTGATAAAAAGGTTTCCTTTTCTTGAAGGTTTGACCCTTAAAATCAAGCGTTGTAAGGCGGAGATCATGGATATCAGTTGTGCTACGTTGCAAAGATTGGAGATACAATCGTGGCAACCAATTCCGTTCAAGGTACAAGTTAATGCTCCCAAATTACTTTTTTTGGGGTACACAAGTGTTGTGCCGCCTAGTCTCTTCTTTCCAACCATGGCTCCTGAACAAATTAAGCTAAGTCTGATGTTGAACAAGCCAATAGATGATTTGTTTTTTCTTAAGATGAGGGAAACACTCAAGTTACCGTCCAAGTTTAACATTGAAATAAAAAGTGATGTTGTTGCTCTAGTGCCATTCAAGATTGATGATCTGAGAACAAGGATCCCGTTTCCGGCTACAAATGTTGAGAAACTGTCGTTTGAAACATGTTTTACCAACGGCTTGTGGGATAAGTCGGTGCTCTTTGATGCATTTTTTTCTATTTGCCAACCCATGTATGTAGAGGCAGATCTTCAGGTGAGGCTCAAAGTCGCTAAATACTTCTTGAAGCTAATGAAAGAGGGGCCGAGGAAAGATGAAACTGGAAAGGTGTATTGGCCACACCTAAAATGTGGTGAGATAAGAAATGGTGGTGAAGGAAAATGGGAAAAACTAACAAGTGCTTCGTTGAGTATGCTTGATGGAACGCTTCCTGTTGTCGGGTATTTCTCTGAGTTCAAACTTAGTTGGGGCTTTCTGTAGAAGTCGTTTATCTTTTAGTTATATGTAATATTGTTTGATAATTACTATTGCAACAATATCGATAATCGATATATTGAAAAGCAATAGAATCAGATTTTGTTTTTGGGTGGTTAAACCAGCATGGTGCCCCTATTAAACGTGGTTAAATCAAATGAATATCGAAGATTAAGTTTATGTTATGCTTAGTTTATGAATCGGCATGTGTATTATTTATGGTTAACTAATAAGTATTTTAGAATATTTGGTGTATTAGTCTAAAACAAAAAGCTTAATGTGCGATGTTTTAAGTTGATGATTCGAGTACAAAAACCGAAGCACCGATAGCAATATAACAAACTAGTGTCGGGCAAAAAACCCTATATTTTTCTAATGCACCACAAGATATAAGCTGTCGCATCGTTTATGTCATTTATGTTGGACAGTGTTATAGCTGTAGACTGTAGTAAATAAACCAATTAGCTGCCGCTGTAACAAAATATATGCTACTATACAGGTTAGTTAATTTCAACTACCCTTGCCCGTTATAAAGACCACCGATATACCCACCGCCTCCTTGCCCTTGTTGAACTGCAACACCTCCAGCCATGCTATTTGCAGCACCATCAGGTCCTGATCCTGATCGACCACCAGCTGCTCCATATCCGCCAGCATTTGTATTGTAACCGTCATTAGTACCGTAACCGCTATACCCATTACCCATAATAAACTGACGATTGTTACCTCAGTTGGTTTCACTCTCTCCGCTTGCATATGATCAAACAAATGTAAGGCCCTTTGGAACTCCTTACACTGAACAAATCCGGTAATCATAGTGTTCCAAGCGCTTCAGCTAATCTAAGTTGGCTAGCTTTACAGGCTTACAGTAATCATGTATCATTGCATTCCATGATACCACCCACATCTTTGACGGGACGGTGATCAAAGACGAATTTAACATCGCCTATCTTGAAATAGCAAGTAATCACAAACCCATGCTAACTAACAGCAGACACCATTGCATTATTAATTAGGCACAACGAAGAATTTCATTGTTAAATACATCTTTCTAAGTTGATAATGTAATAAGATGCTGTAGTGAATTTATCCCACATCGACTACAATATGAACATAAAGACACTTTATATACCTCTGAAAATTGCTTAACGCTCGTCCCTTCGGGGACATCTGATAAAATTGGAACGATACAGAGAAGATTAGCATGGCCCCTGCGCAAGGATGACACGCACAAATCGAGAAATGGTCCAAATTTTTTTCTCAACCCTTTTCGCCCTTTACCAGAACTTATAGCTTATTTCAAGAGCTTATTGAGAAATTTGATAACTTTTTAAGCTCACTCATTTGTATAGGCTAATGAGCTGAAGAAGTTATAAACTCATGGTTTACAAGCTTTTAAGTCATTATAATGAGCTTATGGACTATCACATTTTCAATTAGCTCATAAGCCCGTTATTCCCCTACCTGTTTATCATAGGCTCTTCACATCAGCTTATATAGTTATATGTGGGTGTTTGTTTAAGTTCATATAGTAAAAATATATAAGTTCATTTTTTAGCTTATTTTTAGCTTATTTTCAGCTTATATTTCATAAGCCAAAAAAGATGGGCTTATGAAGGATAAGCCAATGTCATCTAAGCTCATATACATTAGCTTAGCAAAGCACACCCCAAATGACATGTCCTTCTTTGACAGTTTACAATCATAAGCTCGTGAGCGAATATAACGCTATTTGAGAAGCCGTGTTTTGAACATAAGTCCTACCGTGGTTCTTTATAAATAGATTAAGCTTTTTAAATAGGCTGATCCTACCCAAGTTTAATTCCGGCTTTTGTATACTAATAATTTCTAATACTAAGAAAAGAAAACTGCATTTTATCACGTTGTGGGATAATACCTGTAATCCTGGCACATATACTTTTCATGCATCACATGACAGCCGTGATCGGCAGGATTAAATATCTTCGTTGCTTAGGTTATCTACTGTTTGTCAATCATTTGAGTTCAAAGTACTTATCGGTGTAGCCGTGTAACTTAGATATGTCAGATGAATAGATTGGCCTGTTAGGTTAGTGTGATAGCTCCGGTTCTGTGACATTTTGAATTATTTGTGTCTAAATTTTTTTGTCAATTCTAGGCAATTGTTATGATAACTAGTTGAGCCCAACATTAAACTAGTTATCATACCAATTTTATCGACTCTAGTTTTTTGTCCCAAAATTGTTATGATAACTAGTTTTGTGATAGCTCTTGGTGTACTCAGTTCAACTTTATCCAACCCAACACTAAAACTCGACAAAATCTCTAGACCCGGTAACGAGTCGATGAGTTCTCGGTCTGCACCTATGGTCGTGCTCCCAACAACTGATTTAATGGAAGTTGCGCGTTGACTTATTACCATTAATTTGAACAATTTATATGTATATTGACAAAATCTCAGGTTTAAACCTTGCTATGTAAATGTGTTTGTAAACATTTCTTAAGTTATCGGAGATACGGTTAGAAATTGGTAACAAGAATATTCCGATTAAGCTGGATTATGTGTCCTGAACTAACATGAACAAAGATACATCTATGCTTGTCATCTGCTTCAAAATGGGATTTATCAAAGATTGGAAAAGAACATTCAAGTTTGCAACTCAATAATTTAACCAACAGATTATGCTAGTCACACATTGATAATCTTAATATCGTCGATGTACCTTCAAGTAACATAGCCTGAGCTTGAAATGTAGAAAAACATTAGATTTTAGAATGGTTTTTTGGTATCTAGTTTTTGCTGATGTAATCTATTCAAGTTTAGTCGAGCATGGTTTCGAGGTTCAATAATTTCAAGTGGTTGGGTTAAGGTGAACTAACATGAACAAAGATAAACCTACACATCTATACTTGTCATCCGCTTCAGAATGGGATTTATCAAAGATTGGAAAAGAACATTCAAGTTTGCAACTCAACAATTTAACCAACAGATTATGCTAGTCACACATTGATAATCGCTAACTCGCTGTATTTGCTTCCTAAAAACACTAAAGACACACTACAAATATGTAATATTTTCAGCTTAAATGCTTAATCCGACTTTTTACGGCTCTACATTAATGATCATATGTCTACCCCTTGTATACCACCCTTTACACACTTTCGTCTGGTAGAAAAAGATATGCAGTTCAACATCTCAACATCTCAACATCTTAACTTCATCTGGTCAACGCAGGTGTAGTCCTTGTTTCTGTGGAAATAATGCTTAGTCGTGCACTTTGGATCGTATACGCAAACCGCCCCCAAAGGGAGGAACTGTTTGCTATGATTACGTCAAAGATAAAAGGCAAATGCAATGTGAAGCTTTGTCGTGATGACCTTAATATCGTCGATGTACCTTCAAGTAACATAGCCTGAGCTTGAAATGTAGAAAAACATTAGATTTTAGAATGGTTTTTTGGTATCTAGTTTTTGCTGATGTAATCTATTTAAGTTTAGTCGAGCATGGTTTCGAGGTTCAATAATTTCAAGTGGTTGGGTTAAGGTGAACAATGGGGTAAACTGGCCCGACCCATAAACGCATAAAGCCACATTTTTTCGTGCTATTTTAGATCTGGCATAAGATAGATTTCGGCTTTAGCCCATCTGTACTGTGTGCATCTCTATAATGTGTAACAGAACTGTTAAACCTGTATGAAATAAGTTTTAAGAGGTGTTGCGATGTGAGTTTCAAACATGAGCTTGTAATAATAAACAAAAATAATCAAGTCTATATGAGATACTTATTGGATGTGCTTATTTTGCTTAAAGTTTATAACAATCCATTATCAGTTGTTACAGTTCTGCACAGGTCAATAAGCTACACCAAAGGCCTCTTAGCCGGCAGTATGTGAGTGGCCTAACAACTGTTAAGGAGTTGTCTTTGTTACACGTCAGATCCTTTAAAAAGTTTGCCAATGAATGATTTTTTTGGCTACCAAATAAGACATCAGTTGATTTATCAGCATTCATAACTTCTATCGTTGTTTAACTTCATTTTATCATCAATTTTGCTTTCAAAAATAAGGCTGGTAGTTTTTCTAAACGTGCATACATTCTGGACACGGTTCTTTCAAAACGTAACAGAATTTGATATAATCATGCTTGCCTATAAAAAGAGAAGTTTTACATAATCTGTTTCATAACACAGTTTATTGTTGAAGTCTCAAGTTTAAAGAGAGCACAGAATGTTTAAGATAAGTTTTACAAAAGTTAGTCTGTATCCCACATCGGTGGGTGAAGTAAACATACAAGTAGGAGTTGAGTATAAAAACAAAGGCCTGGTAATGAAACAAGCATACCTTTCTCGGCCTTTTGGCTAAGATCAAGTGTAGTATCTGTTCTTATCAGTTTAATATCTGATATGTGAGCCATCGGCTCACTCGATATTAATCTTATTTTTTATGGGGGAAGAATCCATCACAGTAGCTTGCTGCTGGGGTTCTTCACGTGTCGACTTGGCGTTGCACTACTGCCTAGGCTTGGCGCACCCCTCCAATTAATAGTTTCAAAGTTTACTTGTTTCAAACGTTTGATTTATATTGTTGACATGTGCTGATATTGCCTACAGTTTAGTTGTCTGGTGATATAATGTTTAAATAAAGTTCCTGATATGCATTTTTTTTTTAAAAGATGAGTAATTGAGTATAGTATTAAGCTTTTATACTCTGCTAGATGGTATAACCGTCCCAGATCCTTTGCATCTTCCGATACCAAGTAGCAATGGTGTATCACAATGAAAATTAACCAAGAAACCTGCCCTGAAAACCGACAACAGCAGGTTCATCCAAACCCCAGCCACAACAACCACACCATGTAACTCATTTCTACTTATTTTAACATTCCCCCTTAATATAATTGTTAAACCACGCGCATTGTTCGCTATAACCACACACATTTTTCGCTTTAAAACATGCTTACTGACTCATATGTTGTCCCTATTTCAGGAAATTGCCGAAGAGCACAACTAATTTTGATTGTTTCCCAGAGTTTCAATATACAAGGTTTAGGATGTTCTTAGGGACCAAACGCACTATTGGCTAAATTTAATATTGTTAACGATGGAGTGCATCAGGTGTGCAAAGAAAAGAATATCAAACCGCCAGAATTTCTAGTGTGCTTAAATGGTCTTTTCAGAAACGAATTTAACTCCGTCTGCAAATCACTTCCAGTGTTGTATGCTAAGCATATAGCATGTTACGTGAGGCTTGCAGTACTGGGTAAGCAAAGCATCTTGAGGGTCTTCATAATCTTGGCATATTGCCAGTAATAGATACCAAAGTTCTTTGCTTTTTTGTGTTTATGAGAACACAGAAAGCATGTTTATGTGATCGGACCTGAGAAGTGCACGTGGAAATTTGCGTACTTCCAGAAGCGTTCACTGATAGGACACACTAATTAGTGGCGGCATGATGGGGGAATTGGGTAACAGGTAATTATTTGTACGTGCTGGTTGGGTGGACAGAAAATTATCTTAATGTTATTGAAATATTACATATATCGATATAGTTTTAAGGTTTCATTTATGGTCTTACTATAGACGACTGAAATATGGATCTATCCTCTACTACAAGACACAATGGACGCAGCTGATCATGCGATTCAAGTACTTGATAAGCGTGGCTGGAGATTGCATCTTCGATGGGCTCACAAGTCACAACTTATGGCATGCCCAGTCCAGCCAGTTCACGTTGGAACTGACGTGAACTTATATTCAAAACACGGCTTCTCAAATACAGTTCACGAGCTTTATGATTGTAAAATATCAAAGAAGGACAGGTCATTTGGGGTGTGCTTTGCTAAGCTAATGTATATGAGCTTATATGACATTGGCTTATCCTTCGTAAGCCCATATATTTTGGCTTATGAAATATAATCTGAAAATGAGCTTATTAAAATATAAGCCAAAATCATATAAGCTCGTATATGAACTTGAACAAACACCCCCATATAACTATATAAGCTGGTGTGAAGACTGAAGAGCCTATGGCTACGGGGATAACGGGCGTATGAGCTAATTGCAAATGTGATAAGTCCATAAGCACATTATAATGGCCCAAAAGCTTGTAATTTGTAAACCATGAGATTATTCTTCAGCTCATAAGCCAATACTAATGAGCGAGCTTAAAAAGTTATCAAATTTCTCAATAAGCTCATAAGGCCATGAAATAAGCTATAAGTTCGAGTAAAGCGCAAAAACAGCTGAGAAAAAAATTTGGACCATTTCTCGATTTGTGCGTGTCATCCTTGCGCAGGGGCCATGCTAATCTTCTCTGTATCGTTCCAATTTTATCGGATGTCCCCGAAGGGACAAGTGTTGACCGATTTTCTCCACTATATAAACTGATCATAAGTTCTTCTTTTGGTCGATGTGGGATGCGTGATTTGACAATGTCTAGTTACTATGAAAGTATGAAACATATAAAACCTTAATTTATCCTATAATATGTATCATTATGATATATGCTTGATACATCAAAATTAATGTCTCAAATGCTAAACGTAACGATAACTCAAAGGTCTCATTGACAAATATGAACACGTGGCTCGCGTCATACTCAATAAAGACTCTTTCCCGAGCTTGGAAGACACCCACGCCATTAATGGCAGCTAGTAATGTTCTTTTATCATGCTGAAGCAGTTGTATTATGCTGAAGCGTAAGCATCCGTGAGACCCAATTCCTTTCTATGGGGGCCTGATTTACGTCTAGCTCGAGAAAAAAGATATTTATAATTTAGATTAATTAATTAGTTTCGATACTAAGGTTAGTAATAGTTTAGTCATTTTAATTAGGATGAAATGAAGTAGCGGCTCATTATTAAAACTTGCACTAAACCTTAATTTGAGTTGAACATCTTAAACGACTCTGAACCACCGGTTTCTTATTACACCTAGAAATGTTTCATACTATGTAAAACCTCGCGTCTTTGAAATACGTGTTATATTCTTTGATGGTGTTGATATTGTTTGGATCCATAGTGACGAGTAAAAAATATGATAAGTAAGGAAAAGTGTGTTATGCCTTTAAAAAAAAAAAGGAAAAGTGTGTTATAAAATACTATTTATAAATTTTTTTAAAAAAAGACAGATTTAATACCAAAAAAGGGTTAAAAAGAGCCCTACAACGGCTATAATATTTCAAAAGAAAAAGGATAAAAAAAATAGCCGTTCACTAGGCTAGTGGGATGGCGCGAGCACGGACGGCGCGAGGTCCGGTGTGGTGCACTAAAGGATGGCTCGCGCTAACGCCTTTAGCGCCACCCACCAGCTCTCGAATACTTCCTTCAACATTATGTCAGCTATTTCCTTGACTTCCAACTTGGTCAATTGTCTATACACTATCATCTCGTCCAATCTGTTCAAGAATTCGGGCCTAAAATACTGTTTGAGTTCTTCTGTAACTAAGCTTTTGATTCTGTTGTAACTGCTATCTTTCTCATCGTAATCGAGGTCAAATCCTATTCTCCTTCCACCCTTTTCAATCACACTACTTCCAATGTTGGATGTCATGATCAAAAGAGTATTCTTGAAGTCGACTGTTCGTCCTTTGCTATCGGTCAACCTTCCGTCTTCAAGAATCTGAAGCATCATGTTAAATACATCAGGGTGAGCCTTCTCAATTTCATCGAATAGAACCACAGTGTAGGGGCGGCGACGCACCGCCTCAGTTAGTTGACCAGATTTTGTTTTTGGGTGGTTAAACCAGCATGGTACCCCTATTAAACGTGGTTAAATCAAATGAATATCGAAGATTAAGTTTATGTTACACTTAGTTTATGAATCGGCATGTGTATTATTTATGGTTAACTAATAAGTATTTTAGAATATTTGGTGTATTAGTCTAAAACAAAAAGTGGACTTGCAATAAGCTCATTTGGCCACATTCCAACGTGATACCCCTGCTTGGCAAGGCGGAGGAATGTGTGTTCGGGCAGAGATAGAGGTGGGCAAACCGGATTTTTGTAGAAACCGGATCGGTTTTTAATCCGGTCTGGTTTTAATCAACTGGTATCACTCACATTTGCTTCGTGTAATGTTTGATGTGCGATGTTTTAAGTTGATGAATCGAGTACAAAAACCGAAGCACCGACAGCAATATAACAAACTAGTGTCGGGCAAAAAACCCTATATTTATCTAATGCACCACAAGATATAAGCTGTTGCATCGTTTATGTCATTTATGTTGGACAGTGTTATAGCTGTAGACTGTAGTAAATAAACCAATTAGCTGCTGCTGTAACAAAATATATGCTACTATACAAACAAGTGAAACCTGTATACAGGTTAGTTAATTTCAACTACCCTTGCCCGTTATAAAGACCACCAATATACCCACCGCCTCCTTGCCCTTGTTGAACTGCAACACCTCCAGCCATGCTATTTGCAGCACCATCAGGTCCTGATCCTGATCGACCACCAGCTGCTCCATATTCGCCAGTATTTGTATTGTAACCGTCATTAGTACCGTAACCGCTATACCCATTACCCATAATAAACTGACGATTGTTACCTCAGTTGGTTTCACTCTCTCTGCTTGCATATGATCAAACAAATGTAAGGCCCTTTAATTTGGAACTCCTTACACTGAACAAATCCGGTAATCATAGTGTTCCAAGCGCTTCAGCTAATCTAAGTTGGCTAGCTTTACAGAATTACAGTAATCATGTATCATTGCATTCCACGATACCACCCACATCTTTGACGGGACTGTGATCAAAGACGAATTTAACATCGCCTATCTTGGAATAGCAAGTAATCACAAACCCATGCTAACTAACAGCAGACACCATTGCATTATTAATTAGGCACAACGAAGAATTTCATTGTAAGATACATCTTTCTAAGTTGATAATGTAATAAGATGCTGTAGTGAATTTATCCCACATCGACCACAATATGAACATAAAGACACTTTATATACCTCTGAAAATTGCTTAACACTCGTCCCTTCGGGGACATCTGATAAAATTGGAACGATACAGAGAAGATTAGCATGGCCCCTGCGCAAGGATGACACGCACAAATCGAGAAATGGTCCAAATTTTTTTTTCAACCCTTTTCGCGCTTTACCAGAACTTATAGCTTATTTCAAGAGCTTATTGAGAAATTTGATAACTTTTTAAGCTCGTTCATTTGTATTGGCTAATGAGCTGAAGAAGTTATAAACTCATGGTTTACAAGCTTTTAAGCCATTATATGGACTATCACATTTCCAAATTTTTTTCTCAACCCTTTTCGCGCTTTACCAGAACTTATAGCTTATTTCATGAGCTTATTGAGAAATTTGATAACTTTTTAAGCTCGCTCATTTGTATTGGAACGATACAGAGAAGATTAGCATGGCCCCTGCGCAAGGATGACACGCACAAATCGAGAAATGGTCCAAATTTTTTTTTCAACCCTTTTCGCACTTTACCAGAACTTATAGCTTATTTCAAGAGCTTATTGAGAAATTTGATAACTTTTTAAGCTCGTTCATTTGTATTGGCTAATGAGCTGAAGAAGTTATAAACTCATGGTTTACAAGCTTTTAAGCCATTATATGGACTATCACATTTTCAAATTTTTTTCTCAACCCTTTTCGCGCTTTACCAGAACTTATAGCTTATTTCATGAGCTTATTGAGAAATTTGATAACTTTTTAAGCTCGCTCATTTGTATTGGCTAATGATCTGAAGAAGTTATAAACTCATGGTTTACAAGCTTTTAAGTCATTATAATGAGCTTATGGACTATCACATTTTCAATTAGCTCATAGCCCGTTATTCCCCTACCTGTTTATCATAGGCTCTTCACATCAGCTTATATAGTTATATGTGGGTGTTTGTTCAAGTTCAGATAGTAAAAATATATAAGCTCATTTTTTAGCTTATTTAGAGCTTATTTTCAGCTTATATTTCATAGGCCAAAAAAGATGGGCTTATGAAGGATAAGCCAATGTCATATAAGCTCATATACATTAGCTTAGCAAAGCACACCCCAAATGACCTGTCCTTCTTTGACAGTTTACAATCATAAGCTCGTGAGCGAATATAACGCTATTTGAGAAGCCGTGTTTTGAATATAAATCCTACCGTGGTTCTTTATAAATAGATTAAGCTTTTTAAATAGGCTGATCCTAACCAAGTTTAATTCCGGCTTTTGTATACTAATAATTTCTAATACTAAGAAAAGAAAACTGCATTTTATCACGTTGTGGGATAATACCTGTAATCCTCGCAAAATTGTTATGATAACTAGTTTTGTGATAGCTCTTGGTGTACTCAGTTCAACTTTATCCAACCCAACACTAAAACTCGACACAATCTCTAGACCCGGTAACGAGTTGATGAATTCTCGGTCTGCACCTATGGTCGTGCTCCCAACAACTGATTTGATGGACGTTGCGTGTTGGTTAAGGAATGTGTGTTTGTCTGGGATGGTCCATAGGCGAAAGAGGGTGTAATGATTTTCGAGCTGTTGTTCCACGTATGAGGACATTGGGTATGTTAGAAGTACATTGATGTCTTTCATGATTGATTAAGGTTATTGGTTTGATGGCTAGGAAGTAACTGATGTCGGAGGTTTATGTTTGAACAACGTGTTTTGGACTTCTGTTTTGACACTTGCTACATATAGTGGGTGCTCGGTTTATCCCACATCGCTTGGGGAGCGGAAGTTGAGAGTGAGGAAGGTTATATATAAAGAAGAAGCTGAACGTTGAGAAAATTACGCAGCCAAGCAATGAGCACAAAGCGAACTATTCTTTCGCCTTTTACTAAAGAATACCGTGTGCTCGTTGTATAAATTGGCATACGCCTATTTTTGCAGAGCTTCTTCCTAAAAAGGAAGAACTCCAACCAATGTTTAGTTGATAATTTTCTTAAGAAAGTTCTAAGCAATGCCTATATCTAGCTCAGCTTGTTGACTTATTACCATTAATTTGAACAATTTATATGTATATTGACAAAATCTGTTTAAATCTTGCTATGTAAATCAGTAAATGTATTTGTAAACATTTTTTAAGTAATCGGAGATACGGTTAGAAATTGGTAACGAGAATATTCCGATTAAGCTGGATTATGTTTCCTTAACTAACATATGAACAAAGATAAACCTACCCATGTATACTTGTCATCCGCTTCAAAATGGGATTTATCAAAGATTGGAAAAGAACATTCAAGTATGCAACTCAACAATTCAACCAACAGATTATGCTAGTCACACACGGATAGTCGCTAACTCGCTGTACATGTTTCCTAAAAACACTAAAGACATACTACAGATATGTCTGTCAAATCTTTTCAGCTTAATCCGACTCAATTCTTTTTTACGGCTCTACATTAATGATTATATGTCTACCCCTTGTATACGACCCTTTACACACTTTCGGCTGGTCGAAAAAAAATATGCAGTTCAACATCTCAACTTACCAAATTTGTACGCTGCTGCAATATAGCCACTATCTCTAGTTTATTTGAACAAGTATAGTTAGACTTCAATGGTATTTCAAATCTTATAGTTATTTTGAAACTATAATTAAGTGGTGCAGGTCGACCTTTTACTTCATGTATATTTTCACCTGAGTCCACGGGCCAAAGTTGACTTGAGTGTCAGCTTAGTTGACAAAAAGACATAACATATCAGATTCGTGCAAAAGAAGGGTAGGCTGTTTCTTGTTCTAGTGAATGGTGCGCTGCAAGTGAAAAATCATTCAATTTGGTGAGTAGACTTAAATTGTAGACAGCAACATTAGTAGAAAGTTGTTTTGCTATTAAGAAGAATTTAGTGGGCTTAGCCGTGTCAATGACTCGAAGTCACCTAATGTCTGTATTTTAGTACAATCTCATAATTCTTTAATCATAGTTAGCACATGAGTTGTTTATGAAAAAATGTACAAAAAGGTGTTTGCAAGTCAATCTTGAACCAACCTGTACTACAGATTAAAGACTTGGTTCTTGAACCTGTTCATTACTAAAAATCCTAGAAAAGGATACATAATCTGCTCCTTTTCATTATATTCACCACATTTTCTCCGATTTGTATTTTAGTCGTCTTGAACAAAGCACACGTAAAGTTGATTATAGTTTTTGAAGTGCAGAAGTATACTCGCTACCCTCGTGTAACTATACTAGTCAAGGAGTTGCGTTTTCTTTTAACTAATGGCTGCACCCACGGGTGAAACCTCGTGTATACCAACAGGCTAGCCCTCGGATGTCAAGAAAGTTCTCATCAGTCATGTAGTTCTCTTTGCATGCCGTGTTTATTAACTCTAATATGAGCTTCAGCACAAAAACAAAAACAGAAAAACACAACATGAACGTGTTTAAGGACATTGTGTATGTAATTTAGGCTCAGTTGTAATTCAATTGAGCAGGTTTGAATTATGTTCTACAGACATGTTAATTCAAGCGTTCCATACCCAGGCTATTTTGTCATCACAAACGGTGATGGAACTAGGGGTTCCCCCGTTGTCCCGAACACTGACGGAATTTTGATTCGTAGTGCTAAAATCACTATGTCAAAAAGGAAAAAAGAACAATAGAATGATGCTTTTATCTTTTACACGACAAGAAAAACAAAACAAGGAGTAACTAAATAGAAGGGGTAGGGGGATGGTCAATACTATCTTTGCACTTGGGGCAATGACGCAGCTTATGAGGTAATAACCGAGGTGCGTCAATTGCTGGTTGAAAACTATTTCCAAACCCCCTCCTTGGCTTCGGTTCTGCCTTAGCCATTGAGAATTTATGAAAGGACTCCCTTTTATTTGGGTAAAGTCCAACAATTTTTTAGTCAAACTTTTTGTTTCATTTGATAAACCAGCTGCCGAAAGAAATCAACCTCCTACAGAACCAACTGAAACAATAATGTAGCCAAAGTTGCCCATATTGCCAGATGAAACTGACCCACTTGCAGATAGAAAAATCAACCGTAGCAAGTGATTAAACAAATAGCACAACGAAAATTGCACCAGATCCGAGCAGAAATTAAGTAGACAGACCATGCTGAAGCAAGCAGAATAGCATATTATATCAGCTGACAAAACCTGTATGAAAAATGTGGCTTTATGCCGTTTATCTATCTTATAATGTGTGCATCGAAATCTATAATGTGTAACAGAACTGTTAAACCGAAATAAGTTTTAAGAGGTTGGGTTAAGGTGTGCATCTCTATAATGTGTAACAGAACTGTTAAACCTGTATCAAATAAGTTTTAAGAGGTCTTGCGGTGTGAGTTTCAAACTTGAGCTTGTAATAATAAACAAAAATAATCAAGTCTATATGAGATACTTATTGGATGTGCTTATTTTGCTTAAAGTTTATAACAATCCATTATCAGTTCTTACAGTTCTGCACAGGTCAATAAGCTACACCAAAGGCCTCTTAGCCGGCAGTATGTGAGTGGCCTAACAACTGTTAAGGAGTCTTGTCTTCGTTACACGTCAGATCCTTTAAAAAGTTTGCGAATGAACGATTTTTTTGGCTACCAAATAAGACATCAGCCCGCACCTGCATCTTGTCCAAGTCATGGCTACACGCTTGGTCTACCACCCCCATTCTCAGGCTTTGTCGATCCGCCGGGCCTTTTAGCAAACAACAGGAAAGAAGATACATGAGGTTGATCAGACGGACTATACGAAGGTATCACCGGGACAACATACCAATCATAGCTTGTGATCTTCACTTCTCCATACACAAGCAAAAGTCGGCTACTCGTGTTGAAAAATGGATTAAGAGGGTCGCTTTTAAAAGCTGTCTCAAGGAGCTTCGCCTCACGATCTTTGATGACATCGCTTCATTTACTTTGCCAGATGAGATATTCTCAAGTCAAAACCTAAATACGCTAAGCATAAAACTCGGTTATTCCCTTCACATGAAGTTCCCTTCCAAGAAGAACCGTTCCCTTCACATTAGTGGGAATCCGTTGATTGACTGCGTGAACCTTCGAGTACTAGAGCTGCTTGAAGTAAACATCAGTGAAGAAGTGTTTCATAACCTTCTATCTACTTGTAAGCTACTAGAAAAGATCAACATCAAATTTACTGAGGGCTTGAAGAAAATCAAGGTAAATAACCTATGTTATCTTGAGCAGTTAAAAATAGCTCCAGGAATACATGGTGATATTTTTGAAATGGATGATGTTGAAATTTCTGATGTCCCACGTCTTCGCTCGTTTTATTACGACGCCTCAATGTTATTGTGGGACGGGCCTGTGTTATTCAAGATGGATTTGATAAGGAGCTTGAGAGAGTTATATTTAATGAATGTGTTCTTCAACGATACATTTTCCGACATGATAAAAAAGTTTCCTTTTCTCGAGAGTTTGACCCTTAAAATCAGGTGTTGTAAGGCGGAGATCATGGATATCAGTTGTGCTACATTGCAGAGATTGGAGATACAATCGTGGCAACCAATTCCGTTCAAGGTACAAGTTAATGCTCCCAAATTACTTTTTTTGGGATACAGAAGTGTTGTGATACCTAGTCTCTTGTTTCCAACCACGGCTCCTGAACAAATTAAGCTAAGTCTGATGTTGAACAAGCCAATAGATGATTTGTTGTTTCTTAAGATGAGGGAAACACTCAAATTATCGTCCAAGTTTAACATTGAAATAGAAAGTAATGTTGTTGGTCTAGTGCCATTCAAGATTGATGATGTGAGAACAAGGATCCCGTTTCCGGCTACAAATGTAGAAAAACTGTCGTTTGAAACATGTTTTAACAAAGGCTTGTGGGATAAGTCGGTGCTCTTTGATGCATTTTTTTCTATTTGTCAACCCATGTATTGGCACATCTTGAGGTGAGGCTCAAAGTCGCTAAATACTTCTTGAAGCTAATGAAAGAGGGGCCGAGGAAAGATGAAACTGGAAAGGTGTATTGGCCACACCTAAAATGTGGTGAGATAAGAAATGGTGGTGAAGGAAAATGGGAAAAACTAACAAGTGCTTCGTTACGTATGCTTGATGGAACGCTTCCTGTTGTCGGGTATTTCTCTGAGTTCAAACTTAGTTGGGGCTTTCTGTAGAAGTCGTTTATCTTTTAGTTATATGTAATATTGTTTGATAATTACTATTGCAACAATATCGATATATTGAAAAGCAATAGAATCAGATTTTGTTTTCGGGTGGTTAAACCAGCATGGTACCCCTATTAAACGTGGTTAAATCAAATGAATATCGAAGATTAAGTTTATGTTACACTTAGTTTATGAATCGGCATGTGTATTATTTATGGTTAACTAATAAGTATTTTAGAATATTTGGTGTATTAGTCTAAAACAAAAAGTGGACTTGCAATAAGCTCATTTGGCCACATTCCAACGTGATACCCCTGCTTGGCAAGGCGGAGGAATGTGTGTTCGGGCAGAGATAGAGGTGGGCAAACCGGATTTTTTGTAGAAACCGGATCGGTTTTTAATCTGGTCTGGTTTTAATCAACTGGTATCACTCACATTTGCTTCGTGTAATGTTTAATGTGCGATGTTTTAAGTTGATGAGTCGAGTACAAAAACTGAAGCACCGATAGCAATATAACAAACTAGTGTCGGGCAAAAAGCCCTATATTTATCTAATGCACCACAAGATATAAGCTGTCGCATCCTTTATGTCATTCATGTTGGACAGTGTTATAGCTGTAGACTGTAGTAAATAAACCAATTAGTTGCTGTTGTAACAAAATATATGCTACTATACAAACAAGTGAAACCTGTATACAGGTTCGTTAATTTCAACTACCCTTGCCCGTTATAAGGACGACGATATAGCCACCGCCTCCTTGCCCTTGTTGAACTGCAACACCTCCAGCCATGCTATTTGCAGCACCATCAGGTCCTGATCCTGATCGACCACCAGCTGCTCCATATCCGCCAGTATTTGTATTGTAACCGTCTAGTACCGTAACCGCTATACCCATTACCCATAACATTGGTTGCCACAACTGCTGGAACCTGAACTTGAAGACAGATCAAGCGGTGCACCATATCCTGCACCGCCATAGTTCACATTTGCACCATACCCTGCACCACCATAGCCGGGAGCCTGACCACTCCATGGTGTTTTTAGTGCACCAGGACTACTACCTACGCTAGGATTACCGTATGCTCCAGCATAACCACCATAGCCACTAACACCATAGCTTCCATAACAACCGTGTTTATGTATGCTCTTCTTACATATAAAAATATGTATATGTTGAAAAACAGTTTCCCTTTTCGTTTCAAACCGACCTTGCACAACTTAGTTTTTCATTAGTATTTTTCTTATGTTTAAAGCAAGTTTAACTTTATGTTGAATAATGTTTACATGCACAAAATTGGTACTTAATTTCCTTGGTTTCAGTTTTGATGCTTTAACAATTGTATATCAGCAACTTCTCATTATCCGGTATCTGTCTAAGCATACCTTTCTCCGCCTTTTGGCTAAGATCAAGTGTAGTATATGTTCTTATCCGTTTAATATCTGATAAGTGCTGTTCTTATCGGTTTAATATCTGATATCCGCCTTTTGACTTGGATCTTGATGGATTGTTCTGAACAGATTGTTATGACATGACTTCCTTAATGCTGACAAATGTGCCCTTCTGAATAAAATAGAGAAGTTGAAATTCCAACCTTTTATGATGGGTAAATTCTGGTTATATTTTATATATGTGGGTCAAATAGGTATACATATAACAAAAACTTGAAAGCGTTGTTTTTTTCTTTTTAGAAGAGCGGGAAACATACTTGATTCGATGATTGTTAGCTCTCAATTCTCATGGTTCTAACGCCATCGACCATAACAAACAACATTTTGAGGAACAAAAGCCTTAACCTGAAAATCAACAACCCAAAAGATTTGAACTATGATAACATGGACAAAATGGTGCTTGGTAATATTACATATCAACCCGTACAGAAAGGCTGCAAACTATTTTCTGTTTTGAGTTTGTGACTTTAAGGTAGTGAAATTGTTAAAACTAGTTTCTGAATGTGTCCGTTGGCCCGCTTTGTTGTTATTCTTTTTAATGAAACTATGAATCCATTCACCCATATCTAAGGCTCCAAGAAGATAATAAACTGACCATTGTTACCTCAGTTGGTTTCACTCTCTCCGCTTGCATATGATCAAACAAATGTAAGGCCCTTTGGAACTCCTTACACTGAACAAATCCGGTAATCATAGTGTTCCAAGCGCTTCAGATAATCTAAGTTGGCTAGCTTTACAGACTTACAGTAATCATGTATCATTGCATTCCACGATATCACCCACATCTTTGACGGGACGGTGATCAAAGACGAATTTAACATCGCCTATCTTGGAATAGCAAGTAATCACAAACCCATGCTAACTAACAGCAGACACCATTGCATTATTAATTAGGCACAACGAAGAATTTCATTGTAAGATACATCTTTCTAAGTTGATAATGTAATAAGATGTTGTAGTGAATTTATCCCACATCGACCACAATATAAACACAAAGACAGTTTATATACCTCTGAAAATTGCTTAACACTCGTCCCTTCGGGGACATCCGATAAAATTGGAACGATACAGAGAAGATTAGCATGGCCCCTGCGCAAGGATGACACGCACAAATCGAGAAATGGTCCAAAATTTTTTTTCAACCCTTTTCGCACTTTACCAGAACTTATAGCTTATTTCAAGAGCTTATTGAGAAATTTGATAACTTTTTAAGCTCGTTCATTTGTATTGGCTAATGAGCTGAAGAAGTTATAAACTCATGGTTTACAAGCTTTTAAGCCATTATATGGACTATCACATTTTCATATTTTTTTCTCAACCCTTTTCGCGCTTTACCAGAACTTATAGCTTATTTCATGAGCTTATTGAGAAATTTGATAACTTTTTAAGCTCGCTCATTTGTATTGGCTAATGAGCTGAAGAAGTTATAAACTCATGGTTTACAAGCTTTTAAGTCATTATAATGAGCTTATGGACTATCACATTTTCAATTAGCTCATAAGCCCGTTATTCCCCTACCTGTTTATCATAGGCTCTTCACATCAGCTTATATAGTTATATGTGGGTGTTTGTTCAAGTTCAGATAGTAAAAATATATAAGCTCATTTTTTAGCTTATTTTTAGCTTATATTTCATAAGCCAAAAAAGATGGGCTTATGAAGGATAAGCCAATGTCATATAAGCTCATATACATTAACTTAGCAAAGCACACCCCAAATGACCTGTCCTTCTTTGACAGTTTACAATCATAAGCTCGTGAGCGAATTTAACGCTATTTGAGAAGCCGTGTTTTGAATATAAATCCTACCGTGGTTCTTTATAAATAGATTAAGCTTTTTAAATAGGCTGATCCTAACCAAGTTTAATCCCGGCTTTTGTATACTAATAATTTCTAGTACTTATAGGTGTAGCCGTGTAACTTAGATATGTCAGATGAATTATTGGTTCTGCCTTAGTCATCGGTCCAACAATTTTTTAGTCAAACGTTTTGTTTCATTTATTAAACCAGCTCCCAAAAGAAATCAACCTCCTACAGAACCAATCAAAACAATAATGTAGCCAAAGTTACCCATATTGCCAGATGAAACTGACCCACTTGCAGATAGAAAAATCAACCGTAGCAACTGATAAAACAAATAGCACAGCGAATATTGCACCAGATCCGAGCACAAATTAAGTAGACAGACCATATTGAAGCAAGCAGAATACCATATTATATCAGCTGACATAAGCTACGGCCTCCAGCACTACACGTCCCCATTACTCAGCTTCCAAGACTACAATTTTGTTCGGGAAACGTTCACAACCATCACTTCCAACCACTGTCAGAGATTGCAACACCAACTTCATCTGGTCAACGCAGGTTTAGTCCTTGTTTCTGTGGAAATAATGCTTAGTCTTGCACTTTGGATCGTATAAGCAAACCGCCCCCAAAGGGAGGAACTGTTTGCTAAGATTACGTCAAAGATAAAAGGCAAATGCAATGTAAAGCTTTGTCGTGATGACCTTAATATCGTCGATGTACCTTCAAGTAACATAGCCTGAGCTTGAAATGTAGAAAAACATTAGATTTTAGAATGGTTTTTTGGTATCTAGTTTTTGCTGATGTAATCTATTCAAGTGTAGTCGAGCATGGTTTCGAGGTTCATTAATTTCAAGTGGTTGGGTTAAGGTGAACAATGGGGTAAACTGGCCTGACCCATAAACGGCATGAAGCCACATTTTTTCGTGCTATTTTAGACCTGGCATAAGATAGATTTCAGCTTTAGCCCATATGTACTGTGTGCATCTCTATAATGTGTAACAGAACTGTTAAACCTGTATGAAATAAGTTCTAAGAGGTGTTGCGATGTGAGTTTCAAACATGAGCTTGTAATAATAAACAAAAATAATCAAGTCTATTTGAGATACTTACTGGATGTGCTTATTTTGCTTAAAGTTTATAACAATCCTTATCAGTTGTTACAGTTCTGCACAGGTCAATAAGCTACACCAAAGGCCTCTTAGCCGGCAGTATGTGAGTGGCCTAACAACTGCTAAGGAGTCTTGTCTTTGTTACACGTCAGATCCTTTAAAAAATTTGCGAATGAATGATTTTTTTGGCTACCAAATAAGACATCAGTTGATTTACCTCTTTAGTGTAGTTATGCAATCCTCTTCTGACTTCAATACTTTGTCGTAGAGCCTCCGGTATGCCTCGACCAACCCAATCCTGATCCTCTCTTCTTTTTTTTCTTCTCTTTGACATCACAACTTTAGCAGCATTCATAACTTTTATCGTTGTTTAACTTCATTTTATCATCAATTTTGCTTTCAAAAATACGGCTGGTAGTTATTCTAAACGTGTATACATTCTGGCCACGGTTCTTTCAAAACGTAACAGAATTTAATAAAATCATGCTTGCCTATAAAAAGAGAAGTTTTACATAACCTGTTTCATAACACAGTTTATTGTTGAAGTCTCAAGTTTAAAGAGAGCACGGAATGTAAGATAAGTTTTACAAAAGTTAGTCTGTATCCCACATCGGTGGGTGAAGTAAACATACAAGTAGGAGTTGAGTATAAAAACAAAGGCCTGGTAATGAAACAAACATACCTTTCTCGGCCTTTTGGCTAAGATCAAGTGTAGTATCTGTTCTTATCAGTTTAATATCTGATATGTGAGCCATCGGCTGACTCGATATTAATCTTATTTTTTATGGGGGAAGGACCCACCACAGTAGCTTGCTGCTGGGGTTCTTCACGTGTCGCCTTGGCGTTGCACTACTGCCTAGTCTTGGCGCACCCCTCCAATTAATAGTTTCAAACTTTACTTGTTTCAAACGTTTGATTTATATTGTTGACATGTGCTGATATTGCCGCCTACAGTTTAGTTGTCTGGTGATATAATGTTTAAATAAAGTTCCTGATATGCTTTTTTTTAAAGATGAGTAATTGAGCATAGTATTAAGCTTTTATACTCTGCTAGATGGTATAACCGTCCCTGATCCTTTGCATCTTCCGATACCAAGTAGCAATGGTGTATCACAATGAAAAACTAACCAAGAAACCTGCCCTGAAAACCGACAACAGCAGGTTCATCCAAACCCCAGCCACAACAACCGCACCATGTAACTCATTTCTACTTATTTTAACATTCCCTCTTGATATAATTGTTAAACCACGCACATTGTTCGCTACAACCACACACATTGTTCGCTCTTGCTTTTAAACGTGCTTACTGACTCGAACATATGTTGTCCCTATTCCAGGAAATTGCCTAAGAGCGCAACTATTTCGATTGTTTCCCGCAGTGTTTCAATATACAAGGTTTAGGATGTTCTTAGGGACCAAACGCACTATTGGCTATATTTAATATTGTTAACGATGGAGTGCATCAGGTGTGCAAAGAAATGAATATCAAACCGCCAAAATTTCTAGTGTGCTTAAATGGTCTTTTTAGAAACGACTTTAACTCCGTCTGCAAATCACTTCCAGTTCCAGTGTTGTATGGTAAGCATATAGCATGTTACGTGGGGCTTGCAGTACTGGGTAAGCAAAGCATCTTGAGGGTTGTTCGCGTATATGGCCGCTCGCCCATATCCACGTGCCAAGTCATCTTCTAGAAACAAGATTTGCCGTACGGCCTGGCAGACCGGCCCACCTACCAAGCGCAAGTCTAGAGGGAATCCTCGAAAGTGATGTCAGTGCATTGGGAAGGAACGACGCACCCTATTATCCAATGGACACTCACCTGGCGCTCGGATAGAAGGCTCATCCACCTGCACACCTCAAAAGCAGGACAGATTCCCTCGGGAACAAACGCCGCATCCTTTTATCCACATGCCTCGCATAGCCTGCTGGACCAAAGCTTGGCCTGTCAGGTCACAAGGCTCAAGGAGTGCTACCTCCGAGGAGCTACAGTCCACTACAGTGTTCTCAACACTATAAATACCCCTCATTCAATGTAAGTCACACATTCACACACAGACATTTATTACACACACTACGTGGTCATTCGGCTCTGCATGTTATTGGTCATTCGGCTCAATCAGATTCTTACTCTCACACCAGAGTTGGTCTTGGGCCCCCCACCCGAGGCGAGCTAACGTGTGTTACTTTCTTATAGGCTTGTGGAGAGGAAGACCCAGACGGCCGAGAGGCATTCTCGGCCCACTTAGTGGTCCAGCGGACTTTTACATCTACAAACTGGCGCCATCCGTGGGGCCCTAAATTCGATCTACCAAGTAACTAAAGAATGGCGGGTCCTGACCCAACATCACCTGAAATCGAAATTCATAATGACAACCATAACAACCTCACGAATGAAGAAATCATTGAGGGTCACCTTTCGGCCCTAAAAGAATTAATAAAAGACAAAAGCAACCGAGACTACATCAAGCCGAGGCTAATCAGTTTTGACGAAGGGGAAGAACATTCGGGAGATAAGGGAAAGAAGAAGGAAAGCCAAGGCGAGGGAGAGAAAAGCAAGGGGAAGAAGGTGGCAGATGATGATTTGAGAAAACCCTTCAAATCACTGGCCAAATGCCCCCTTAGCCGAAGGATCATTAAATACTCAGCTCCTAGCCATAGGATGCCGGCCAACGTTAGGATTTACGCGGGGATGGGAGATCCGGCTGATCACATCAACCATTTTAAAGGGATGGGGAACCAGGGGGAATGGCCCATGCCCGTATGGTGCCGAATGTTCCAACAAACACTAGACGATAAGGCCAGAGCTTGGTTCGACGAGTTGCCGTCAGGAAGCATAGATGATTGGGATGATTTGGAGGCCAAGTTCCTCACACGGTTTGGAATGCTGAAGGCATGTCCGAAGGACCCCACTGAGATCACGAAGATCATCTGAAAGGCCAACGAGAGCCTGTCGATGTTCAAAGAAAGGTGGGTAAGTGAATCCAATTCCATCCCTAATGTGCCTGACCTCGTGAGGATCTCTTCATTTATGGGTTCACACAAATGTCCTGGTTTGGCCAAGCAGTTTGCTGAAAGCATACCAAAGACGGTGGATGAGATGCTGAAGCATGTGGACGATTTTGTCCGTGCTGAAACAGCATTTAGGGATGCTGAGTTGCCTAGGGGAGAGTATATCCGGGGGGACAGTTCCCCGACGGGAGGCCAGAGGTATGACCGTTCCTAGAAAAAGGGTTTTGGAGGAAGAAGAGGGGGAGGCCGAGGGGCCTATCAAAACAGAACCCCTTACACCCAACCCTATAACTTTCCTTACCGTCACCCGCAGCGCCCACAAGAGGTGAATCGAATATTCACCCTAGAAGACTTGTCCAGCTCGCCGAAGGAAATTTGGCAGCAGAACACCAACTAAACCTTCCGGCTCTACCTCCCTTGGTAGGAACACCAAAAAAGGAGAACATGGACAGATATTGTGACTATCATTGTGCGAAAGGGCACTATATGAATGACTGCTTTCAACTGAGGAGGCTGTTGGAGGCCGCCTTTGAGTCCGGGAAGCTCAACCACTTGATTAAAGACGTGAGGTAGAAAGGGAAGGGCAGCCAGAAGGGCCACCCTCAAAAGGCTAAAGTGATAAACATGGTGTCGGGACATAGTGATAATCGAAAGAGGAAGTCGAGATGGGTCAACGAGGACTGGATGAACGTCCCGATAACGTTCCCACCATGCCCAGACGAGGATCTGTCAGAAGAAGCGATTGTGATAGAGGCCGAGGTCGAAGGGTACATGTGGACGGCGGTGCGTCCGTGGAGATAATGTACGAGCATTGTTTCAACAGCCTTCACCCAAGCATACAAGCTAGGATGACTAAGACGCACAACACGGAGTCAGGATTTTCGGGGGAAAGTGTGAAGCCGTTGGAAAAGATAGAGTTGGAGGTGTGCTTCGGGGACAGAGGGTTATTCCGAAGGGCCATGATGAGATTCACCGTCATACCCGCCCCTTCTCTATATAATATCATCCTAGGAAGACCGGGGATAAGGAGGCTAAGGGCCATCCCATCTACCATCCATGCCATGATGAAATTCCCACACCTCGAGGTATTGCAACTCTCGTTACATCATCTTCAATTATTAATGAATGCAGAGAGATAGGAAAGAGAAAAATGGCAAAGGAAGAACCGGAGAAGGGAGAGCACCAAACCGTCAACCTAACAGAGGAGGTAATGATCAACCCAGCCTTCCCCGACCAACTGGTCACGATTGGGGGAAACTTGTCAAAAGAAGGTTCAGAGCAGTTAAAACAATTGCTAAAGAACAACTTGGATGTCTTCGCATGGGAGCCGCAATACATGACCGGAGTACCAAGAAGGATCGCCCAACACAAGCTCAATGTGAATCCGTCGGTAGCACCGGTTAGCCAAAAACGGAGGGTACTATCTGCTGAAAAAAGCGAAGTTGTGGCCAAGGAAGTGGAAGAATGGGTAAAAGCAGGGATCGTGAGGCCAGTTAGGTATCCTACGTGGATATCCAACACGGTGTTGGTCAAAAAAGTAGATGGAGCATGGAGGATGTGCATAGATTTCAAAAATTTGAATTCCGCATGTCCAAAGGACTATTATCCTCTGCCAGAGATTGATGCCAAAATAGAAGCTGTCATGGGATACAAGTACAAAAGCTTTTTAGACGCCTACAAGGGCTACCACCAAGTGCAAATGTCCCAAGAGGACGAAGAAAAGACAGCCTTTTACACCGATCAGGGGACGTATTGCTACACCAAAATGCCCTTCGGCCTAAAAAATGCAGGAGCCACTTACCAAAGGTTAGTGGACACAACGTTCGAGTCGCAGATTGGACGAAACCTGGAGGCATATGTGGACGACATGGTAATAAAAAGCAAGACTGAGAAAGAAATGCTGGCAGACATAGCCGAAACGTTCGACAACTTACGAAAGATAAACATGAAGCTTAATCTAAAGAAATGCTCTTTCGGAGTTAACGAGGGCAAGTTTTTAGGGTACATGGTGACGTCGGAAGGGATAAGAGCCAACCCAGCCAAGATCAAGGACGTCACAGATATGCAATCACCCAAAACATGGAACGAAATGCAAAGCTTAGCAGGGAAGTTGGCCGCGCTTAACCGTTTCCTCTCAAAATCTGCCGAAAGGTCATTACCTTTCTTTGACACTTTGAAAAATATATCTAAGGCCAACAAAGAAGAGTATAGATGGACGGAAGAAGCGGAGGAGGCTTTCCAACAAATGAAGCGAATGGTGATAGAGCTACCATCACTCACCACACCCAGGCCCAAAGAAACACTTTCCTTATATCTGGCAGCAGCAAAAGGAGCAATCAACGCAATATTGTTAGCGGATAGAAATGGGATCCAACGGCCAGTCCGCTATGTCAGCCGAACGCTACATGAAGCAGAAAGAAACTATGCCCCTTTGGAGAAGCTGGCCCTGGCCCTCTTGAGCACATCAAGGAGGCTAAGGCGATACTTCGAAGCAAGGTTGTCAAGATCGGGATCTTACCTAGGATCATTTTCGTCTTTACAAGATCGAGATTGTAAAATAGGATCGAGATCGTAAGATCCTACTATAATATAATTTTCTTAGTAGTCTTTGCAATATTTTACAAATCTATAAATTAATATGCATCGTAAACACAAATTATACGAATATTTCATAAAAATGTGGTCCTAAATTATGATTATGAAATTATAAGAAGATTTACATGTGGTTTTTTAGATTATACAAAATAGAACCTATAAATTTGTAATTTTTTAGTTTGTCGCTCGAGAAAAAGTAAGATCGGATCGTAGTAGATCCTAAGATCCTATGAACAAGATCGGGATCCTATAAGATCTTAAGTATGAATAGATCCTACGTAAGATCCGGATCGTTTTTGGTTTGCAGTATCGTAAAATCGTAAGATCGTAAAATCAAGATCGGGATCTTAACAACCTTGCTTCGAAGGACACCCAATCAAATTCATCACAGATCAACCCGTAAGGCAAATCCTGAACAAGGCCGAAGCATCAGGAAAGCTTGCAAAGTATGCCATAGAGTTGGGGACATACGACATTTCCTATGAACCAAGAAGCGCTATAAAGGGTCAAGTGCTAGCGGATTTTCTGAATGAAGTGCCAGTAGGAACAGACACTTCAAAGGACTTGGAGACACATGTTTCCGAGGAAGAAAAGGTCGATAAAGAGGAGGAATGGGTGCTATATACGGACGGAGCATCCAACCCGAAAGGCTCAGGCGCATGTTTAGTATTGATCAGCCCCAACGGCATGGAATACACATATGCTTTGAGGTTGAACTTTGACAGCACAAACAATGAGTCAGAATACGAGGCCTTGCTAGCTGGCCTAAGAATAGCAGAAGAGATGGGGGTATAACATTTGGCGGTGAAGGTGGAATCGAAATTGGTAGCCAGTCAAATTAATAGGGATTTCGTGGCTGCCAATGAGAGCATGATCAAATACTCGAGTAAGGCAAAAGAACACGTAGCACGGTTCAAGACCTTCAAAATCATGAACATCCCGAGAAGTAAGAACCAAAAGGCTGACGTGCTAAGCAAGCTGGCCTCAGTGGCATTTAATCATCTGACAAAAGAAGTATTGGTGGAGGTGCTAGACAAACCCTCAACGGATAGGGAAGAAGTAAATGCCATTGTGGAAGAAGAAGAAGATAACTGGATGACACCCATCATAAGGTGCTTGGAGCAAGGGATATGGCCGCAGGACCACAATGAAGCACGTGCCCTTCGGATGAATATCAACCAGTATGTGATGGAAGGAGGGTACTCTTCAAGAAATCTTACTTGATGCCAATGTTACGATGCGTAGGACCACTCCAAGCCAACTATGTGATCCGGGAGATACACCGAGGAGCTTGTGGCATGCATCTGAAGACAAGATCAGTGGTAGCCAAGGCACTAAGACAGGGATACTATTGGCCCACGATGCACCGTGACGTGAGGGAGGAAACAAAAAAATGTGACGCATGTCAGATTCACTCACCGGTACCCAAGATGACCAAGATACTAATGACATCAATCATGGCCCCATGGCCGTTCTTCCAATGGGGAATGGACGTGTTAGGTCCATTTCCAGCAGCACCGGGTAAGGTCAGGTACATCATTGTGGCAATTGATTATTTCACTAAGTGGTTGGAAGCAAAGCCCTTGGCCAACGTAAAAGGCAAGGACGTGATAAAATTTGTGTGGGATAACATTGTCTGTAGATTTGGCCTACCCCATGTGATAGTGACTGACAATGGGACTAACTTTGTGAATGACCCATTCAAAACATGGTGCAAAAAACTCAACATTAAGCAGATGAACACAGCAGTGGCACACCCACAGGCCAATGGCCTCGTGGAAAGGGCAAACAAGTCATTAATGGAAGGGCTAAAGACAAGGCTAGGCCGTGATCGAACTGGGTGGGCAAACGAGCTTCCAAATGTACTCTGGGCACACAGGACCTCATTGAAAACAAGCAATGGAGAGACGCCATTTAGCCTAACATATGGAAGTGAGGTCGTGATCCATGCGGAGATAGGAATGCCAACCCATAGGACGCTCATGATCAAGGATGAAGAGGCCAATGATGAAGAGCTCAGACTCAACTTAGACCTGTTGCAAGAAAGAAGGGAGGCCGCAGCCATCCGGGAGGCCAAATACAAGAAAAAGATGGAGCAGTATTACAACAAGCGGGTCAGGGCCAAGTCTTTCAAGGTGGGGAGCTACGTCTACAGAAGAAACGAGGCCAGTCGCGTGGAAAAACCGGGAAAGCTGAGTCCAACATGGGAAGGTCCTTACAAGGTGACAGAGGCCTACATGAATGGCTCATATAAATTGGAAAAAGTAAATGGCAAGGCAGTACCACGCACCTGGCACACAATTAACCTAAGGGAATGCCACATCTAGCCTAGCATTTAAACTTATCTTATCATTGTAACACTTTAATGATGAAATTAATTAAAGCTATCTCCCGGCTGAGGAATAACAATTTTCCCTATATATGACAAAGGAGTGTAAACATAAGAAAAAAGTGGCCCCCTCCAAAAGGCCAATCACCTGCGGTAGGAACGTGTGGCCAGTGTTTATAACCACCCTTTGTAAAATTACAAACACATGAACAGTTCTGAGTAACCCATGTTCGTAGATAAACAAAAAGCGATCCTAACGTGATTGATATCTAACAAAATAGGAAAAGTACAAGCGACCTCGACGGAAGGCTCGCAACCTCCGAAATCGACAAATATGGTCGATGTCTATGGAAGGGGAATAAAAGGTTAAGTGGCTCCGAGTGAGATCCTTCCACTCGATATATGTAGTCAATGTTCCCCAACCAAAATCAGGAGTTGAATAAATATCCAAGTGGCTCCAGAGGGTAGGTGATTCCTCTCGGCCGATCTATGTAGCCAAGGTTCACTCCTAGAAGTAAAGACACATGCAAATCGAAATACCTATGAGGTCACACACAAAAGGCCAAAGATAGAAGGACAATTAAAGAAACATAGATAAAGTGGCACGATGGCCAAACATACAAACACTGCAAAGTGTACGAACAAGTTAAGGCCAACGGCTATCAAATTGTTATTACAGACATGTTAAGACAAAGTTCAGAGCAAATCACTGGGCGGAGGAGCAATCCTGCAAAAGAGGCCCTTGGCCGGGAGTTACCTCCCCATCTGGCATCAAGTTTTGAAGCTCCATGGGACTCTTAAAGCATGCTCGAGAGACCTTCTCCACGAAGGGATACCTCTTCACGAATAGGGCCTCGAATGCCTCCACTAAACCGGTCTCTGTCACGGAAGAGTCAACACCGGACGCCTCGGCCAGAGCAGCAGCAATCTCCTCCTCAGTCCTTCCGCGACTCACGGCCTGCATGAAGCCCAAGGACATAGCAAGGTTGAAAACATCCCCATGTGCAGATTTATACTCCTTGCTTGCTAGAAGGCGTCGAACAAACACAGGAAAGAGGTCCTTCACAAGGTTCTTCCTCAGAGTGGCCTCACGGCCCAGATCAACGGCCAACTTGGTATTGTCAGTTCTCAGCCCTTGGGCATCTTCCTCAGCAACTTTTAGCTCATTCTCCAAGGCAGTGATCCTGGCGTCCCTCGCGGCAATGACCTCTGCATGAAGTTTCTGTGCCTTTTCAAGAACGGCCAAACGTCCAACCATGTCCATCTCCGAAGAAATAAGGAGATCATGTTCACCTAGGAGCCTATCATAGTCTCGGTGGCTCTTTAGCAGTTCCTCATTAGCAGTATCAAGAGACCTTCGACAAGCTTCCAGCTTGGATTGGGAGGACACGCAAGCATTATGCTCTTCCAGCAAAGATTCGAAGCGAAGTAGAACGTTGGACTGCATCTGGGTGCTCTGAGCCAATCGACGCCAACTGGACCGTATGGCACCTCATGGTCAATACCTTCATTAAAGTACACAAGATCAGCAGGGGTGAAGAGGTTGGCAAGCAGGTCACGACAGTCCTTGGATTTGTCCACACGAGTAGACTCAGTAATGCGCCACTGGGGATTGAAGGGCCGCTTGCCAAAACCCTTGTAAGGATCACCTGCCAGGACGAAGTAGACATAAGCGGAAGGATATGCGCGCCAAATAATAATAACTGCACGGTAGGAGCTCTCAGCCTCGTCAGGAGTAACATCAGCATCCAAGTTAATGGGTTTGGAAGCATCACCTAAGTAAGGAATACAATAAAACATAAAAGGGAGGAAAGTGCGTGCAAAAAAAAAGAAAAAAAAGAAAGAAAAAAGAGGGAGAAAGCTAACCTCCAGGAAAGGCAAGATTTTCACCATCAAGAGAAACATGACGCCCACTAGGAACAACAGATGGGGGGCGAGAAACAGATGAGGGAGGATGATCCTCCACATGAGGCCCACCTTCAGAAGCTTGCGGTTGGGATAAGACATCATCAATATGTTGTCGGAGGTCTTCCATGGCATTAGGCCTCTCGGCCGAAGGAGTCGGAGGATGAGACTTACTACCACCATCTTCCTCAACAGGACTAGTAGGCGCTGGAGGAGGAGCGTCGGAAGCCCTAGTTGCTTTGCTCTTTTTATGTGAGGATTCCCTCTTTTTGTGAGAGGACCCCTCACCATTAGCTTTTCTCTTCGACTTCCTAGAATGTGTAGTAGCCCGGGTAGCCCTAGTACCAGCGCTATGGGAACCACCAGCCACTGCGTCCTCACGAGCGGCCTTCTCAACGGCACGCCTTTGTTTCCTTTCGCGATTAACAACAACCCTAGCATCAAAGGTCTCAACTTGCTCCATGGCAATGGTCTTTGGGGGGATAGGAGCATCCTTAGCCAAGGGGGAACTAGTGTAGGTAGGGACAACTGTGCCTTGCGACAAAGGGTTGCCCTTACGAATGGACGCACCATCAAAACGGGGAATCCTCAAGAACTCAGACATGGTAACACCTGCAAAAAGAGGGGAAAGTCAGACAATGTATAGAATATAAATAACCAAGCAAGAGAAAAGAGGGAGACATTACTTTCCCTGACCGGACCGCTGAGTACGCAATCAAAGCCTGAGTACTTCCAAAAAGGGGTAAGACGACCAACATACAAGAGGCTTTGATATAGCCTTCGAAAGGGAATAGCAAATTTACAGAGTTTTTTGGCATCTGAGGGATCATATTCTGAAGCTTTAGGAAGGGGATCAGCCACGCTGGAGTCATGGTGTCTCCATGGCATAGCAATGGGAACCGCCCTCCGATCGACAAAGAAAAAAAGACATTTCCAACCTTTCAAACTTGTAGGACCATCTTTAAGGAAGGCACGGTAAGGTTTGGAGCCACGACTCTGAAAGGAGAACCAATCACCTACCTTACAAAGTTTATAAAACATACGAAACAACGCCACGGTAGGAGTGACATCCAAACCACGACAATAGACCTCGAAAAGGGTAGCTTTATTGACACCAATGGGAACGAGCTGTGAGATATGTACACCAAAATGTTCAACGACGCGGAGGAAGAAGGAAGAAAAAGGAATACGAAGACCACCTTGAGAAAAGTGGTGAACATAGAGACCAATGAGGTGAGAAGGAAGTTCATTCATGCGAAAGTTACGAGAAGGAGCACATGATCCGAATTCAAATCGGAATGATAAAGATGCATGTCAAATTTGGGCATAACTTGGGCCTCATTAATGGCCTCACGCTGTTCTTGGCTGGGGAGGCCAAGCTCATAAGACCCGTCGGAAGACATAATGACAGGCCGGGGAAGACCAAGAAAAGACAGGAAAAGAAAACTAATAAAAAGAAAGACAGACCTGGAAAGAATGGATGTACCTCACGGCTCTCGACGGTAAAAAAAGAGAATGTAAGAAATGAGAAGAGAAATGGGGGTATTTATAGACCCCCAGGCTGACCAAGGGTCGTTTCAACAAACAGTAAAAACGCGTGGCACACCCCTCGACCACATGAAGCATAAGTGCCATCCAGCTGGCCGACAAAGCGCAAAGAAGCATTAAATGAGGTGCAATTACCAGTATTTTTGATTGGGGGTAATTAAGAGAGTAGGTACGCACCAAAAATAAAAGAAGGGGAGAAAAAAAATAAAATATGCATGAGTTATGAGTACAAGACAAAAGAGAAAACGAAAGAGACGGCAGTACGGTTAAAGTATTGAATCACCAACGCTTCACATTGATAATCCAATACTGGGGGGACATGTTCGCGTATATGGCCGCTCGGCCATATCCACGTGACAAGTCATCTTCTAGAAACAAGATTGACCGTACGGCCTGGCAGACCGGCCCACCTACCAAGCGCAAGTCTAGAGGGAATCCTCGAAAGTGATGTCAGTGCATTGGGAAGGAACGGCGCACCCTATTATCCAATGAACACTTGCCTGGCGCTCGGATAGAAGGCTCATCCACCTGCACACCTCAAAAGCAGGACATATTCCCTCGGGAACAAACGACGCATCCTTTTATCCAGATGCCTCGCATAGCCTGCTGGACCAAAGCTTGGCCTGTCAGGTCACAAGGCTCAAGGAGTGCTACCTCCGAGGAGCTACAATCCACTACAGTGTTCTCAACACTATAAATACCCCTCATTTAATGTAAGTCACACATTCACACATAGACATTTATTACACACACTACGTGGCCATTCGGCTCTGCATGTTATTGGCCATTCGGCTCAATCAGATTCTTACTCTCACACCGGAGTTGGTCTCGGGCCCCCACCCGAGGCGAGCTAACGTGTGTTACTTTCTTATAGGCTTGTGGAGAGGAAGACCCAGACGACACAGAGGCATTCTCGGCCCACTTAGTGGTCCAGCGGACTTTTGCATCTACAAGGGTCTTCATAATCTTGGCATATTGTCACTGACAGCATGTTTATGTGATCGGACCTGCACGTGGTAATAAAAAATAGTATATAAATAAAAATATAGTATGAATGGTGAGTATTCACATTGTCAATATGGTTGAAAAGTGAGTATAAATAGGTTGCAAACGAGTTAAGTTTTTGTTAAGCAACTCGAGCTTAAATTCAAGTTTGACTTGATCGAATTGTGCTTCTATCGAGCTCAAGCCCAATGCCATGGTTCGAAATATATAATGAACCGAGCTCGATTTTTTGATAGTTCGGCTCGAACGCCTATCGAGTTTTTCGAGCCTTAATATAAATATATTGTTACATAAATAAACAAAGATTGATTTTATACTACGTTATTATAATAATACGTCTATAAAATATTAAATAATTTATTGATAATCGCTATTATAAGTTACTACAAATATATAATTTGTGGTGTTGTATAAACTTTAATTATGTATTTATTTCACATATATAATTTCAAGCTAAGCTCGAGTTTTGCTCGAACCTTAATCGAACCAAGCTCACACCTAAATGATTAAAGCTTGACGAGCTATTAAGCCGAACTTAAGCTATTCTTTTATTTTTCGAGCCGAGCTTGAGCTTGTTAAACTCGGGTTTGACTCGACTCGATTATACCCTAACTAGTTAGCACGAGGAGGGGAATCTAATATGACGTTGGCTGACATGTGCAAGTCATGTGACTTTTTTCTAAAGAGGATTTCATAGGTTTTTTTATTTTCAATATTCATAAAAAATAAAAAAACATTGTTGTATATTATGTATTCAAAAATTATACTTTCATATTCATGAAACTAATTATAAAATTTGTGTGATATATGAAATTAATACTTCATTTTTTCTAAAATTATTATTCATCAATAAAAACGTACAATTTAAAAAATATTATAATTATAGCTTTTTTCATTTATTTTTTGCCAATGACAATTTTATTTTAAACTAATTTAATTTTTATAAAGTTTGTAATTTTAACCTTTAGTGATTTAGTGATAGTAAATTAGTAATATAATAAAATCGAATTAAATATTTTATTTATTTTTTAAAAGGAAATAATTAATTTAAGACAATTCTAAAAGAAAATGTGAGACTTTTTATTTTTAACAAAACAAACATTACATATATAAATTATCATCATCACAACAACGGAACCCCTAGATCGCCGCCGATAAACTTTCAACCTTTTTCTAAAGTTTCAAGTAGGGGTGTGTTCATCGGTTCGGTTTTCGGATTTGTGGGTTGTATGGTTCAGATTAATCAGTTTGAAATTTTACAAAGTCAAAACCAAAACCAAACAAAACCAATTATAATATTGATAAAACCAAACCATAAACCAAATTCAAATTCGGTTTGGTTTCAATTTAAACCAAGAAAACCAAATTCAAGTAAACTCCAAATTATAAACTAGAAGTCAGAAACAAAAACCTAAATTTTCAAGTAAAAATAACAAATTATAAGCTCTTAAAAGTGCTCATGTAAATCGACAAACTTTTTGAAAAAAACTAAAGGTTTAAAACTTACTATTAACAAATGAAAGCAAAAAGAGGTAAACTAATTTTCTTTGAAAAAAGTCTTCAAAATTCTTATTAACTTGAATAGTACATCTTCACACATCCAAAACACAAGTATACTTCAAACTTACTTCATATATAGGAATATATATGAATCAAGTAGGCAAACTCTTGTTCAGTTTCTCGGGATATAGATCAATATTTAATCCGGTGAGTGATTAGTTTGAAAGTTAACTATTTAGGATAATAAGATATAATATATGTATATATAGTTATAAATTTAATGTGTATAGAGTTATTCGGTTTTTTCGGTTTGGTTTGGTTTTATTTTTGTCAAATCATAACCAAACCAAACACCAACTAAATACTTTGGTTCGGATTCAAACCAAACCATACACCAATTAATAGTTTCAGTCTGGTTTTATTCGAATTCGGTCCAGTTTACTTTTCGGTTTGTTCAGTGTCAAACCAAACACTGAACACCCCTAGTACTTTTAAGGTAAAATTTTAATTATTTTTTTCTTAGTAATTAAAATTGTTGAATTGATGTTATTAGCTTTATCAATTACAAGAAGTCAATTTGGTATATATTTAGCTCACTTGATTTGGTAAATACAGTAAATATTAAGACACCATTTTGATTGGGGGATGATAAGCTATTTAAATTGATAAGCTCATAAGTCATAAGCCCCCTTATAAAAGCTAAAACAAACACCCGCTTAGTCTTGCGATTTTCAAGTTTAAGAGGTGTTTGGTTTGACGGATATAACGTAAGCCTGTTTTGGCTTATATAACATAAGCCCCATTTTTATGGCTTGTGTGGAGATTTATGGGATTATATAAGTTTATTATATCATCATAAACTTATATAAGCCCATAAGTCTGCAAATAAGCTTAAACAATTGGGGTTTATGAAATATAAGCCGAAATATGGTTATTTTCTGTTTATATAACATACGCCCCAATTTTGTGGCTTGTTTTCAGACTTGGGGGCTTATATAAGTTTATTATATCATATTAAACTTATATAAGCCTATGTCTCCAAATAAGCCACAAAATCGGGGCGTATGTTATATAAGCCGAAAAGGGCTTACGTTATATAAGCTAAAACAAACACCCCCTAAAACGGACACCTGCTTAGTCTTACATAGTTTTTTCAAGTTAAATCAAAAAAGGGTAGATGAGAAGTTTGTTTCTTTTTTATTTTCTGGTGGATAGATCATACAAGGCAGTTGCGTAAGTGAAACTGAGTTGATGGATATTTTTTATTTGTAGAGCTGATTGGTTGAGTCACTATCAGCCCCTAGGCCACCACATTTTCCCCCTTTGTTTCCTTTATAGTTTTAGAAAATGGAAAACACAAATTTCTCTAAATAAACGCGTTTTCTAAATTTTTAAGTGTTTTGTGGTAAAAGAAATCCCATTTCTTTTTCTACAAAATAGAAAATGATGGAAAAGTTTTCCAACTAAATGCACCCTAATATTTTGAAATGCCCTTTGCACGAATCTCACATCGACTGACAGAGGTAAACAGACAGGCAAAGTTGTGTGGTAAAAGCAAGGGCCTGGTATCTGACTAAGCATACCTTTCTCCGCCTTTTGGCTGAGATCAAGTGTAGTATTTATATCCATTTAATATCTGATATGTGATGTTCTTATCAGTTTAATATCTTATATGTGAGCCATCGTCTCACTCGTTATTAATTTTATTGTTTATGGGGGAAGAACCCGCCACAGTAGCTCGCTGCTGAAGTTTTTATTTGCCTACAATAAATGTAATATTTGATTATTTTAAGGTTTCTGTCTGTTTGTAACATACACTATGATACTTTGATCAGCGATCAGTTACTTAACCAACCATTCGCCCATATCTAAGGCTCCAAGAACCAGTGAAATTGTAAAAACTAGTTTCTGGTAGTGAAATTGTAAAAACTAGTTTCTGAATATGTTCGTTGGCCCGCTTTGTTGTTATTCTTTTTGATGAAACAATGAATCCATTCACCCATATCTACGGCTCCAAGAAGATAATAAACTGACCATTGTTACCTCAGTTGGTTTCACTCTCTCCGCTTGCATATGATCCAACAATTGTAAGGCTCTTTGGAACTCCTTACACTGAACAAATCCGGTAATCATAGTGTTCCAAGCGCTTCAGCTAATCTAAGTTGGCTAGCTTTACAGACTTACATTAATCATGTATCATTGCATTCCACGTTACCACCCACATCTTTGACGGGACTGTGATCAAGGATGAATTTAACATCGCCTATCTTGGAATAGCAAGTAATCACAAACCCATGCTAACTAGCAGCAGACACCATTGCATTATTAATTAGGCACAACGAAGAATTTCATTGTAAGATACATCTTTCTAAGTTGATAATGTAATAAGATGCTGTAGTGAATTTATCCCACATCGGCTACAATATGAACATAAAGACACTTTATATACCTCTGAAAATTGTGTAACACTCGTCCCTTCGGGGACATCCGATAAAATTGGAACGATACAGAGAAGATTAGCATGGCCCCTACGCAAGGATGACACGCACAAATCGAGAAATGGTCCAAATTTTTTTCTCAACCCTTTTCGCACTTTACTAGAACTTATAGCTTATTGACAAATTTGATAACTTTTTAAGCTCGCTCATTTGTATTGGCTAATGAGCTAAAGAAGTTATAAACTCATGGTTTACAAGCTTTTAAGCCATTATAATGAGATTATGGACTATCTGTTAGGAGTTTAGGACCATTGGAATAGTTAATTGTAATAGGAAGACTAGGAGGTATGTAGTTCCTCCTGGTCCTAGTAGTAGTAGGAGCAAGTCGTGCTCCTGGTCCTAGTCAAAAGTCAAACTTTATTATTTATTTATTATTCTGTTAGGATATGCATGAGATATGTTAGGAAAGGATATGCATATCAGTTTTACACGTTTTGTTTAATGATGTATTAGGGTTTCCTTGTAGTATAAAAGGAACCTGAGGCAGAAGGGTTAGACACACCTTTGTCAAACGTAGTTCTAGTCATTATCAATATTAGAAATCCTTAGAAAGGATCAAGTCTTTATAGTTATTCTGTTCTTCTTTATTATATTTGTAATCCACATTTATATTATGTATAGAGTCTCTCTGTGAATAGACTTGTGATTACAGAAGTCATTCACCGTTCCTGACAGGCTACAAGATCCACATCTAGTGGACCCAACAAGTGGTATAAGAGCCTGGGAGAGTCTCTGTACAAGAAGAATCAAGTTTTCTTATTACTAACATTTTTGTTTTGTCATGTCTGCCTCAAGTTCTACTCAAACAGGAGAAGACAACACTCCTAAAACTGTGCAACCTCAGCAGATCGTTGCTACGGTATCCAATACAAATGGGAAATTCCCTCTTCTGAAAAAGGACGAGTATGATAGCTGGGCAATGAAGATGGAATGGTGGATCAACAATACTGATCAAGACCTTTGGAAGGTTATTCTGAATGGGAACAGCATGAAACTAACTGGAAGAGACAAGAATGGTAATATTACTCTTCTTGACCCTAAACCTCATGAAGAAATCATAGCCATTCAGAAGGAGGTCAAAGCAAAAACTATTTTGCTTCAATCTCTTCTTGATGATCACATGGGTGACTTCTACCATTTGGATGATGCTAGAGAGATTTGGAATGGAATAAAAGCAAGGTTTGGTGGGAATGAGGAGTCAAAGAAAATGCGAAGATCCATGCTAAGAGATGAATTCATAGAATTCAAAATCTCAGAAACTGAAGGTTTACATCAAGGGTATGACAGGTTCCAAAAGATATTGAGCCAATTGAATCAACTTCGGTCGAAACCTGACGATGGTGATATTAATGCAAGATTTCTTAGAGCCTTACCCTACTCATGGAATCAGGTGGTAATCTCTCTCAAAGCAAAAGGTGGGCTTGACTATCTCAATTTTGATGATCTATTTCATAAGCTCAAAACTTTTGAACCTCATGTGAGAGGATATTCAAGTGATTCTTTTCCCACTCCTGCTAATTCTGCCTTTGTAAGTTCTATGGCATCCAGTCCCATGTCGTATGCTAGTAGCCCAAGCAATAATGTGTCTTCTCAACATAATTTTCAGCATACTTCTGCTCCTGATCCTACAGCCAAGTCTGGTAGCATGGTAGAAGCCGTTCTTCATTCTTTTGTGGCTGATGTTGATGCTCAACAACAACTTGCTTTTGATGACTTCAAACAGGTCGATAAACTTGACCTGGATGAAATGGATCTTAAATGGTAGATGGCCATGCTCACTCTTAGGGTTCATAAGTTTGAGAAGAAAGCAGGTCGAAAATTCAATTACAACCCAAGGGAGCCAGCAAGATTCGACAGAAGCAAGGTTTGATGCTATAATTGCCAGCAGCAAGGTCACTTTGCAAGGGAATTCCCTAGCAAGAATGACCAGGAGAAGAGCAGATACTCAGCCTTTAAGGTTCAGGAGGTAAAAGATGACAAGAAGGCATTGGTATCTGTTGACTCTATGGTCAACTGGAATGATCACCAGACTACCACTTTGGAATCAGCTGAGTCCTCGACTGACGTGTTTGTAATGATTGCTGGGAATCTATCTGATGCAGAGGAAGCAGACGAGTTTGCTCTTATGGGTATCTCACCTCGGGTACAACATTGTCCTCTTGGTTGTCATGATAAATATTCAGAATTGCTGTCCCAATATAATAATTTAAATGATCAGGATGATAAGTATTTTTTGGAAGTTCAAGCCTATAAGGCTTCTTTAAACACATTGGAACAAAAAAAGAGGTGGCTACAAGATACTCAACGTGAGTATGAGGATAAAATTCGGATACTAAGCATCGATTTAGAAAACACAAAAAATATGCTTAAATATACAGAAAAGGTAAAGGATGCCAGTATCAAAGAAAAACAGGAGATGCAAGAAAGATTAGATGCTACAATGTTGAGATTTGAAAAATGGCAAAAGGCACCTAAAAATCTTTCAAAGTTAATCAATAGTAGCATGTCTGGTAGGACTAAAAGAGGGTTAGGATTTGATAAATATATTGATTCAGAAGATGTGTTTGATTTATCTTTTTCGAGTGTCTTTGATGCCGACAAAGAGGAAGAGGGAGAACCTAGTTACAATAGGTTTAAACCAGCAGCATAAATGCATGCTGTCCCTCCTCCTCTTACTGGAACTTTCATGCCCACTTCTAGGCATAATGACTTAGATGGATCACAGATGCATGAGTCCCCAAAAAGTTCTACTAATTCTAATGACTTTGTCTCGTGTACTTTCAGTGACAAAGCCAGTGACTCTGCATCAAGTGGTTCAAGTGAAGAGTCAAGACCTACAAGTTCCAAGTCGAATGATCATGCTGCTACTGGTGCTAGGAAGTGTGAAGAGAGAGTTACTTTTAAGTCAACTGTGTCTGGTCCTGGTTTATTGAGTCCTAGGAAGATTGATTCTCCTAGAATTGTGTGTAATAAAGTTAGCAGTATGAAACAATATCATTCTAATAAAAGGTCTATTAAAACATGTTTTGTTTGTGGAAGTGCATTTCATTTGATTAACGATTGTGATTTTCATGACAAACATGCTTCTGTTCATCCAGCATTTCCTGCTCCTGGTCCACCAGGAGTTGCTCCATATTCTTCTAGAAGACTCAATCCTAGTGCTCAATCGTTTTCTTCTTCTAGAAGGACCTCTCCATTAGCTTCTGATCATTGGAGAAACATTGGATTAACAACAAATAGAACCACCAGTAACTATTTTCAGAATTTTAATCCAATTTATTCACATAATTTTGACCACATGTATTTTGGTTTGGGAAGTTTGGGAACTAATGTTAAGCCCTCAGCAGGTTGTTCTTGGTCAAATAATAATACCAATATGATGCATAGGCAACCAAAGAACAACGGTGGATCTCATCAATCTTCTTGGCTCTCTACTAAAGATCCACAAGGCAGGCTCAAACCTGACAAGGTTTGGGTCCCCTTAAGACACTAACTTTTGCATTTTTATTATCTTGTTGTTGTAGGTTACTCCATACCAAGATCCTAGTCTAGGAATTGTTGATAGTGGTTGCTCTAGGAGCATGACAGGAAATAAAATTCTTCTCTCTAACTTTGTACCATTTCAAGGCGGCAAGGTCTATTTTGGTGGAGGTGAAGGCAGGATCACTGGCAAAGGAACAATTCAGACGCCTAATCTAAATTTTGAGCAGGTCTACTATGTGGAAGCACTTCAACACTTGAACTTGATATCAGTCTCTCAGATTTGTGACAAGAAGCAGTTTGTTCTCTTTACGGATACTGATGCACTTGTGCTATCCAAAGATTTTAAACTTCCGGATGACTCACAGGTTCTGCTCAGAATCCCTAGAAGACACAATCTCTATAGCATCAAGCTGAATGAAGTCAACCCTACTGGTCAACTAGCATGTTTGGTTGCTAAAGCCTCAAAAGATGAAGCCACTCAATGGCACAGAAGGATGGGGCATGTGAACTTCAAGACCATTCACAAACTAGCAAATCTGAATCTGGTCTCTGGTTTACCTCCTAAGTCATTCAGAAATGATATAAATTGTATTGCTTGCAGCAAAGGCAAACAACATAAAGCATCCTTCAAGGCCATTACTGCTCTTAGTCTTATAACTGAACCATTGCAGCTACTACACATGGATTTATTTGGTCCTACCTCCATTAGGAGCATTGACCACAAACAATTCTGTCTGGTGGTAACTGATGGATATAGCAGGTTTACGTGGGTGTTCTTCATGGCTGCCAAGAGTGAGACCTACCCAATTCTTAGAGATTTTCTTACCCTTATAGAGAATCAGTTGTCCAAGAAGGTTAAAGGTATTCGTTGTGATAATGGAACCGAGTTCAAAAATAAAGACCTCATAGCACTTTGTAATGCTAAGGGCATCAAAAGAGATTATAGTGCAGCACGAACTCCTCAACAGAATGGCGTGGCAGAAAGAAAGAACAGGACTCTAATAGAAGCAGCAAGAACAATGCTTGCCGATTCCAAGCTTCCAACCATGTTCTGGACCGAAGCTGTTAATACTGCAAGTTATGTTTTGAATAGGGTTTCTATTACCAATCCTCACAAGAAGACTCCTTATGAGCTCCTAACGGCCAAAGTTCCAAATATTGCTCATTTGAAGCCTTTTGGGTGTCCTGTCACCATTCTGAATACTAGTGACTATTTGGGGAAGTTTGATGGCAAGGCAGATGAAGGATACATTGTGGGATATTCAGCTCACTCTCGGGCTTATCGTGTCTACAATCTCCAAGCCAAGCGGGTCATTGAAACTATTAATCTCAGGTATTTTGAAGAGAAGTCAAACATACAAGGCAAGGGTCCTGAATGGTATTTTGATCTTGATTATCTTAGTGATTCATTAGGATATTTTCGTTTCAAAACTAACCATGATGCAGGTCCACAAGAGGTGTTCCTTCTAGTCTTTTTAACTCAGATGACGAGGATGATATTTTTGTGGTTCCATCCTACTCCACCACCGTCTCTCCTACTCCTCCTAGTGATGCAACTCCATTGGATGTATTGGATTCACAAGTAGCTCTTGACACCCTCCTCAAACAACAACAAGAAGCTACTACAGCAGCTACTCAAGGTGGCTTTGAGTTTCCTTTGAATTCGCCTACTGACAAAGCTGCTCCTAGTACCCCAGCTACTACTCCTAGTGCTAGTTTAACACCTATTGGTATTCCGGCTAGTGAGTCTGCTTCTCATAGTCGATTCTCCAGTCCTTCTGATTTGGGGAACCATCAAAAGAAGTCTTCTACCAAGCTGGATGATATTCATAAACAACCAATAGATGGCATTTTCAACGCTGCTTCATATGATGCTGACTTCGTTGGGGATCTCAATAACTTGGCACCAGAAGTGGAGGTAGCTTCCAATCCAGTGTTGCAATCACACAAAGATCACCCTACCAATCAAATCATTGGAGATCCTGGTTCTACTGTCAAGACACGCAGAATGCATAAGAAGGCCTCGTCTGATCATCATGCTCTTGTGAGCTATATTGAAGATCAAAAGCGTAATAATCATACGGAATTTCAACACTGTTTGTTTGCTTGTTTTCTTTCACAGGTGGAACCTAGATCAGTCACTCATGCTCTTGAGGATCAAAGTTGGGTGGAGGCTATGCAGGAGGAAATGCATCAATTCTTGTTTCAGAATGTTTGGGTTCTAGTTGACTTACCAGATGGAAAGACAGCAATCAATACCAAATGGGTTCTCAAGAACAAGAAAGATGCACGGGAAATTGTAGTGAGGAATAAAGCTAGGCTTGTCGCACAGGGCCACACTCAAATTGAGGGCATTGACTACACTGAAGTTTTTGCTCCGGTTGCTAGGATTGAGGCTATTCGTCTATTTTTGGCTTTTGCTTCTTATGTGGGCTTTACGGTTTTTCAGATGGATGTCAAGAGTGCATTTCTCTATGGCAAGATTGATGAGGAGGTGTATGTCACTCAACCTAAGGGCTTTGAAGATCCACTTCATCCCAAGAAAGTTTACAAGGTGGTCAAGGCTCTTTATGGATTACATCAGGCTCCTAGAGCTTGGTATGAGCGTCTTTCGACTTTCTTGTTAAAGAATGGCAATAGACGAGGTACTATTGATAAACCACTATTTCTTAAGAGGGATACCAAGGACATTATCCTTGTTCAGGTTTATGTGGACGATATTATCTTTGGTTCTACTAAGAAGGAATGGTGTGATGAGTTTGAACACTTGATGAAAGGCGAATTTCAGATGAGTGCTATGGGAGAGCTTTCCTTCTTCCTTGGTCTTCAAGTCAAGCAACAGTCGGATGGGATCTTCATCAGTCAAGATAAATATGTTCATGAGATCCTTCAGAAATTTGACATGGATCCTCTTAGACCAGCAGCAACTCCTTATGAAGTTGCTAAAGTCAAACTCAAGAATGAGCCAGATCCCCTGGTCAATGTTCACATGTACAGGTATATGATTGGCTCACTCATGTATTTGACTGCATCACGTCCGGATATCATGTTTGCAGTAAGTGCTTGTTCTAGACATCAGGTGGCTCCAACGGTTCCTAACTTGAATGCAGTTAAGAAGATTTTCAAGTATATCAAGGCTCAACCCAAGCTAGGCTTATGGTATCCTAGAGAATCACCTTTTGTTCTTGAAGCATATAGTAATAGTGACTATGCAGGTGCTAATAATGACATAAAATCTACTACTGGTGGTTGTCAATTTTTGGGTCGAAGACTTATTTCATGGCAGTGCAAGAAATAGACGATCGTAGCTACTTCTTCAACAGAAGTTGAATACGTTGCTGCTGCTAGCTGTTGTGGACAAGTATTGTGGATCCAAAATTAGATGTTGGATTATGGGTTCAATTTTATGAACACCAAAATTTTTATTGACAATCAAAGCACTATCTGCATTGTGAAGAACCTGTTTTTCATCAACGGACAAAACATATTGAAATTCAGCACCAGTTTATACGGGATGCCAATGAGAAGAGGTTGATACAGGTTCTTAAAGTTCATACGGATGATAATGTTGCTGATTTGTTGACAAAAGCCTTTGATGGTCCTCGGTTCAACCACTTGGTGGTTCACATTGGGATGGTCAATCCTTGAGGTCTAGGATTGAGGGGAGGCTAAGCCTAAGGGGAGGCTTCGTGTACATATTTATTTGCACAGACTAACATATTGGTAGATTTTAACAACATATTGCATTGGTTCTGGTGGTGTGTGTTACTCCTGGTGGAGGTTTTTGCTCACTTCTGATGGTTATATTCTTTCATGACTGGCTTCTAGTCCTTATTGGTTAGCTTCTAGTCATTCTTGGTTGGCTTCTAGTGGAAAAAAATTCTTCTTTGTCAAGTGATGGTTGGCTTCTGGTACTAGTTTGGGACACTGTTCACCTTATTGACTTCTGTTGACCACATTCTGCTTCTAGTATTGACCATTGTGCGCTTTGACTTTTAGTCAACGCATTCAAATTCTGGTATATATCCTCTTATTTAACTTTGGTAAATTGGAATTTGGTAATCATGTTAAAAGGGGCAAGTGGTTACTTTGCAATAACTGTCTAATTTGAAAGGGCAACCCCCCATTATTAGGGGTTAATGAACAGTTACTCCCACCATTATTTATGGTCAATTAACCCCCTTGACTCATTCATCTCACTCATAACACACACATCCGATCCTACTCTCTCAACCCTAACAAAAATCATCTTCCATTCCTATTAATCAAGATCCATGGCTGCCCTGGTATACCAACCTGCTCACAACAAGGTCGCCTATCTAGGAGATGGTCCACACCGTGAAGATTTCACTAACATTCTGGAATTCATTGAGGCTTCAAACCTCAGGTATGCTTCTACTGTGTGTCCTATTGTTTATGATAGTGTCATTCGTCAGTTTTGGGCTTCTGCTCGTCTTGTGGCTGTGGTTGGTCGTCCACGTGAACTCCATGCTACCATAGATGGATGTTCATACGTGTTTTCTGAAGCTTCTATTCGTAGTTCCCTTCATCTTCAAGATGCAGGTGGTGTTGTTTCCATCCCCAATGCGGAGGTGTTGGAGGGGGTGGCTGCTCTTAGGTATAATCATGGGGGGAAGTTTAACTTCCAGAAGAATTGGTTTTCCCCCCAATGGAAGCTTCTAGTGCATTTTATGATTCATTGTTTAAGTCCCAAGTCTGGGAGTTAGGATGCTTTTCCTACTCCTTTGGCTACTGGTCTCATATTCTTAGCACAGGGTAGGGTATTTAATTTCTCTCGTTATTTGTTTGAGGGGATGGTTAGAAATCTGTCTAGTGCTGGTTCTAGGAAGAAGTTTCTGATGTATCCTAGGTTTTTACAACAGATACTGGTTTGTATACCTCGTGATAGGGCTGAACATGCGCCTTCTAAGCTTACTGCCAAAGTGTACTATAATATGGCCCATGGGTTTAGCGGGGAGTGGAGGCCCCTTACTGAGGCCATGTTGGGGCTGGCTCAGGGTCCTCCTGATGTTGTTGTTCCTCCGGTTGAACAACCCGAGGAGGAACCTCAATTAGGTGATGACCCAATGGAGGAGGAGGATCATGTTGGTGGTGCACCTCATGTGGTTGAGGAAGAGCCGATTGAGGAGGTGGTGGTTGAAAGGCCATCCCCTTCCAAGGTTGCTCCTTCTTCTTTGCCACATTCGTCTCCATTTGTGGAGACTCCCCTCCTAGTCCTGCTCTACAATTTTCTGATAAGCCTTCTGGTGCTGGTGCTCCTAATGTTGACCCATTTATTGCTTCTGGTTCCGATGAAGCCTTCCCTGACCCAAGTCCTCTTGGTGGGAAAGCGGAGGAGCCTATTACACTTACTTCCTTACTTGATCTTATGCACAGGTATCATGCACGGATTCTTTCCTTGGAAGCAGATTTGAATCAACACCGGAAGCTTACTAGGGAATTTGTTCTTCCCATGGCTGATCGAATCAAAGCCTTGGAGCCTCAGCAAAGGCGTCGAAAGAAGCATGTGGTTCACTCTGATTCTGATGAGGAGGTTAAGGATTGTGTTGAGGATGGTTTGACTTTGTTGGCAAAGGCTGCCTTTGCTGATAAATTGTATGATGATATGCCGATTCCTCCGAATTCCTCCAGTGTTCCTTCTCCTGCTGCTGGTTCCACTGCTGGTCCCTCTCATGATCCAAAGGGGAAGGCCCCAATGACTGATGCTCCCTCACCACCTCGCAAGCGTATACGCAGACAGCTTGAGGAGAATAGGCTGGGTGAGGAGGCTGCTCAAAGGATGCAAGCCGAAATTGATCAAGTTGCTCGGGCTGAGGAGGAAGCTCTTCAACAGCAGAGACGTGAACAGGTGCAGCATGATGCTATGCATTGGAATGATAGCGATTGGATGCAGGTGTTGACTATTCTTACCAAGGATTATTCCCAGTTCACTGATCTTTTGGGCTCGGATGTGGATGAGCATAACTGTATTCCTCGAGCCATGGTGTTAATGCACAAGCACCAATTGGCGCTTGCTGCACAGCTTCATGAGAAGCGTAAGAACAGACCTTTGTCGAGAGCTGAGGAGCGAAAGCAGATGCAGCGATATGTGAAGTATCAGTCGGCTGCCTATTTCATTACTGGTTGGAAGTGGGACAGGGTTAGGTCTTTGTCTTTTGATGAGCTTAAGGCGCTCTATGAACGAATGGTCAAGCATCAGAGTACCCCAATTCCGGAGCGATTCATTTATCGTCCTTCTCCACGTGTGGTGACCACTTCTTCACCTGATGTTATTGCTTGTCCTACATCTGATACTACTCCTGGTTCTGCTGCTATTCCATCGGTTTTTACTGCTTTTACAGTTGGTACCACCCCTACTTCTTCGGATGCTCCACCGGTTTCTTCTTCAGGTCCTGCTACCACCACCACATATGCTACCACCACCACCTTTGCTACCACTACCACCACCACTGCTACACCTGCTATGGCATCACCATCACCACCCGTGTCGGGTTCTCAACCTATTCCTTCTTCTAGTGCAGCTCATGTTGATCCTTTGGGTGGGCAAACTATTGATTCTACTTCTACTGCTCCCACTCCTGCTGCTCAGGTAAAGGTAAAGGTTGAACCCTCGCCTAATGATTCCACTCCTCGCCGTTCCATGCACAAGAAATTGGCTAGACATGCTAGACGTGGCAAGACGGTTCCCTATGAGAAGCGTGATCCCGAAAATCTTATTGATGCAGCTTCTGATAGTGACTCCGATTTGCCTTTGGGTAATGGATATATTACTGGTTGGACGGTTACGCATTCCACGACTCTTCCTGGTATGGTATCTCATAGGATTACTCTTAGTGATGGGTCTGTTAGGTTTGCTTCGGGTCTGCAAGGTATTTTGTCTTGGGCGGATCGTAAGGATCTTATGGCTTTATATGGGTTTGTGGATGCCGGCATGGCTGTTCATCCTAATGATGTGCCCTCCTGGCCTGGTCTACGAGTATGGGCAGATTTGAAGATGATGCTTGATGCCCCTCCTCATGCTCCTGTTCCTGGTGTCTGGAAGGATCAGCCACAATGGGTTATTCAGCGATGGAAGTTATATGCGGGATGTGGTGTGCACATGTTAGAGTTGGAATCTGGTCTTATGGTATTCATGCTCACCGACTTGGATTATCCGTTGACGATTGCTTCGATGGAGGCTATGCTTGCTTGTCACTTGCAGATTTCTAATGCCCCCTCAGGGAATGAGTCTTCTATGGCAACTGCATTGGTGGAAGGGATTCAAGCTCGTTTGAAAGCTGATAAGGTGGCTGCTTCTGGTCTCTGATATGGTTGGTTTGTAAGTTTTTATGTTTTGTGTTTTTGATCATTTGTTAATACTGCAATTCTTTTCACCAATATGTAAAGTGATTGGTGACTTTCCTTCTTTATAGTTAAAAAAAAATAAAAAAAATATATACTTTTTATATAATATATGCTTATACTTTACACAAATCATGGATTTTACACTTGTGAATACAATACCATCTGCTGATTCAAAATGTGGGTTCCGGTTGCTGATTCATACTTGTGCTGGTTACTGGTTTCATCTGGTGTTGGACTTGGTCCTCACAACAAATGGTCCTCAACTCACCATGTCTAATCGACAAGAAAGAGTTGATTCACCTTGAGGGTACGGCTCCTGGTGTGATTCTCAAATCCGTTGATGGTTGCCAGGTTACCCAAATCTGGATGGTTTTCACTTGCCATGGTCCTAGACTGAAAAGTGGCTAATCCAAGGGGGTACGGCTCTTGGTAAAGATTTTATCAAATCCGTTGATAGCTGTAATAGCTTGCTTAAAGCTATAGGGTTTTCAACTCACCGATGCTTCATTGCTGAGAGTTGGCGAGTCCAGAGGGGTACGGCTACTGGTAAAGACATATCAAATCCGTTGACGGCTGTGATGGTTTGCCTAAAATCATCAGGGTACCCCCACTCACCATTGATTCACGTTCTAAGAGTTGGGTTGGGTTCTGGTCTCCCAGGGTGATGCATATTCCACCACAATGACTGGCTAGCCCAAGAGCGAGCAGCTACTTGGTAAAGGCTCATCAAATCTGCTCATGTTGCTGTAAAGATTCAACATGATGCTGATTTGTTTCAAGCTTTGGAGAAACTTCTAGTGTTGCATGTTGTGGCGGGTCTTCTGTTTCTTATCTTGTTGATGTTGTTGTTTCTTTTGCTGATTCAATCCTCAAGCTTTATTGCACGTTTTACCAGGAAACTTGAACTCAACAGGTCAAATTCAAGTTTAGGGTAGGATTGTTAGGACCATTGGAATAGTTAATTGTAATAGGAAGACTAGGAGGTATGTAGTTCCTCCTGGTCCTAGTAGTAGTAGGAGCAAGTCGTGCTCCTGGTCCTAGTCAAAAGTCAAACTTTATTATTTATTTATTATTCTGTTAGGATATGCATGAGATATGTTAGGAAAGGATATGCATATCAGTTTTACACGTTTTGTTTAATGATGTATTAGGGTTTCCTTGTAGTATAAAAGGAACCTGAGGCAGAAGGGTTAGACACACCTTTGTCAAACGTAGTTCTAGTCATTATCAATATTAGAAATCCTTAGAAAGGATCAAGTCTTTATAGTTATTTTGTTCTTCTTTATTATATTTGTATTCCACATTTATATTATGTATAGAGTCTCTCTATGAATAGACTTGTGATTACAGAAGTCGTTCACCGTTCCTGACAGGCTACAAGATCCATATCTAGTGGACCCAACACTATCACATTTTCAATTACCTCATAAGCCCGTTATTCCCGTAGCTGTTTATCGTAGGCTCTTCACATCAGCTTATATAGTTATATGTGGGCGTTTGTTCAAGTTCATATAGTAAAAATATATAAGCTCATTTTTTAGCTTATTTTCAGCTTATATTTCATAAGCCAAAAAAGATGGGCTTATGAAGGATAAGCCAATGTCATATAAGCTCATATACATTAGCTTAGCAAAGCACACCCTAAATGACCTGTCCTTCTTTGACAATTTACAATCATAAGCTCGTGAGCGAATATAACGCTATTTTAGAAGCCGTGTTTTGAATATAAATCCTACCGTGGTTCTTTATAAATAGATTAAGCTTTTTAAATAGGTTGATCCTAACCAAGTTTAATTCCGGCTTTTGTATACTAATAATTTCTAATACTAAGAAAAGAAAACTGCATTTTATCATGTTGTGGGATAATACCCGTGGCACATATACTTTGAAAGTTTATGGACTTAAAATTAATAGTCGTGAGATAGGATCGAACTCGGGATCACGGGATTGCACACATAACGTAAAGGGTTAATTTATTTATTAAATATATTTTATATATATTTATTAAATCAAACCAATGCTTAACTAACGATCGTTAATAAATAATAGTTAGGTTTTAACGACCGTTTTGGAATTAAATATAAGCTAAAAAGAAGAAGGAAAAAATTACATAAACACCCCCTTAGGGTGTGTGTCGACCGTCGGTCACAAGGGAGGGGGCAAATGGGAACTTTGGTTTCCTAAATTGTTTATGACTTGGAGCCCAAGGTTTGCTAAGCCTATATAAACAATTCCCTAGCTCATAATTTTTTTTAATCCCTCTTTCTTTTTCTTGCCTTTGATCGCCGGCCACCCCTAACCCAAATTAGGGTTTCGTTTGGTTTTCGATTAAGTCTATTTATCTAGTCCTATCCCCCCCTCTCTAGGGTTGTTGGGTAGATATTCCATAAGCGTTGAAGCTTGGTTTGTTCGTGCTAGACTCACGGTTAACTCGCCGTGTTACGTGTGTACAAGAACGTGATATAGTCTTGCTTTAGACTATATTCTTGGTGGTGTTCGTGATAAACCCTAGTTGTCGTTCGTTCCGTCGTCTTGTGGATCTTGCTAGGATAAAGGTATGTAACACTAATCTTGATTAATATAATTGTGTTAAATTAATGATCTTGTTAATTGCTTCCGCTATGCGTTCTTTGATCCATATTAGGGTTTTAAATAATTGTTATGATAAATATAAACCTTCAGTGGCATCGAGAGCCGTTTTAACATGATTATAATTATCAAGATCTAAAGTTTTTTAACTAATATTGATTTGTGTTAAAAATTACATGTTGTTTTTTAGGTTTTATAAAAATTAGGGTTTTGTTTTTTATTGTTTTTTAAAATCGGCTATGCAGATTATTTTATAAAAAAAATAATAATTTGTAAACCCTAAAATTACATGGTAATTAACTTTAGATGTTTTGCATGAATTAATTGTTATGTCATGTGTGGTTACGATCCGTAGCTTTTTAATTGTTAAGAGAATGTGGGAGATCCGTAATAAACATGCATGTTTCTTACGGGTCATAATAATTTTGATTGCTATTTGCTTTATTTGATTCAAAGTTTTAAAATTTGAGAAGACTTTTTATGTTCATAAAAACCCTAGATTTGATGTTCTTTGAATAAATTGTTATGCATGTGGCTATTTGATTTAGTTTTTTTTGTACTACTTGTTTTCATGCGTTTTTATATTGTATGTTGTAAACAAGGGTAATTTTTTCCAAGAAAAATAATATGGACTAAATCTTATCAAAATTAATTAATTGTTTTGAGATGTAAATTACATATTATTTGCGTTGATTAGAATTGCAATAGCAACTAAACGGCCTACTCAATTTTGACAAACTATAAAGTGGGTATAACGCACCGCTGGTCTAGTACCCGGTTAAGGAAGGAGGTGTATGCTTCAGCGCTGACCAAATTCTTGGCTCGCCTGTGCGTCAAAATTGGAATTACCTACGGTTGTTATTGGTATAATTCTTTAAGGTTGATTTAACTACATTAATTCACATCCGAAACACAATGAATAAGGTTATTGCTTTGTGCTTTAGCTAAGTTCTAGAAAAAGTACGGTGTGAATTTAGTTGTGTGTAAAATCTTTAATTGGTTTAACCAATACCTCAACTTGCAAATATATGATGAACTTTTAGTCTCACCAAAAAGTTTACTAAACGTTTTTATTAAACTTATGTTATGGAGATGTATGCATGCTTCTCCGTACATGATTTTGACACCAAAATATATACCCTAAAATTTAAATCATATGCCCTCTAATTGACGAACACTTGAAGTTACAATTGTCGTCATATAAGATATCGGACGATGTTGTAATGGATAGAAAACTTCATGACTGAATAAGATTGCACATGAAGGTTTTACGTTCTTTAGATTAGTCGACTTAATTGAGTTACTCAGTGAGAACTGGAAACTTAAGGCATAAAGTAGGGATAACACATGTTTACAATGCAAATGATTTTGGCAATGTAAATCCCTAACATATCTAGAAATTGCAAATTTGTTTGTCAATTATTGTTCGACAAGTTACTGTGTTGAATACATTTGTCACTAGCATATCAACTGATGTGATAAATCTATGTCAATATGGATTCTAGTTTTTCAAGGAAAATACTATGGTTTTATTACCGGGGTAATTTTATTTTCTTGAATTGTATTATCGAAAATACTAATGTTTGAACTTATTTCTGTAGAAATGGCTCAACCCGAAAGCAATCTGACAATAAGCTCGGCGTTCAAAGCTTTCTTTGAACGGCCTGAACTTACTGGCCCTAATTTCAATGACTAGTATCGCTCACTAAGAATTGTTCTGAGAGAAGCGGGTACTATCAATATCTTGGAAACTCCTTTTTCGGAGGATCTTGCTGAAGGAGCATCTGATGCGGAAAGGCTTCAACACGCTGCTAACGTTAAGAAGCACCATGAGGTGGCTGCTGTAATGTTAGGGAGAATGGCTCCATCACTTTAAAGGAATTATGAGCTATTTCCACCTCAACAAATGCTTGATGAACTCAAAGCTGTGTATGAAACGCCACAAGCTGTAGAGATCTATGATTTGGTTGATGCTCTACATAGTTGCAAGCAAGCTCCTGGAAAGTCCGTAAGTGCTCATTATATGGAGATGAGGGGTTATATGGAACAACTCATCGCACTAGGACAACCCTTTGATCATAATATGGCTATTAACTTGATCAATAGGTCCCTAAGTAAGGACTTCAATGATTTCGTTCGTAACTATAATATGCATTGCACGGGGAAGACGGTTAATGATTTGCATGCAATGCTCATTGACTTTGAAAAGGGGTTGAAAGATAAGGCATCCACTGCTACTCCTCAAGTACTTTATGTGTAAAAGGGTAGAGTGACAAAACCAAAACCGCAAGTGAATAAGAAGCAGAAAGGCAAAGGCAAGGTTGATAAGAGCAAACAAGTTGCGACTACATCAAAACCGAAGCAAAACTTTGTCAAGAAATCTCATAAAGATGAGACTTGTCACTACTGCAAGATGACTGGACACTGGAAGAGGAATTGCTCTCTCTATCTTCATGAAATGTCAGAACATAAGAAGAAGGCTGAGCTAGCTGCTGCAGCACCATCTTCAGGTAACTTATTTATGATAGAGTTATTTAGTTTTTCATACAAATCAAACTCCTGGGTATATGATACGGGATGTGGTATTAAACTATTAATATTTGTAATACCCTGCATGGATTTGAGTTGAAGAGGAGGCTTACCTATGGGGAATAATTTTTGCAAGTGGGCAATGGCGCACAAGCAGAGGTTGAAGCTATAGGAATATTTAAATTAGTTTTACCTTCGGGTTTAGTACTGTTTTTAAATAATTGTCATTATGCGCCTACAATTGTTAGGGGTGTCATTTCCTTTTCTTGTATGTTGGATCTTGGATTTAATCACACGATTGATAATAATAGAATTTCTGTTTTCAAAGATGGTTTATTCTATTTTGATGCAATTTCTGTGAATGGTGTTTTTGAAATTAACATGCATGATAAAAATTCCAAGAGGAAAAATAATTCTGTTTTTAGCATGAATAAGAAGAGTAATTTAGACAAGAACTCTTCTTATCTTTGGCATTGTAGACTTGCCCATATTGGGAAGACTCGCATACAAAAGCTTCAACGTGATGGGCTTTTGGAAAGTATCAATGATGAATCATTTGATAAATGTGAATCTTGTATCTCTGGAAAGATGACCAAGAAACCTTTTAATAGCAATATTAAAAGGGCTACTGCACTGCTTGGTTTGATACATACTGATGTGTGTGGACCACTTAGACATGTGTCAAGGAAAGGTGCTAGCTACTTCTTGACGTTTACGGATGATTATAGCCGTTATGGTTATGTTTATTTACTTAAGCATAAACATGAGGTATTTGAAACATTCAAAACGTTTAAAGCAGAAGTAGAGTTACAACTAGGAAAGAAGATTAAAGCTCTTCGTTCTGATCGTGGTGGTGAATATTTAAGTCAAGAGTTTAAAGATTATTTAAGTGAGAATGGAATTGTTCAGAAACTTACTTCTCCATATACTCCACAACAAAATGGTGTATCTGAAAGGAGAAATCGTACATTATTGGATATGATACGATCTATGTTTAATCTTACAACTTTACCATTATCCTTTTGGGATTATGCTCTTGAATCTGTTGTTCGTATTCTGAATATGGTTCCCACAAAGAAGGTTGATAAGACACCATATGAATTATGGCATGGCAAGAAGCCATATTTGTCTTATTTAAAAGTCTGGGGTTGTGAGGCGTATGTGAAACGTGACTCTGGAGATAAACTCTAACAACGCTCAGTAAAATGTATCTTTGTAGGTTACCCTAAGGAAACTATGGGTTACTACTTTTATTATCCGGCTGAGAACAAAATAGTTGTGGCTCGATATGGAGACTTCCTTGAAAATGATCTTGTAAATCAAGAATTCAGTGGGAGAAATTATGATCTTGAAGAAATTCAAGAAGATACATTGCCTTCTGAAAATATTAGCGAAGAAATTGTTGTAGAACCAGAAAGTCTGAGTGTTCCACCGGAATTAATTCCTCCACGTAGGTCTCAAAGAACCATACGTGCGCCAGACAAACTATGTCCTTACATAGAGGATGATGAGGAAGAAGTAGGGGATCTTGGTGAACCTGCTAACTATCGATCCGCAATGTCTGATCCAGAAAAGTCAAAATGGGTAGTTGCGATGAATGAGGAAATGAAATCCATGGAAATCAATGATGTTTGGATTCTTGTAGACGCGTCTAAAAATGCTAAAGTAGTGAAAAATAGGTGGATCTATAAGAAGAAAACCGACATGGATGGTGATGTACAATCCTATAAAGCACGTTTAGTAGCTAAAGGTTTTAATCAAACTTTTGGCATAGACTACGAGGAGACATTTTCTCCTGTAGCAGACTTACGAGCTATTAGGATTCTATAGCTATATGAGCATACTAAGACTATGAGATATGGAAAATGGATGTTAAAACTGCCTTCTTGAACGGTCTCTTCAATGAAGACATCGATATGCAACAACCAGAAGGGTATGTTGATCCTAAATCACCAAAGCGCGTGTGCAAACTTCAAAGATCTATTTATGGTTTGAAGCAAGCATCACGTCAATGGAATAAGCGATTTGATGAAGAAATCAAAAAGTTCAGATTTATTCAAAATCGTGATGAGCCATGTGTATATCGCAAAGCTAGTGGGAGTAATGTAGTGTTCCTAATTCTATATGTCGATGACATATTAATCATGGGAAGTAACATTCCAAAACTTAAGGAAGTTAAGGATTATCTTGGTAAATGTTTTTCTATGAAAGATTTGGGAGATGCTGTATATATTTTGGGAATTAAAATCTATCGAGATAGGAGTAGACGGTTAATTGGTCTTAGTCAAGATGCTTATATTGATAAGATATTGAAGAAGTATAACATGCATAACTCTAAGAAGGGTTTTCTACCGACGGAGGTTAAGCATGAGTTAAGTCATGAGAAAGATACATCATCACCTGAAGAGGTGGCTTACATGAAGAAGGTGCCTTATGCTTCGGCATTAGGATCTATTATGTATGTTGTAAGATGCACAAGGCCTGATGTGGCGTTTGCTCAGAACTTGGTCAGTAGATACCAACAGAATCCATGAAAGTTCCACTGGACTGCTGTTAAGCATATTCGAAGGTATTTGAGGAGTACGAAATATATGTTTTTGGTATTCGGGGGTAAACCAGACACAGAATTGAATGTAACATGATTCTGTGATGCGTCCTGGCAATGTGATAAAGACGATACGAAGTCTCAGACGGGTTACGTGTTTGTCATCAATGGAGGAGCAGTCGACTGGAAGAGCAGTATGCAGAAAAACATTGCTATGCATGCGACTCAATCTGAGTACATGGCCGCTTCAGAAGCTGCAATGGAAGTTGTTTGGTTTAGGAAGTTTATTGGATATCTTGGAGTGATGTCTTCAATTAAAGAACCTATTGATATATATTGCGACAATTTTGCTGCAATAATATTCGCCAATGACCCTGGAGTTATGAAAGGCGCCAGACACTTTAAACGTAGATATCACTACGTTCGAGAACAAGTGGAATTTCGAGAAATAAAATTAATAAAAGTTCACATAGATGATAACGTAGTTGATCCTTTTACTAAGGCTTTATCTAGGCCAAATGTAGTTAAGCATGCCAAGGCAATTGGGCTGCAACTAGCTAGCGAATTCATGCAATAAATCTGTTGATTAGTATTTGGATAAAGGATGTAAGACATTATTGAATTGATGAAATAAAGGTTGGATTTCGTTTATTTTTCTGTTATTTGATTTTGTATTCTATTTTACATGTTCTAATCATGAGCATTATGATGTTTCTAAATGTCCGTTGTCGATTAATAATATGGGAGTATTATTAAACTAAGACAATTCAAAATAGCGACAAAGTATACTTGAAAGTATATTGGTCAATTTTGAATGATATTTGATGGATCAAATATTGGACTTATCCCAACTATATGATTTTGCTTTATGGATCTTTGTCATTAAGTAAATCATAAATAGTTATCCTTAGACCTGAGATACCAGAAAACTGCATTGAATGTAGTGCATTTCTGTAAGGTAACCTAACGTTAAACGTAACTGGTAGTCATAAGGGTTATTTTCAGAAGTGTTGCAAACTTCATGTGTTTTGCTTGTAGTCAAAATGGGATTTGTTTCCTTCAAATCATTTTGAAGTATAAATACAGCAGGGCCCCTCAGGGGAGTAGTAAGATGTTTGTGTGGCCACACCCAAATTTGATTTGGTAATCTTGCTATATCCGTAAACGAGAAACAGAATAGTTAATGAAAGGAATGACTGAGATCCATATCCTTATTAACGATGTATTTGAAATGAAAGGATAATAATAACGATATTATCATTAAAAGGTTCTTGTCCAGGAGACCTTACGCGGTTTGTACTAGTGACATTGCTAGTGTAACTAGACGCTAGTCAATGTGATCACGATATTAGAATTTTGTCCAAGTGGGAGCCGAAAGTTTATGGATTTATAATTAATAGTCGTGAGATAGGATCGAACTCGGGATCACGGGATTGCACACATAACGTAACGGGTTAATTTATTTATTAAATATATTATATATATATTTATTAAATCAAACCAAAGCTTAACTAAGGATCGTTAATAAATAATAGTTAGGTTTTAACGACCGTTATGAAATTAAATAGAAGCTAAAAAGAAGAAGGAAAAAATTACACAAACACCCCTTTGGGGTGTGTGTCGACCGTCGGTCACAAGGGAGGGGGCAAAGGGGAACTTTGGTTTCCTAAATTGTTTATGACTTGGAGCCCAAGGTTTGCTAAGCCTATATAAACAATTCCCTAGCTCATAATTTTTTTTAATCCCTCTTTCTTTTTCTTGCCTTTGATCGCCGGCCACCCCCAACCCAAATTAGGGTTTCGTTTGGTTTTCGATTAAGTCTATTTATCTAGTCCTAGCCCCTCTCTAAGGTTGTTGGGTAGATATTCCATAAGCGTTGAAGCTCGGTTTGTTCGTGCTAGACTCACGGTTAGCTCGCCGTATTACGTGTGTACAAGAACGTGATATAGTCTTGCTTTAGACTATATTCTTGGTGGTGTTCGTGATAAACCCTAGTTGCCGTTCGTTCCGTCGTCTTGTGGATCTTGCTAGGATAAAGGTATGTAACCCTAATCTTGATTAATATAATTTTGTTAAATTAATGATCTTGTTAATTGCTTCGGCTATGCGTTCTTTGATCCATATTAGGGTTTTAAATAATTGTTATGATAAATATAAACCTTCATACTTCTCATGCATCACATGATAGCCGTGATCGGCAGGATTAAATATCTTCGTTATTGTTTGCATTTGTGGTGGAAGAATACATAGTTGCCTAGGTTATCTACTGTTTGTCAATCATTTGAGTTCAAAGTACTTATAGGTGTAACCGTGTAACTTAGATATGTCACATGAATATATTAGCTTGTTAGGTTAGTGTGACAGCTCTGGTTCTGTGACGTTTTGAATTATTTGTGTCTAAATTTTTGTTGTCAATTCTAGGCAATTGTTACTTCATGTATATTTCACCTGAGTCCACGGGCCAAAGTTGACTTGAGTGTCAGCTTAGTTGACAAAAAGACACATAACATATCAGATTCAGGCAAAAGAAGGGTAGACTGTTTCTTGTTCTAGTGAATGGTGCGCTGCAAGTGAAAAATCATTCAATTTGGTGAGTAGACTTAAATTGTAGACAGCAACATTAGTAGAAAGTTGTTTTGCTATTAAGAAGAATTTAGTGGGCTTAGCCGTGCCAATGACTCGAAGTCATCTAATGTCTGTATTTTAGTACAATCTCCTAATTCTTTAATCATAGTTAGCACATGAGTTGTTTATGAAAAAATGTACAAAAAGGTGTTTGCAAGTCAATCTTGAAGCAACCTGTACTACAGATTAAAGACTTGGTTCTTGAACCTGTTGTTATTAAAAATCCTAGAAAAGGATACATAATCTGCTCCTTCTCATTATATTCACCACATGTTCTCCGATTTGTATTTTAGTCTTCTTGAACAAAGCACACGTAAAGTTGATTATAGTTTTTGAAGTGCAGAAGTATACTCGCCACCATCGCGTAACTATACTAGTCAAGGAGTTGCGTTTTCTTTTAACTAATGGCTGCACCCACGGGTGAAACCTCGTGTATACCAACAGGCTAGCCCTCGGGTGTCATGAATGTTCTCATCAGTCATGCAGTTCTCTTTGCATGCCGTGTTTAGTAACTCTAATATGAGGTTCAGTACAAAAACAAAAACAGAAAAACACAACATAAACGTGTTTAAGGACATTGGTTTGAATAATGTTCTACAGAAGTGTTAATTCAAGCGTTCCATACCCAGGCTATTTTGTCATCACAAACGGTGATGGAACTAGGGGTTCCCCCGTTGTCCCGAACACTGACGGAATTTTGATTCGTAGTGCTACAATCACTATGTCAAAAAGGATAAAAGAACAATAGAATGATGATTTTATCTTTTACACAAGAAGAAAAACAAAACAAAACAATGAATAACTAAATGCGATATGAAAATGTGAAACTTATGTTTGGTTTATCCCACATCGAAGGTTGAAGTAAAGTGAAAGGGTGGGGGATGCTATAAACAAAGAGCAAAATTGCGGTTAAAAGATATGATCCTTCAGGCACTTTTTAACGGGAAATGATGAGTGGTCAACGCTTGCAATTAAATATGCAAGAAGGGGTGTTCGCCTAAAGCCTTACGACAATTGGGCACCTCCTTTTTTAAACCATCTGATCCCTAGTCTCTCTCTTTTTGTAAAATTTAAAAACTTTTTTTTTTGTTTTGTTTTGTTGGTAACCGTGATTTCCGACTCATTGGCCGACTAATCCACGGGGTTTAATCTCTACTAAAACGGTTTTAACTTTAAACTAATGTATTCTATACTTTGGGTCAAAAACTGAACATTCAAATGAACGTTTAGAAATAGTTTGGGTAGAGAAATATGAAAACTGTTTTTAAATGATATCCCACTGAGGAGCAGATGAGGTGTATAAAAGAAGGGGTAGGGGGATGGTCAATACTATTTTTGCGCTTGGGGCAATGACGCAGCTTATGAGGTAATTATCGAGGCGCTTCAATTGCTTGTTGAAAACTATTTCCAAACCCCCTCCTTGGCTTTGGTTCTGCCTTAGCCATCGAGAATTTCTGGAAGGACTCTCTTTTATTAGGGGTAAAGTCCAACAATTTTTTAGTCAAACTTTTTGTTTCATTTGATAAACCAGCTGCCAAAAGAAATCAACCCTTGCCAGATGAAACTGACCCAGATTGAAAAAATCGACCGTAGCAACTGATAAAACAAATAGCACAACGAAAATTGCACCAGATCCGAGCACAAATTTAAGTAGACAGACCATACTGAAGCAAGCAGAATACCATATTATATAAGCTGACAAAACCGCGTCTTGAAGAACCAAAGTACTTTTTAACAGTTACAATATGGGTTTGACAGCATAAATTCACTCATTAGTCATCAACCAAGGATTACAACTTGGATCAAAGGTAGCATTCACATATCTAGTTTTGGAGGGACATAGATAAAATGATGCCGTAATATAATATAGGAAAATTGGTACTTGCAAAACGCTATGTAAGCTTATGGAAGCTAAGATTTATATTACCATACTTACATGTTATGAAGCGTCCAACAACTTGGGAATCACGAAGCTGGAAATTAGCTAGTTTGACCTTAAAAGTCAAATGCCTCTGGTACATTGACCTTTTAGGTCGAATAGACTCGTTTTCATCTTTATGATTAACATAAACTATGCGATGAAACTAATCTAAACCCTTCTTTCTGATCTATTCTTAAGTAAATTTACGCATATTTATATCATTAATCCTAAAGAAATTCCAACAAATCGTAAGAATCTTAAAGAAGAGAACTACTTAGTTTGACCTCAAAAATGAAAACTCATAAACGTATTATCTCCTTATTCAACTGTAGGTATGGCAGAACTACACCTGTACAGTCTCGGAATCCGGATTATGCACAAGCACCGGAGATGTATCAACAACTAACCGGAGCAGTAAACATAAGCTACGACCTCCAGCACTACACGTCCCCATTACTCAGCTTCCAAGACTACAATTTTGTTCGGGAAACGTTCACAACCATCACTTCCAACCACTGTCGGAGATTGCAACACCAACTTCATCTGGTAAACGCAGGTTTAGTCCTTGTTTCTGTGGAAATAATGCTTAGTCTTGCACTTTGGATCATATAAGCAAACCGCCCCCAAAGGGAGGAACTGTTTGCTAAGATTACGTCAAAAATAAAAGGCAAATGCAATGTAAAGCTTTGTCGTGATGACCTTAATATCGTCGATGTACCTTCAAGTAACATAGCCTGAGCTTGAAATGTAGAAAAACATTAGATTTTAGAATGGTCTTTTGGTATCTAGTTTTTGCTGATGTAATCTATTCAAGTGTAGTCGAGCATGGTTTCGAGGTTCAATAATTTCAAGTGGTTGGGTTAAGGTGAACAATGGGGTAAACTGGCCCGACCCATAAACGGCATAAAGCCACATTTTTTCGTGCTATTTTAGACCGGGCATAAGATAGATTTCGGCTTTAGCCCATATGTACTGTGTGCATCTCTATAATGTGTAACAGAACTTTTAAACCTGTATGAAATAAGTTTTAAGAGATGTTACAAAGTGAGTTTCAAACTTGAGCTTGTAATAATAAACAAAAATAATCAAGTCTATTTGAGATACTTATTGGATGTGCTTATTTTGCTTCAAGTTTATAACAATCCATTATCAGTTGTTACAGTTCCGCACAGGTCAATAAGCTACACCAAAGGCCTCTTAGCCGGCAGTATGTGAGTGGCCTAACAACTGTTAAGGAGTCTTGTCTTGGCTACACGTCAGATCCTTTAAAAAATTTGCGAATGAATGATTTTTTTGGCTACCAAATAAGACATCAGTTGATTTACCTCTTTAGTGTAGTTATGCAATCCTCTTCTGACTTCAATACTTTGTCGTAGAGCCTCTGGTATGCCTCGACCAACCCAATCCTGCTCCTCTCTTCTTTTTTTTCTTCTCTTTGACATCAAAAATTTAGCAGCATTCATAACTTCTATCGTTGTTTAACTTCATTTTATCATCAATTTTGCTTTCAAAAATACGGCTGGTAATTTTTCTAAACGTGCATATACATTCTGGCCACGGTTCTTTCAAAACATAACAGAATTTTATTAGAATTGTGATTTGATTGATTATTGATTAAACACATTATTACAATATATAATCCATGATGGAAGATTCTAGATATTGAACATAAAACGGGCTAGGCCTATTACTAACACTAAAGCCCAAAGGCTTTTACATAATTAACACGAAGTATATGTTTAACACTCCCCCACAGTTTGAGCAGGAGAGGAGCGAACACTCAAACTGCTACGAAACTCTTCAAATAGCGCAGACGGTAAACCCTTAGTGAAAATGTCAGCATACTGGTAACGTGATGGCACATGAAGAACCCGAACTTGACCACGAGTAACCATATCACGAACAAAATGTATATCGATCTCAATGTGTTTGGTCCGTTGATGTTGAACCGGATTAGCAGTCAAATAAATAGCACTAACATTGTCACAATACACAATGGTAGCAGACAATAATGGTGTATGAAGCTCACGAAGAAGATTACGAAGCCATGCAGTTTCAGCAACTACATTTGCAACACCTCTGTACTCTGCCTCAGCACTCGATCTAGAAATAGTATGTTGCCGTTTTGAAGACCACGATAAAAGATTATCCCCTAAGAAAACGCAATAGCCTGAAGTAGAACGCCTAGTAGTAGGGCAACCAGCTCAATCAACATCAGAATAACCAACAAGAGAACCAGTAGAGGAAGCATAAAGTTGGAGCCCAAAGTCTAGTGTACCACGAATATAACGAAGGACTCGCTTGAGAGCTGAAAAGTGAGGCTCTCGAGGATCATGCATATGAAGGCACACCTGCTGTACTGCATAAGATATATCGGGACGAGTAAATGTCAAGTACTGCAAACCACCTGCAAGACTACGATATAAGGTAGGATCAGAAACAGGATCCCCGTCACAACTAAGCTTAGATTCTGTGTCAACCGGTGTCCGAGTTGGATTACATGTAGCCATATGTGCCCTGTCCAAAAGATCCAAAGCATATTTCTTCTGAGAGAGGAACATGCCTTTAGAGTTACGGGTAACGAAAATCCCCAAAAAGTAATTAAGAGCCCCCAAATCAGTCATATCAAACTCCTTATGTAGAGATGAGATAATACGATGAAGTAAATCTGTAGAGGAAGCCGTTAATACAATATCATCAACATAAATCAATAAATACGCAACCTCAGTGCCACGCCTATATATGAACAAGGACGAGTCACATCGACTTGATAAGAAACCAACCCGTAGAGCATAACCTGCAAATCACTGAAACCAAGCACGAGGTGCTTGTTTCAGTCCATATAACGACCGCTGTAATCGACAAACATGATGTGGAAAACGAACATCCATAAACCCCGGTGGTTGATACATATAAACAGTCTCAGAGAGATCACCATTAAGAAATGCATTCTTAACATCAAGTTGGTGAATGGGCCAATTCCGAGATAATGCAAGACTTAGAACAGTACGAATAGTAGCCGGTTTAACAACCGGACTAAAAGTGTCATCACAATCAACACCAAGCTGTTGGGTACTACCGTTAGCAACGAGACGAGCCTTGTACCTGCTCAAAGAACCATCGGCATGATACTTATGCCGAAACAACCACATAGACCGAACCACATTAATATTAGGTGGTTTCAGAACAAGAATCCAAGTACCATTTTTAATTAATGCATTATACTCATCATGCATAGCATCTCGCCAGTTAGGATCAGATAAGGCAACAGAAGGAGACTTAGGAATAGGAGAAATTTGAGAAACATGACCATGAAAACGAGGATTAGGCTTGACAATGCCAACTTGGGCACGTGTGACCATAGGATGAGTTCGGGTGGGAGGGTTAGGGGCAGTAGTATGTTGGGTCGTAGGAGAGGAGGTAGGGTTAGGAGATTGGGCAATAGTGGGTTGGGTCGTAGGTGTTGTGGTTTGCGTAGGTGAGTGGTGGGTTGGTGTAATGGGTGGTGCTAGGTCTAGGGTTTGTGGTGCTAAAGGGATTTCATGCTCATTTGGAGCAGGTTGGGGTGGGGATGGGTTATATATGACATGACGAGTAATAGGAGATGGTGTATGGTCGAGAAACGTGTAAGAATGTGGATTAGATTGGGTCATAGAACCATATGGAAATTGAAGTTCATCAAACGTTACATGGCGAGAAAGAATGATTTTATTGGTGGAAATGTCAAGGCATCGATACCCACGATGATAAGCGGGATATCCTAAAAATATGCAAGCAGTAGCGCGAGGTGCCAATTTGTGAGGTGAATGGAGATGTGGGTAACAAAGACAACCAAAAATACGTAAATGTGAGTAGTCAGGTTGTTTGTTAAACAACTTTGTGCAGGGTATTTCATTTTGGATGGCGGATGAGGGAATTAGATTGAGTAAGTAGGCAGCCATATGTAATGCCTCGACCCAAAAGGTTGGTGGGAGGTGAGCTTGGAAAAGAAGGGTACGAATGATATTATTAATGGTACGTATCATCCGTTCAGATTTTCCATTTTGTTGAGAGGTCTTTGGGCAAGAGAATCGCATTTGAATACCATTTTTAGCAAACAAATCAAGAAGATTGGTGTTATCAAACTCGCCACCATGGTCACACTGAAAAGCCGCAATGTCACATTTAAACTGATTATTTACATAAGAACGAAAGTGTAAGAACTTTTGGAAAACTTCAGATTTAGCACGTAAAGGATAAATCCACAAATAATGAGAATAATGATCAAGAAACAACACGTAATATTTGAAACCACCAGAACTAACAATAGGAGAAGTCCAAATATCTGAGTGAATAATCTCAAATGAACGAGTAACAATAGAATTAGAACTAGAAAACGGAAGTCTCACATGTTTACCAAGCTGACAAGCATGACAAACATGTGGAGACCTCTCTTTATTACACGAAATAAAACGGCGAGAGACAAGAGAACGTAACACTTCGTTACCAGGATGTCCAAGGCGTTGGTGCCACATAGTGGGACTGACAGAAAGCAAAGCATGAGGGATAGGAGAAGGCTGGGTAACTGGATAGAGATCTCCTGAACTATCACATCTTAGGATGATACGACGGGTCAAGAAATCCTTTACCGAGAAGCCAAAGGCATCAAATTCAACAGTACAGTTATTATCTCTGGTAAATTGACGAACAGAAATAAGATTTTTGATGATATTAGGAGTAACAAGTACATTATTTAAGTGTAGAGGACGATTAAAGGTAGGTAAGATGCTATGACCGGTATTTATGACGGGTATGGTTTTTCCATCACCAACACAGACAAATGGATATAAACATGTATTATAAACGGTATTTAAATTACTTGTATGTGAAATGAGATGAGATGATGCACCTGTATCCATATTCCATGTTGGATCCTGAATAGTGACGGTGCTAAAAGCACTTGGATGCGATCTCGATTGTGGCGGAAGCATATACGGAGCCGTGCCTAAAAATAATATTGGCCGAAGACGGAAGCCTATGGGTTAACAACATGTACGGATGCGCCGGTGCATGTGACATATTCTTGCACCCAAATAAAACAAAATGATGTATGTAATTATCTCTTTCTTCTTGTTTTGAACTTCTAAAAATTTCAGCAGCCGCCTTTCACACCTTTTTCCTTTGTCTGATCTTTCACACGTCACCAAACAAAGGTGCTATATATATATATTTGGTGATGTTCTTCACACGTCACCAACATCAAACAAGAATGCTATATATATATATTGATGATGGACTGTTACCCTTTTCTTTCTTCTGCTTCTAGCCTTCTACCGTTTTTCTTTTTCTTCTTTTTTTTTTTTTTTTCACTCGTACAAGATACAGTAGAAAATTAGGGAAAAGAACCGAGATAGAGAGAAAAATTAGGATAGGGTCAATTTGCTCTTGATACCATATTAGAATTGTGATTTGATTGATTATTGATTAAACACGTTATTACAATATATAATCCATGATGGAAGATTCTAGATATTGAACATAAAACGGGCTAGGCCTATTACTAACACTAAAGCCCAAAGGCTTTTACATAATTAACACGAAGTATATGTTTAACAAATTTAATATAATCATGCTTGCATATAAAAAGAGAAGTTTTACATAATCTGTTTCATAACACAGTTTATTGTTTGAAGTCTCAAGTTTAAAGAGAGCACAGAACGTTTAAGATAAGTTGTACAAAAGTTAGTCTGTATCCCGGTGGGTGAAGTAAACATACAAGTAGGAGTTGAGTATAAAAACAAAGGCCTGGCAATGGAACAAGCATACCTTTCTCGGCCTTTTGGCTAAGATCAAGTGTAGTATCTGTTCTTATCAGTTTAATATCTGATATGTGAGCCATCGGCTCACTCGATATTAATCTTATTTTTTATGGGAGAAGGACCCATCACAGTAGCTTGCTGCTGGGGTTCTTCACGTGTCGCCTTGGCGTTGCACTACTGCCAAGGCTTGGCGCACCCCTCCAATTAATAGTTTCAAAGTTTACTTGTTTCCAACTGTTTGATTTATATTGTTGTTGCCAATGATTGTTTCTTGTGGAAGTCAAGTAGAAATTATAAAGGTAACAGACATGTGCTTAGGGGTGTCGAAAAAGTTGACCCAACCCGAACCCGAAATAGCCTATTCGGGTCGGGTCACTCGGGTTCTAAAACATATTCGGGTTAACCCGAGTTCTAATAAGCCTCGGGTTCGGGTTTATATTTTTTAGCCTTAACCCGAATTAACCCGACCTGACTTGACCCGAACCCGACCAACCAGACTTACCCGAGTTTTTAACACATTTTACCTTGTAAATATACTTAAATAAGTCAATTTTTAAATTTTTTACTTATACTCGGGTTAACCCGAATCCGTGTTGACCTGAACCCGACTGACCCGAGTTTTAAATAGGCTCAGGTTCGGGTTTGATTTTTTTTAGTCCTGACCCGACTTTATTGCCTACAGTTTAGTTGTCTGGTGATATAATGTTTAAATAAAGTTCCTGATATGCATTTTTTTTTAAAGATGAGTATTGAGTATAGTATTAAGCTTTTTTTTAAAGACGGTATAACCGTCCCAGATCCTTTGCATCTTCCGATACCAAGTAGCAATGGTGTATCACAATGAAAAACTAACCAAGAAACCTGCCTGAAAACCGACAACAGCAGGTTCATCCAAACCCCAGCCACAACAACCGCACCATGTAACTCATTTCTACTTATTTTAACATTCCCCCTTAATATAATTGTTAAACCACGCGCATTGTTTGCTATAACCACACAAATTTTTCGCTCTTGCTTTTAAACGTGCTTACTGACTCGAACATATGTTGTCCCTATTCCAAGAAATTGCCTAAGAGCGCAACTAATTTTGATTGTTTCCCGCAGTGTTTCAATATACAAGGTTTAGGATGTTCTTAGGGACCAAACGCACTATTGGCTATATTTAATATTGTTAACGATGGAGTGCATCAGGTGTGCAAAGAAAAGAATATCAAACCGCCAGAATTTCTAGTGTGCTTAAATGGTCTTTTCAGAAACGAATTTAACTCCGTCTGCAAATCACTTCCAGTGTTGTATGCTAAGCATATAGCATGTTACGTGAGGCTTCCAGTACTGGGTAAGCAAAGCATCTTGAGGGTCTTCGTAATCTTGGCATATTGCCAGTAATCTTAGCATGTTACGAACTTTATGATTGTAAAATATTAAAGAAGGACAGGTCATTTGGGGTGTGCTTTGCTAAGCTAATGTATATGAGCTTATATGACATTGGCTTATCCTTCATAAGCCCATATATTTTGGCTTATGAAATATAAGCTGGAAATGAGCTAAAAAATGAGCTTATAAAATATAAGCCAAAATCATATTAGCTCATATATGAACTTGAACAAACACCCCCATATAACTATATAAGCTGGTGTGAAGAGCCTATGATAAACAGCTACGGGATAACAAACTTATGAGCTAGGTGAAAATGTGATAAGTCCATAAGCTCATTATAATGGCTTAGAAGCTTGTAAACCATGAGCTTATAACTTTTTTAGCTCATAAGCCAATAAAAATGAGCGAGCTTAAAAAGTTATCAAATTTCTCAATAAGCTATAAGTTCAAGTGAAGCGCAAAAACTGAGAAAAAAATTTGGACCATTTCTCGATTGTGTGTGTGATCGGATGTCGAAAGGACAATGTTAACTGATTTTCTCCATTATATAAACTGACTATAAGTTCTTCTTTTGGTCGATGCGGGATGCGTGATTTGACAATGTCTAGTTACTATGAAAGTATGAAATATTAATGTCTCAAATGCTACTCATAGTCATAAAAACGTAACGATACCTCAAAGGTCTCATTGACAAATATGAACACGTAGCTCGCGTCATACTCAACAAAGACTCTTTCCCGAGCTTGGAAGACACCCACACCATTAATGGCAACTAGTAATGTTCTTTTATCCTAGCAATGTATAGGTTTTCTAACTGAGCAGTTGTATTATGCTGAAGTGAAAGCATCCGTGTGACACAATTCCTTTCTATCGGGACCTGATTTACGTCTGGCTCGAGAAACAACATATTTATTATTTGGACTAATTAATTAGTTTCGATACTAAGGTTAGTAATAGTTTTAATCATTTTAATTGAGATAACATAAATTCGCATCATTGACTGATCTCATCTCAGTGTTACATTTCCCACCTTACGGAGTTGAACATAAATTTGCACTAAACCTTAATTTGAGTTGAACATATTAAACGACCCCGAATTACCGGTTTCTTATTACACATAGCTAGAAATGTTTCATACTTTGTAAAACCTCGGGTCTTTGAAATACGTATCATATTTTTCGATGGTGTTGATATTGTTTGGATCCATAGTTGGGGGTAAAAAATATGATAAAGAAAAGTGTGAAAAAATGTAATTTTTATAAATTTTGAGAAAAGATGTTTAATACCAAAAAAGGGTCAAAAAGAGCCCTCAAAGGCTATAATATTTTCAAAAAAAAGGAAAAAAAAAAGCCGTTCACTTGGCTAGTGGGATGGCGCGACCACGGACGGCGCGAGGTCCGGTGTGGTGCACTAAAGGATGGCTCATGCCAACGCCTTTAACGCCACCCACCAGCTCACCGTACCGATTGCTCTTAGGAAAACGAAGAACGCCACCCATCAGCTCACCGTAACGACTGCTCTTAGTAAAACGAAGATGTAACATGCTTTAGTAATCGCCCAGCCAGACCAATGATGATAACCAGGTTGAACGACTAGTATATGAATTAGAGTAAGAAGATGAAACAACCAGAATATCGAACCAAAACTCAATTATTCCAACATTACAAAATCTTGCACATTTAGTTGGTCCTGTAATATATACAAGCCTTGGAATGTAAACCTAACCAAGCTCGAGGAGCCTGCTTAAGTCCATATAATGATTTCCGCAAGTGACACACATAATCAGGTCTCGCGTAATCGACAAATCCGGGAGGCTGGTGCATATAAACAGTCTCAGATAAGTGGCCATGAAGAAAGGCATTCTTCACGTCAAGCTGATGAATAGGCCACTGACGGGAAACTGCGAGACTCAAAACTGTACGAATGGTAGCCGGTTTAACCACCGGACTAAATGTCTCATCACAATCAATACCATGCTGTTGACTTCTTCCGTTGGCAACAAGACGAGCCTTATACCTGCTTAATGAGCCATCTGCATGAAACTTATGTTTGAAAAGCCACATAGAACGAACAACATTAACGTTAGCTGGACGGGGAACAAGAACCCACGTTCCGTTAGTAATTAAAGCATTATATTCATCTAACATAGCTTCTTTCCAGTTAGGGTCCTGAAAAGCATGAATATGAGAGCGAGGAAGCGGTGAAGTAGTTGTAACATTAAGAGACATGCGTTCAAGAGGTTTTGAAATACCAGACTTTGCACGTGTAACCATTGGATGAACGTTTTGGACAGGTTCAGGTGATGGTTGGGCCGCATAAGGGACAACAACGGGGTTAGAAGTGGAGGTACTTTGTTGGTGGGCCATAGGTGAAACATGTGGTGGTGGGGTAGAACTGGTGTGGTGGGTCGAGTTTGTTGGGGCAGTTTGTTGTTGAGCCGCAGTAGAAGCAGTAGGTGGTGGATTATCATTGTTTTGGTAGTGTGGTGGACTATCATTGGTTTGATGAGGTGGTGGTGTATGAGTTGGTGATGGGGTTGGATGAGTTGGTTGGGTAGCAGTTGTGTGATTAGGCATGATATGTGAGGGTGGAAGTGATGGCGGAAGTAAAAAATCATAGGAAGGTTTAGTAGGAGACGTGAAAGTCCCAAATGGGAATACGTCTTCATCAAATCGTACATGTCTTGAAATAATTATTTTATTTGAGGTTAATTCAAGACATCGATAACCACGATGATTGGCGGGGTAACCAAGAAAGAGGCAGGGTGTGGAGCGTGGTTCTAGTTTATGTGCACTATCAACGTGAGGATAACATAGACATCCAAAAACACGCAAATGTTCATATGTGGGAGTTTGGTTATAGAGTTTGGTGAATGGTATTTCATTGTTAATGGCGGTGGAAGGTAATATATTTAAGAGGTGAGCGGCCATATTAAGAGCTTCCACCCAATAAGATGGAGGCATGTGAGCTTGAAAAAGTAATGTGCGGATAAGGTTATTAATAGTGCGAAGCATACGTTCAGATTTGCCATTTTGTTGTGAAGTACGAGGACAAGAAAATCGAAATTGTATGCCATTTTGGCGAAAAAGATCATGGAAGCGGGTGTTATCATATTCACCCCCATGGTCACACTGCAAAGCCTTGATGTCAACGCTAAATTGTTTATTGACATAAGCACGGAAAGCAACAAAACTATCAAACAAATCAGATTTTTTATGCAAAGGGTAAACCCAAACGTAGTGTGAAAAGTGATCCAAAAAAATAGCATAATATCTAATTCCACTTTCACTCGAAATTGGGGATGTCCAAACATCTGAGTGTATAATGTCGAAAGAAGACATGACACTAGACTCGGAACTATAAAAAGGAAGCTTAACATGTTTACCCAACTGACATGCATGGCATAAACTAGATGACTTTGACTTATTACACGAAATAAAGTGACTTGACTCTAACTTTCGTATAACATCGTCACTAGGATGTCCTAGCCGTCGATGCCATGTGGAATGACTAAATGAAAGCAAAGCAAACGGTGTGGATGGTGATGGTTGATGAGTAACTGGGTAAAGATCACTAGTACTATCACAACGGAGAAGAAGCCTTCCAGTTTTATAGTCTTTCACAGAAAAACCATAAGCATCAAATTCAACAGAAACATTATTGTCACGTGTAAATTTACGAACAGAAATTAAATTCTTAATTATGTGAGGTGTGACGAGGATATGATTCAAACTAAGAGGTTGATGTGTTGTATGTAAGAAGCTATGCCCGGTATTAGTGACAGGAATAGAGTGACCATTGCCAACAAATACAGATGGATAAATGCTTGAATTACTAAAGGAAGTGAGTATACCTGTATTGTCCGCTAAATGGGATGAGGCACCTGTGTCCATATGCCAAACCGGGTCTTGAATTGTCATAGTTTGAAACGCTTGCGGATAATGTGACTGAAGCATTGCAGGTGCAGTGTTACATGAAACCGGATCAATTGAAAACGGCTGCATACATGGCGTATGGGCTTGGTCAACTAAGACTTGAGGCGTAGGCTGGGCTGGGCTTGCTGAAGCTTGGGCCATGGACTGTAGATTTGTGCCAATATAATAATAAGGCACTTGATATTGGGCTGACATAGTTGAAACAGGCCAATTAATATGTTGTCCATAAGGAGAGTAACTATAAACTTGTTGGGCTTTCTGATCAGTCATGATGCGATGAGCGTAAAAATAAAAGGCAGCAGCAGCAAAGAAGCAAGACAAGATAAAAGATAGAATAGTAACAATATGCGAACGTCAAAACAAAGCTTAATATATAAACTTGTTGGTGCAAAACTTTAGTCAAACAAAACAATTAGTGAATTGCAAAGGTGAAAGGAGGATTAGTATGTTACGTAGGTAATGCACCCATGTGCATGGCAGTAGCAGCTAATGAAAGGGGAAAAAAAAAATGACGGCAAATTGGTTTAAGGCGTTTTGATAATGGAGGTTTTAACTTTGGCTCTGATTACCATAATGAAGGGTTAATTTCTCATCCGTTTTATTGATCTCCAGTAATGTTTATATACACAAATAACCTGTTCTTATCCAAAAGACTATTGACTATTATGGATAATGTCCATAATTACATTTATTACTTACAGCTAATTATCAATCAATCAATCTTCACAGCTAATACTATTCTGCTTGATAAATTTAAGAGAACAAGAAACAAAATAAAACGCACCGTTCACAAGTCTAATGATAGAACACAGCTAAAAAAACTCTTGCGCGAAACACGCCCGAAACACTAGAAATATCAGAAAAGGACTCGTCTACAGTGCAATTGGTTCAGGTAAGACCTCTGACGGAGCTCCACCACTACCGTTCAGAACAGTCACATTACCATCTGCGTCAACATCTACTATGACCGAATCGCCCTCCTTAATCTCACGTGCAAGCATCTTTTCTGCCATGCTATCTTCCAAAAGCCTCATGATAGCTCTTCTTAGTGGCCTTGCACCGTAACTGGGATTATAACCTTCTTCCACAACTCTATCCCTAAATCTTTCGGTCACCTGAAGTTCAATTTCTTTACCCTTCAACCTCTCGAATACTTCCTTCAACATTATGTCAGCTATTTCCTTGACTTCCAACTTGGTCAATTGTCTAAACACTATCATCTCGTCCAATCTGTTCAAGAATTCGGGCCTAAAATACTGTTTGAGTTCTTCTGTAACTAAGCTTTTGATTCTGTTGTAACTGCTATCTTTCTCATCATAATCGAGGTCAAATCCTATTCTCCTTCCACCCTTTTCAATCACGCTACTTCCGATGTTGGATGTCATGATCAAAAGAGTATTCTTGAAGTCGACTGTTCGTCCTTTGCTATCAGTCAACCTTCCGTCTTCAAGAATCTGAAGCATCATGTTAAATACATCAGGGTGAGCCTTCTCAATTTCATCGAATAGAACCACGGTGTAGGGGCGGCGACGCACGGCCTCAGTTAGTTGACCACCTTCGGTGTAGCCAACGTAACCGGGAGGTGAACCTATGAGTTTCGAGACTGTGTGTCTCTCCATGAACTCACTCATGTCCAGACGGATCATGGCCTCTTCTGATCCGAAGTAGTATGAGGCTAGTGATTTTGCAAGTTCAGATTTCCCGACACCAGTGGGTCCAGAAAAGATGAAACTAGCTATGGGACGGTTGGGGTTCTTGAGACCAACACGGGCACGACGAATGGCACGGCTTATGGCTTTCACGGCTTCATCTTGACCAATGATTCGTGTGTGAAGGGTGTCTTCCATTTTGAGGAGACGGTCTGATTCATCACTTGATACTTTCTCTACAGGAATTCCGGTCCATGTTGACACAATATGTTGAATGTCAGCTTCTGTCACGGTGGGACCCTCATCGCCTGCCTCACTCTCTGCTTTACTCATCTCTTTGTTTTTTTCGATTAGAGCTGATATCTGAGTCTTGAGATCCATTTCTCTATCTCTTAGCTCTCCCGCCTGTTAAAAGAAACAGCAATCCAAAATTCTTGGTTAAAATTACCTCTACTTTCTTTTGATTACATGTGAACTTTTATATTTGCCATAAAACCAGATATTGCAATTTTGACAAGATGGAAGTATGATATATGCAGAAACATCAATCATCAAAAGTCAAGGTCAAAACTTAGCATAGGATCCTCAAAGTATTGCTTTTATATAAGAAAGCGGCAACAACATTCCAAAAATGTTCTATGTACCTTATACTTTTCCATAATGTAACAACCTCCCGTAAGATCATATTTTTATAAATAAACTGCTAAATAAACTCCAGATAATGTGCCCCACATCAAGTAAAACATGAAATAATAAGTATGCCGAATGATATTACCTTCTCAAAGTCCTGGCCACGAACAGCTTCGTTCTTCTCCTTTGTAATCTGTCTAAGCTCTTTCTCAAGCTCTCTGGCTTCCTCAGGTAGCTATGCAATAAGCCAAAATTTCTCAAAGTTAGCCAAGGCAAAAATCAGTTACAAACAAAGATGGCAAACTTGGGGCATTCACGAATGGGTCATGGGTTGGTACAATTTATTACTACATCATCTCAAAGGGTCAAATCGGCAAAATAGTAAAATAGCTTAACACAATAGGTTGAACAGCCAAAATTCTTTATGCATAAAGCCTCCTAAATCATTTTATTCAAACTATAAAAAATCATTGATATAAATTAAATCATTTTCAGAGAAGTTCCGCAGACTCATGTTTCACGTCAACCAAACTGGTACATGCTGCCTTCTAAAAATTACCGAACCCATGGCCAACCAATCTTGCTACCTCTGGCTACAAACAATGAAAGGAACCAATGGATAATGAACAAGTGCATCTACCTGTGCATGGCGAAGTCGAACACGAGATCCAGCTTCGTCAATCAAATCAATTGCCTTGTCAGGAAGAAATCGGTCACTGCAACATACAAACACAATCGATAAAGTTGAACAAAAGACTGCACAGCACAGTTGCTTGATTTTAGCAACTACAGGTAAGGTGGTAACGTTTTGACACAGTTGTATCAACTTCACATTTTTAATCTTTGGGATGCTTTTTTAATTGTAAGATACAAAGACATGGATATGATTAATCTGCAAAATGTAGATACCTTATATATTGGTGAGACAATTCTGCTGCAGCAACTACAGCATCATCAGTGTAGCGGAGCTTGTGATGAATTTCATACCGCTCTCTAAGTCCTTTCAAGATCTGTATTGTTTCCTCAACGGAAGGTTCGGGCACCTTAACGGGTTGAAACCGCCTTTCCAAGGCTGGATCTTTCTCGATGTGCTTTCGGTATTCATCAAGTGTAGTAGCCCCAATACACTGTCACATATGAATACAAAATTCGTCAACCTTGCTTTAAAAAGTTGCAGTATATTCGTGTACAGTGAAGTAGTGAACCAACCACATATCCAATCATAATAACAAATTACCATGAGATACCAACGACATTAACGAAACACAAAGACATAAATCGATACTCAATTTACCTGCAGTTCTCCTCTAGCAAGAGCTGGCTTCAATATGTTAGCAGCATCAATAGCTCCTTCAGCTGCTCCAGCTCCGATTAGTGTGTGAACCTCATCGATAAACAGAATTATATCATCAGCTTGTTTGATTTCTTCCATCAACTTTTTTAACCTTTCCTCAAACTCCCCACGGTACTTTGTGCCGGCAACAAGAAGACCCATGTCTAGTGTTATCACCTGAATATATTGTAAAAGACAATAAGTTTGGATTTGCATTACGAAACTGATTGCATGCATATAACAAGTGTCAATATCCAGTTTTAGCGTAGCTTGGATAAACTGATTGAGATTCTAATTAGGAATATCAGTTTAGAGTTAAGCTCTTTGGTTCTAAATATTTAGTATCCATAAGCACTTTTAAAACACACATCAAAACACACGAATCAGACTCACCTTCTTCCCCTCAATGGTTTCAGGGACATCGCCATTTGCGATTCTTTGGGCAAGGCCTTCTGCAATGGCTGTCTTTCCAACACCAGGCTCCCCAATAAGGCATGGGTTATTTTTTGTTCGGCGTCCCAAAATCTGGGTAACCCGTTCGATTTGTGGCTGCCTTCCAACAACAGGATCGAGCTTACCCTGGAAACATGAAAGCTTGCTTTTAGAACAACACTTAACTAAAAAGGTAAAACCACCAAACAAAAATAATAATTATCCTGCAAACTACCTCCTCAGCTAACTTTGTCAAGTTTGTTCCATATTCCTCCAGTGTTGGCATCTTGCTGCCAGATGTACCACCTCCAACACCAGCACCCACGGCTTCTGCACTCTCACCAACCATTCGAATAACCTACTCATTACCACAGATAATCAGCAAAACACTTCAGTAAAAAATAGTGAGTTATTTTCAAAAATATGAAATTTTAGAAAACAAAAGAATAGGCTTACCTGAGTGCGAATGTTACTGGGGTCAGCTCCCAAGTTCTCGAGAACACGGGCTGCTACACCTTCACCCTCTCGAAGCAAACCAAGTAGCAAGTGCTCCGATCCAATATAGTTGTGACCTGTACATAGTTTGCAATTAGCATAAATAACTGAACATAACGAGACCAAAATATTAAAAAGGACGAAAAAGAAAAATACCAAGTTGGCGGGCTTCCTCCAGTGAGAGTTCCAAAACACGTTTAGCACGAGGAGTAAATGGAATCTCAACAGCAACAAAACCGCTACCCCTACCAATAATTTTCTCAACTTCCACACGGGCATCCTTCAGATTAATTCCCATCGATTTCAAAACCTTGGCGGCAATACCAGTTCCTTCACCAATAAGACCTAATAAAATTTGCTCCGTGCCAACAAAATTGTGACCCAAACGACGCGCCTCCTCTTGAGCGAGCATAATAACCTTTATAGCCTTTTCAGTAAACCGCTCAAACATAGCTTTTGGTACAACTCGGCTTACCCGTTTTCGTCTAACGGAAGTTGCAATAGCAACTTTAGAATGAAAATCTGTGCCCTTTCTCATGATGTTGTCCAAAGCATTAGACCCTCTTAACCCTGAAAAGGTCCCCATCCTCATCGGTGGCGCGTATGAATTACACATCATTTTAACTGCTCTTTTTGATCTTCCGGTTCCATTTGTCTGAAGCTTCTTTTCACGGTCAACTGAAGCGAAGCAGGCAGCATGAATTAAAGCCCCAGCCATAGCTGCACACAACTGAAACTATTAGTTATACAGTTTTAAGATACGTTACAGAATACAGTCAGTCAATGTATTATTATATTACACAAACACGCATGTAAATTACATGAAAATACAATTGTATTACTAAGTCAACTAGATTTCCATGATCTCGATAAAACTCATACACGGTCACCTAAATGCATCTACAAAAAATTCACCTTTGTTCGACATAAGCAGACATCTAAACCAAAGCAGAGTTCAAACCGCCTTACTCGTTAGATAAAAAAAACAGCCTATATAGACAACTTGACTTGTATATTAGATTAGCGCGTAAACAGAAAAGTGTCTATAAACCAGTTTCCAAGCAATTTTATAGCGTAGGACATATAAATTCAGTATCATCAAGAGCACGACTAGAGACCAGAAAAACCAATTAGCAATTTGGAAAGAATACAGTAGTAGCTAATACAATCGTATCACTAAGTCAGGTAACTGGATTTCCATGGTATCGATAAAACTCATACACAGTCACTTAATTGCATCTACAAAGGATTCGCCTTTGTTCAACATAATCAGAAACTGAGGAGCAACTTTTCAGATTGAAGTAACACAAACATACAGTTACAGTTTTACACCACAAGCAGAGTTCAAAATCTTCGACGTATTTGTTTGGATAAACAGCATAAAGCCAACTTTACATGCAATAATTAGCCCATAAACAGAAAAGTGTCCTTAAACCAGCCTATGAACATTGTTATAGCACATGTCATGTAAATTCAGTATAATCATGAGCACGACTTGAGACCAGAAAACCAATTAACACTTTTACATTTCCAAAGCAACAATATGAATTAGCAACATCAATGAGGTGTTATAGCTATCATTTTTTACTATTCTAAACTTGCCAAAACACGAAAACAATAGAAACTTTTCATTTCGGAGTTTACAACGTTACTTCTCCGTTCAAAGCATCAACTTATTTGTTCGTAATACATTAACAGCCTACATAGCCAACTTGACTTGTAAACTAAATTAGCCCATGAACAGAAAAGTGACGATAAACCAGTTTCCGAACACTTTCATAGCGCATGTCGGTGTTTGGTTTGGCTTATATAATGTAAGCCCATTTCGGCTTATATAACATAAGCCCCAATTTTGTGACTTATTTGGAGGTTTAGGGGCTTATATAGGTTTATTATATCATGATAAAACTTATATAAGCCCCTAAACCTCAACATAAGCCACAAAATTGGGGCTTACGTTATATAAGCCGAAAATAAGCCATATTTCGGCTTATATTTCATAAACCCTAATTTTTTTAAGCTTATTGGTGACTTATGGGCTTATATAAGTCTATTACTGTATATCATAACAAACTTAAATACACCCATGAGTCTCCAAATAAGCCACCAAATTAAGGCTTATGTTATATAAGCTGAAATAGGCTTACGCTATATAAGCTAAAACAAACAGCCCCTAAATAAACAGAAAAGTGTCCATTAAGCAGTTTCCAAACAGCTTTATAGCGCAGGTCTTGAACATCAATGAACGTATCATTTATCTTACTATTCTAAACTCGCCAAAACACAAAAAACAATAGAAACTTTTCATTTCGGAGTTTACAACTTTACTTCTCAGTTCAAAGCATCAACCTATCTGTTTGTAATTTAATCAGCCCATAAACAGAAAAGCATCTATAAACCAGTTTCCAAACATTTTCATAGCGCATGTCATTTAGATTCCAATATAACCATCAACCAAGAGAACGACTCGAACCCGGAAAACCAACTAAAAATTCAAAATTTCAAAAGCAAGTCTTCAACATCTATCATTTATTTAACTATTCCAAACTCGCCAAAACACGAAAACAATACACATTTCAGCTCACCACCACTAATGAATAAAACTTATCTTCCACTGTACCTTACTTGCATTAAAAAATCAAAAAAAAGAAACTAATATCAAGAAATTAAAGGGTCATTTATTTACAAAGATACATAACAAAGTTGGCGTCTTTATTCAAATAAAACCATGAACAAATATACAACAAAAGTGTCTATAAAGCAGTCTATGAACATTTTTATAGTGCTTGTCATGTAAATTCTGTATAATCAAGGGCACGGCTTGAACCCGCAAAACCAACTAACAGTTTCAAATTTCCAAAGCAAGTCTATTTTTTTTTACCATTCTAAACCTGCAAAAACACGAAAACAATACACCCCAACTCTCTAATTCGGAGTTTACAAAGTCACATTTCAGTACAATGAAATCACAGAAAGAAGTAATATTAAAAATTAAAAATTAGAAAAAAAAGTAATTTCTTAATCTTGAAGAAATGAAAGGGTCACTTTATCCACAAAGGTACATAACAAAGTTGGCATTTCACATTGTTTAAAACATAAGTACTAATTAACACAAAAATTATATAAGCTAAAACAAACAGCCCCTTAGATTCCAATATAATCAATAGAGCACTACTCGAACCCGGAAAAACCAACTAAAAATTCAAAATTTCAAAAGCAAGTCTTCAACATCTATCATTTATTTTACTATTCTAAACTCGCCAAAACACGAAAACAATACACATTTCAGCTCACCATTAAAAAAAAAAAAAAAAAAAAAAAAAAAAACTAGTATCAAGAACTTAAAGGGTCACTTTATCTACAAAGATACATAACAAAGTTAACATCTTTATTCAAATTAAGCCATGAAAACATATAAAACAAAAATGCAAGTCAATAAAGAATCATTTTTAGTACTAATTAACACAAGGGTAAATAAAGACTATACCTTAGTATCAAGAACAGTATGGTTTTAGGGTCTGATTTGAAATATTGTTGGGGTTTTGGGTGGGGTTTGGTTTGGGGGATGAAGAAGAAGAAGAAGAAGATGAAAGTGATGTGGTTAGGTGGATATAGCCGCCAGTGTATGGGATGATACTGTGCACCTTCAACTAGCAAATGCACACACCCCAACTTGACCTTTTTTGCTACTATTTCTTTAATGGTTTCCTAAAACCCTAACCTTGTAATCTCCAACTTTTGTCCTTTTTTACACCTTTTTTTACTAGTACAAGGATAAGATTTCTAGATCTTAAATTATTATACTTCAACTTTTCAAAATGTGTGAGTTTTAGCGTCGTTTGTTTATTAAGAGGCTCTAGATTTAAATCTGATTCGTATATTTGAATCTGAATTTGTGACAAAAATGTCTGAATTTGAATGAAATTAAAATCGTTTGTTTTATTAAAAAAATCGTCTTAATAGTTATTAGCACAACCAGAGGCATTAAGATCTTCTTTTTATGTCTGGTCCATCTAGATGTTTTCACCTCTTGTTGCATCTGAACAAAAATTAAAAAACAAACACACTTAATATTTAAAAGCTCTAACTATTAAGAGCTTTAATCTAGTAAGAGGCTATTAAGACTTTTATTTAAGAAAACAAACAACACCTTACTTAACATTTACATCAGATTTTTACACGGTTCTCGAGTTTATATTTTTGAATGAAAAGAAAAAGTTTGAGATGATAATAAAAAAAATTATGTTCTTGATATTTTTTAGGAGATGAGTGGAAGTAAAGAAGAGTAAATTACATCAAATTTACTCTCCAAATTTTCATCTCAAATTGGGATAAAATGGAATGAAGTTGATCTTTAAAGTTTTTTTCTTACCTCATCTTTTTTTCTTTCCAACTCAGAAACACAAAATAAAAAAATCATTTCGTATTTCTCTCCTCTTTGCTTCTCTCTTTTTCTTTCTGTTTTATACTCGCGAACAGAGCATAGAGCACAAAGTACAATGACAATAACCTTATGATTTCAAATCAGGAGCAATATGCATATCGCGCAAAAGAAGCATTATGACATCAAAAATCATTTAATATTACATTTTATGATTCTTTTTCGTTGGCATGAGAAATAACTAAAATTAACAGAATAAAACAAACTTTTAAATAATTGAAAATACTTAGATTAACAATGTAATATAAATACTAAAATGATTTAAAAATATATGTATAAAAAACTGCACATCAATTTAGCTAAAATAAATTATTAATTTAATAAAAGAGTAAATTACGCCATTTGTCCTTGTGGTTTAGGCCAAATCACTAATTGAATCCCTATCTTTTTTCTTCTTGGTGAATCCCTAATTTTGAAAAGAATCACACTGTCTGCCCCTATCCTAAAATCGAGTTAAATACACTCGTTATCTTTCCCCACCCAAGGGTATTTCTAGAATATCATGTTTTGTTTTTACTTATATAATAAACCGTGGGTATCAACACATCATTCATCCCTATTAATTTTTTTCGTTTCCCCCCAAGTTTCTCAACTACCCCAAACTTTTCATATTCCTTGGTTGCATAAACCCTAATCTGATCAAGCAACTCGTATGGTTGCGTCAATCGCAATATGGTCTCAGCGTTCTTCACAAGATGATGTGGATGTTTATCATGCATACGGTTCGGGTTTTTTTTAATTAATTTTTGTAAAATTTTATAGAACTCGTTTTGGTTATATTTTGGTATTACAAATGATGATAACAAGTTTTTGATTGAAACCCCTAATTTTAGTTGTGTTATTGAAACCTTAAATCTATTTTATATGTTTTATAATTTTTTTGCAGATAAACAACCTTCTATGTTTTCCTTGAAGATTCACTATGCTGGTTGTTTCACTGAGTCACCGAATAGAAAGTATGTCAATGATGATTTTGCTTTCTTTGATTGTATTGACATTGATGAATTTTCTGTGCATGAGGTTAATGATATGGTACAAAAAATAGGCTTCAGTGGAAAAAATGTAATGTACTATAGTTTTCTTAAACCTGACATGAACTTAGACAATGATTTGTATGCTCTAGGCAATGATGATGATATTAGAGTATTGACTGAGTACATTAGGCATGTGTATAAGCTTATTGAGGTATACATAGAACATAGTAACACCGCTATATTCATATACATTGATGTTGCTTATAACACACCTTCAAAAAAATGCTTGATCATGGAGATCCCATAAGGAAACAATGCACCTCAAACTAAGTTGAAACCTAGAAAAGCAGGTTCACAAAAAATGCTAAGAGGTTGTTGCTAAGGTGGACTGATAATGATTGTAATGAAATTGGTGAAAGTAGTGCTATGAATGAAATTGTTGGTAGTAGTCAGCCCAAGACTACAACTGAGACTAAACAAACATGTTTTGTTAATGACTTCTACACTGCTAGTGATCCTTTTATGGATGTAGATCCTTGTGGCTAATACAACAGCAAAAACAACATTTGTTGATACTATGGGTAAGGGAAAAAGCATAGCAGTTGATGATGATCAAATGGTAGCACCAGAGGATGATATCTTAGGTGGAGAAGATAATGATAGTGGTAGTGATAGTTCTAGTAGTGAAAGTGAGGGGCTGATTGACGAGGATAATGAGTTGGTAGATGTGGATGTTGACATGGTTGGTTTTGACAAAGCAAATGCTAACATACTGGGAACAGAGTGTGCCAATGAATTTAATGTTGATGTTAAAGTTTGATGTTGGGATAAATGTGGTAGACAATGATGAGTTTGAAAGTGCTTCAGATGAAGAGGGGATAGACAGGATTAGGATTAGGAAACTGAAACAATTGAAGAAACAGATGCAAGTTACTGAACGTGGTCATCATAAGATCCACTTTTATGTTGGGCATGACTTTGCAAGCTCAAAAGAGGTAAAAAAAATAGTGTGCCAACATTCTATTGAGACTATAAGGGAGTTGTACTTTAAGAAAAATGATAAAGGAAGATTAAAGGTTGAATGTAGAGGAACCATTCCAGTGTTTAATGGTGGCTCTGATATTGGACAAAGTAAGGTTTCTGGGCCAAGTCAAAATGTTGGGCCCAATAATGTTAGTCAAACTAAGTGGACAAAGGGTAAATACAAGTTGATAAAGGTGTATCTAGCCCACTAACTCAGTCAAAGAAAGTAGGTGGAAAACCTAATTTGAGAAAGTTAGATGAAAGTCAATGTCCTTGGGTTTTACACGTTTCCAAACTCCAAGACTCAGAGACTAGGCACCTGAAGACTTATGATGACACCTATAAATGCCTTTAGTCAAGGAAGATAAAATACTTGACTTATGATTTTTTATCACAAGATATTATGGATCAGATTGAAACCAACCCAGAAATACCCATCAAAGCAATTCAAGATCAATTACAGAAGAAGTTCCAATTAGAGGTTTCAAGAATGAAGGCATTTAGAGAAAAAGCAAAAGCAGTGGATTATGTTAGATGTGATTTTACACTTCAATACCAACAACTAAGGGATTATGTAATGGAGTTGCAACAAAGCAATCCTAACACAACAGTTAGAATTGGGGTTGAAAGTGAAGCTGAGCATACAAAGCCAACCATAGTGTTTAAAAGGATTTATGTGTGTTTGGGAGCCTCCAAACAAGGGTTTAGGGCTTGTATGAGGCAATTTCTTGGATTTGATGGTACATTTATGAGGGGGTCCATTTAGAGGATAGCTTTTGACAGCAGTAGGTGTTGATCCAAACAATGGCATCTACCCCTTAGCTTATGGTATTGTTGAAACGGAGTCAAAAGAATCTTGGACATGGTTTTTATCACATTTGAAAGAAGACTTGGACCTAGATGATAACTCTAATTTCACTTTCATTAGTGATAGACAAAAGGTATATTTGTTACTTGTTTGATTATTTCCTTGTAATTGTTTTACAACACGCAGATTACAATTTCTTGATTTTAAACAGGGAATCATTCTATAAATCTCAGTGTTGTTTCCAGTAGCAGAACACAGGTTTTGCCTAAGGCATATCCATGAAAATATGAAGATTAAGTGGAGAGGAGCAGCATATAAGGAGTTGTTATGGAAGGCTGCTTCTCCACTTATAGTGCCACATTTTGAGTACAACATGGAGAAATTTAAGGCCTTCGACAAGGAATGTTATGATTGGCTAGCTAAGATACCACCAGTGCATTGGGCTAGGTCACACTTCTCAAGCAAGATATATAATTTCTTAATTCTATTATCATATTAACTTTTTACATAAGAGTGCTAATTAGGGTATGTAAAACAGGTAGGGCAAAAACTGATATGCTACTCAACAATATTTGTGAAGTGTTTAATGAGAAGCTGGTAGATGGTAGGGATAGGCCTATAATTAGCCCCCTTGAGTATGCTAGGGAGTATTTGACGAAGAGGATTGTAACTATTAAGCAAGTTATAGAAAGAAGTGATGGACCACTAACCCCTACTGCCACTAGGTTGTTTGATTTGATCAAGGCTCAAGCTAATGAGTGCAAGGCTAAGTATAATGGTAGCCATTTGTATAGGGTTATTGGACCATTGGGTGAAAAGTGATGGACCACTAACCCCTACTGCCACTAGGTTGTTTGATTTGATCAAGGCTCAAGCTAATGAGTGCAAGGCTAAGTATAATGGTAGCCATTTGTATAGGGTTACTGGACCATTGGGTGAGGTTTGTGTGGTTGATGTGTAGAATAGAACATGTACTTGTAGAAAATGGAAAATTATTGGATTTCCATGTAAGCATGATATAGCAAGTAATTGGAATATGGCTGCCAATAAAATGGAAGTGGGATTGCCAGAGAGATGGGTTCATCCGTGTTATAGACTTGAGACTTGGAAACTAGTCTACAGTCACCACATCAATCCCATTAGAGGCAAAATAATGTGGACAAAAAGTCCCATTCCAACTACTATCCTTCTACCAAATTTTCATCCACATGTTGGTAGGCCATCAAAGGCAAGAAAGAAGTCTGCAAGTGAGGATATAAAGCTTGTTAGTTGTGGAAAGCTTTCTAGGAAATCTAAGACTGTCACTTGTGTACTATGTAAAGGAAAAGGACACAATAAGAGAAGCTGCAAAGGTGATGCATCTAATGCTAGAAACAAGAGTGGAGGGTCTAGTGCAGGTAATAAGAAGGGAAGGTCTGAGACAACTAATGCTACTCCACAACAACCTAAGAAGGCCAACACAAGTGTCGGGAATAGTAGACCAAATGGTACAGTAGGAGTGCAAACAAGATCAAGGGCTTATTCACAAGGAACTCAACCAACACCAGTTGTCCAAAATACTATCATCAAGGGAAAAAAGAAAGCATAGATTGCTATATGTTTGTTTTAAACTGTCTTTTTTAGTTTCTTTTCATGCTTAATGTTTTGAACATTTGTTAGTGGTTGTAATTGTTGCAGACTGCAACAAAACATCTAAACTTATGTCTTATGTTTTTGGATATTTAGTCGGATTGTGTTATTCAAAATTGAAGCATTATGTTACAATATGTGTTATTCAACTTGGTGCATATTGTATTGTGTTCAACATATCATTGTTTCTGTTGACTGTTAAGAGTCAACATACTAGAACCCTGTTGTTGTAACTCTTAATCATTGGTAGAACCCTGTTGTTGTAACACTTTATGATCCATTAAACATTGGTATAAACAAGACAATTGATATCAAAACACAACCATTTCATTCATTCTTTAGAACCTTGGATTTTCTAGATACACAAAATTTTGGTTGTTAATACATAACATAGATCAAACTACTACAACCAACAACCTAAACACTTGTTCAATTAGATTCTAAAACACAATGTTCAACAACGCATACACCATAATCAGAACCCAGGTAACCAACAAATACTTCTTAAACCTATCTCGTTCATTGTGGACTTGAGCTAAATTTGCTTGAAGGTTATTGATGTTCCTAAGTAGCCCAGGTATGACCATAGTAGAACGCTGACACATTAGGGGATCCACCCAATCAATAAACCTGCATTCTGAGCCCTATAAAACATAACCATAAAATCAATTGATCAACATAAACCCTAATTAAAAAAATTAGGATTTCAATGTTTAATTACGAGATCTGGACATGCATAAAACCGACGCCCTAGATTTTTTAGAGTCCATGATGTACGAATGATTGCTAATTTGGTACAATGACAGAACACCATGATTATCAAGTTTGGGATAGTGTGTTTATAACTGTGTGTTTTTAGTATGTGTTTTGATTCAAGTATAGTGGGTAACCCGGTTATATATACTGATATATATTAAAATATTGATTTAAACAATGCAAAGCAAAAACAAAACATGATATTCCAGAAATACCCTTGGATGGGGGAAACATAATGAGTGTATTTAACTCGATTTTGGGATAAGGCAAACGGTGTGATTCTTTTCAAAATTAGGGATTCACACTGCAAAAAAAAGATAGGTATTCAATTAGTGATTTCGCCTAAACCACATGGACGAATGGTGTAAAGAAGAGTAAATTACACTAAATTTACTCTCTAAATATTCATCTCAAATTGGGATAAAATGGAATGAAGCTAATCTTTTAAGTTTTTTTTCTTACCTCCTTTTTTTATTTCCAACTCAAGAACACAAAATAAAAAAATCACTTCGTATTTCTCTCCTATTTAATTCTCTCATTTTCTTTCTATTTTATACTCGTGAACAGAGCATAGAGCACAAAGTACAATGACAATAACCTTATGATTTCAAATCATGAGCAATATGAATATCACGCAAAAGAAGCATTATGACATCAAAAATCATTTAACATTACATTTTATGATTCTTTCGTTGGCATGAGAAATAACTAAAATTAACATAATAAAATAAAATGTAAAATAATTGAAAAGACATAGATTAACAATGTAATATAAATACTAAAATGATTTTAAAATATATGTATAAAAAACTGCACATCAATTTAGCTAAAATAAATTATTAATTTTTAAAATATCAAAAATATAAAAAACGAACATTTAATAAACACAAATACAAATACAAACACATAAAAACACAATACCCACATGAAAATTACAAAATAAAAAAGAAAAGAAAGAAAAGAAAAAGAGTGTGTGTTGGATTATGTACACGTAATAAACTAATAATATATGTCCGGATGTTGTTCTAAGCCTAAGGAGACACACGTGTAAAACGTTAAACAATAGTAATAATTGTAATATTAATTAAATGTTAAACAAATAAATAAGAAAACAGGATTCGAGGAAAAAGGAAATAAGGGAACTTCTTCCATTGTTTGTTGTAGTCGGTCGAACCACAAGGCCATAGTTTTGTGGGTTTGGTTGCTTGATCACCAAGGAACTACTAATATATAAGGAGGTCTTTGGTAACTCATTATTCACAAGTTATCCATAAATCATTTTCCTCTCTTTTCTCTCTTTGTTCTAATCGGAAAGAAAACCTAAAGGGGTGTTTGGTTTTTGGCGATCAACGAGCAAGAAACCAATACAGTTTCGGTTGTTGATTGATTTGAGAAGCTTTGTTTATTGGTTGTTTAACACTTACGTACTAGCATACTTATTACTTGTTAAACGTATTGTGTACATGTACTTATAGAGATCATACTTTGATATTTAATTGGGTTTTCGGTTATATTGATTGTTCGATAAAGGTGAATTAGTCCATTGCTAAAAGGTACGCGATTCTTTATTGTTTATGTCAATTACTTGTCTATAAGTGATCTTATTATTCCGCTGCGTACTCGTGTTTATTAAAATGGTAATATGACTAAGGGTTTTTATAAATTCTAACAGTGGCATCACGAGCCGTTTGTATAGCTTTTAATTGCATTAAAAAAGATCTAAAATTGTGTAAACTTATTATGATGTTGTATAATTCTTTTATTTGATGATTAGATTTTCATAATCCATAATTAGGTCTAATAAAATAAATTAGACAACCCCTAAGTTGTATGCAATTTTTGTTGATAAATATATTGTGTTAATTAGTCATTATTCATCACATTATTAATCGTTAATTATGGTAAATCCATGGGAATCATGCAAGTTTATCATGGATCATGTGTTCTTAATATTAATCGATAGTTGTTTATACATGTTTAATTGGATTAAATGATCAATTGGTATGTATGTTTTTTTAGAATAACAAATGTTAGTGGTTAGTGGGTCGAGTCGTGCAATGACATCCAAGCGGAAGAATGTCTTCTTCGAACCCTCGCCTAGTTATGTTAGACTCCTTATCTGCTTCGCCGGAAAGGCCCTTAGCAGGCCTTGAACTCAATATCTACAGGAATCCTCCCCCAAGGAAACCACTTAGTGGAACCTTGGTGACCAACTGAGCTAAGCCAGTTGGTTAAATTGGTATGTATGTGGTATGTGATTGATTTTTAATTGACTATATGTTTTAGGTTAATGTCTATTTCTTTTGCTTTTGATTATAATTGGTGTATATCATGGTTCAAGCAAAGGGTTTTCGAAAATAAAAATAAAATTAAACCAGACTAAAACTATATGAATTTGATTTATTATAAGCTTGTGCATTATCATATGTGGCAACAAATGGGTGACCCTTACATGGTTTTAAATCTAACTCACGTCGTGATTAGCAAGAATCAAGTTTATAATGTATTTTCTACTTTAAAGATGTAAAATCTTATTGATTACGTTGTTAATACAAATATCACATTAAAACAATGTTTATATTTATAACCCCTCATAAGTCTTGTTAATGAGAAAACATCGAATCTATTTTTAAGCTTGTAATAAAAACAACACTAAAACTTTGGATCAGTGTTTTTATATTTCTCGCTTTTATAAAAACATTCTCTACATTTATATGATTTTGTATAAACTTAAAATGTACAAAATATATCTTATACATGCCATATATCTGATATAAAAAGTCAACTCATAATGTAATAATGTCTTGTGTAAGATATTGGATAAAAGATTTTTGGTATTTATGAGTAAACAAAGTCAGCTCTCGCGGACCCAAACGGGGTCAAGACGGACCCAAATGACTTGGGTCTGCGGGGTTCATGTTATGCTAGCCTTGTTGCCTATAAATAGCAAGCATTCTTCAAGCTTAGGACTCACCCTCTTCTCTATAATCTCTCTCAATACTTTGATTATTTCTAACTCTCTAATCCTAATTCTCATTCTCATTCTTGTATCTTGTTGTTCAGATCTTACTCTCATTGAGGATAATCAACAAGAAATCTATAATCAAGCTTTGATCATTCTCAGTTTGTGGAAAGCCTTCGATGGATTTGCTCACCATATTGCAGTATAATAGGCGATATCTCCTACGTTGTCTTTATAGACTTTACTTGTGTGATTAGATTAAGTGTTACCTATACAATCACCATTTATGTACCCATTTATTTACTACTTGTCTAATGGTGTGGTTAGTACTTTAATCTTCAAAATACGTAATGTGAAGAGAGTTGTTGTGCCCGTGTGAAAGAACACGACATCTTAGCTTAGGTGTCGGTAAATATTGTAAGCGGCGTGTAAGGGTTTTTCCACTGGTATAAAGGAGGTTGGTCGAATTCTCGAGTGGATACTCGAAGAGTGAAAGTATGGGCAAGATAAGTGAGATCTTGCTAGGCCGAACCACTATAAATTTCTTGTATAGTGTGGTTTGATTATCTCTTCCTTTATCTCTATTACTTAGATTGGTATAACTCAATCACACTCGATCTATATAATCTTAGTTATCACATATAAAGTTTCAAATAAGTAAAACTAATCGGTAAAACTATTAAACCATCCCTTATAGTTTTCCACATACGTAATTTGCAAAAGTACTATCTAGTTGTAAGGATAAGGTTCGCGGAGACTCATCAAGACTTCGGTCTTGTAGATACCGTTACCCTATAATGTCAGACTACTTGTAGTTTCCTTACCTAGCATACTATCTAGGAAGCCACAAATGGTCGAGGGTTTGAATGATTCTAATCATTCTCTAATCTTTTCTCGTGATAAAATTAAACTTCTTTAAATGAACAACATGTTGAATCACAATTTTTATGATATCATTATTTATACAATTAAACTGTGAGTTAAATAAGCGATGTCTATGATTAACGAATTGAGTAAATTTTCTTAATTTTTCATGATACAAAGATGTTGCATGCTTCTTTGTACATGTTTTGAAATTGTCAAAAACTATACCATTTGAAACAAGTTATTTGTCATCCAACTCGTAAAAGCACTTGCACTTACTCTTTCACCATACGTGAAAGTTGGTGATTTTGTAACCCAATGTGATATAATACACTCATGGTCTGTTTGGTTGGATGATATTGATAGTTTTTTCATGGTTTTGATATTTGAAGTCACTTTTCAATGTGTTTGGTTCAGAAAATAAGATGGTTTTATAATTTAAAATGGTATCTAAACACATTAAATGACGTTTTTTTAACTCGATGGGTAGGAGAAGTATTAAAAACCAGGCTTCTATGTGTTTATAATGGACAAGATTACCCTCTTATCATTCTCACACATTTTTCTTCTCATCATATTTTATATCTCTAAACAGTAAACTCATCTAATTTTAGCATCAAAAATTCATGCTGCTCCAAAACACATCACTTATCATTTTCAATTGTTATTCATCAATTTCTTTATTAATTCACCATATGTTCATTTTTTATTAATAATTTTTAATATGATGAGCTTCTAGTTTGACAAAAACAGAATTAGTTACTCAACTACAACGATTGTCTTTTTTTATTTATGTTTTTGAATTGATTCGATTTCTAAGGCTATTACGGAGTATTATTGATTGATTAATTTCGTTTATACGGTTTTGTTAAATTTGGGAAAATTCAAACGGTTGAATAATAGTGTTTATTATTCATATATATTTTGGTTGCTCCATTGTTCTCTATGATGTTTATATACTTTGTTTTAATTTATTGTATGAAATCAAAACAAATGGTTAGTAATTTAATCAGATTAATTTAACTTTATGGCAATACTATATAATATAATCAATTAATTGTAGGATCTGTGTGTTTTGTTGATTTGTAATTTTACGATGGAGAACTGCACCACCAGGGAAGAACATAATTTTTTTCTTTTGTTGAAACAAAGAAGATAACATAAGGGTTATATTGTCATTTACTACTATTTGTACTACAACTCTATTTTACATTTTTGTGTTAACCAAACATGCCTCCTAATTTTAACTAACAATGTTATAAACCCTTTAACATATTAAATACACCAGATTTTTAAACCATGGTTTTAAAATTAGTGAACCAAACGCACCCTCAATTGTGAAACTAGGTGCTATATAATCACAATTTTTGGTTGGACGACTTAAGCAAGTTAAGATACGTGAGACATTAACTCATGGCAATAGATGGGATAAAGTGATAAACATGCTAGGCTTTTCACTTTTGAATTGTCACAGGTGATGTACATAAAGTAGAGTGCCATAATTCTAGAAGTTGTATTAGATGCAATTATTGAACGTCAATTACCTTTTTAATACCATTATTACTAGCAGATCAACTGATGCGGTGGTGGTATGTCTTGGTGGATTCTAGCTTTTAGAAAATTAATTGTTTATTTATAAACATGGGTATTTAATTTTCTATAAAAAAAGTATAATCCAAAATACTAATTATTGAACTTTATTTATTTGTTGATGGCAACAAACAATGCTCAAATCAAACAAAACAGTTCGGCTTTCAGGTTGTTCCTTGAGAATCAACAACTTACTGGTCCTAACTTCAACGAATAGTTTTGTGCACTCAAACTTGTTGTTCGAGTTGAGAAACTACACGACGTGTTTGACAGTGCAATGCCACCTCATCCTGGTGCTACTTCTAATAATCAAGAGTTAACATATTGGAATGCTCTTTATGATCGTCATAATGAATTAGATTGTTTGATGCTTGGAACTATGACTCCAACTCTTTATCAGCAATTTGAGAACAAAAGTCCTAAGAACATGATTTATGAGCTCCAAAATATGTATGGAAAACTTGTTGGGGTCGAACTATAAGAGTTAACTCACTTTCCATTCATGCAAATAAGAAGAGGGCCATTCCGTTAATGATTATATTTTATTGATGAAAAGCTATTTGTATCATTTGGCATATCTCAACTATGTTCTTCCAGAAGTTGTCTTTGTCAACTTGATTCTCAATTAACTTTCAAGTGATTTTGAGAGCTTTGTGCAAAATTACAATATGCAAAGCATGGGGAAGACAATTAGTGAATTTCATTCTTTGCTTAGTGAATTTGAGAAAGGCATTACGAAGAACAAGAAGCCGAATGTTGCGTCTTCTTCAACACTAAAAGTAATATCGATTCAAGGTGGTAGGACCCAGAAGTACAATCCGCAAGGTGGTAAGGCTAGAGGTAAAGGTAAAAATAAGGGTTCTAAAAATGATTATCCTCCTTAACCTAAAAAGCTTCAACCTTATAATAAAGAGCATCCGACAAAAGATGCCACATGTTACCACTACAAGGAGGTTGGACATTGGAAGAGAAATTGTCCTGTTTATCTAGCTAGTTGATGAAAAAGAAGAAGCAATCTTGAGCGTCTACTTCTTCAAGTATTTATATTATTCAGTTATTTGCTTGTTCAAAAAATTCTTGGGTGTATGACACTGGTTGTGGTACTAACATTTGTAACACAAAGAGGGGCTTAGAGGAGCAAAGAAGTCAAAGAAAGGAGTTGTCTACTTGTATGTTGGAAACGGCGTACGTTCTGAAGTAGAAACTATTGAAAGTTTGGACTTAGTTTTACCTAATGGTTTAATTATTGTTTTTGATGATTGTCATTGTGCATTTATGCACCTACTATAACTATTAAAGGATATGTATTGGATATTAGTTGTAATAGTTATCCATTAGTCAATCATTAGCAATGTATTAGCTGTATGATTAGATATGAGTTGTACTCACTGTTTTGGGCTCTAAACCAAGCAGTATATATATTGTATGTCTGTGTTATGGAATGACAACAAAAACACATTATTCATCTTTTATGGTAATCAGAGCCATCTAATATCTCTTTTAATATCTTCCCAATTCTCATATCTAAATCTCTCAATCCCACACCATACGTGTTCCTACAATCTCCCAACAAAACCTTCCTTTCACCTGTTATTTCATTTTTTTTCTTTTTTTTCCGTTCTTCCTACTCACTAAAAAAAGAAAAAAAAAGAAAAAAAAAACATTATTTTTACCGAAGAGCACCAACGGTTGATTTGCTATAATTGAGTGATCAATTATTTGATATTCAAAAAGTGCATTAATCCATCTCCATTTATACCAAAGTGCAGCGGTTGTTATAATTGGGGTTTATAACCAATTATTTGATATTGGTTTAGAACAAGTGTGTGCTCGTTAACTTTGCTTCGACTATTTTGTAAAGGTTGTTGTTATGGCATCTTCTGATCAGCAATGGTATATAGATACGGGAGCAACTTCTCATCTATCATATCACACTGGTAACCTTCAAACCCCTTTCTTTAATCCTAAGTTTCATTCAGTTATTGTCGGAAATGGATCATCTATACATGTAACCCATTCTGGCCATGTACAAATACCTAACCCATATCGGCCCCTTCACCTTAAAAATGTTCTTGTCACACATAATATAATTAAAAACCTTGTTTCGGTACGTATATTCACCACTGATAATAAATGCTCCATCGATTTTGATCCCTATGGTTTCACTGTACGAGATTATCACACCCATAAAACCCTGCTTCGTTGTGACAGCACGGGTGATCTATACCCTTTACAAGTTGCCGCCTCAGCTTTTGCCCTACTTACTAATAATCATTCCATTTGGCATCAACGTCTTGGTCACCCTGGTGACTCTGTTATTCAAACCCTGTCATCTAGTGGTCTTGTGTCTTATAATAAACAACAGAGTCAAAACTTGTGTCATGCATGCCAGTTAGGAAAACAAACAAAACTTCCCTTTCAACGATCTACCTCTATTGTAACATCTCCCTTTGACATAATTCACTCAGATCTTTGGACATCTCCTGTCTCTAGCATGAGTGGATACAAATATTATGTCATTTTCTTAGACCACTATTAACATTTTTTGTGGGTTTACCCACTACACAGAAAATCTGATGCTCATTCAAAACTCCTTCAGTTTCGTGCATTTATAAAAACCCAATTCAACTGTGAAATCAAAGCTTTCCAATGTGATCATGACGAGGAATATGACAATAAATCCCTTCATGAATTATTTGCCACTAATGGCATTCAATTTCGCTTCTCATGCCCGCGTACATCTCAACAAAATGGCAAATTTGAACGCATGATTCGTACTATCAATAACGTTGTACGTTCTCTCCTCTTTCAAGCCCACCTCCCCCCTGCGTATTGGGTCGAGGCACTACTCACTGCCACTTACTTACTTAATATCCTCCCCTCCACTTCCATCAATAATGAAATCCCTTACACGAAATTATTTAATAAACTGACCTCATACACTCACCTTCGCACGTTTGGATGCCTTTGTTACCCTTACGCTTTTCCACCGCACAAACTTGCCCCTCGTACCACACCATCTATCTTTCTCGGGTACCCTTACAATCACCGAGGGTATCGATGCCTTGACCTAAATACCAACAAAATCATCATTTTTCGTCATGTCACATTTGACGAATTTGTCTTTCCTTTTGGTTCCATGACTCCAACTCAACCCCCTCATATCAATTCTTGGATGATAATCTCGACACCTCCCCCATTGCACTTCGCCTTCTTACCACACCAACCCCTCTTCCTAAACAAACACTACCACAAGAAACACAACAAACAACACCAATACCATCACCACAAACAACACCGGCACCACCATCACCCGAAACAACACCTACACCGCCACACACACCGCCAACAACCTCACCACCACCTCCACCACCACCACCACCACCATCACTCACCTCACAACATCCTATGGTTAAACTTTCTAAAGTTGGAATTGTGAAAGCTAATCCAAAATACAATTTTCATGTTACAACACACTCTCCTATTCCTAAGTCTCCTTTTCATGCCCTCGAGACCCTAACTGGAAACATGCCATGTGTGACGAATACAAATCTCTCATTGATAATGCTACTTGGATTCTTGTTCCTCGCCCACTAAATGTCAACATTATCCGCTCTATGTGGTTATATAAACACAAACATAATGCAGACGGGTCCTTAAGTCGGTATAAAGCCCGCCTAGTTGCAAATGGTCGTAGTCAACAACAAGGCATCGACTGCGATGAGACATTTAGTCCTGTTGTCAAACCTGCTACCATACGAACTGTTCTTAGCCTGCCAGTTTCACGACAGTGGCCTATTCATCAGTTAGACGTGAAGAACGCATTTCTCCATGGCCATCTTACATAGACAGTTTACATGCACCAGCCACATGGATTTACTGATTCAACCCATCCTGATTATGTTTGCCTTCTAAAGAAGTCGTTGTATGGCCTTAAGCAGGCCCATCGAGCTTGGTTTCAGCGATTTGCTAGCTATGACATTCGAGCTGGTTTCTATCACAGCAAAGCCGACTCGTCTCTTTTCATCTTTCACAAAGGGTCAAAAACAGCTTACTTACTACTTTATGTGGATGATATCATTCTTACAGATTCTTCTACTTCGCTCATGCAACACATCATCTCTTCGCTACATGTGGAATTTGCTATGACAGACCTTGGCCCGCTAAATTATTTTCTTGGAATATTTGCCACACGTACTACCTCTGGAATTTTTTTTATCTCAGAAGAAATATGCAACTGAGATTCTTGAGCGAGCACAAATGCTCAATTGTAGCCCTTGTATGACTCCAGTTGACACCGAGAAGAAGCTTTGACCTGAAGGATTACCCATCACTGATCCCACTTTATATCGCAACCTTGCCGGATCACTTCAATACCTCACGTTTACCCGGCCCGATTTGTCATATGCAGTTCAACAATTATGTCTTTACATGCACGATCCTCGAGAGCCACACCTTAATGCTATGAAGCGTGTACTCCGTTATCTTCGAGGAACCACTGACCTTGGATTACAACTATTTTAGTCTACTACATCACAACTTATTGCCTACTCTGATGCTGATTGGGCAGGTTGTCCGGCGACGCGCTGATCAACATTTGGATATTGTATTTTTCTCGGTGACAACCTCCTGACGTGGTCTTCTAAATGTCAGGACACGTTGTCTCGATCTAGTGCCGAGGCTAAGTATCACGGGGTTGCGAATGCTGTAGCCGAGACATCTTGGATTCGCAACCTCCTTCGTGAGCTTCATACCCCACTTTTCACAGCGACCTTGGTTTATTGTGATAATGTCAGTGCTGTATTCATGTCTGCAAACCCGGTGCAACATCAACGCACAAAACATATAGAGATTGACATTCATTTTGTTCGTGACAAAATCGCAGCAGGCCATGTTCGGGTTCTTCATGTACCTTCACGATTTCAGTATGCAGATATCTTCACAAAAGGTCTTCCATACCCACTGTTTGCTGATTTTAGATCCAGTTTGAGCGTTTTCAAATCTCCCGCTCCAACTGCGGGAGCGTATTAAAGGATATGTATTGGATATTAGTTGTAATAGTTATCCATTAGTCAATCATTAGCAATGTATTAGCCGTATGATTAGTTATGAGTTGTACTCACTGTTTTGGGCTCTAAACCAAGCAGTATATATATTGTATGTCTGTGTTATGGAATGACAAGAAAAACACATTATTCATCTTTTAATAACTAGATGTGTTGTTTAAGTTTCTTGTTTGCATGATAAAGGATTTATTCATAAATTTACAAATTCTGGTTTAACCATTTAATACAATGATATGATTTGTTTTAATTGTATTCGTGTTAATGGTATTTATAAAATTTATATGCATGATCTTACTTTTCAAATTGTGAATTCAACGTATTCTAATAGTAATAAGAAATCTGAAGCAAGTTTAGATTCTACTTATTTTTGGCATTCTCGATTTGCTCATATAAGCAAGAAGCGTATTGATAAGTTTCAACATGATGGACTTTTAAACTCAACGGATAATGAACCGTTTAATTAATGCGTCTCTTGTATATCTGGAAATATGACAAGGAAATCTATTCCGCATAAAACGGAAAAAATGAAAGATTTACTTGGATTGATTCATATGTCCACCAGGCCACACACTATCTATAACCTTGATAGTAACACAGTTTTCAGTGTTGTAAAAATCGACGTTGGCGACCGATTAATCGGGATAAATCGCTTGCCGGTGATCAACCGTCACAGTTTTCACGAATCGCCTTTATTAATCTGTTTGGTCAAAAGCAGATAACTCGAGGATAAATCAGTCAAATCAGAAAAATTGGATAAAACTGCCAACTCGGTTTCAAATATAAATCGATCAAATTGGAAAAAAATCGAATACATCGAATATAAATCGGTTAAATCGAACTAATTGAGCATATACTTTTAAAATTATATAGTATTATACATAAATAATCTAATCTAATCAATCATCGATTAATCTTCGTTAGACTAGTTAATCGCTTAACGGTACCTAACCGCCTAACTAACGTCCAACAAATTTTCAACCAAGACCTGCATTATATATCAGGCCCAGGGATACTAACAAACCCAACAGCTGGCCCAACCCAATTAAAATTCAAAACATTGGACTATCCATATTCCAAAACGGGTCATTCGAACCCATAACCCATTTCAAGAAAACCATCAGTCATCATCTTCCCCACACCAAAAAACCTGCAAAAAAAATGCGATCAAAGCTCCCATTAAACCCCATTACCAGACTCAAAAACCCTTCATTTCAAAATCCAAGACATGGGTTTTGCACCTCTTCAAAAACCCATCAAGAAACCATTAACCAAATCTCATCAATCCTCGTACAAAACCATACCCATCACGATTTCATTTCAAGATTCAACTCATTTCAACACCCATTAACCCCAAGTTTAATCCACTCTATCCTCGTTCAAAACCAATCATGCCACCCTAAAAAGCTTCTTCATTTCTTCACCTGGTCTGTTAATGACAAGGGTGTTGTTCCTAGTTTGGATTCCTATATGTTTCTTGCTATGTCTTTTGTTGGTTTTAATAGGTTAAGGTATGCTAGTATTGTTCTTGATCAGATGGTTGAAGCGCGTAAACCTCTTTCGGATGTTGTTAAGGCTGTTAGGGAGTTTAACGTTAGTTCTTTAGGTTTTACGCAGCTTGTTTACGCGTATAAGAGTAAATGTATGTTGGACGAGGCGGTTTTTTTGTTGTTGAGTTGTGGCGGTAAAGGTTGTTTTGTGAATACGGTTTGTTTTAATTCGTTGATGAGTGATTTGTTGAAATGTGGTAAATTGGATTTGTTTTGGAAATTGTGCGAGCGGTTGAGGGAGTGTGAGGTGGAGCGTGATGTTTATACGTATAGTAATGTGATTAAAGGGTATTGTATGAGCGGGAAAATGGAAGACGCGAAACGGGTGTTTTTGGAAATGGAGGAGAATGGGTGTAGTCCGAATTTGGTGACGTATAATTTGTTGATTGGCGGGTTGTGTCAGTATGGACTTGTTGACGAAGCTATTGGTTATGAGAAGGCGATGGTTGAAAAGGGTGTGGTTCCTGATGCGTATAGTTACTCGGTGATTATCGATGAGTTATGTAAAAGAAATAGATTTAGTGACGTGAAATTGGTTTTAGATGATATGAATAAAGCGGGGTTAAGAGCTAAAAGTGGTACTTACAGCTCTTTGATATTTGGGTTCATGCGAGAAGGTAAGATAGAGGAAGCTCTAACGTCGAACGATGATATGATTGATAAGAATTGTGAACCTCGATCCGCTTTGTGGTCTATTAACAATCTGATGAAGGATTTGTTGAGACTAGATAAAATGGAGTCTTTTTGGAATGTGTATGAGAAATTGTTGGTTAAGAAGTTAGAACCCAATGATTTTACGTATACTAATTTAATTGGTGGTTATGTAAGGGTCGGGAAATTGGATAAAGCAAAAACGATGTTTTCTGAAATGGGGAAAAAGGGTTATAAGCCGAGTTTAGTAACATACAATGTGCTTATTAATGGGTTGTGTATATCGGGTCTTGTTGATGAAGCGTTTGAATTGAAAAGTACTATGGCTAAGAGGGGTTTGAAACCTGATCTTTATACTTACACAAGTCTGATTGACGGGTTATGCAAATTGAAAAGATCGCATGATGCAAAGTTGCTTTTAGAAGACATGGCGTATGTAGGTATATCCCCTGATAATTATACTTATACTGCTTTGATTGACGGGTTTTTTAAGCAAGGTGAAGTCGATGAGGCGTTTAAAGTAAAAGATGAAATGGTTTCTAAAGGGCTTTCAGTTAATCTTGTGACGTTTAACTGCATAATAAACGGGTTATGCAAGCTTGGCCAGTATAAAGAGGCAATCAAGATTTTCGATGGTATGAAGGACAAAGGTGTATCACCCGATGTTTTCTGCTACAATTCGTTAATTCTTGGTATTTGTAAGGCTAAGAGAATGGAGGAAGCTCGGGGCTTTTTGACTCAAATGGTGGAAAATGGTGTAAAGCCGAATGCTTTCACTTATGGAGCAATTATTTCTGCTTATAATGATATAGCGGAAGTGAAGGCTGCAAACATGTATTTCGAAGAAATGATTGGTCATGGGATTGTGCCTGATCAAGTCATTTTGGCATCGATGATTGACGGTCATTGTAAGGAAGGTAACTCAACAGAAGCCCTCTCGGCTTTGAAAAATATTCTGGGGAAAAGTATTTTACCCGATGTACAAATTTACAACGCGTTCATTCAAGGTTTTTCAAAGAATCAGATGATGGAGTTAGCAATGAAGGTATACTCACAGGTCCGCGAGAAAAGTATGAGTCTTGATGTTTTTGCTTACACTTCTCTCATTTCCGGGTTCATCAAACAAAGTGACCTCCCGAAAGCTTTCGAGTTGTTTGATAAAATGCAGCAGGAAGACATTCGTCCAAATATTGTCACTTATAATAATTTGATTAACGGGCTATGCAAGATGGGTGACGTAAATAGAGCAAGGGAGTTGTTTGATGAAATCCGGGGGAAAGGTGTGATGGTGAATGCTTTGACTTATGCTACACTGATTGACGGGTACTGCAAGTCAAAAGATCTTATAGAGGCTTTTAGGTTATTAGATGACATGTCCATTAATGGGATTCAAGCAGACGAATATGTGTATGGATCTCTTGTGAATGGCTGTTGCAAAGAAGGTGATACCAAAAAGGGATTGTTGTTATTTGATAAAATGGTAAAGAGTGGGTTCTCATCTGCACCAATATTTAACACTTTGATTGACGGGATTTGCAAAATTGGGAAGACGAAAGAAGTAAACAACGCGGTGAAGAACATGCCTGGTTTCACGGATTTGATTTTTAATGATGTTACAATCTCGACACTAATACATCATTACTGCAAATCCGGAATGATAAAAGAAGCAGAAAATCTACTAATGGAAATGAAAACGAGGAAAATAACACCAACAATTGAAGCACACACGTCTCTTTTACATTCTTACATCAAATCAGGAGGAAAATCAAAGATCTTTGAGGATTTGATCGAATTGGATACCAGTAAAAACGAAGTATCAAGTCTCTTGCTTGACATTCTTTCTGAAGAAAAGAGTCTCAAGGAATCGTTAGAGCTTTTAAACCATCTATTAGTAAAGGAGCTTTGTTCTAGAAGTGTTTTTGATGGATTAGTAGATATGTTCTGTAAAAAGGGGAAGTTTTCTGAAGCATTGGCTTCCATCGATGAATTGAAGAAGAGAGGCATCAAACTTGGCTTTGACTCATGCAAGACGCTGATTCTTGGATTAAAGAACGGTGGATATGATGATGAAGTGGGTGGAGTTTTTGAAAAGATGGTGAAGTGTGGATGGGTTCCTGGCTCTACGAGCTTAGATGAGTTGATAAGTCAAGAAGAATCAGACGCGAAAGAGGTTAATACATCGAATGAAGCAGCATTGTGAGTTGATCATGTGGCGTGATTTTATTAACAGCCGATTCTTGAAAGTGCGGGTCAAAAATGGGTTGCACCTTGTCGGTTTGTCCACATCAAGTTGGTCAAGGATAAGATGATTCACTTCCCCGTGATATATGAAAGGTATTTTGAATTCTTTATTTTTCGAAGTTTTTTTTTTTTACTTTTTTGCTTGCAATAGCTTTAGAACTTAGAGAGTATCATATTCTTAATGCCAACAATATTTTTATTTGTAGGCGAGATAAATGCTGCATTGCATCGAGCTTGTGAAATATGAATTAAATTGCTTCAAGCTTATCTGGACTGAATCATTTTTCATGGAGGAAAAGGTGAAGGAAGGATTTTGATGATGATAAGTTTCGTTTTGATAATGACAGCAGCAAATAGCAGCTGGCATGAGTACAATTTTGGTTTCTTTAGAAAATTTTTGGTTTGATTTTGTATCGATAGTTTTGGATATTTATAGGATCCCTAGGAAATTAGATACTAACACGGCAAATCATGATGGATAATTGTTAGAGATTTTGAGACTTAGTTGAGATTTGAGATACGGTTGTTTTACAACCATCGCTGTACATAAATTCAATTGACACCCTATAATAACCATTGAAGATTTAGAACTTATTTGTTGTGTTTTGCTCAGTATGTTTTTTTAATCGTAAATTTTATGCAGCATATAAATAATTTTCATACCCCTGAAAAACGGCTGCTCATTTCGTATCTTGAAGAAAGTCAAGCAGGAATAGATGGCCCGCCCCTAGCTTATTCTTATTATTCTCCATACATCCATCCCTGTAATCGTAAAAAAATCAAACGAGAATCTGAAGCAGAGAGTTTGAGAAGGCTGACTACCTTTTCTGTTCAGAACGTAAGATTTTTATCTTCCTTTGTTTGCAGATATATTTTTCTTTTTGAATTTTAGGTTTGAAGTTAAATTATGTTTTTAGAGAATGAGGAATTGTTGTTGGTGATGCGTAGAGAAGGGTCAATGTTGTTCGGATGCGTAAGGTAAGCTTCATTCAAACTTTGTAGGTCAAACCTAGTTGTATAGACCCTGAGAATGTCTCTCCCTACCTCATGAGTCCAACGCCCCTCTTTGTAGATTAATGTTTAATCCTTTCCTTTTTTAAAGTTCTCTAATCCATTTTTTCTAGAGGTAGCAAAATGGGTAGGTTGAGTAACTTGTCAAGACGGGTCGGGTTGACTCGATTTGTTTTTTCTCTCAAAGAGAATTTGAATGTTTTATGATTTTTATACACCGGAAGACTTCTGACTTTTTGAATCCTTATAACCAGTTTCTACTTTCTTTCATTTCTAAAACTTTGCCATTTGATATATAATCGCCCCAAATCAGTCCAGTTATGCTTATGTAAATCGATTCTAGGTGTCAACTTGATTCCTAATTGAAAAAAAAATCTCAAAAGGTGAGTTAAATATCTATTAGAATTCAAGCATAATGTTTAATTATTTTGTGCTGATAACTTTAAGTTTTAGTGTTGGTAAAGAAGCTCTCTAAAACATGTATATTATCGCCTTCTTAGTATCAATGTTCAAAGTTGATGTAATGAGCATAAGAAGTAGTTAACATCCTATTTGTATGTACCCTGAATCTCTTAATGGCGTTAAATGTGGACAACTAAAACCTTGTTCTGCTGCTCAAAATAATCTGGAATGTAAATACATGTTTGTTGTGGGTAGAATGTTGTGATGGAATTCAAAAGCTGTAGGGTGGCACAATACATATGTTGAAGAGGTTAAACCATACTAATACAGTGAATTTGAGTTGCCATTTTATTTTTCGGGCATGAAGCGGGTTGGGCCGGCTGTGTTCCGCCCGTGTTGGCTCATCAACAGCTTTTGCAGAATATCCGATTTGATAGCTGTAAGTGCTTAAACAGATTTAAACCCACTAAAACATTAATTTACCTATATACTAAAACACATCGCGAATGCTGCCAAAAAGTCTTAGCCCTTGAGCACGCTCCTGTTAGCCCGGCTGTGTGGTCCAACAACAACAAGCAAGCCAAGCCAGAATTATGTTTGCCGACATTTAATTCTTCATGAAGAATCGAGACAGCAGTTTTCTCAAATCCAGTGAACCAATTGCTGGACAATATGCTGCGGAAATGTAAGTAAATCCTGATTTTATTTCATCTTTTTAATGGTCTATCTATGAAATTTATTGGATTATTGTGTTGTGTAGAAACAAATAAGACGGAAATCCAAGGTTGACGAAAGGGCCATTTAACGTCTTCTTATGTTTAGGTAAGGATAGTTTTTTTACAGAGTTGTAGAATGTTTTACTTTAAATAATTATTTGAAGTTAATTGTTCACGTTAAGTTGATTATCACTTCTGGGAGTAGCGTTAGGTAGAAATTAACCTAACGAAACCTATGAAATTAGCTTAGATTATGTCTTCAAAAGATATTTGCCTACTCCGCCGATAATTGGATGTGGTTGTTATCTTCACTACATTAGCAAAACCTATGAAAGTTGCCGAGTTTTTCTTCTCATTTTATGCAGAGCAAACAACTTACACTTATTGCTGATGCTGATACGCCTTGCTTCTGACGCAACCTGGTGCTGCTGATGATGCTGTATGTTGCTGCTGCTGTTGATACATCTTGCTGCTCCAGTCAGGGGTGTTCGTTAAATGGATTGGATCGAAAATCTACTCCCACCGGTAATGTGAAAAAGTTGCAAAACGTTTTCCTATCCGCATTTCATACATCTTGCTGCTGCCTTCTTTCTTCCAAGTTGATGGTCACCAACGTCATTTTTTAACAGGGAGGTTGAATTCAAGCATGCACAAACCTAGATGATAAGTGCTACTTCGATTCATTGATCAAGGTTGGTTCGTGCTATCCCTTAAGAAACTATTTTTGCGAGAAAGGTTGAGGAATTCAGCCGTGTAGTCACATTATATGTTTAGGGTGCCCATTCTAACCTTTTTAGCAGACACGCTATATATAGAGATTAATGTTATATGTGTATGCTTGTGGCAGGTGCCGAGAGTGTGATGGTAAAGGGTTCGTGAGGAAATTGGGCCACTATGGAAGAACACAGACCAGGCGCTGCTGATCATCCACCAGAAGAATTTGATTTATGGATAGGTCAGATAATTTCACACTGCAAACTGCTTGTTAGCTAAAATATAAACATAATAGCAGACTGGGCCACTGGCTTCTTTCATAGCTTTGTTTAGCTTAACATCAGGTAATCGGCTCATTTGGTGTTTAAGTATATGTCGTACATAGTTTTGTTTGAATGTCTCTTTCTTATAACAGCTTATGAATCCATTTTATGTCACTGAATCCGATCTCATATTTCTTTGATATGGTCATTTTAATGGTTGCAGCCTTGCTACATTGATATCATTACGTCGCGGTTACTATTCATATTATAATCGCTGATAAATCCACCCCCTAACAGATTTTAATGGTTGCAGCCTTGCTACATTGATATTATTACATTTCCTATTGTGGCATCGGAAATGTAATAACAGACTTTGATGTCTGGTCAATTTGCCAGCACCGCAGTTCTAAAATTTGTAGTCTTATCATGTTAATCTGTTATATCATTTGAGGTATCAAAAACCTCTTGGTCAGATAACGCAAACCACCCTGGTCTTAATAAGCAGTTTACAACTACTTAATTTTAAAAACCAATATATAATCCCAAACACCTCTTTAGATCTGTAAAGAATAAAGTAAATTGCCAAATGTTATTTGTTTTAATCTACCACAGATACAGCTAGCGTGCACTCCATGCTGGGACGACATCATGGAAGCCTAGCGGGTATTTATCCAACGATAGTTTAAGCATTAGATTTTTAACTATTTTTAAAGTTGCTCTCAGTTTCAGTCTAACATGTTGATAAACAAATACAGATTTTTTTTTTCTTTTTCTGATAAAAGTATAAAAAATTACATAGGATGAGATACAAGAAACGTAATACATATTTACAAATATGATAGGTATGTTCTTGGTTCGGCGAATTTTGAAGTTTATTTGGAACTTGGATATTGCGAGTTCCCGGGCTGCAGAAATATATGGACCGGACACATTTTTTAGCACAAAGCATCCAGGTGACACCTGCTTGTCATTTTGTTTCACAGGTTATCCTGTAAAATCAAATCCAAATAAACGAAACGAATGTCTATGTTTTATCGTCTCTTTTCTCAGATCAAACACACACACACATAGAGATACTCATAGAATATGCTACCAAAAAAGAAGGAAGAAAGCAATCTGGGCCATCCAATTTTCCATCATCTAACGATCAATATTAAAAACACACACCATATATAAACAATAAAAAATAATAAAAAACACACACAACCCTCCCACTTTCTCTCTCTAACAACCCGATCTAACAAACATTCAGATCTAAAATCCATCTCGCCGGAATAATTTAAAACTCGCCGGAATGATATAAAAATAACAAAACCCTCGCCGGAAACCATTACTATCACAAATCTATAACCTATATATTCATAAAAGCTTGTAACCCTCGCCGGAAAATAAAAAAAACTCGCCGGAACCCTAATCAAGCAGAAAAATGGATGAACCTGATTCAGATGACGTTATGGTAGTGGTTTCTCAACTTGATTTGAATAAAAGTGATGCATCAGAACAGTGTTCTTCAGAAAAAGTAAAAGATGGTTTTCCAGGTAAATTATCGTTCTGAGGTTGTTTTGTTAGTGCTAAATGGAAATTACATGTAATTCTGTGTGAATTACATGTAATTTTTGTATTAAAATAGTTTGTTAGTGCTAAATGGAAATTACATGTAATTCTGTGTGAATTACATATAATTTTTGTATTAAAATGGTTTGTTAGTGTTAAATGGAAATTACATTTAATTTTTGTGTGAATTACATGTAATTTTTGTATTAAAATGGTTTGTTAGTGTTGAATGGAAATTACATGTAATTCTGTGTGAATTACATGTAATTTTTGTATTAAAATGATTTGTTAGTGTTAAATGGAAATTACATGTAACTCTGTGTGAATTACATGTATTTTTGGCAATAAAATGGTTTATTAGTGTTGAATGGAAATTACATGTAATTCTGTGTGAATTACATGTAATTTTTGTAATAAAATAGTTTGTTAGTGTTGAATGAAAATCACATGTAATTCTGTTTTTTAAATACAGGTATGAAAACCTAAAGAGCAACAGTTTTTGCGCAAGATGAAACACCTGGTGGATCAGTAAATTGGGAGCCTCGTGTACATGGAATTCATATACCAAAAGAGGGAGATACTTATGATACATTGGAAGAAGCTTTTGATATGTATTCAAATTATGCTGAAAAGGGAGGCTTTGAAGTTAAAAAATCAGGACAAAGTAAAACAAAATCAGGAATGGTAAAACACAAGTACATTACTTGTAACAAAGCGGGAAAACCAACACGTGTTGATTTTGACACATTGGATCCAAAAAATAAAGGTAAACAAATTAGAAACACAACGCACCACGTGACTGGTTGCAAAGCTCAGATAAAGTTACTGTTGGATATTGTTACCGGAAAATACAAGTTAGTACAATTTGTAGCAAAACACAACCACTATCTTCTACCAGAAGTGTACCAACACTATACAAAGAAACAACGAAAAATGCCTCAATCCGAAAAGACGTTTGTTGTAAAAGCTGCAGCAAATAAACTTGGTGCAACGCGTGCTCACAACTTCTTAAGTAGCATCAAAGGTGGTGATGAATATGTCATGGGACGACCGCTGATTTTAAGAATACCCAGAGGGATGTTACTAAATTTATTGGGGAAAATGATGCACAAATGCTAATAAACAAAATGGAAAACAGAAAGTTGTATGTGCCGAACTTTACATTTGAATATAAGGTAGAAAATGATGAAATGGTTGCGATGTTTTGGGCGGATGAAGTTGCAAAGTGCTATTACAAAGAGTTCGGAGACATAGTATCTTTTGATGCAACCTCCAATAGCAACAGGTAAGTTAATTGTTTGTAATTCTTGTATGTTTATACTTTTTTATTAGTGAATTACATGTAATTATGTGTGAATTACATGTAATTCTGTGTGAATTACATGTAATATGTGTGAATTACATGTAATTCTAATCAGATGTATTTCTATTAGAATTACAAAGACAATATTTGAATTACATGTAATTCACACAGAATTACATGTAATTCTTGGTAGAATTACATGTAATTCTTGGTAGAATTAGATGTGATTCAGGAATGTAGATTTTAATACATTGATATGTTATATAGGTACAACATGAAGTTTGTACCATTCACTGGCATCGACAATCACAAAAAGTGTGTGACACTTGGTTCAGGAATGATTTTACATGAAGATAACGAATCATATACGTGGTTGCTAACAGCATTTTTGTCCGTCGTTGGAAAAGAGCTGACAATGATTGTAACCGATCAGGATGGAGCCATGAAGAGAGCTATTGAAGCCGTTTTTAAAAAACAAAACACAGACTATGCATGTGGCACATTTCCCAAAAGATCCCATCTAAGGTATTTTTGTTCAAGTTAGAAACTGTTTTTTATGAATCACATGTGATTCATAATCGAATCACATGTGATTAATAATAGAATCACATGTGATTCATAATAGAATCACATGTGATTCATAGTAAAATCACATGTGATTCATAATAGAATCACATGTGATTCTACTTTATTTCTATGTGAATGTTTTGTTAGTGTTCAATGCAAATCACATGTAATTCTGTGTAAATTACATGTGATTTTTTGAATAAAAATACCTTGTTAGTGAATGAATGCTAATCACATGTAATTCTGTGTGAATTACATGTGATTTTTGGAAAATTTTTTTTTAGTGCTAATGACTTTATATCTTCAAAACAGATTTGTGAAGAAATATACAAAAGGGCGTTCAAAGAACGATTTGATAGGCTCATTTAGAATATGTGAACCAAAGAATTTTGAAGAGAGATGGGGGTTATTGATAGATGAATTTGAGTTGAAAGAAAACAAGTGGATGACAAAAATGTATGATCTTAGAAAAATGTGGATTCCCGATTATTTTATCGACTCTCCTTTGTTTGGCTTGATGATGACGACTTCAAGGTCCGAAAGTGAAAATTCTTTCTTTAAAAGTTTCACAAGCCAAGGGTCAACACTTGTTGGTTTCATGATGTCATACGAATCAGCAATGGAAAGGCAAAGACACATGCAAGAGAATTTGGACTTCCAAACGCTTGATGCGGCTCCAACATATAAAACAATGTTGGATATTGAACGTCATGCTACAAGAATATATACAAAGACAATATTTGAATTTGTTCAACATGAAATAGATGCCGCTTGCTGGAATTGTACGATACAAGGTTTACAAAATAGTGAAGGATGTGAGACTTTCATCATTAGAGACAAAGCGGCAAATTCTTACAGAACTATTTACACCAAAAGTAGAAAAGAACAAGACAAGGAAATCGCAGCAGAGAAAGCGACAGAAATAGACTACAAGGTATAATTTACATGAATTACATGAGGTTTTAAAAAGAAATAAATAGGCTCTTAAAGGAATTACATGTAATTCACACAGAATTACATGTAATTATGATGAGAATTAATAATAATTACATGTAATTCTAAACAAAATAATAAATAATGAAATTACATGTGATTCTAATGTAAATTCTTTGTGTTTTGGAAAAAGGTACTAAGAGTTATAGAAGACGGGTCAGTGGTTTGTTCTTGTAGACATTTTCTACGATATGGTTTTCTATGTCGACACATATTTTGTGTGTTCAAGAACCGTGATGTTAATGTTATTCCCAAGGAATAAATTTTGAGGAGATGGACAAGAGAGATAATACCACCTGAGCATCGAAGACAAATAAACAGATATGGGGAAAAGAATGTAACCGCTGAAAGGCTTTCAAACGAGGTGAATTTTGTTGTGGATGATTGTTTATTCTTATTGAGCAAAGATGAAGAGAGGTTGGCAGCTTATCTTGAAAAGTTTAAAGTGATATATGAAGAAATAAAAGCTGATATGCCTAATCCTCCTTCAAGAAAAACGGCAGATGTTATTGGTGCTTTGTTTGCAATTTCTGAGCCTGATCATCTAGATGTGAACAATCCAACGAAGGCTGCAAACAAAGGGGACCATCCAAATGATGGAAAAAAACTAAAAAAGGAGAACGACTGAAAAGTGGAAGAGAAAAAGCACTTAAAGTTCGAAAGAAACCATTGAGGGTTTGTGGATATTGTAAAGTGGAGACGCGTGAGCATACAAAAACAACTTACCCAAAGAACCCAAAGGCAAAGAAAAAGAAGGTGTCACCAATTATTGATGTTTGAACACTTTTGATTTTATGCTTTGATAAGATTTCATTTACTTCATTTTTTTCATTTCCCAAAACATATGTTTAAGATTCCAGAACCTATGTTTAAGTTTTCAGAACCTATTTTTAAGTTTCCAGAATCTATGTTATAATTCATTGGAAAATTACATGTAATTTACGTTTTAGGTCAACATCAATATGATTTTCTATTGATTTACATGTGACAGAGTTGAGGTACTTATGTTTTTTGGGGAACATAAAAATGAATTACATGTAATTCTGTGTGAATTACATGTAATTCTGTGTGAATTACATGTAATTCTGTGTGAATTTCATGTAATTCTATGTGAATTACATGTTATTCTGTGTGAATAAGGTAAGTGGCAAGGGATTTCAGTGAGTGATTCTGTATGAATTTAATATAATTCTAAGTAAATTCAATGTCACAAAACACATAACCATAATCTGATCTAACTTCATTACACATAGCCATGACACCAAGTTATACTCAATTGAGCATGTCACAAAACACATAACCTAAAATACAACATATAAAAAGTACGAAATAACATAATGTATCCAAACAACAAACTTCATAGAACTTTTGATGACCTAACTTCTTTCTCGCTCCTCCCTGTTCTTTAGTGCATCACAGACCATCTCGAGCTTTTGATTACCTTCATTCTTGTCAAACTCCAGGGCTAGTAGACGCATCTTATCAGCATGACAATTATGCTCATGTAGGAGCATCTTTGTAATAAATTTGTAGCAAAATTCTCAACATGTCACGTTGCATTCTGAACTCTGGGACAAGCCCACAATCCCAATCCGCAACTGCTCCGCCAACATATGTCTCCATGTGAAGCATTATGAAGATTCCACAATCCCGAGAATTCTCTTTAGTCATCCACTTCAATTTTGGAGTTTTTGCTCTCTTCAATTTCCTGATGGAATTATGCTTCTTATGATTATACAACTGTAAGTGTCTTGCAAACAAAGCCCTCTACAAAAAAAAGACGGATAAATATTTTGTAATCCAACATGAATCACATGTATTTAACACGAATTACATGTAATTCTGTGTGAATTACATGTAATTAATAGAAAAATTACATGTAATTAACAGAAACTTACAAGAAGATCACAGACATCCTTGTACTTTCCCTCATAAGGTGCTCCAGAACCACTGTTATCTAGAACAGTCATCGATGCTACCTTTAGGTTGAAGACAACCACATAAAAATGGCCAGACATGTAAATCGGGAAAAAAGCCTGTTTTTAACAAACCAAAAATTAGAAGAAAAAAAAATTATAACAATTTTTTTTTAATTATTTACCAATTCAACGCCTTCTAATGCCAGACCACCAACATCGTGTTCAAATTGAGCGGAAATTTGCTTTGAAAATCGGTCCCATATATCAGCATCCGTTTTCAATCCTCCATTAATCATCTCTTGAGTTTGAATATAAAAAAACATTAATTTATGACAAAAAGAACAAATTTACTTTTGGTGCAGAAAAATCACTTACAACGCATCCGGTTGGAAAGAAGTGCCTTATTGGCATACGAGGATCTCGGAAACGCTCTTCATAATTCAGAATTGAGGAAAAACAATCTAACACGTTTGCATCAACCCAAAGGCAATGAGATAGTGTTTCCAAATCCAAACGAATTCCAAGTACTTTGTGTCTAGAAAGTGTGTCAAACACATATTCCCTGTTAAAAAGAAATAAATAAATACATAAAAAACATTGTCTTGTGGTTTACATGTAATTATATGTAATCATACCAGAATTACATGTAATTCTGGTATAATTACATGTAATTATACCAAAATTACATGTAATTCTGGTATAATTAACTCTAATTGAATAAATATTAATTTATATTTAACGAAAATGAAAATAACTCACTCTTTATCACCCTGCATAGCAAACATACTAGAGCCCAGAAGAAACTCATTTCTAGTAAGTTTGGGAAGAACTCTTGTCTTTTTGTTCACATAAGGAGATGTCAGGAATACCGAAGGTTTCACAACTCGTTTCCCCGGACTAGGACTTTGATTCAAAACACGAACCGATATTCTATCAGGAGTAACAGGGGCATTCTCATTATCAAGGCATCATCCGGAGCATGCTCTGGTGGTTCACCATGTCGACCATGTTGACCCTGAATAAATAATAAAAAACATACTTAATATACATTAAAAAATAATAAACTTTGGAAAAACGAACTAATAAAAGTTTGAAACTTACAGAAAAATACTCGTCGGAAGGCGATCAATCTCATTTCCAACTTCTTCTATGTTTTCATCTAACCACTGTGAAAAAGAGTCCGGTGTACTCATTATCTCAAAATCTTCATCAACTTGAACTTGATCGGATTCTTTTTCAACATATGTTTCTTTTTGAACAATGGTCTCTTCAATAGTAGGCACCTTATCAAAAACATTCCCAAACAAAGGAGGAATTTCTGAAATAATTGGATCATCTTCGCTAAGAATCTTTTCACCTTCACTAGGAATCTTCTCATCGTCACTACGAATCTTCTCATCATCACTTGGAATCTTCTCATCATCACTGGCAAGCTTCTCATTGTCATTCTGCACATTATCGTCACCACTACCACCATTTCCATCCTTATGCTCATCAACAGCACCACTACCACTCTTATCATTTTCATCGTCCCCGTCACTACCATCATCATCATTCAGATCATCATTATCATCTTTAGGATCATCATTATCACCTTTTGGATCATCACTCTCATCATCGCTCTCATCATCATCATCGCTTGGATATTCATATTCATTCGGATTTTGGAAAAATGTGTAATACTTTCTATGAAGCTCACGAAACTTAGGATCATCCGGATATTCACTAGCACCTACCAACAAGTACTCTTCCAAACACATCTCTCTAGACAAATTACTTTAAAACTTTCTTCAGCTTGGAGATACAAATCCTATACAAGTTTATGATTTATATCAAATGATACTCAAAGATAATAGTTCAATGAATTACATGTAATTCTAGTATAATTACATGTAATTATATCAGAATTACATGTAATTCTGTGTGAATTACATGTAATTCTGTGTAAATTACATGTAATTATGTAAAAAGAAAAAATAAAACCTTCTGGTATAAGTACCTCTTTAGAAGAATGATTACGAGAAACAAAACCTTCTGTTCTTTGATTTTCATCTTTAGTCCATTCTTCATTCAGTTCTAAAAGACCCAAAACCTGTCCATCTAGCTCTAGTTGCTCTCTTTTTCTCATTAAAATTGAGCTCCAGGTTTTGATAGCTGTGCGATCTCGAAGAACATGGAACCTATCAAACTTCATGGAATCTAAATACAAAAGCTGGAAAAAAATACATGTAAATAACAAGACTTTATCTAATTTAAAAAATTAAACAAAAACATTCAAAGAAAATTACATGTAATTCATCATGAAATTACATGTAATTCAACATAAATTCAAAGAAAAGTACAAACTTATAATTAAGAAGGTGAACGGGCCAAGGTAAGGATTTTTTGGTTTATCAGGAAGTTTACAGTCTAGTAAGCCTTTGTATACATACTCACACCAGTTTATCTTAGAAGCATCTGTATCTTCTCGAATACGTCTAACAACATCCAAGCATACTTGACCATTCAAAGCATCAACTTTGCCCATTGTATTGGTAAACAGAGTAAGAAAGTTGACTCTAAAAAGGAAGTCATCTTTCTTAGACAAAACCAACTTGGCAGCTATATCAGGAACTCTTATATCCTTCCTACTTTTTGGGGAAAACTGTCCAACCCAAAGCTTAACAAACTTATCATCCAACAGTCTCTCTTCTAAAGAAAATAAAGATTGTCCGTTCAAAGGAACACCTAACATTTCATGGACTTTCTCTTCGTTTACCTTAATTGAGTCGCCCGTTTCCAAATTGAAAGTAGATGTTTCCGCATCAAAGCGTTGAATACAATACCTTCCCATCCTTCCTGGTAACTTATCAATTTGAACATCATAGAGTGAGATAAAACCTATATGTGCTAAAAAACGCTTCATATTAACTCCATGACATCCATGAATAGCAGAAAAAAGTGAAGAAGCAGCCGCCTTTGGACGAATTGACGGATAAGAGTCAAGATACTTTTTGTGAGCAACTTCTTTCGGCAACAACTCTTTTTCCTTCTTTATTCTTTTGTTGACACTACTGCCTTCTCCTATTTCTTCAGTTTTAGCCAACTTCCAAATTTTCATTAAAGAAGGGATATCCTTTACATCCAGAATTGCTTCCTCATCCAACTCAACTTCCCTTTTACGTTTCACATCATGAAGCTTAACATTAGCTGTTCGCTTACCAAGCCTATCATCTTCTGTGTGAACAACAGAGTCAACATCACGTTTGCGCTTAACCAGCGCCTTGGAAGCAGGATTTGGAGTGGGCTTCGAGGACTTCTTGGCAGCAGGCTTTGGAACGGGCTTGGATGCCTTCTTCAGAACAACCTTGGAATGCGGCTTAGTAGCAACCTTTGAAGCCTAAAAATCCGGATTGGAGGCCTTCTTGCCAACAACCTTGGAAGGCGACTCAACAACAACCTTTGAAGCCTTAGAAGCCGACTTTTTAGCAGCCTTAGGAGGAGGCTCAGTAGCAACCTTTGAAGCCTCAAAAGCTGGCTTGGAGGCCTTCTTACCAACAATCTTTGAAGCCTTAGAAGCCGGCTTTTTAGAAGCCTTGGGAGGCGGCTCAGTAGAAACATTGGAAGCTTCAAAAACCGGTTTGTTAGCAGACTTGGAGGAATACCTTAGAACAGGACTAGATTTTTTCTTCCCACCTAGTAAACTCGTCTTGGAAGCCAACTTAGGATCACTCCGTAGAACTGGTATCTCCGTGTGAACTTGAACATTCTGACCAGCAACCACATTATCTGTAACATCCCTAGTATTCTCCGTACTTAACTCAAGCAAATTCGAACCAACAATCACCGACACCCCCCCAACAGCATTCAAACTCACACGACCACCCGTATTCTCATCAAGACTCCAAACACCATCAATACCCCTGGGAGAAACTCGAAACCTACTACTTGTAGCTATACCTTGTCTCTCGGTACCAAAATTAATACCCGATATAATAGGGTTAAAAACACCTGAAACAAAATAAAAATAAAAATAGCATCAGTAAACTTATAAAAAACAACATTTAACAAATTCCATAAAACACATTAGAATTACATGTGATTCACACATAATTACATGTAATTCACACATAATTACATGTACTTATGTGTGAATCACATGTAATTCCACACAAAAACAAAAACACCCGTCGACAACATACAACTATCACAAAATACTAATTTGTATCGGTTAGTTCTACAATACAAGTATAGAAGTGGTCATTAGAATGACATCATACAACTAACACCTTAAATTCCAATACTAAATACAAAGTTAACTATACGATGTTTATAAACATTGACAAATAGTATCACATCATCATATAAAGTAGCTAAAACTTTTATTGTACAATGACAGACTATAAAAAATCAACATAATAACAAAAGCGCCTCTCCTTCCCATTTTTCACATTTTTGGCTGCTCCTTTAGAATACCAACACAATAATGTATTATCAATACATTCCTATATCGGTTTTATTCTCGAGTTTCAACATAATTCTTAAAAATCTAAAAACATAGACAAATATAATGCAAATGCAATAAGAAACAACGTGTATATGAATAACACAACAACCTAACAAATCTCAACCATGATACAGCTACTTATTAACCCATAATCGTATCATCGTTCTTCTCGATTATCACACCTAAAAACTAAACATCTATTTCTCCTTCAATATAAAAACCTTCCAAATCTAACATCGACAACTAAACTAAATAATATTATGCATATTTCACAAGCAGAATGCACCAACAATCGTAAAACTGACACTCCAACAGTCAAATCAAATCATAGAACCATTTGGTTTAACATACACGGAGACGCTATGAACACATAATCTCTATAAAACTTTAGGAAAACAACTAACATGCCCCAATTTAAATCAACAACTACATACCATGAGATTATACATAATTACACGTAATTATAACACATCAAAAACAAAAAAATCATTCAATCAAATAAATCAAAAATATAACGGCCACAATTCATTCGTAATAACATTATGCTAAAAACTAAATAAGCAGCTAATAAGTCAAAAAGCAACATAAAAATAAGAAAAAAGAAAGAATAAGCAAAAAGTCCTAAAAAACTTACTAAGCTGTTGAGCCGGATAGGTGATTGCATCAGAAACACCAAACAAAGACGATTCGGGCAATGGATCGCCTTTAGAAGCACTGATTTCATGTCGAATATCCATAATCGAATGGTCAGATCATACGATTTGGGGGTTAGGGTTACGGTTTGAAAGAGAGAGGAAGATAGAGAAGATATGAAATGAAATGACGGAGGAAAGGATTTGGGGGAAGGGTTTGATAAATTTAATAAGTAGTATTACGAAAATACCCTCCAAGATATGATCTCAGCCATCCAAATTTTTTAAGAATGAACGGCGGAGATGGTTTCTTTTTGTCTTTTTTGGTAGCACGTTCCCTCCAGAACTTTTCTCCACACACATAAGCTTATTCAATCCATCATCCTGATCCAAAATACATACTCCATATTAAAAACACACACAAACCAAAAATCATCAACAAATCACGTTACAAATTAAAGAAAAAGATGTGATGCTATTGAAGAACAAATCACCAGGTTATATCATCATCAATTATATCTTTTTAGCTTATTTACTGTAAATAAGCTTATAAATTATCATCATTTTTATTATGATGAATTATAAGCTAACTTATTAGCTTATTTTCATGAATTATAAGATTTTATGGCTTAATCTCACTTAAAAAATTTGGCGTGACCTGTTAGTGAAGTATCATATATGATATATTTTATCATATATGATGTAAGCTAAAATATCATATATGATAAAATATATCATATATGAGAAAATATTTCATATATGATTATGCGCTTGAAAATTGAATTAAATCTTCTTATTTGTGTAGAAAATGTTGTTTACAAGGAATATTGAACATTACAAGCATCCAAAAGGCCAAGAAGCTTAATCAAGAAGCTCGTGAATTTTTATTTTACGTTTAAAATGTATTGTTTGTTTTTTCCTTGAAATCTCCTAATGGAGTTTTGACGTATATGAACGATTTTGTAATCAATTGGTATCTTGTACAACGTCTTGTTAATATGGTTTAACTTTCTTGGTATTATGTCATGATGATTTTGATAAATTAAGCCATATATAATAATGCACTATCATATATGATAATGCATTGTCATATATGATACTCAAGAAAAACTTGAGTATATTAAATAAAGAATCTGATGAATTCATGATTACAATAAAGAGTATGCACAATTAATAATTAAACCCTTGTTCATAACATAAAAAATGTACTTATGAACATAATCATAGATGATAATTCAAACAGAACATAACCTAATGTAAAATCATATATGATACACATCTGATATCATATATGATAACCATTTATACAAAATCAAAAGATGCAAACAACATTATTATTAAAACTACTCTGCTTTTTCAACAATAAACTACTGTTAAAACATATTATCAAATGATGAATTCATGAACAACGCCTGTTCCGTCTTGATCATTATAACATATCCGTGCACATCCTCTTGTTATAATCAATATCCCTCTCTGCTTTGCTCCAAATCGGGCAATCACACCACCTCTGTCTGACTACATTAATAAAAGATAGAAAAGAACATATTATGCAAAATTTTAACACCAAAAAGAATTACTCATATATATGATAGAAGGCATGTTTCAAGAATTTATACAGATTTTCTGAAAAAGACTCATCCAAAATCTGTTTTTCTTATGGTTTGTTTGATATATCATATATGATAGTTATATCATATATGATAAATGATGATATATCATATATGATATATAACTATCATATATGATATATCAAGCTTATTACAGCCCACATCAATAAACTTAATTTAACTTACATAAAATACCTTATGATTCGTCAAAATAAGCTAAGAAGCTAGCTTATTTATAACTCTCATATAATTTGTAAGCTTATTCACATAACTCCTATCTAATTCACAAAATTATTCATAACTCTCATCTTATTCAAACAAATAAGCTTATTCACATAAATCATTTAATTAAAAGCTACTTAAAATAATTTGATCAAAATAAGAATAATCAGTCGGAATAATTTGATCAAAATAAGAACTATCAATCATTATATTTCATTCAAAATAAGCTAATGACAATAAATTAATAAGCTTATTCAAAATCAAATAAGCTAAAAAAATAATAATATATTATGAGAATACAAACCTGACATTAATCCGTGTTAATTAGTCAATCTAATTAATCGATTTGTGATGGATTAACGATGATGTTCGTGATGGATTTGTGATTATTCGTTTCGATATGTAGAGAGAGAAACTAGATCGGGGTAGAGAGAGAAGTAATATACGGTGTGTGTGTGTGTGTGTGTGTGTTTTATGAGAAAGAAATGATAAAAAGGTTTATATAGTGGGCGGGTGAAATGACAAAAATACCCCTGTAGTGTAAAATGAGGATTTAATCACAGCCATTAGATGATAGGGAGATGGAGGATGGGGATGAGTCCCCTCATATCTTAGATAAGTTTGGTATCCAAATGAACTTAAATCAACTTTTATTTATAAATTAGAAAGTTACATAATAAGCATATGAAATTAAAGAAAAAAAAAACTAAATCATGATTCGAACTATTACCTTCTTCTGCAATGGTTAACCATTTCTTTCATATCATGAACGGATCCTAGCAACACGATCGTAACTGCCACCTAGCTGTTCAAGTTTTTCATATCGGCTCAATGAACCCTCTCTCAAAAGCACTGAAACCGTACTTGATAAGCGGATGTTAGGCAGTGCCTCCACGCTCAACAATTCTGGAGCACATATATGTAGTTGATCCACGTATTGATTCAACTCAAACATCAAATTGCTCTTGAGTTCGACATGAGCTACAAGTTCTTGTCTTAGCGCCTAACGGTAGTTCTCTCGGATCTTTTGGTTTCGTATCCATAGTGAGTGTTGTGTGCAAATATGGGAATTGAAATTTGGAAAGTATGTTGGGAAGTTGTGTTTAAACAATGGTGAAGTTGTGGGTATATATAAGTTAAAGAAGGGTAGTTCAATTTTTATATACAAGATGTAACGGGTAAAAAGGGGTTCACAAAATTATAAAACTCACCCACACTGAGTTTCTCACCATTGAGGCTTCTTTTTCTTCCTTGTGAGTATGCCATTTTGGAGACTCACCCGTGAGTAGCGAACTACTCGGTAAGTTGTGCACCACCCCGGGTAACCTTAATATATATTGACGTTAGGCGATACTGGTTTAGCAACGTGGATTTTAATATTAAAATATAAACTCTTCACCACGCCTGAGTTGAAAAATAAGAATAAAAAAACTTACAAACGCAGCCTAAAACTATGCGAAAAGTTACTAAAATATATTGAACTTTTTTTAAATCTATTTACGACTTTCTTATATAACAGAATTTAAATATCAAATATTGGACGTATGTCTATCGAATCATCTGTAAAAAGAATATACTACCGTTGAAAAGATTTTTGAATTTCGATTAAAAGACCCTAACACTCCAACACTCCTGACACACATACGATTTTATAATAATGTTCTATCTTAGTTTATATTTTACGAACAATTTCGTTTAACAAAAAATAGCGTAACTCTAGGCTTTGTAGCGGAGTGCTATTTAATTTTTTTTGTAATATACATATAGAACTTTATCAATTCGGGATTTTGGGTCACAAAAATGTATATTTTATAGTAAAGAGCCATTGAAATTGTAAGTGACGAATAAATTGTTTGACGAATAAAAAGTTAAATCAACTGAAACTTGTAAATGACAAATAAAGAGTTAACAATACTACAAGTTATACGATAAATAGTTAAATTATATGCGATTGTAATTGTAATTTGTAACTATTGACGAATAAAAAGTTAATAATACTACAATTTATACAACGATTTAAAGAAACAACTCAAGATCATACTAAGTTAACCATTAACATGTTACAAAAACAAAACAATAGCGCAAAAGGCTTCTTTTACAATCACTTGTAGGTTAACAGAAACAAGTTTTACAGAACTTCCACGGGAGATTAGTCCATTTGTCAAATGACGGTGAGAACTCCTTGTAGTAGTAAAAAAAAAACAGATATGTTCTTCAAAGTTCTAGATTAGTTGGTTAAAGTAAAAATGCGGGTGGAATTTTTGGTTGAGATATGTTAGCCGAAACACTATTTGGGTTAAGAAATAAGGATCCATATATAAGCCCAAATTAACTTTAGCATGAAGTCATCATATCCTCTACTCTTTTACTCAAATTTTATTTAGGGTTTTTTTTACATAAAATCTCCATGGAAAAGATGGCAGAAAAGCTCCCTTTATCGGTGGAGTCAGTTATGTCCAACGAAGACCTTTTGTTCCTAATCTTAGTCAGGTTACCTGTTCTTTCACTTATTTTGTTTAAATCTGTTTCGAAAAACTGGCTTTCTCTTATCAGAAACGCTATTAATGTCACTTTTAGCCGTAACCTGGACCCGCCTTGTGGTCTCTTTCTCCAAAAGGTTTCATTCAAAAATCATTCTGGTTCATACAGTTATGAGTTTGTGCCGTTGGATATCCGCATTCCCTTACTCGGCACCAACTTCACGTTTGGCCATGATGATTTTAGGATTGTGGATGCGTGCAATGGTTTACTTTTATGTCATACAAATTTTGAGATGTTATATGTCTGCAATCCATCTATTACGAATATGTTTAAGGTGCTTCCACAACCCAATATTGACAATTTTACTTTTTGTGATGGTTTGAAAATGGCTTTTGATCCTACTAAATCACCTCACTATAAAGTTATTTATGCTGAAATACTGGAACCTGATATGGATGATATAGATGATATAGATGATATGGATGATATGGTTCAATTACACACTTTCTCTTCAGAAACGGGCAATTGGAGTCTTTATGGGGATCAATTTCACGAAAATTGTTTTCCTACTTTTGATGGTGGAGTTTTTTGGAATGATGCCATTTATTGGACAAGCGATATATATATTTTCAAGTTAGATATCATGAATGAGCATCCGGTTTTAACAACCTTACGACCCCCTTTAACCTCATATTTGAAGGTGGTGTTTGAGTCTCGTGGTAGTTTGCTTCTTTTTGGTACGGAAAATGCTTGTTCCCAACATTTTACTATTTATGAGAAGAGCAACGTGTATTCTGAATGGTCAGTGAAGTACATCATTAATCTTGATGAGATTATTAAGCCGTTTCCCATAAGCAGGTGGATTCCAGACCCACGTGTTTCTTGTATTGTTTTGGGAGAAAGAGAAGAAGATTCTTTCCTTGTGATGAAACTAGATAAAAAGGTTGTACAATACAAAATCGTGTCAAAGACTCTCAAGACAATAATCTCTGATTCGGGAGACCGTGTTATTGGATGCTTTGAGTTCATTTCATCTTTTGCCAATGTGTGATTGAGCTTTCTGTTTCAGGTATGATTTACGTAATTACATGCTCAGTTATAGTGTTAACGCTGCAGCAACTTAGCTATTTGCTCGATTTGTTCTCTAGATTGATATGGTCAAACCTTATTTTGATAACAGAACGTTTGGAGAGTATTGCTCTGATATGATGCCCATTAACAGTGATATGGATGCACTATACAAGTTCAAATTTTAAACTATTATTCTTCATCAAAAACCTGTTTTGGCGCTTTCATTCTATTGTTCATTATTGTTTGTTTGCATACTCGTATTGTAGTATATTGTTTTTCTTTCCTTATGATTTTTTTTACATGAAATATACTTTCATTCTATTGTTCATTGGAATCAATATACGCCATTCTCTGCTAGTAAAAAAATCCCATGTATTTGTAAAACCAACCAAGCTAATCAGATGTATTCACTAATTCACAAGGTGGAATTGGCACTAATTCACTTAACTCTTAGACAGTCTTCATGATGATACTGTATTCTATAAGTAAACTCCGCGCTACTAGAGTTCGATATAGAAGAATATGGATGGTGTGCTTGAAGATATCTTCCTATGTCTTTGAGCTTGCGAAATAGGACCTATGTCTTTTTTATCGTTGTGTGAATTGTTTATCTTTAAATTGCCGAAGTTCTACTTCTACGCTGGTTGGACATTATTGTTCATTGTGTGAACTGTTTTAAATTTTTCATAATAAACTTGGTATAACAGATGAATTTCCTTTGCTCCACTGGATTTATTTGCTTTATATCTCCAATAGGTGTTCCAAGTCAGATGTGGCCTGTTCAGGTTGGGTTTCATACTTCATCCCCCGAAAATCTGCTTGGTGTTGCATAATTCGTTTATCTTTCTGTAGTTGGTTTCATGTCTTGAATATTTTCTTTGATGTCCTGATTTGTCTTTTGGTGCTGTCCAACTCCTGCTTGGACTAAGGCTATTGTATATTGTTGTATCATTTGCGTCAGGACATGAATGCATGATATGGCTTTCTTTCGAATAGCACAATCAAACATGGCATGTTACTTCATCATAATTTAAAAAAACCGAACCGTAGATTGTGCACTTGTATACCCAAAACCACATACGTAGCCTGTTATCATAAACGGGTCAAATGAATTCTATAAAATCGCTCATATCAGCATGTTAAAAAGTTGGCAGATCATTCGACAAATCTGTTTATTAAAAGGATTAGCCATGTTCACGGGTTTACGATAGAACTCATTTATCCCAACCCTCACCCATCGGTGCGGGTTTGGAGTAATACATTTACCCGGAAAAGACTTTAGCCAAAAACCCATATGTGTGGGTTAGTACCGTTTGAGAAATCGTTGCCTCTAGTTTTATAGTAAACTCTAACGAGAATGTGATATAGGCAAATGCCAATATAAGCTGGAAAAAAAGGTTAAACCCCACATGGGATTATGCAAACCATGAAAAGCGTACCTTAAAACAAGTTTCCGGAGCCTTAAACGTTTTAGCTTCAGGTCGGGGACCATAAAAAATGGGAAACATATCGTGACATCTTAATTGAACGTGTGATTGGAAATTAAACCCAAGATCTTTAATTTGGTTTACAAGTCGTTCATGAGTCACGGCCAGTCCAAAGGTAACCTCTTTTCTTTAATTCTATCAATGCTTTTATTAAAAAAAGGCGTGTTTTTTAAGGAAAAAAACGTATTTGATCAAGTTGAGCATTTTGTAGTCAAATGTAAGTCTAAGGGGCTGTTTGATAAAACAAAATGATTTAGCACTGAATCACCTAGTGATCTGAATGATTTTGAAGCTCTGGATCAAATTGCTTCTGAATAAAAATAAATTGTTTGGTAAATGTTATATGTTACGAACTGAATGACATTAAATTACTATTTTAACCTTGTGTGCAATATATAATATATTGTACGTCTAAAGAAAAATATATAAATTTAACATACAAAAATGAAAATAATATATATTTTTATACGCTATTGTGTAAGTTCTTCATAACGTCTTCGTTACAAATTTGCGTAGATAATGGACTATGGATAATTAAAGAGTTTTGATACATCCACACAAATTTTACAAAAAATATTCCACATATTGATGTGTCAAATGTGTTGGACCAATTATAAGAGTTTTGCATTTTCTCTTTCTTATATTTATAAACCATAACTAATTGACATGTGTATGCGTGGATTTGTTTTTGTAAATATTGTGTGGATGTATCACTCCTCATAATTAAAATAGTATTATTGTAAAAGCCAATCAAAACAATGATGTTAGTTTCTCGTTGATGATATTCAATCACAACTGTTTCGTAAATAATAATATTTAAATGATGGCAAACTATTTTAGATAGAATAAAAAAATCAGAAAGTAGTAGCATACCAAATACATGTAAAGCAAATAGGCAGATAAGAAATTATTTAATAAGGATAAATAAGACATTTCTGTTGAAAGGTGAGGCGCTGAGTGGTTTTTCACCCTGCCCCATGCAAAATCGTACAGAGTAATAAAAAATGATTCAGTGATTATTTTTGGGTTATCAAACAACTGATATGCTGACCGATTCAAATGATGCCTCTGAGTCACTTCATTAAGCATCTATCAAACACCCCCTAAGTGTAAAGAATTTGACAGATTTGGTAATCATCATACAAAATGTTTGGGAAGAAGACGGATTTGGTTATCACCATTTAGTGGAATTGTGCATTTGTGCACTTGTGTATGACCATATATGTTAAATTCTTTCCACTTGACTTATATTTGACTAAAGAATAAGATTATTACCATATCCGTCTTTTTCCTCGTTTTTAATTGATTACTGATTTTTTTGAAATTGATTTCTATTAAAAAGGTGTTTAAGGATTCCATATCTAAATGATTGGTTAACAATTTGATTTACGAAAAAGAAATGGATATGGATTGTATTCTTCATGAATTTGAAGGTCTGTTACTTATTATTAAAATATTAAATTTTAACTTTATGAATTAGTTAACTATGATGAACTTGATGTTGATTTATGGTTTTTGTTTGGGCAAATAATCTAAAAAGGTATTCATCTTATGTCAAAACTCAATTAAAAGTATTCTATTTTTTTTGTCTTAATTTAAGGTATCGATCTTTTTTTTTGTTGCAATATTGGGAAATTAACAAATTTAAAAGTTATATATTATCGATCGTTTACTTTATTATTGCATCGTTAGTCCTTTTTATTGATGACACTTTATAATAAACTCAAAATTCGTTTTTTACAGTTTTAGACGGTTTTTACCGTCTAAAACTCAAAGTTCGTTAGATTTTTACCGTTTTCGTTCGGAATTTAATATTTTGGTTCCAGTTTACAACATTCGTCCTTATTTTACCGTTTCTGACCGTTTCATCCGTTTTGTACTTTTTCGATCCCTTCTCACTCTTTGTGTCCATTTTCCGGCTTTTAACTATTTTCGTCTGTTTTTTTACCGTTTTTGATTTTTTTTACCATTTATGACCGTTTTTGTTCGTTTTTTACTTTTTTCCTTTCCTAAAAAATAGGCGATAACGACTAGAAAAGGACGAAAATAGTAAAAAAAAACGTCGAAAACGATATCAAACACACCAAAAAAGGTCAAAACGGTAAAATTGACGAAAACGACAAAAAACAACCAAACCGTTAAAAACCAAACGAAAATGATAAAAATCAGACAAAAAAAGTAGAAAACGGTCTAAAACTATAAAAAATTATTTTTGAGTTTATTACAAAGTGTCGTTAATATAAAGGACTAATGATGCAATAATAAAGTAACGTTCGTTAATATATAACCTTAAATTTGTTAATTGTCCTAACATTGCAACAAGAAAAGAAATTGGTACTTTAAATTGAGTAAAACAAGTTGAGTACTTTTAAATGAATTTTGACATAAGATAAGTACCTTTTTATACTATTTGCCATTTTTGTTTCTGTCAGTCCATTAAACTGTGACAATCTTAGATGAAACTTTCTTTGATTCGAATTTTAGCTCACTCTTGGACCAGATAAATTAACTATGTAAATCTTTATTTTTATTTTCAAATTCAAGGTGTGTTTCGAGTAAGCTTACTTGCCTCACGTTTTTTAGTTACAAGCTTATGACAAATTTCAATTCGAAACTCATGTCGGATAAGCTCACAAGCTGAAAATAATAGCCTCCCAGATGAACCAAAGGCTTCTTGGTCTAGCGGTATGTGAGTGGCCCTCTAACCTCAAGATTGTGAATTCAAGTCTCGGTGGAAACATGTGAGATAGAAATTGTGAAATAGTTGGCGTAAGTTGTAAAAGTTACCGTTCTAAAAAAAAGCCTCCGAGATGAACTTCCTCTTTAGTTAATTTGAATGAGATATTTACTCTATTTTTGAGTCTTTAATAAGCCTCCTCGTGGATAATTGTCATAAATCATGACTGCACAAAAAAAACTACATGTAGGTGTTGGTGTTAGAAGCTATAAGTTGCCAAAAAAAACCATAATATCTTGATTCGAACAGGGCATATCACATAGAATAACAAGATTGTTCATGACCCATCCATTTTTTCTACGACATTTCATTAAAACAAAACTTTACATAAGGAATTTAACCAATCAGTCCTACACTAATCTTACGCCCTTTAATTTTAAGGGAAAAAAAAGAAAATAAGCGAATCTTCGAACATTTTCTCAAAGATTAAGAGTTAAACGTGACACTATTACAGTACCGCCAAATAAACCACAACGAGGTCGCGCTGATGCTCTACATACAATGAGCCTTCTCTCTAGAGACGGGCTACGAGCTAAGCCAACCTCGCCTATCCAATGTAAATCATTTACAAGTTTCACTTGATGACGCCTATCCATAAAATGATTGACTTGTTAGTATGAGATGTCCAATATGCAACCTTTGAATATTGTGTGAGTTGGTGAACCGTTCTTACATATTCTACGAATATTACCATCACTCAAATATGTGTTAATTTAATTATATTCACCTGTAATTGATCGACATAGACTATTTAGAATAACATATTATTCAAGGATTTTTTTTAAAACTTACGCCAAAATAAGACCAATAAATATAAATGAAAATCGAACATATCAAATACTTCAACTCGTAAATAAATATTGTTTAACAATACCCTTTATCCAAATACTAAAAGATTAATGCATGATAACCTTAGTTGAAAAACCATGCCTCAAGATATGACGATCATACTTGTTGTCAAGGCATATATTTCATGAAACTCTATAAGGTTTGATCTTTGAAATTTTGAGAATACTTGTTTCAAATTCACAATTGTGGAGATCTCTGAACATATATAATGATTGTCATTATGTACGTTTCTACATATGAACACACAACAAAATGGTAGTATTGTTTTGTACACCCTAAAAGGTGTGTGAGTCGAACTAAACACCTTATTGAAAACAAGCATCTTTAATAGCTTCATAAACTATAAAGTATTCTTTATTCGTTTAATAGGTATTGCAACATTATGCTCAATTAAACATAGTTAGTCCACATGGTCATCATCAAAGATGAAATCGTACTATGACTAGTATTGAGTGTTATCTCAATCAAACTATTATCAATGTCTAGAAACACCACTAATATTTATCAGAGATAAACCGTCCCTATGGTTTATCGAATCCTACAAGATTGGTCCCTCAGTTTTTTCCATCATGATTAGTCCTCGTGGTTTTTTTCATACATATTCAGTACACCCATCAATATTTATAATTAATTACCCAAAAATATGAGGGGTATTTTGGTCTTTTTCAAAAAATATTTTTTGAAAAACTTTTTTCGAACTTTTTTTCCCAAAATTTGTTTTTTATATTTCGAAAATATTTTTTCGAAAATGTTTTTTTTAAGAAAATTTTTATTTTATTCAATTTTAAGTTTTTGGGAAAAAATATTATGGAGAATTTTTTTTATAAATTCGAAAAATAATAGATTTTCGAAAAATTTGAAAATTTTTTCAGTAATATGTTTTCGAAAATCTTTTTTTTTAATTCAAAAAATAAAAATTCCAAAAAAAAAGTTTTTAATTCGAAAATCTTTTTCTTTCTAAAAATTCGAAATTTTTTTTTTTTAATTCGAAAATCTTTTTTTAATTCGAAAATTTTTATTTTTCGAATTTTATAAAAAAAAAAAGATTTTTGAATTAAAAAAAAGATTTTCGAATTTTTATAAAAAAAAGTTTTTCGAAAATCTTTTTTTTAATTCGAAAATCTTTTTCGAATTTTATAAAGATCTTTTTCCAATTTTATAAAAAGATTTTCGAATTAAAAAAAAATCGAATTTTATAAAAAAATATATTTTCGAATTAAAAAAAAAAGATTTTCGAATTTTATAAAAAAAAGATTTTCAAATTTTTATTTTTCGAATTATAAAAAAAAGATTTTCGAAAACATATTACTGAAAAAATTTAAAATTTTTTCGAAAATCTTTTATTTTTTGAATTTTATAAAAAATTTCTCCATAAATATTAATGGGTGTACTGAATATGTATAAAAAAGAAACCACGAGGACTAATGATGATGGGAAAAAACTAAGGGACCAATCTTGTAGGATTCGGGACGATTTATGTAATTCTATTTATTATAATCCATAAACTATAAAAATTATAATGATAATATTTGGTGTCTTTCTAAACTCTATGTTTGTTGACAATGATAATTATATCTTATTATCATATAGAACATTCATTACTTGAAACAATTCAAGATAGTAATGTTTTTTCTATTCCAAAACAAATCTTATTATAACAGTTGTACTAATCATCTAAATGATTTTCTCTTTAAGCAATCATTGTTGTCAAATCTTCTTTAAGCATCTACATGAAATACTAAAACACGTCGTGAATGCTGCCAAAAAGTCTTAGCGAGCATGCTCCTGTTAGCCCGGCTGTGTGGTCCAACAACAAGTAAGCCAAGCCAAAATTATGTTTGCCGACATTTAATTCTTCATAAAGAATCGAGACATCAGTTTTCTCAAATCCAGTGAACCAATTGCTGGACAATATGCTGCGGAAATGTAAGTAAATCACTGATTTTATTTCATCTTTTTAATGGTCTATCTATGAAATTTATTGGATTATTGTGTTGTGTAGAAACAAATAAGGCGGAAATCCAAGGTTGACGAAATGGCCAATTAACGTCTTCTTATGTTTAGGTAAGGATAAAATTTTTACAGAGTTGTAGAGTATTTTACTTTAGTATAATTATTTGAAGTTAAGTTCACGTTAAGTTCATTATCACTTCTGGGAGTAGCGTTAGGAAGAAATTAACCTAACGAAACCTATGAAATTAGCTTAGATTATGTCTTCAGAAGAAATTTGCCCACTCCTATAATTGGATGTGGTTGTTATCTTCACTACATTAGCGAAGCCTATAATAGCTGCTGAGTTTTTCTTCTCATTTTATGCAAATCAAACAACTTAGGCTTTTTGCTCATGCTGATACGTCTTGCTTCTGACGCAACTTGGTGCTGCTGATGATGCCGTTGTTGCTGCTGCTGTTGATACATCTTGCTGCAGCAATCAGGGGTGTTTGTTAAATGGTTTGGATTGAAAATCTACTCCTACCGGTAATGTAAGTTGCGAACAGTTTTCCTATCCGCTTTTCATACATCATGCTGCTGCATTCTTTCTTCCGAGTTGATGGTCACAACGTCATTTTTTTAACAGGGAGGTTGAACGCAAGCGTGCACAAACCTAGATGATAAGTGCTACTTCGATTCATTGATCAAGGTTAAGAAACTATTTATGCGAGGAAGGTTGAGGAATTCAGCCGTGTGTCATATTATATGTTTAGGGTGCCCATTCTAACCTTTTTAGTAGACACACTATATATAGAGATTAATGTTAAATGTGTATGTTTGTGGCAGGTGCCGAGAGTGTGACGGTGAAGGGTTCGTGAGGAAATCGGGCTACTATGGAAGAATACGGGTAGGTCAGATAACATCACACTGCAAACTGCTTATTAACATAATAGCAGAAAAGTAGCAATTCCAGTTTTGCACTTGAGCAAGACCATAACTGGGCCACTGGCTTCTTTCATAGCTTTGTTTATCAGGTGTAAATAATAAGATGAGGGCTAATAGTTGCAAGTCGCCTAATTAGCTCATTTTAAGAAGTTTAGGTTTTGTATTGCTTGCAAATACCGTAAATACTTGATTATCCAACCAATTTTGAAACCTTGCTTAATTGATGTTTAAGTATATGTCGTGTATAGTTTTGTTTGAATGTTACTCTTTTTGATAAAAGCTTATGTGTCCATTTTATGTCACCGAATCCGATCTCATCTCTCTTTGATATGGTCATATGAGTTGAAATGGGTAAATATCAGATTTGGTTCATAAGGTTATGGATCGAATTTGCCAAGACTGGACTTATGCAAAACAAAATTAAATTTGTAGATTTCAATGCTTGCAACCTTGCTACATTGATATCATTACCTCGTGGGACTATTCATAGTATAATCACTGAGATCCACCTCCTATTGTTGCATCGGAAATCATATAAAGGGAGTTCTTGCATTGGGGCTTGCTTTTATGACGGGTAGGCTTGTTGTGCTTTGGCCCTTCTGCGGGCTTTCATCGAGGTTTCAGCGAAACAAGACCATTTTGAGGACTTTCTTTATGATGGTTCATGTAGGCTTGGGTCTTTTGATGTCTGGTCAATTTGCCAACACCGAAGTTCTAAAATTTGTAGTCTTATCACACTAACCTGTTGTATCATTTGAGATATCAAACACTTCTTTTTGGTCAGATAATGTAAACCACCCTGGTCTATCGCAATTAACTTTGAATTAGCAGTTTACAACTACTTAATTTTAAAAACCTATACACAATCCCAAACGCCTCCTTAGATTTGTAAATAATAAAGAAACTTGCAAAATGTTATTTGTTTGAATCTACCACAGATACAGCTAGCGTGTACTCCATGCCGGGACGACGTCATGGAAGCCTACCGGGTACTTATCCACCGACAGTTTAAACATTAGATTTTTAACTATTTTTAAACTTGCTCTCAGTTTCAGTCTAAAAATTTGATAAACAAATACAGATTTTTTTCTGATAGATGAAAGTATAATATTACATCATAGGATGAGATACGAGAAACATAATAGAGATTTACAAGTAGGATAGGTATGTTCTTGGTTCCGCGAATTTGAAGTTTATTTGGAACTTGGATATTACAAGTTCTCGGGCTGTAGAAATATATGGACTGGAGATTCTAGCAAAAAGCATTCAGGTGACACCTGCTTGTCATTTTCTTTCACAGGTTATCCTGTAAAATCAAATCCTAAAATATTAACAGAGGTAAGTTGCTACCGTGTGTCTCTAGACGTAGGTGTACGTTGGTTATTAACTTTGGGCCTTAGTGATTGTTTGAAACCGTACTGTGTAACGCTGCATTTTAGTTTAGTGCTTGGGTTTTCTGAATTTGAGTTTCATATATCGAGTGTTTAGGTTCTACGGTTTGAGGAACTGAAACTCTTCATATTACGTGAAATCGGGTTGTGTATGCACAAATTTTTGTGTTTTAATCTGATTCTATGATTTATGAAATCGAAGCTGTAGTAAATGTGTTTCACGTCATATTTACCCATTCATCTTCCACCGTTGTATTTAGCAAGTGGGTAACACGTTACGCAGATCTAAGCATCGAACAGTAACTTAAGAGGGCTATATATATACCACTGACGCCCCCTTTGATTGTTTCATCACTTATAAACTCTCAAACTCCATTAACGCTTTTCAAAAAACCTCAACTTCCTTCTAAGGTAATCCTCGCTGTCAATTTATATTATCTGCGACATCATGGTTAAACAACTTCACGAAATTACTTCGATCCTCACCATAGATGAACTTGATCAGTTCACGACGGAACACTATATTCCTAATTATTTACACCCAGAAGTGCCCAACCCCCGGCGTAATATCAGGCAGGCTTCAGGGGGGAAAATAGGAATATATACCCGGTTTTTTGACTACGCGAATCAGCGTATACCCATGTCGCGCTTCCTTATCAGCGTGTTAATGCATTACGAGATCCACGTATTACAATTGCATTGTATAGGGGCGGCCAAAATTTCGAATTTCGAAATTAATTGCCGTACCCTAGACATAGAGCCGACTGTAGATTTATTCCGTATATTCTACCAACGGCAACTTGCCAACGGTTGGGTTTCAAGCAAAGCGAAAGAACGAAATGCTATGATGGAAAAGTATACTCTTTAAGGGATTGGAATGATAGGTTTTTCTGGATTGACGAAGCCGCCTTCCCTTTTCACTTTCCTTTTTTGACCCCTGGAACGATAAGGAAAGACCCAACACCTGGCCCCAACTCCTACAATTCTGGGGACGGAGCTCTTGAATAACAACCGCCTTCCTGTGCAACCGTAACCCGAAGCCTTGTTAGTTATTCTTGGCCTGAGTCACACAGTCATCTGTGGCGCACATCAGATACCTGTCTTCTGCACCCAGAATGGCCAGGGTTAGTGGTTCTTCCCGCGTTCTTCATATCAACCTGTAAGTACCATCTTAATCTGAAAAATTAAAATTTCGATCTCTCTCGTGCATGTTTTATTGTTGCACAGAAATGGATGTGCTCGATCTTGTGCGTGGTGCCTTCCCCCAGGATTTGATAGTCTATGCTCGCCCCGAGAGGGAAAATGAAGAGTCGCTGCAAGAACGCGCGCATAAGAACACAATGAAAATGGAAGGTGGGGAAGCTTCCGTAGCACAAGAACAAGAAGACACTGGCACAGAACAACCACCACAACCACCAGTACAACAACAACAACAACCACCCCAAGAACAACCACCACCGCCGTTTCTCAGCTCATCTCAATCGTCGGACATTTTTACTGAGAATGCTGAGCTCGCCGCTCAACAATTTGAGGAGCAGGAGGAGGAGGAGAACTCTACTTTGTTGGGGAAGAGGCGAAGGAGCCCCCCAACAGCTTCGCGTAAGACCGCTCGCACGAGGGATGGGTCCTCATTTGCAGAGGCGTACGTGGCTGAAGAAGATATTGAGGAGAATGCCGCGAGGACTCCTCCACGAACTTCCCCTGCTACCATAAACTTAAGGTAAATACTTGTCTTTGTTTTAGTACTACCGCACCTATGCCTCCTTTTATTTATCTAATCTCTGCTTTCTTGTAACAGTGATGACCAGGAAGAATCCTCTGCGAAGGCTGATGTCGCACCTTCCCCCCAAAGGAGACTTAGACAGTGGGGGGAAGCGTGTTACCCCAAGACCCCGTGTTTGCTCTAGACTGGGAGTTGCCCGTGTCATCGGAGTTGACCGGTGCTTTTGACTGCTCCAACTTCTTGGACAACATCGTGCCCCCTGGCCGAGCTGATATACTGGAAGGGATGAGCGATGCGGTTCTTGCAGACGAAGTTAGTTATTTTTTGTCGCAGAACGTGACATTGATGTCACGCATCAAGAAGAGGTTCTTAGAGCTATCCGCCCAAGTCCAGTCCACTGAAGAGAGACTTGGGCAAATTGTTGAGGAGAAGTCTCTTGCCCTTGGGGAGATACAGGAAAAGATCAACCAAGAGGTCGAGAGAGGGCGACAAGATGCTGCCCTCATCCATTCCTTAACTGAAGAGAGGGATGAGCTAGCCTCCGCGCTTGATGATGAGCACACCCAACTCAATCTGCTAAAGGCCTCCAATCAAGAAGCAATGAGGGCCTTTGAGCAGGGAAAGAATCATTTTGTGGCAGATGTAGATGCGTTGGGCGCAAGGGTGAAAGGTGGGGTGAGCGATCTCAGCAGTCAACTGAAGAGATTGAGCATTGAGTTTGATGAAGACTTGTATCCACGTTTGATGAAGGAGATAGCTGAGAAGCGTTGGTTGGTGCGCCACGGTTTGTGCCTAGCCGCCATGGGTACTTTGGAAGACCCTACTCTACGGTCCGCCTTCGCCCAGTCCGTTATTGATGCGGTGAATGAGGGCACCTGCAAGGGCCTAGAGAAGGCACACGAAGCTGAACTGTTGAAGAAAGACTTGGAAGAGGTACCTTTATATGATTCTTCTGCTAAGTCAAAGCTTACGGCCGCCCTGAAGAACATGAGTGTATGCCCTCTCCCATCTTTCGGGCTTGGCGACAAGGATCATGAGGTGCCACTGGAAATTTTCATGGAAGGCTTAACTCTGGCGCGCCATAAGGCGGAGGGCGCGGAGACGCATGCTGATTTTCACTTGAAGCCTTCCAGAGATCAGCTGATGGTACCAATGTTTGCTCACCCCAGGGATGTGCTTGACCCTTTTAGGGTTGAGAGGGAAGTACCATTGTCTGAAGTGCTTGTGGCGCACGCTAGCCGTGCTGCTGCAAAGAAGACTGTGCTGGGCATAGAGGCTGTGCCTTCTGTTGGTGCTGCCCACCTTACTTCCTCCATCCCTGTGTTGCCCTTGTCGTTGCTAGAGAGAGACACGAACGTGATTGACCTAATGGAGAAGGAAATGAAAGAGCACCGTGCCTCAGCATATTGTCCTCCCTTGTTGAAGCTAAATAGATCATCCTCTGATACAAATTTACTTTCCAATAGTTTATCTACTTTGTAAATATTTGCGTATTTGTATGTGAAAAAATTCGCACTTGGCATGTAATGAACACGTTCTCTTTTTTTCTTATGAGTATATTTTCCATGCTTTAATGTTTATAGCACAGAGTCCTTTTATGAATTACTGTAATTGCATAAATGGTCCTTATGGGTGAGGCAGAATCATTACGTGCAGTATACCGCTACTACCATAAGGACGGCCAAGTGAGGCTGACCAATTGTTAGGTGCGCACGATTATGTCTTCTCAGTCTTAGAATGTACTGGCTGTATGACTTGCTACGACGTTTTTAATAGCAAGGGGCCTAACAAGGATACATGATCCGTGGTCGATGGGGTTCAATCCCTCTTACTCGACGAGTCTAATTAGTAGGTTATACTCATTCCTCTTATTTCTCCTGGAAACGTTGTGCACGCGTGCGCCAGTAGGCAATATATAATATATACAAAGTGTAAAAAATAAACTTTTTTTGGAATGCGCCGTGGAACTAGCTAGGGACCACGACAGTTTTACTAATACTTGCAAGATTTTAAATACATGATATAAAAGGAAAATAATACATTGGTTTCAGAAGTTCGCTGCTAAAGGTAGCACTTCTTTAGGTGTCATATGTTCCAAGGCCTCTGTAGGTCACGACCATCCATGTCGCGCAGTCGATATGCGCCGTTCCCCAATGCATCTTTCACCATGTAAGGTCCCTCCCACTTAGGTCTAAGTTTTCTTGTATTTTCAGCGCTGATGGCCGCGTTTGAGTGATACACAAAATCACCTGGCCTAAAGGAAGTCTTTCGTACCCTAGCATCGTAGTAACCCTTCATTTTTGCTATTGACTTGGCCTCGTGGATAGCTACCAATTCTCTCCGCTCATCGATTATGTCCAGGTTCATCCGTAATTCGTCATCATTTGTGACCATGTCTACTTCTGCTGTGCGAAGCTGATTTTGGTTTGGGTTTCGATATGTAGATGCTAGTTTTTGTTGAAGATTTGTTTTGGATTCGTAGCTGGGTTTTGGTTTTAGTTTTTGAATCGGAGCCTGATGACATTTTTGGAGATGATCATAGATTCGGTTGATTTGATGTAGTTTGTGTTATGAATAAAGCACGGATTCGGTTATGTTGATGTCGATTTATGACTAAAGTAGTTTTTGGTTCGATTTGAGTAGCTGTTAGATTTAAGTTTCGGTTCATTAAAAGTTAGTGTTGAGGTGATTTTGGTACAAGTTAATCATCGAGCTCGGTACAATTAGCTTCTATATCATCTCAGTTTTGGTTTGTTCTTGATTTTGAGTGCTCAAAAATCAGTTTCGGTTAGTGTAATCTTAGTATAAAGCTCGTGGTTTGGTTCGAGATTAATACGGTGTAGTGTCGCTTCAAGTTTCTAACTCGGTTCAAGTACAGTCTCGGTTCAGCTCGGCTATAGTTTAGCTTACTTTCGGTTCGATGGCACGTCATCAGCGGGCTGGTTCGGATGAGAGCTTCGATTTCAGGTTTCGGTTCATTGTAGCAGTCGGTTCGAGAAGTTAGCTACTCGTCATCAGCGGACTAGGCCGGGAAGAACAGGTCCTCTCGTTCACTTTTTAAGTTTTTAGCGTAATTTTCTAGCTGGGTAATTGTAGTATAATTCTGAATGTTTCATGATTACTTTGCTGATTTGAATGATTTTTATTAAGTGTTCTTCGTAATTTAAGTGATTAATTCGATTAGCTCCTATAAATTTGTATTCTGTTTGTAATGAGTGTTTGGCTTTACATATCAATATGATCTTTTGTCATCAGTTCGAATTAGCGTAACTAAAATCAGCTTGTTACAATTAGTCAGCAATAAGTCAGCAGAAGCTTGTGTTTAATTCCTTATGAAATGCTTCTATCAATATGTCAATAGGTAATTAGTACTAGCTGTTAAGGCATAAGGGTATAGCAAGTCCATTGTGAAGTCCTAGCTATCTGATGAGAAAACTTGACATTCATTTTGGAGTCAGTTTATTTTGGTCATTCAAAACGCAACTATAAGATTTCTTTTCTATTAAGTACCTATAAAATAGTGAATGGATGGATTGCAAGAATCAAAATCATAAAATTACTTTTTAAAGTCACTGTGTGAAAGTTTTCGCATTTATAAAATTTTAGTCTTTCATCTAAACTTTTAAATATCTGTTAGGCACGTTATGAATTTGTTGGGCTAGTTTCAATTGCTGGGCCGGTTATCTATTTGGCATAGATTTTATATCTATTAGTTCTTTTTACATATTTGTAGTGTTACAATTTGTATTTTCATTGTAATTAGTTGTTAGTTTTATTAAAATCACATTTTTAGTTTTATAAAATTACTTTTAGTATTATATTTTCTATTTTGCATTTTTAAATTTGTATAATAAATTGTGTTTTTACATTTTTTATACTTTGTGACTTTTACTTGCGGTATTTGCACTTTGTTTTTTAGAATAGTACGTATACGTATTACATAATATTTTTACTTTTTATATCTTTTGTGTCAAGTAGTTATAATTCCAAATATACTTTTATTAACCAAAAACGAATAAAGTCTTAACGGTAAATTGTAAAATCAATTCGACACGATTCGAGAGAAAAACGATTATACTAAAAAAACGGTTATTAAAATGACGCCGCTGCCGGTTCGTGCTCGTTACGATTGACGATTTTTCGTGAGGCGATTTGGATTTTGGGATCCGTTCGATTTTGAACGTTATTTTTCTTGTTAAAAAAAAATAATAAAAAAAATAAAAAAAATAAAAAATTATAAAATCAATAAAAACAAAAAAAATATTTTCTTATTTTATATTCTTTTCTTTATTACTATATATACCTTTTAAAAAAAATATTTAAAAAAAATATATATTTTTTCTTTTAGATTTTATTTTTCTTTAACTATATATTATAATAATTTCTAAAAAAAAAAAAAAAAAATCACAAAAAGCATTTCTTTCCTAAGATTTGCAACAAAAAAAAAACAAAAATCAAAAATCAAAAAAATAAAATAAATAAATAAATAAATAAAATATAATACTTTTCCTAAAGTATTACATCAAAAAAAATCTACGTATATATATATTTTCTATTTTGGTTTCTTCTTCGTTTTTACGTACATATTATATTATCTTTTATAAAAAATAATATCGTGACGAGTCAAGCCGATCCCGAGTATCGTGCTTTCGACATGGCTATGGATGATCGGTCGATATTGGAGCAGTTGCAGTTTCATGACGAGGGATGTCTCGAGAGTGCGATTGTGATACCGGATGTCGAGGATAATTATTTTGAGCTTAATCTGGATTTGATTAAGTTGATATCCGATCATCCTTTTTACGGATTTGAGGAGGACGATCCTTACGCTCATATCCGTCGTTTTCTTTCATACGCCAAAACCGTCAAATACACCAATGTGACACAAGACATTATCTATTTACACCTTTTCCCTTTCTCCCTCGATGGAGCAGCCCGGCTTTGGCTAGAAAAGGAACCACCACGATATATTTTCACATGGGCTTATCTTGAGTCAAAATTCTTAAATCAATTTTACCCTTATGCTAAAACGAGAAAAATTCGGTTGGAAATAACTAATTTTGAAGAGTCTAATACTGAAACGTTTACCGAGGCTTGGGAAAGATTTAAGGATTTAGTGCGTAGTTGTCCTCATCATGGATTTTCCGCCTTGCATTTGATTGATTCGTTTTATCACGGGTTGACCCAGTACGATCAAGATTCTCTTAACACGGCTGCAAGCGGGAATCTTTACTCTCGGAGTACTAATGAGGCTTTAATGATTATTGAGAACAAGTCTCAAGTATGGAGCAAGGCCGAAGTATCCAGTAACACGGTTATCTATAGGAGTGGCCCTCTTTTCTCATATACTCCGAGAGTTAGTGATGAGCCATGTGTTGATTCGGATGACCCTATTTTTGATGATTCTTCTAGTCCCCTTTCTCCTGTGACTAGTGACTCTTCTCCTCCGGATTTTGAGGAAGAAGTAGTTATTGAGCAACTCTCGGTTGAGTTGACTCCTGACCCACCACAAATTAATGAAGGGTGTTATGGGGATTTTCAAAATCAAGGCTTTCCAAATCAAGAAGATTTTCAAAATCATAACGATTTTCAAAGTAATAATCAAGGGGATTTTCAAATTCGACCTTCACAAATGGATGAAATAGTTGAAATATTTGAGGAACAAAAGAGGATGATAAATGATCTTCATGAACAAAACCAAAGTCTTACATATCAACTTTTAGAAGCTTTAAGAGCTCATGTTGAGGCTAACACCACTACTAGTAGTGATGTTCCCACTGTGGATCCTTCCATCCCTCCGCCAATAAAGGAGAGACAAGGCCTGGAGATTATTATGAGTTTTACTCCCCCTCCGGTGTTGACACCCGCAGATACATTTAGCTCTCCATCCTCATCTTGTGAGGAAATTCCCGAGATTGTACTTGAACCTACATTTGACCCCATTCCTTTTATGACTCCTTCACCTACTCCTCCAAATGATACAACTCCTCATAGTTGTTATTTGGATATGGATGTGTTATCTTATGATTCCGACTATACTTTTAATTCTTTATCGGGCTCGGATGAGGATTACTCTCCTATTTTACAAAAACCGACTTTTGAAAAACATGCTAATGATATTAATGATTTTTCGGATACTTCACTCCTTAGTGATGATGGTTTTCACATTCCCGAGATCGATGTGTTTCTTGATATTGATACACCCGTGGAGTACATATCCGGGTATTTTGATGTGGAGGGAGATATACTTTTTCTAGAGGATTTATTACACGATGACACTATACCTTCTATCCCTCCCGCCCCACACATTCCTAATGAGACCAAAGATCTTGACACCGAGTTGTCTTGCTATTTTTCCATAGAGGGAACGGTATTTGATTCGGGTATACACATTTTTGAGCAATCTTAGTATCTTAATGATGAAATTAAAGGGAAATTTTTTGAAAAATTGGGATCATTACCTTCTTACTATACCCTTAATTGTAAGAAACTTTTGCTTAAAGGAAACCCATTTTTTTTATACTTATTTGCTATTGCCACCTTGGGGTCTATTTCTTTTAGAGATGGAAACCATGTATTTGACCCGGGTGGAATTTTATGGGGTTTTCCTTATTTGGGAGGTTATTTCACTTTATCATGGAGAGTTATTCTTTTACGGGTAAATCTTTTTCTCTCCATGATCATTTCCCTAAGGACAATTTAATTTGGGGATCGAGTCGAGCTCATGACTCGGTTACCAAAAACGAGGTGCCTCGTGGGGGAGATTTCCATGCTTATCATTCTATCTTCTTTCTAATTTCTAATGTGAAGGGCTTGTGCTTCTTCGTTTGTTTCTCGTGTTTCGTTTGTGATGTGATTTTAGGTTTCTCATATATCAAAGACTCTCGTGTTCGTTTTTCATCACATATCACTCGAGTTTCGATCCTTCATGTGAGACATCCGATATCCGATGATTATATCCTTTACTGACGCTTATTTTTATTGGCATAAGTAATAAACGGCTTTTAATTATTTGTGTCATACCCTTTCCATGCTAGAATTTTGCATTCGACTCTTCGTCTCTAGTAGGGGGGTATTATACCCTTCGACTTGAAACATTGAGGACAATGTTTGGTTTTAGTATGGGGGGGTATATATCGATGTGCTATTCCTTTTGTTCGTTGTCTTCACGTACTCCGTTTTTCAAAAATGTGCTTAAAATTGCATGAATTTTAATTTTTTTTCCATATTTTAATAAGTGTTTTTGACACGAATGTAAGCTTTCCGTTGGTGAAAATAAGAATAGTTTTTGACTCGACCGGTTTACCTTAGCTCATTCCTTAACCATGTAAATCGTTTATTCGGTTTATTAGGCTAAGCATCCACGAGTCTCATTATTTGAGATTTTAAATTGTAGAGAACGAGAGATGATAGAGTTGATAATAAGTTTTAAGGTTAATTCTTCCTTATATGAGTTTTTGTGGCTCTTTCTCCCCGCTTGTATATTTAATTGCTTAATAAATGAGGATTTTTGCGGTTTAGGTTCGATATTTTAGCTCTTAACCAACTCTTTTATTCCCTTGTAATTAAAGCAAGAACACATTGAGGGTGTCAGCGTCGTGGACTTCCGACTAAGGTGTCTCATAACCACTAAGTAGGAGGTATTCAGACCACGGGATTTCGAAATTTGGCATACTATATGTATAAAAAAATAAATAAAGCACAAATGTGCTAAAGTATTGTGAATAAGGCAAAAAAATGCCAAAAGTATAAGTATACAATCCAAAACCGATAAAGGTCGCCTACTTCGATGCCGACTTGACAGCGAGGGGGTTCTAGATCCTAAGGTGGAGGAATATTATCCAAGGTCGTAATAAAAAGTCCGAAGGTCGCCTACTCCGACGGCTACTTGACGGTGGGGGGGTTCTAGATTCTAAGGACTAATAAAAGACCAAGGAATATCATTTTTTATGTATGTATATAAATAAAGTTTTTGTTACAAATAAGCCAAATTTCGGGTCCGGGATGATCTTAGACTTCCGCTTCTGGTCTCGTAGTTGAGATGTCGAGGTCGTCAATACAAGAGATTCCCTAAATCGTGTTAAATTATCCTTGATGTGGGCTTTCTTTAGTGACAACGGTTTTTGAGGATGAGGTTAGGTTCTAAGTGTCTGGTTTACACCGTTTTGCCTTCATTTTTGGACTAATAATTATTAAATAAGTCAAATAAGCCTACGGGTGAATGACAATCCTTAAAATCTAGAGATACAACTTAGGAATAACGGAGAAGGAGTTCTACACAAATGTCTTATATAAGTGGTCTTAACATGAGAACTTGTTGTTAACAATGATCTTGTTTTTGAGCTTGGCATGGAAAGAGTGAAAAGTCAAGAACGATGAACCTATTCAAGTTTTATGATCCTAAAAGTTATTTTTGAATAATGAAAGCGATACATTATGTCATTTACACAATTAAATATTAATAAAATGAATAAATGCTTTTAATAAATGAAAAACGGAGTTGTTTTATACTTTATTCTAGCATTGCGTAAGGACACGACAATGGTTTAGTAGGGGGGTGTGATGTGACTCTAATTACACATCATATTTCCTCGTAAATCGTGCTCAAAATGCTCAAAATGGTCAAATAATCATCAATATTGCCACATATATGCTTGTTTTGTCGTTTGTGCGTGTGCAGGTACGGATGTCAAGGAAATCACATGAAACGAATCAAAAGAGCCAAAACGGACACGAGAAATGAAAAGAAGACGAAAAATCGAGTCCAAAGGCGCCTTCTTATTTTATTGGGCCGATCCGACACCATTTATATGTGTCGGACCGACCCGATATTAGTTTAGTGGATTTAATATATCATTTTTTGGCCCAAGTCTTAGTCCAGCCCGAATTGAAGAGATAAAAAGATGAAGGCCCGAGCATAGAAAAAGCCCATGAAGCCCTCACTATTTTGTTTTATATACAAACTGTAGATCAGATGGAAAAGGGGGATTGTATTCATTTTTAGTGTAGATTTGACTTAAAAAAAACACAGCATATTACTTTTCATAGATAGCAATACATACGCAGCTTTATCATTATTATTTCTCTGTCCTTTTCCGTTTTCGTAGGTAGCTTGTTCCATTATTTTAAAACGCAGCTTGTTCCATGTTATCCTTAATTTTAAGTTGATTGCAAGTTTTGAAGATTTGTCTATTGATTTTGCGAAGATCGTTATATGTTCGATGATTTATGATTCGGTTAGCAACTTGTTTTCGATATATTGTTGAAGTTTCGATTCGTTTCATACGATCTCCACAGATTCGCATATTCGGTTTAAGATTCTGTTGATGTTTTGATTTTGGTTTGGGTTTCGATATGTAGATGCTAGTTTTTGTTGAAGATTTGTTTTGGATTCGTAGCTGGGTTTTGGTTTTAGTTTTTGAATCGGAGCCTGATGACGTTTTTGGAGATGATCACAGATTTGGTTGATTTGATGTAGTTTGTGTTATGAATAAAGCACGGATTCGGTTATGTTGATGTCGGTTTATGACTAAAGTAGTTTTTTGTTCGATTTGAGTAGCTGTTAGATTTAAGTTTCGGTTCATTAAAAGTTAGTGTTGAGGTGATTTCGGTACAAGTTAATCATCGAGCTCGGTACAATTAGCTTCTATATCATCTCAGTTTTGGTTTGTTCTTGATTTTGAGTGCTCAAAAATCAGTTTCGGTTAGTGTAATCTTAGTATAAAGCTCGTGGTTTGGTTCGAGATTAATACGGTGTAGTGTCGCTTCAAGTTTCTAACTCGGTTCAAGTACAGTCTCGGTTCAGCTCGGCTATAGTTTAGCTTACTTTCGATTCGATGGCACGTCATCAGCGGGATGGTTCGGATGAGAGCTTCGATTTCAGGTTTCGGTTCATTGTAGCAGTCGGTTCGAGCAGTTAGCTACTCGTCATCAGCGGACTAGGCCGGGAAGAACAGGTCCTCTCGTTCACTTTTTAAGTTCTTAGCGTAATTTTCTAGCTGGGTAATTATAGTATAATTCTGAATGTTTCATGATTACTTTGCTGATTTGAATGATTTTTATTAAGTGTTCTTCGTAATTTAAGTGCTTAATTCGATTAGCTCCTATAAATTTGTATTCTGTTTGTAATGAGTGTTTGGCTTTACATATCAATATGATCTTTTGTCATCAGTTCGAATTAGCGTAACTAAAATCAGCTTGTTACAATTAGTCAGCAATAAGTCAGCAGAAGCTTGTGTTTAATTCCTTATGAAATGCTTCTATCAATATGTCAATAGGTAATTAGTACTAGCTGTTAAGGCATAAGGGTATAGCAAGTCCATTGTGAAGTCCTAGCTATCTGATGAGAAAACTTGACATTCCTTTTGGAGTCAGTTTATTTTGGTCATTTAAAACGCAACTATAAGATTTATTTTCTATTAAGTACCTATAAAATAGTGAATGGATGGATTGCAAGAATCAAAATCATAAAATTACTTTTTAAAGTCACTGTGTGAAAGTTTTAGCATTTGTAAAATTTTAGTCTTTCATCTAAACTTTTAAATATATCTGTTAGGCACGTTATGAATTTGTTGGGCTAGTTTCAATTGTTGGGCCGGTTATCTATTTGGCATAGATTTTATATCTATTAGTTCTTTTTACATATTTGTAGTGTTACAATTTGTATTTTCATTGTAATTAGTTGTTAGTTTTGTTAAAATCACATTTTTAGTTTTATAAAAATTACTTTTAGTATTATATTTTCTATTTTGCATTTTTGAATTTGTATAATAAATTTGTGTTTTTACATTTTTTATACTTTGTGACTTTTACTTGCGGTATTTGCACTTTGTTTTTTAGAATAGTACGTATACGTATTACATAATATTTTTACTTTTTATATCTTTTGTGTCAAGTAGTTATAATTCCAAATATACTTTTATTAACCAAAAACGAATAAAGTCTTAACGGTAAATTGTAAAATCAATTCGACACGATTCGAGAGAAAACCGATTATACTAAAAAAATGGTTATTAAAATGTGGTATCTATCGATGTGCTTTTCCTTTTGTTCGTTGTCTTCACGTACTCCGTTTTTCAAAAATGTGCTTAAAATTGCATGAATTTTAATTTTTTTTCCATATTTTAATTAGTGTTTTTGACACGAATGTAAGCTTTCCGTTGGTGAAAATAAGAATAGTTTTTGACTCGACCGGTTTACCTTAGCTCATTCCTTAACCATGTAAATCGTTTATTCGGTTTATTAGGCTAAGCATCCACGAGTCTCATTATTTGAGATTTTAAATTGTGGAGAACGAGAGATGATAGAGTTGATAATAAGTTTTAAGGTTAATTCTTCCTTATATGAGTTTTTGTGGCTCTTTCTCCCCGCTTGTATATTTAATTGCTTAATAAATGAGGATTTTTGCGGTTTAGGTTCGATATTTTAGCTCTTAACCAACTCTTTTATTCCCTTGTAATTAAAGCAAGAACACATTGAGGGTGTCAGCGTCGTGGACTTCCGACTAAGGTGGCTCATAATATTCCTCCACTTTAGGATCTAGAACCCCCTCGCTGTCAAGTCGGCATCGAAGTAGGCGACCTTTATCGGTTTTGGATTGTATACTTATACTTTTGGCATTTTTTTAATAACACGATTTTGCTAGTTGAAAGTTCGTTTTCTCGGTATCTCTTCGAATTGATCTCTGGCTAATTGTGCGACTCAGTTGTTCTTGGTGAATCAAATAAAAGAGTTGTCGTTGTCTAAAATTAATTTAAAATGAAAACTTGAAACAAATAAAAAATAAAGTAAAGACAGTAAAAAGAAACAATGAAAGATAAAATCTTGGCGAAAAGTGAATTGCGAGAAAATTAAAAGGTAAATAAAGTAAATGATGCAAATCAAAACTTAAACTAAAAGGAAAGCAAATAAAAATTCAAATAAAGAAAAAGACGGGAAAAATAAAACTTGAAAATAAAAGACAAAAACTTAAAAAGAAAAACAAACAAAAAACTGACAGAAACCTTGATTCGGAAGTTTAAAACATCCGAATGAACAGGCTTGATCCGGAACTTTCAAAGTTCCGAATGAAACAGTCATGATCCGGAAGTTGCCCTTGATTCGGAACTTCATTCGGAAGTTCATCCGGAACTTCGTTCGGAAGTTTCATCCGGAACTTTAAAACTTCCGGATGAACCTTGCTTCACTCGGAACTTTTTGACTTCCGGATGAAGCTTGCTTCACTCGGAACTTTTTTGACTTCCGGATGAAGCTTGCTTCACTCGGAACTTTGTTGATCCGGAACACTTCCGGATGAAGCTTGACTCGGAACTTTTAAAGTTCCGAATGAACCCTCTTGATCCGGAAGTTTCCTGGGAATGATAAGATACAGAAACAACTCCCCGAAAGAACAGGGAGATACAGTAAACACGATTCTATCCTCAAATTAATCAAAATCAAACAAAAGATTAAACCAAGACAACCAATAAGCATAAACTAACAATAATCAATCAACACAAATCATCAAAACTAACAAACATAACCAAATCAATCAAAACCCACTTGATTGAAATTAAGAAAACTCAAGAACACAACATCAAATCAAAAGCAGAAATTAAGCAAGAAAGGAAGAAGATGATAACTTAAAAGCTTAATCAAAAAGTAAGGATTCAATAACAAAAGCTTAAACACAAATTAATCTAGAGAGAGAAAGCATAAATCTAGAGAGAGAAACTACACTACTCCTAATCTAATCCTAAAAACTAACCAACCCTCTCACAACAAGTGAGGGTGGTATTTATAGGAGAGGGGAGTGGTTGGTGGCTTCCTCTTTCTTTCTTTCTTGGTCCTCAGTCTTTCAGTCTTCTTAAATTCTTCGACTTTTAAGACTTCGTCTCGGGGTTTATTTGAACTCGTCTTGTAATTTCTTCATAAATTAGACTCGAGTTCTTCGGCTTTATTAAACTTTCGTCTTTGGACATTTTCTTCGATAAATCTTTAGAATAAGCCTTGGACTTTCGTTCTTTTTGCATTCTTGATCTTTTGACTTCGTCTTTTGTCTTTTTCTTTAATAAACGCCCGTGAAAGACCGTGTTTTCTTTCCTTTTCACATTTTGACCCTGAAACACAATAAAAACACAAACCACGCATAATTCCGCCATTTACGACATAAAATATACGTTTAGGTCCAGTTTTAATGTAATTAGGTGGTAGAAAAGATGGGTGTTTTCACACCTATCAAATCCCCTATACTTAACCATTGCAATGCCCTCATGCAATGCTTTGCAATAAAGCAAGGTTTACACTTTCCATAATAATCAACCTACCTTGGCCTTTATTAAACAACTAAGGAAAATAAAAAAGATAGAAAATAACAAGATGCAACAAGGAAGAAACTTGTAAAGAAATCTAAGACTTACATTAGGGCTTGTATGTCATGAATGTTTATCACCCTCAAGTTTCACGTTCCCCATGCCAAGCTTAAAAACAAGATCATTGTTAGTACAAGATAGCATAACAAACATTTACTCATGCGGTTCAATTAATCACTTAAACTTCCTTATTCCTATGGGTATCTCTTATATTTTATTGATGTCTTGAATGATCACGAGGATGCATTGTTGACTTATTTCGATAAGTTATTTAGGCTGAAAGCAAAGTAGGACGATTTGATCAGTAGTTAGCTAAAGGACAAAATCTCTTAAAACTGCTTCTCGGGATATCAAAAAGTTCATATCTTGGCATAACTTGGTTCACGATTTGAGACCTTTCTCGGGCCGATATTTGGCATGTACTTCATACTTCATATCTTCGAGAGACGTTTTTGAGATAATGGTCTTCTCTTCGTTATAGAGTTTCTTCACTTGGAGACTTTTGAGGGGTACTCCAGCTTTGTTGACCACGACTTCATGATTATTTCTTCAATCTCTAATTGGGATTTTGAGATACAACGATCCGCCTCCTTTTCGGACTTGGATCTATTTATCCTCATACCTTGTTAGGGTCTTTTCGGATAGACTTCTCCATGATCTTTATGGGAGTTGATTGCTTTTCGTCATGAGTCTTGATCCTTCATATTGATTTTGGGAATAATGCTTTTCACATCACTTTGGATCTTCAGCAATAAAATGGAATCCTCATGCCTTGTTAGGGCCTTTTCGGACTCGCCAATCTTCGCGCCCCGCTTCATAAGTTATGCCTTGGCTATGAACTCTTATCATTACCGAGCAACTTTTAAACGATCTTGGGCTAGAAGCTAAGTAACTTTTCAAATCGTACGACCTTACTTATTGCAGATAATTTATTAGCAAGTGATGGGAGAAAAAGATCATAATTAACTCACATAAGTTAATGAGAGAATACCAAACTTGTAACCAACTCTATCATTTCTCGTCCTCCACAATTTAAAATCTCAAGGAGTGAGACTCGTGGATGCTTAGCCCAATAAACCAATTAAGGTCTACATAGTTAAGGATACTAGCTAGAGTGAACTTGGATTAGTAAACTCGGGTTGAGTCAAAATATTCACAACGGGCCTAATATATCTAAGATATCTAAACTTGCTAAAACCATTTTATTAAAATAAGAGAAAAATAGCAAAAATAAAGGGAACTACAACTAGGCCAAAATAGATTAAAATTTTTGAAAATGTCGAAAAATTGATTTTCTGGTTAAAATGAGGGCAAATACAAGGAAAAGACCACTTAACTTCGATAGAAGTCCCCCCTACACTTAACATAAACATTGTCCTCAATGTTTAAGCATGTGGGAGTAAACTCCCCTACACTTAGGACATTGTGCACGTTGTTTAAATCTCGCTAAGGAAGAGACAACTAAAGAGATTCCTATTTTAATATTGAGAAATATAAAATAGTGAATCGAAAAGAGTTTAGGGTAGAACCAGGAAGAAGGGAACACGGAGTCAGGGTTCGTCAAAAGTCATCAAGAGTGTGTCTTTGAAGCTCGAATCCCTACAATGATAAGAAAGAAAACAAGAAACACCAACGGGGCTCCCCCTACACTTATGGTAAAGATAGATAGATAATTGGGTTGCCTCCCAAAAAGCGCTTGTTTATATTAACCGAGTCACGAGCCTGACTCGTCCCTGAATTAAATGGTCCATGAGGAAGCCTCGGATGTGATACCGGGATCAAAGACCTTGTCCTCGTTCCCGGTTGACATCAACAAAGGAGAGGAGGGGGGGATAAGGCTTGAATGGAAGAAAGGTCCGTTCAACATACGAGAAGTATGTGAATTTAAGATCCACGGGAGGTGGGGTGGGTAAAGTAAGCACATTGTCCTCCCCCAAAGACAATAGATGCTGAGCAAGCGGCAAAGGCGTATTGTTATCAATCATAGCATAATCAATATCACCTCCCGGGTCAAAGCACTCATCTTCCGAAATAATGGCTAAAGGGGAGGATGAAAGGTGCTCGGGAGGGACTTGGGACAATATCTTCCTGCAGCAAATTATCAAAAATAATGTCCCCCTCCGTGTCAGAATCATCAATACCTGGAGGGATGGAGTGGATGTCGATTTCTTCCAGCAATGGGTCATTATCTTCAACGGGAGGAATAGATGGAGATAAAGACTTGGAAAGAGAAGGAGAAGTCAACGCTTCGATTTGAACAATAAGAAGGTGAACTTTCCGTAATCTATCGCGAAGAAGCACGTCTTCCACCTCATCCACAAGATCATGTTCATCGGTGAACTTCTCATAAACCGGAGAAAATAAATCGTCATCACCCGCATCTCCCGGTGGAGATTTAGAAATGTCAAAAGTGAAATTCTCATAGCTTGGAGAAAAATCATCATCACTAGGATCGACCTCTTCCGTAAGAGCAACGTCGTCCTCAGGCTCCATAGCAGGTAAGTCACAAACCGCAACATCCAATAATTTGTCACGACCAACATCATTAAGCTCATTCAACGAATCAAGATCGTTAGACGCAGTAGGAACATCGAGAGTAGGAGCAGCAACTTCAGAAGATGTGTTGAAAGTGCATACAGCATCGTCGTCATCATCATCATAATAGTATTGATGCACAAGAGGAGGGGTATAATCACTAAGATTAGATACTTGCTCTTGTTGCAGTCGCTTTTCCTCCGCCCATGCTTCTTTTGTAAGAACAACGACTTCTTGAAGTTGCAGAATGATGGAGTGTAGTTCGTCATTCAAAGTAGTGCATTGTGAGTCAAGATTAATTTGCTGAGAGGATTGATGATTGAGGGTGTGATGTGGGGGCTCAAAGTGTTGAAAACCGGAATTATAGCAAGGTTGTGGCTCATAGTTGTTCATCGGTTGAGAATAATTAGAAACCGGGTTTGGTTCATAATAATCCATAGGTGAAGAAAACTGAGGACCCGGAGTTTGCTCATAATAATTCATTGGTTGACAATAATAGGTATCGTGAGGACCCCCATAGTTGTTGCAAACCGGGTGTGGAGAAAAATCAGGTGCGTCTTGTGGATAGCTATTATCATTGTCATAATTGTACCCCGGTTCTTGCCCGTGACCATACGGGTATCGAACCGGGCACGAAACATGCCAATGAGAATCGCTTCCACAATAGATGCACGGGGGAACAGGATGTGGGTTCAAAAAGAATGAATTAGTCGAGTTGCACAAGGGACAAAATCCGAATTGTGTGTAGTCGATATCGTTTCCGCACCGCTCACATGTACACCATTGACAAGAGTTGTTCCCAGATAATTGTTTCCCACACCGGACGCAATGGACATAAAAATCCATAAAGAAAGATAGATAAGCAAGAGGAATATTTTTGGTGCAAAACTTTGAAAAAGAAATGTTTTTTTATGATTTTTCAAATGTTTTTGGATTTTTGAAAATTTTTGAATACGAAAAATAACGTTCACGAGTGAACGGATCCCAAAAGCCAACGTGTCTCTCACAAAAAAACTTTCGATCTTCACGAAAAGAGCCGGCAGCGGCACCATTTTAATAACACGATTTTGCTAGTTGAAAGTTCGTTTTCTCGGTATCTCTTCGAATTGATCTCTGGCTAATTGTGTGACTCAGTTGTTCTTGGTGAATCAAATAAAAGAGTTGTCTTTGTCTAAAACTAATTTAAAATGAAAACTTGAAACAAATAAAAAAAATAAAGTAAAGACAGTAAAAAGAAACAATGAAAGATAAAATCTTGGCGAAAAGTGAATTGCGAGAAAATTAAAAGGTAAATAAAGTAAATGATGCAAATCAAAACTTAAACTAAAAGGAAAGCAAATAAAAATTCAAATAAAGAAAAAGGCGGGAAAAATAAAACTTGAAAATAAAAGACAAAAACTTAAAAAGAAAAACAAACAAAAAACTGACAGAAACCTTGATTCGGAAGTTTAAAACTTCCGAATGAACAGGCTTGATCCGGAACTTTCAAAGTTCCGAATGAAACAGTCATGATCCGGAAGTTGCCCTTAATTCGGAACTTCATTTGGAAGTTCATCCGGAACTTCGTTCGGAAGTTTCATCCGGAACTTTAAAACTTCCGGATGAACCTTGCTTCACTCGGAACTTTTTGACTTCCGGATGAAGCTTGCTTCACTCGGAACTTTTTTGACTTCCGGATGAAGCTTGCTTCACTCGGAACTTTGTTGATCCGGAACACTTCCGGATGAAGCTTGACTCGTAACTTTTAAAGTTCCGAATGAACCCTCTTGATCCGGAAGTTTCCTGGGAATGATAAGATACAGAAACAACTCCCCCGAAGAACAGGGAGATACAGTAAACACGATTCTATCCTCAAATTAATCAAAATCAAACAAAAGATTAAACCAAGACAACCAATAAGCATAAACTAACAATAATCAATCAACACAAATCATCAAAACTAACAAACATAACCAAATCAATCAAAACCCACTTGATTGAAATTAAGAAAACTCAAGAACACAACATCAAATCAAAAGCAGAAATTAAGCAAGAAAGGAAGAAGATGATAACTTAAAAGCTTAATCAAAAAGTAAGGATTCAATAACAAAAGCTTAAACACAAATTAATCTAGAGAGAGAAAGCATAAATCTAGAGAGAGAAACTACACTACTCCTAATCTAATCTTAAAAACTAACCAACCCTCTCACAACAAGTGAGAGTGGTATTTATAGGAGAGGGGAGTGGTTGGTGGCTTCCTCTTTCTTTCTTTCTTGGTCCTCAGTCTTTCAGTCTTCTTAAATTCTTCGACTTTTAAGACTTCGTCTCGGGGTTTCTTTGAACTCGTCTTGTAATTTCTTCATAAATTAGACTCAGTTCTTCGGCTTTATTAAACTTTCGTCTTTGGACTTTTTCTTCGATAAATCTTCAGAATAAGCCTTGGACTTCCGTTCTTTTTGCATTCTTGATCTTTTGACTTCGTCTTTTGTCTTTTTCTTCAATAAACGCCCGTGAAAGACCGTGTTTTCTTTCCTTTTCACATTTTGACCCTGAAACACAATAAAAACACAAACCACGCATAATTCCGCCATTTAAGACATAAAATATACGTTTAGGTCCAGTTTTAATGTAATTAAGTGGTAGAAAAGATGGGTGTTTTCACACCTATCAGAAGCGTTTGTAATCTAATTTCGGTTGGGATAACTGCCTATGTTCCGTACGTTAGGGCGAAAGGGGTATCGCCCGTAGCTGTTTTTATCATTGTGTGATGTGCCCACAAGACCTGTGATAACTCATCGACCCATTCTTTGTTGTGTTCCCCTAATTGCGCCTTTATGCCGTCTCCCAGACTCCTATTTGCCCTTTCCACAAGTCCATTTGTTTGTGGATGGGCTACCGATGCGAACCTTTGATTGATGTTGTTTTTCGCGTACCAATCTTTGAATGGGTTCTCTACGAATTGTTTTCCGTTATCAGAAATGATCTCTCCAGGTAGCCCGAAGTGACATACTATATTGTCCCATACGAACCTTTTTACTTGGTTTCTTGTGATTGTTGCGACTGCCTTTGCCTCAATCCACCTTGTGAAGTAATCCATCGCGACTATTAGGAACTTAATTCCACCTGTGGCCACGGGAAAAGGTCCTACGATGTCTATTCCCCACTTGAAAATTGGCCAAGGGGAAGTGATAGGTGTTAGTTCCTCTTGGGGTTGACGCGGTACCGGCCTCTTTACCTGGCAGTCATTGCATTTGTATACGAGTGTACGTACGTCCGCGTGCATAGTTGGCCAGTAATATCCGCTGCGTAATGTTGATTCCACTACTAACCTTGGTCCTGCGTGCATGCTGTAGGATCCCTCGTGTATTTCGCTAATGACATATTGCGCTTGCCGCGGCCCTAAGCACCTTAGCCATGGCTGAAGAAATGAACGTTTGTAAAGAATCCCGTCCCTGACTTCGAACTTCCTCGAGCGCCTTCGTATTCGTCGTGCTTCGATTTCGTCATGTGGGAGTGAGTCTTTCGTCAAATAATCCACGATCGGTGTCATCCATGTAGGACCTTCTTCCTCCACTACCGATGTGAATTCTTGCTCTTTTATGGATTTGTCTTTAAGGAAATATACCAGGACTTGTTTTGATAGATGTGCAAAGCTGGTGGACGCTATCTTGCTGAGTGCTTCTGCTTTCTTGTTCTCTTCCTAGGTACTTGGAATATTAGGAACTTTTTGAATCCTTCAATCAATGACTTGGCTTTTTGCAAGTACTATATCGTATTCTCTTCCTTTGCTTCATATTCACCAAGTATGTAGTTTACTACCAGGCGAGAATCTACATTTTCTTCGAGGTTTCGCACGCCCATTCGGGTTGCGATTCTCAGTCCTTCTATAAGCGCCTCATTATTTGTAGACGTGAATTCAAAACGCAGTGCGTATGTAAATTCCATTTCTTCGGGATTGGTTAGTATGAGTCCTGCGCAGATCCATCAGTGCAGGATGATCCATCAGTGTAGGATGATCCATCAGTGAATAAGATCCATGGGTCTTGGTCTTCTTCCTCCTGTTTTGGCTCCTGATCACCTTCTTCTGGTTTTTCGACGATGAAGTCTGCCATAATTTGTCCTTTTTGTTGATCCCAAACTTAGATCGATTAGCTTTGTGTATACGAGATTAGATCAAGTAATACACGTAGAGAAACCTTTGTATATGCTTTATGAATCTAAGTGTTATGCGGAATTTAACACTTAAACAAGAACACACAAGATGTAAACAAACTTTCACTTTGATTATGAATGTCGAACTTGCTTACAATGAAAGATGTTTACAAACGAAAACTTATATGAAAACTTAATTAATAAACATTAACCTAAAGGTCTTCTTTTATAGACATAAGAAGCCTTGTACAGTAATCTACGTATCAACTATTCTAGGTAAAGATAAATATAGAAAATACATTGTCGTTTCTATCCTTACTAGAAGTATTCTAGAATATAATAAACGTGTAGATTAAATCTTCCATCAGTGCTTGTCTTCAATGTGTCAACGCTTGACTTTAACTTGTCAACGCTTGAGCTGTCAGCGCTTGTATTGTTCTTGTCAACGCTTGTTTTGTTCTTATCAGCGCTCAAGTGATCTGGCCTTAATTTATTCCCAACAATCCTCCCCTAAACTTGATATCCACTCTTATGATCAAGTTTCTGAATAAGCATTAAGGACTAGGAGGAATCTTACAAACCTTCTCATATTGGTAATGAATAAATCTGATCAAATCTTTTGCCACGTCACTTGAATAATCTATCTCTAGCTGAGTGTCCTTCATCTTTTCCAAAATAGCCTTGGATATGAAATACTGAGCATCCACAAGTAGATACTCAGCAAACTTTGTAGAACTCAAATGGTATACACCAGCAGCTGAATATAACCTCCATTGAAGACCGCTGAGGTCATCTTCAAGATCCTTCCATATTGCAGGATCCTCATCTTTTGGTCCACACATTCTTTTGAATGTGGTCCAAAGTTTTATTCCATTAGCTGAAGTTGGTGCTTCAGCCTCATACTTGGTCTCCAGCAACCTCCAAAGGTCCACCAAGTCTTCTCTATCACAACTTGCAAACAAAGATATGAGAGTGGTAAAAGTGTGTACCTCCTTGCCAAATCTGCCAATCTTCCAGAATCCACATTCATCTTCTTCATAGCTCACAATTGGATTCCTGGAATCTAATGGTAACACTTGCACCATATCTGAAGCTTTTAATGGGGAGAGCTTGAGGCTCTTTCTTATAACTGCTTCACTTGGATATAGTGGATCCATATCTTTTGGAAACTCAAATTTAATTCCCTTCTTCACTGGCCTGGGAATCATCATAGCTTTCTTGATTTCCATTTCTTCTGCAAGTTCCTCCTTTCTTTCATCTGAAAGAAGTCTGAGAGTGTTTGCTTCTTGCACTCTCACCCAAATGGGATAAGCCCTGTTTTCCAACTCATCAAATGTCAAAGCCTTCAACTTCTGATATGTCCATCCAACTCCATGACATCTGAGCAACATAAAGTAGAGCTCCCTTCTATCCCTTTTCAACTCTGAGAGAATATTGCTTGCCTTGTGTTTCAAAATTACCTGGCAATCCTTCTGAACTCTAAGAAGAAGCTCCAAACCCCATATTTGATCTGAAATGGTCAAGTCTGGATTATCCATGCAGCTTTCTTCCCAAGAATTGTACATTTGAACCACCTCTGGCATGTCAAAGTCAACCTGCAACTTCAACTCTCTTAGCTTCTCTTTGGCCAACTCATCTCCATACTCAAGCCTTTTAGGTTCTATAATCATTACACTTGAGTCTGAGCTAGCTCCATCACTTTCTTCTTCTGAAGTCACAACAAATGGTGACTTTTCCTTTTCATCTTGTTCCATGATTTGTGCAGCTAATCTTCTATCAAATTCAACTTGAGCTGCATCCTTTGGAACAATCTCTTCTACCATTTTACCCTTACCCTTATCTGATGGTGCAATGGTTGGTAAGGTAGATGGTAATACCTGAGTAGAAACCTCCTTGATGATAGATGATGACTGGGATACATCACCTTCATGTGCAGGTCTGTCAACGCCCAAATTTATCCTATCAGCGCCCAAAATACTTCTATCAGCGTCCAAATTTTCCTTGTCAGCGCTCAAATATCTTCCCTCAGCGCCTTGTGTAACCTCTCTCAACATAGCTGTAAATGATAAATTTAAGTTGGTGGGAGAGACTAAGGACGTATCAAAACTTGTTTGTTTCTTCAAAGATGTAAGGGCTTCAACAACATCCATTGATTGACCATCCTGGCTGCCCTTATCACTCAGATTTATTTGATCTTCCTCCCCTTTGGAAGATTCCTCCATACCCCTCCTAGCACGATCACTTTCCAAAACAACAATCCTCTCCCTCAATTGCTTGAGTTCAAGGCCTTGTGAGCTGACAATTTGTACTAAGTCTGCATTTTGCTTTTGCAAGCTAATGCAGACTGCCGTCAATTCCATAAGAGTCATTGGTTCCAGTCTGCCCTCTTCTAAAATGGGGATTTGACCTCCCAAGTCAGATTCATTGGGCATGGATGAGGACTTAATGATGGTGGGACTGCCTTGGCCAGCTTCTAAGCCAGAACCAATAGTCCCAGTCTCATCCAGGTCACCAGCCACACTTGTGGTGGTGGTTCTCTCTGCTACATGGCTAGGACCACCAGAGGAGAACACTCTAGTAGTCCTTTGGCGTTTCATCAACCTATATTCAGGGGGTGTGGAAGATGGTGTGGAAGAATGGGTGGATGTAGGTTGGTTAAGGGGTGTTTGGGATTGTGAAGGTTGTGTGTCAGCGTTGGAAATAGGCACATCAACGCAAACATTTGATGTGTCAGCGTCAAAGGGTTCTTGGTCAATTTGCATTTTTTCAGGTGAGGGTAAAGGTTCAGGAATTGGTTCAAGTTGTGGTAGAGGGTCAATTTGAGGTTGGGGGTCTGGTTGGGGTTGTGCTGCTGCAATAACAGCAAGCATGGCTTGGGTTAAAGGTAAGTCTCTATGGGGTGGTGAATCCATCTTCATAAAAATAGCTTTCTTTTGCTCAGGGATCTTATAAAAATCATTGTGATCCCTTGAGCAGTAACCTTGATCATCAAAAACCATTTGCAGAAAACGGGGATAAGCTAAAGTCATTTTTGTCCCCTTGTTTTTACACATCCCTTCAAAAATCATTTTAGAATAGTTATATTTTTGCCCTGTTGCAATGCACACAATAGCACTTGCAATGGATCTATTGATCTCATTGTGTGCAGTACATTTGGGACTCAAACATTGAAGGAGGACGTGTATGAGGTACTTCCAGGCTGGGGTAAATTCCTGCTTATGATACTTGTTTAGAGTACCTTCATCAGGAAAAGGATATCCCAAAGCCCTAAGCCCTTGTTCTATTTCATTTATGGGAAGGGTGGCTATACCATCAGCATCATCAAGATGCAAGGCTTGGCGTACCAAAGCCTCAGTAACCACCCAAGATCTCCCATGAACAATAGAAGTCAATGTGGTCACTCCATTAACTGTTGAGGAACTGACAGTGTTCCAAAACTGCTTAATGTGTGTGACTGGAATGAGTGGTGTATGAGAAAGAGCATACCTTAGTGGGGATGCGTTCAAATACGCCACCATTTGTGTGTATTGGGGAAACAGAGCATCATCAGCTTCAAGATAAGCAATCATGTTGTGTTGTGATCTGAACCCCAATGCCAATTCTGCTGAGTTAAACTTTGGTGCCATTGATGAAAGCTGTTAATTTTAAGTGTAGAAGATGAAGTTGATAAGAGAAAATTGTTAGACAAGAATTATAGATACCCTGTTTAAAATAGGAGCCAAATTTATAGGAGAGAAATAATGCATGTGATTGGCCCAAAAATAGGCAAAGATTTTCAAAAATCAATCATGAAAATATTGAAAAAGTTATAAGTTATTTCATGCATTAAATGAAAGTAACAACTCCTAAAATTACGGCTTGAAAATATGTCAAAAAGTAACAACTGGGTAGGTCCCATTGAGTGTCAACGGTCAAAAATAACCCATCAACGCCCAACGGCTATAATCTTGTCAACGTTTGCCTAAAGCCATGACAACGTCCAATTTGGTCACAACAACGCTTGGAAAATTCTTGTCAGCGTCCAAAAATAAAAATATTTTAAAGTGAAAAATGACCTTAACAAGTAATTTATCCTAGAGAAGATAACCAAAAGCTGATAATTATCATAGGGCGGCAAGCACTGTCCAGTTATGCACACTTGCATAAGCAAGATAAACATAACAGTCCTCTAGTGTCCCTTGCTAACCAAAACTCTTAACAACAAAGTTACCTTATAAAATCCTTGTTACTCCCAGGTAAATCCCATATCAAAAATATTCCCAAGTCTCCCAACAGACCACAACCAATTCTAGGCCAAAAATGTCTTGGCAGCATGCATAGTATATCAACTTTGCATGCTGCAGTGCCTCATGATTTAGGAAAACTAACTCATACTCACCTGTGGACACAATCTAGAATTGTGATAAGAGTATCATATGGATACCCAAAAATCCTAAAGGTTCCTAAAACCTCCCCTTAAACTATGATACAAAAAGTTTGCTAAAATCATGCATGAACATAAAAAATTTATGTCAAGATAGGAATGAAACATTCCAACCATCATCCATAAATAAAAACTTGTCCAAATGCTTCTCCATTGATCCATAAGCAACTCTGTATCCAATGGTATACTGCTAACACCATCTGCACATTTAGATTGAAAACCACAAAACTAACATTGTTGCTGACAACGCCCCGATAACACATGACAGCGTTGAGGGAAGCTTTGTCAGCGTTGGACAATTATATTGCTAACAACGTTACAAAAACACTTATCAGTGTTCAAGTAACCTTTGTCAGTGTTAGAAAAATATAGTGAAAAATCTAAATCATCAATAAAACCAACAATGCATCATCCTGTACATACTTTTACAAAAAGAATCCAAAACACATATTATGTGAGATTAACCATTCCAATACTTGTTACCAAGTATTGAAATCTCCCAGCATCAAAAGGTTTAGTTAATAAATCTGACACATTTTCCTCAGTGTCAATCCTATCTGGTTGTATTAAACCTTTCTCAAAGCAATCTCTTATAAAATGGTGTCTAATTTCTATGTGTTTAGTTTTAGAATGATGTACAGGATTCTTAATGATGCATAAAGTACTATTATTGTCAACAAATATCTTAGTATGCATGAAATTATACCCATAGTCCAACAACTGGTTCTGAATCCACAACACTTGACCACAACATGCAGCTGCAGCCACATACTCTGCTTCAGTTGTAGAATTAGCCACCACTGTTTGTTTCTTGCATTGCCAAGATATTAACCTGCTCCCAAGAAACTGACATCCACCAGTTGTGGATTTCCTATCAAACTTATCACCTCCATAATCACTATCTGAATATGCAATCAGCTCCAATGGTGAATCCTTTGGGTACCACAAACCAAGACTAGGGTAGCATCTTAGGTACCTAAAGATCCTCTTCACAGCATAAAGGTGACATTCTTTGGGAGTCACTTGATGGCGTGCACAAGCACACACAACAAACATGATATCAGGTCTGGAAGCAGTAAGATACATCAAGGATCCAATCATGGATCTATAATGCCTGACATAACATCTTTCCCATCTCTAATCTTTCCCCAAGGGTGTTCTCTATCCATAGGAGTAGTAGCCCTCTTTTCATGTGGAGAGAAGCCAAACTTCTTCAAGATCTCAGCAACATATTTGTCCTGGGAGATGAAGATACCATCCTCTTTCTGCTGAACTTGTAAACCAAGAAAGAAGTTCATCTCCCCCATAGCACTCATCTTGAATTTGTCTGTCATAAGCTTGGAGAAATCCTCACTCATCTTTGGATCAGTAGACTCAAAAATGATATCATCAACATAGACCTGCACAAGCAACACATCCTTGCCTTTCTTCTTTGTAAATAGTGTCTGATCTATGGTGCCCCTCTTGAATCTATTGTCCACCAAATAGGTAGACAAAGTACCATACCATGCTCTAGGGGCTTGATGAAGGCCATACATAGCCTTTTTGACTCTATACACTTTATATGGATGCTCTGGATCCTCAAAACCAGGAGGTTGCATTACATATACTTCCTCTACAATGGTGCCATAGAGGAAAGCACTCTTGACATCCATTTGATAGACTGTGAAGCCCATGCATGAGGCATAGGCTAGAAAAATCCTAATAGCTTCAATCCTTGCAACTGGTGCAAAGACCTCCTCATAGTCTATCCCCTCCTCTTGTGTATAACCTTGAGCCACTAACCTTGCCTTGTTTCTGACCACAATGCCTCTTTCATCTCTTTTGTTCTTGAGAACCTATCTTGTCCCTATAGGTCTGACATATCTAGGACAATCAACCAGCTCCCAAACATCCTGAATTGCAAATTGGTGAAGCTCATCCTGCATTGCTTCCACCCAACTTGGTTCTTTGAGAGCATCAAATATTTTCTTGGGTTCTTCTTGTGACAGAAAACATGCAAACAAACATGCTTGCACAAGAGGGGTATCAATCTTCTTGTGTATATTGGCAATAAACCCACCAAGACCTTGATGAGATCTTCTAGTCTGAACTGGAGTCATAATATCACCAATGATCTGAGATGTGGGGTGATTCTTCATTGTGGAAGTGAGAACCCCTCCTTCAAAAAGTCTGGTGTCCTCAACCTAACGCTCAATGTTGCCAATATCCTCTTCATCAGACTCTCTTTGATCAATGTGAACTTCTTCAAGAATATTGGAAGGTCCACCTTGTTCAAAACTAGAAGAGAAAAGATGCCCATATGTGTTGTCAACGTCTGAATCTTGGTTGTCAGCGTCTGGGCTAACAGCGCTTGAAATGTTGTTGTCAACGTCTGAGCCATCAACGTCTGAATTGGTCTTATTAGCGCTAGATTTGCCTTTGTCAGCGCCTGAAGAACCATGCATGTTAGTATCTGGTGGCATTTAGAAACCACCATTATCTTGTCCTGCAGCAGCATCAGCAACAAAAGCATCTGTCCAAATGGGAATTGTGACATATTCTAATGTAGGAGATGCCTTTTCTGCTTGTGATCCAACCTTCTCATGAACCTGTGTACCTGAAACACTAACAACTTGTTCCTCCACAACATTTGAAGTTACCTTCACAATGTCTGGATTAGTGACAGGCATATAATTTAAAGTTCTAGATAAGGGTTCCAAATCAAACAACCAATTAGGACCACTTTCAGGATCACTAGGTATATTCTCTAAGAACCTAACATGTACTCTCTCAACTATACGTTTGTCCTCTTTAAGATAAACCCTATAACCCTTGCTCTGGACTGAATACCCCATGAAGTAACCCTCATCACCTTTTGCACTAAATTTCCCTAAGGCATCACTAGTATCCAAGACTACTACATGACAGCCAAAAGGTCTGAGAAAACCAATATTAGGTTTTCTTCCCCAAAGTAACTCATAAGGTGTTTTGTTCTGAATTTTGTTAACCAATGCTCTATTTTGCACATAGCATGTTGTATTAACAGCCTCAGCCCAAAAGGCTATTGGAAAGTGAGCATCAGCCAACATTGTTCTGGCTGCTTCAATTAGGGTTCTATTTTTCCTCTCAGCAACCCCATTTTGTTGTGGGGTTCTAGCAATGCTAAATTGCCTAGTAATTCCTTTCCTGGCACAGAAATCATCTAGCTTCTTGTTCCTAAATTCTCCACCATTATCACTCCTAAGCATTTTAACCTCATTTCCAGACCTTTTCTCAATCTGAGTGATAAAATCAATAAGAACATCAGCTGTGTCACTCTTCATAACTAGAAAGAATGTCCAAGTAAATCTAGAGAAGTCATCTGTGACAACAAAGCAATACGACTTACCATTCAAACTTTCTATATTTGTTGTACCAAAGAGGTCCATGTGAAGCATATGAAGAGGTATGAAACTAGTATGCACCTGTTTGGACTTGAATGAGACCTTGTGCTGCTTGCCTTTAAGACATGCAACACAAGAGTGGTCATTGTGGAAGGCCTTCTCAGGCAAACCATCAACTAAACCAAGCCTCACAAGTCTATTTATATTTTTAAAATTTATGTGCCCTAGTCTCCTGTGCCACAAATTACTCTCATCTACTGAGGCCTTAGCATATCCACAAGACATATTGTTATTCATTTTAATCCCATTTAAATTCACATTATATATGTCCTTATGCCTAGGTGTTCTATACTCAATATATTTCTCACCAGGGATCTTAAAATCCTTGCTTAACACCAAACACTCAGTATCAGTAAAAAGAACTTTATTTTTGTTATCACATACTTGTGATACACTAAACAGATTATAATCAAGTTCTTTTACCAGGAAGACGTTCTCAAAACGCAGATTATTGGTGAGAAGGGTTCCTTTGCCTGTGATAGTTCCATATCCACCTCCAAAGTATACCTTATCACCATCTTTAATAGGAGTGAAATTCGTCAGATAGTCTTCCTTCCCTGTCATGTGCCTTGAGCATCCACTATCCCAATATCCATAATCATTGATCTGTCTTTGAATGCCCTGCACATAAAGAAAACAAATTAGTTTTCTTTGGGAACCCAAGTCTCAAAAGACTTGGATTCATCTGGTTGTTCAATAAGAACAGACTTAGTTCTCACAACAACCCCATTCTCATCCTTTTTAGGATGAAATACCCAGTTAACCCCAATAGGTTTTGTAATGACCTTTGAAATGTAATTAAATCTATTGCAAGTCATTGAAATCCCATTATCATTAGGGTTTTGATCTTTCTTGGGTCTCCATGTTAAGCTTGAAGAAGCTTTAGACCCCTTACCTTGTGGCTGCAAATATTTAGGTCTGGTCACGTTTCTGTCAGCGTTAGAATTTGTCCTGTCAACGCTGAAGTTACCGTTGTCAGCGTTGAACCTAGGGTTTGCTACAGAAACCCATTGCCTATTTGACCAGGTGTTTGTCTTTTGAAAAGGTCTTTGTCCATGAGTGTTAGACCTTCTAGAAAAGAAAGGGGCAGGTCTAATCACTTGTGGACTTTGTTGCACACAAGGTTTGGGTCTGATAACGTTTGACTTTCTAACAACGTTGACTTTCTTCCTGTCAGCGCTGAAATTGTTCCTGTCAGCGCTGGCTTTGGGAGCGTTGACACACTTGTATGCCAAATGTGAAAAGCTACCACAAGTGTAACAGGCTTTCTTAGACACAACCTTAGGTCTAGAAGAGAAGAAACATGTTCCATGATTGCTAACTTGGCTCTTGGGTGACCTATTATTCCTATACATCTCTGCATATTTAATGGTAGGTCTTCTAACAGTGTTTGAGCCTAGGTCAACAGCTTTACCAGTGATTGGGTGAGTAACCTTAATGGGTGGTGATTCATTGGGACTTTCACATAGCAAACCTCCCTTAACAAATAAAGTAGGGTTAGCTTTCTTCCACTCATATAGGTCAGTCAATTTTTGTTGATACTCTTCCACTAGAGTGACAACTCTTGGTGGAGGAATGATTCCTCCTCTTGGAGCTCTGGTAAACCAGTCCAAGATAAGTCCCTTCGTTAGACACCATAGAAGTCACCAGCTGGTGGTGGAACCAGAGAGTAATCATTCATCCCAATCCCAGTCATGTCCTTAGGATCCCTTTGTTTAGCTACACAGTCTCCTAGGGTTTGGGTGGCTCTATCAAATCTTTGAATTTTGAGGTCAACATTATCTTTATTCTTAATGGCCTCATCTAACTTAGCATGTAATTCACTATTAACCTTTTTCATGATGTTTCTAACATCCATACTACCCTCTAACTCATGTTTTAAGATACTGATCTTATCTTTTAAGTCAAATTCCATTTTCTTATATTCAGAAACGGTTTTCTGAGTTTCAGTAAGAGCTAGTTGGTAATTAGATAATTTGCACCTTTCAGTACTCATATCATCTTTTAGTTTTAACACCTCTTTGTTAAGTCTTTCAGTGTTTAACCTACAACCTTTGCTACAAAAAGCATCATCATATACCTCATTGTCAGATGAAGAGGAGGAGTGTGCCATGAGAGCATATTCAACATGCTCTTCTTCTTCAATATCAGTAACCAAAGCTTTATCCTCTTCAGCATTCTTAGCCAGATAGCTCCAATCCCATCCTGTACCATCAATTCCTTGAACTGCAACCATGGCTTTGGAATCCTGAGCTTTAACAACCTGACTTGAGGGTTTACCAGCATCAAATCTTCTAGGAGATCTGCATTCCCTCATGAAGTGCCCCATACGATGACAGTTGTAGCATTCAACTTTGGATTTGTCAAATCCAGCTGTGTCTTTAGCATTGAAGGTCATTTTCTTCTTGAACCTTCTGTTCCACCTATTTGCTCTTATACTAGCAAGAGCCATGTTCCACTTGATGTCCATCTCTTCCAAGTGCTCATCACTTATCTGCTCAAGGTCCTCATATGTAATCACTGAACCATTGGGCAAAGAAGCAATGTAAGCACAAACAGTATCCAAATCTAACCCAACAGGTTTAACTCTTGGGGAGTCATTCTTGAATGTGTCAACGTCTGAAAAGGAGACGTTGACAGGACTTGTTCCAGCGCTGACATATGATGATCCAGTAAGTGGATGCATATAAGAGTCCTTCTGATTGAATTGACCTTCACTATGAGAGAAGAAGGCCATGTTGCTGGTGGTAGATTTGCTTCCATGCTCTGAAAGAGTTTCATCTTCCAACAGTCTTAGTTTGTTGTAGATGTCATCAAACGAGGAGCTCTTGTAAGTATTGTTGGCAAGAATAGATCTTGCCTCAATCTTCCATGCCTCACCAAGACTTTTAAGAAAGGTAGCATTGGTGTCAACATCACCAACTTGTGTCCCCATGAAGGACAACTTGCTTGTGATGTCAAGCAATCTGCTTCTCACACTACTCAGTTTCTCATTGGGTTGAGCTTTGAAGACAACATAATCATGCAGAAGTTGCTTTTTCTTTTCTTCCTTAGTGTCTGCATTGCCACCATATGCAACTTCAAGTGCTTCCCAAAGATCCTTAGCAGATTCATAGCCTCTATATTTGTGCTGGTTTTCTTGTCCCAAAGAGACTTTCAGAATATTTAGGGCTTTCATGTCAACCCTTTTCTTTACAATATCATCAGCAGCTACAGCTCTACCATCTCCAGGTTTTTCTTTCTTATCCTCTTCAGGGCATCCTTCAACAGCTGTTCTTTGACTAATGGCATCAAGAATCTTTTGAGCCTTATTGAATGTGTTTCCATATTCAATAATCTCCCAGAGTGTGTAGTCATAGATCCCCAGATATTGTTCAAAGTTGAAATTCCATAAGTCAAAGTTGGTTGCATCAAGCATGGGAATCTTGATGTTTGGTAAGGCTGAGGAGGAGGAGGTTATTGCTTCAGACATGATGTTGTTAGGGTTTCTGAGAAAATTAGGGTTTTGGTGTTTTTAGGGTTCTGGTGTTCTTTAAAGATCAAAAGTTCCTCAACAAGCTCTGATACCACTTGTTGATCCCAAACTTAGATCGATTAGCTTTGTGTATACGAGATTAGATCAAGTAATACACGCAGAGAAACCTTTGTATATGCTTTATGAATCTAAGTGTTATGCGGAATTTAACACTTAAACAAGAACACACAAGATGTAAACAAACTTTCACTTTGATTATGAATGTCGAACTTGCTTACAATGAAAGATGTTTACAAACGAAAACTTATATGAAAACTTAATTAATAAACATTAACCTAAAGGCCTTCTTTTATAGACATAAGAAGCCTTGTACAATAATCTACGTATCAACTATTCTAGGTAAAGATAAATATAGAAAATACATTGTCGTTTCTATCCTTACTAGAAGTATTCTAGAATATAATAAACGTGTAGATTATATCTTCCATCAGTGCTTGTCTTCAATGTGTCAACGCTTGACTTTAACTTGTCAACGCTTGAGCTGTCAGCGCTTGTATTGTTCTTGTCAACGCTTGTTTTGTTCTTGTCAGCGCTCAAGTGATCTGGCCTTAATTTATTCCCAACACTTTTATGGCGTTGCGCGGTCTGTATGTAATATTGTGCTCCCCAAGTAGACCACTCCACTTTTGTAATCTACCCGCTACGTCCAGTTTTGATATAATTTGTTTTATGGGTTGATCTGTAATCACCACTATGGGATGTGCTTGTAAGTATCTGCGCACCCTTTTCGCCACAAATACTAGTGCGAGTACCAACTTCTCCATTGGGGTATAATTCAGTTCCAAGCTTTGTAATGCTCTGCTTATGAAGTATACTGGTGTTTGCACATTCTCCCTATCCGTCATTAGCATCGCGCTGATCGCTCCATGTGTAGCTGACAAGTACATTATCAGTTCTTCTTTTGGGTGTGGTGCGACTAACATAGGGAGCGACGCTAAATGTGTTTTTAGTTCCCCGAAGGCTTTTTCATCTTCCTTTGTCCAATTGAAGTCTCCTTTTTTGATACACTTCTTGAGTGTTTTAAATAAAAGGAGCGATTTCTCTGCGGATTTGGACAAGAACCTGTTCAACCCTGCGAGCTTCCCGTTTAGCGATTGCACTTCCTTTTTTGTCTTTGGGATTTGAAGCTGAATGACTGCGTCTGTCTTTTCCAAGCAAGGTTTGATGCCATTGGGGTCAATCATGTATCCCAGGAACATGCCTTCTATTGCCCCAAAAGTGAACTTCTTTGGGTTTAACTTCATGTTTATTCTCCTAAGTGTTGAGAATGTTTCCTCTATATTCCGGATAAGTTCACTCTCTGTGTGACTTTTTATTACCAGGTCATCAACATGCACCTCCAACTTTCGCCCGATTTGACCTTCGAACGCTTTATCAACCAATCACTGGTACGCGGCCCCTGCGTTCTTAAGTCCGAATGGCATTTTTGTGTAGCAATACACACCCTGGCTAGTGTGAAATGTTGTTTTTTCTTCGTCTTGCTCTGTCATTTGTATCTGGTGGTATCCCTTGTATGCGTCTAGGATGCATTTCAAAGGATATCCGCATAACGATTCTACCTTCCAATCGATCTCTGGGAGTAGACAGCAGTCTTCGGGGCAAGCTTTATTAAGGTCTGTGAAGTCAACACACATGCGCTAGCTGCCATCATGTTTTTTTAACCATCAATGGGTTACCAAAGCCAGTCACGGTAGTAGACTTCTCGCATGATTTCCGCATCAACCAGCTTCTTCACTTCCTCAAGTATCACCTTGCTGTGCTCTGGAGTCTGTCCTCTTTTCTTTTGCCTAACTGGGGGATATCCTTCGCGGATTTACAGCTTGTGTTCAGCTATTGACCTTGGTACCCCCGTCATGTCTTTAGGTTCCCACGCGAAGATGTCTAGGTTACCCTTCAAGAGGTGGCACATGTCAGCCTTTCATTTGTCAGACAATGTCCCTCAAATCGTTATCCCTTGATCCAGATATTGCGGGTTGATTGCCACTTTTAGGTTTGGCGGTGAATCTATCATGGGTTCTGCTGTAACCCGAGGGGGTCCCGCGATCGTGTTGCATTCTGGGAGTGCAACGGGTGTGTTGAAAATCGTTACGATTCCTCCCTCCACTAGGAACTTCATCATGCCATGGGCCGTAGAAGGTACTGATCACATTTCTAGTATGGCACGTCGCCCAATGATTCCGTTATACTGCAATGGTGATCGTATTATCAGGAACTTCATTGAGACCTTTGTCGAATGTTCGTCGCTTCCCACTTTCACTACTAGCTTTAGTTGGCCCAAAGGCCACACCGATTCTCCACTGAGTCCGATGAGCGGTGAGGTTGCAGGTACCATCTGGCTCCTTACTTCTGCGCTGAGTTTCAGGAAACAATGTTCATACATTATTTCTGCTGATGAGCCTCCATCGACATACATACGGTGTATACTGTTGTAACACCCCATTTAACAGGATAGAGTGCTAAAGTAAATTATGGCGTATCAACAAAGCATGCAAGGTAAATGTCTAAACATTCATGACCATAAATAGAAATACCAGAATCAAACATCGGTTGTGTAGTAACTCACAAACAAGCAATATAAGTACTATAAATGGAAAGGACTAAACAACGTCCAAAAGAATGTAAAGTATGATAAATTAGGAATAAATGAATAAGGTAAAAGAGGCAGGATAGCTTTCAATCCGAATGCACATACTCTGGAGTTCCTAATTGCGTCCTTGGGTACCTGCCGCTTGGGAACATGGAAAAGTAGACGGCTGCGTATAACGCTCAGTGCACGGATATACAATAAAGCATAGAATACATAGAGTATGGAAGCATATAAAGAATATAAAGCATATTTGGCAGCGGAAAAGAATAAGTCCTGGAAAACCTAGTTGTTTGTCAGGTTAACTGGTTTTAGGTCTGAAAATATAGCTTATGTTACTTATGAAAATCTGTATTAGTTTATGTACCAAATTAGCCAATATAGGTCATGAGGTCAACAACGTGCATGAATACTTGGAGGGGAGACCTCATCATGCAATTAGAGGGGTTGCCTCTAATTAACTGGTCAATGGGTAGGAGGGATCAGCTCATTATGAAAGATGCAAGGCACACACCATTTTCACCATGAAAATCCTGACTGAAACATGTAACTAGGATGCACCCGTACGCCCCACATGATAATATAATAATATAATGGCCAAATAACTGAAAAGGGACGCCACGAGCTATCACTCCGCCGTGGTGAAGTCATAACACTAATGCATCTAGTGTTATGGTTATGGTACCTCCATAACTAGGTGAAACTGGTCATGCATGTATATGGCTAAGGTAGCTAATAAACATAAGCTTTAAATCTGTAACTACTAGGGAAAACAGTTGGCTGCATACGGGAAATCCTAATGAAGGAAGAGATTGTCCTTACTGAAGGACGGGAAATCCGTACCTTATGTCCAGTAGAAGCTAACGGAAACGATGAAGACTAATCCGCCTTGATTAATAACACTACATAAGAAATATGGACGTGTATGAGTTGTCTGAATTACATGTGTTTTACTGGTTCCGTGTGTTATTAGCTTGTTATACGTATTCTGTCATGTTTTACTGTTTACTGTGTATTATGTAGTTATTCTGATGTTCTGTTGTGTATTATTCATGTATTAGTGTATTATAATACTTGTACTGTAATACTAAGTACTTTCTAAAAAGAGCAGGTTTCCAAAAATAGTAAGTTTCCAAAAATAGAAAGTTTCCAAAAATAGAAAGTTCCCAAAAATAATAAGTTTCCATAATTAGAATTAAGCCGGATTATAAATAATAATTGAAGTTAAATTAGTCAATACACGTCATGATTATAGTTAGTTAATTAAATAATTGGTTAATTTAATTAATCCTTGTTGTTAGTTTACATGTTCATGTGATTAATTAATTTTTAAACATGTAATCATAAGAAAATAAAATAAAATAAAAGGTTTTTGAATATACCACTATGCGTAGAATCACGAGATGATCATAAATAATTAAAAAACCAAGAAAAATCGTCCGGTTTGCCTTGTTTGATGTTGTAGGCCGGCAGCTATGGTGAACCAAGGAGGAAGGAGACAAAAATTTTATAAACCTAAAATATGAGAAAAAATAATCTCCTGATATTTTTAATTAAATGAGTTTTGGGCCAAAAGGCCTATCTTGGTTCTCCCCTCTTGTTGCCGCGGCTATGGGGCCCACAATGGGTCAGCCGTAGCTTTTCTCGAGTCTAATTATTTACATGTGTGTTCGTGATTTATTATTCGTGATTTTTGGTGTTCGTGCTCGTGTCACATTTATAATATTCATGATTGTTCGTTATTTATTGTCGTGACACGTGTATTAATATTATAAATGGAAACTTTAAATTTTACCGTGTTTTCGTAAGTTACTGCTCACGTGTATTGTTCATAGGTTTTTAATGCGGATTTTACAACTCTTCCCCTATAAAAGAACAATTCGTCCTCGAATTGGAGAAAATGAACTGAAACAAAAACATACCCGGATTAGAACTGGAAATGAGGGTAAGAAGTCCGTATAGACTCCTCCGTCTCCCAAGTGGCTTCCCGCTCAGGATGATCCCTCCAGAAGATTTTGACGAAAGGGATCGTCTTCCTCTGCATGACACGATCTTGTCGCTCAAGAACTCTCTCGGGTTCTTTGACATATGAAAGATCCTCTCAAATCTGATCAAGTGGATACTGGACAACATGTACTGAATGATAGTTGTATCCTCTGAGTAAGGACACATGGAACACGTTGTGAACGTGTGATAGCTGAGGCGGTAACGCTAAACAATATGACACTTCACCAACGCGTTTTATGATGTCGAACGGTCCGATAAAGCGAGGACTGAGCTTCCCTTTGATTCCAAAACGTCTAACTCCTCGTGCAGGTGATACCTTGAGGAAAACATGGTCACCTACGTTGAAAGACACATCTCTACGACGTTTATCAGCATAGCTCTTCTGACGAGCACGAGCTTCCTGAAGTTTTGCCTTGGCGACAGCGACCTTCTCATTGGTCACTTCAATCATATCTGGACCTTCAAGCAGTCGTTCGCCCACTTGATCCCAGCAGATTGGAGCGCGACACTTTCTGCCGTAAAACATCTCAAAGGGAGCACACTTGATGCTAGCGTGCCAGCTGTTGTTGTATGCGAATTCTACTAGGAATATATAATCATCCCAGCTTCCAAACCATTCTAGAGCACACGATCGTAGCATGTCCTCCAATGTCTGAATGGTATGTTCCGACTGTCCGTCGGCCTGAGCATGAAAGGCAGTGCTGAGCTTAAGTCTGGTGCCCTAAGCTTTCTACAGACTCTGCCAGAAATGTGATGTGAAACGGGGATCTCTGTCAGAGATGATTCTGATGGAGTACCATGCAGTCTCATGATCTTCCTCTGGAATGTGTCTGCTAATTTGCTGACCGGATGATCCTTGCGAATCGGCAGAAAATGAGCAGATATAGTCAATCTATCCACAATGACCCAGATTGCGTCATTATTCTTCTGAGTAACCGGAAGACCAGTAACAAAATCCGTGGAGATTTTGTCCCACTTCCAAGCTGGAATATCTAATGGTTGTATTAACCCACTAGCACGCTAATGTTCGATCTTCACCTGTTGGAAGATCATACACTTAGAAACGAAGGTGGCAACATCCTGCTTCATACCACTCCACCAAAAGTGTTGCTTGATGTCGTGGTACATCTTGGTAGAACCAAGATGTATGGTAAATGGAGAACTGTGAGCTTCAGTCAACACAACCTCTCTGAGAGTAGAGGCATCGCGAACCACTAGTCTAGTGCCCTGCCATAAGATACCGTCATCGTCAACACGAAACTCCATCTGCTGATCAAGAGTCTGAAAGATATACCAAATCTCACCATCGTCCTTCTGAGCTTCCTTGATCCTAGAATGTAAGTCTGGTTACACTCTAAGATTAGCCTAGTAACTGTGCTGTCCTCGTACACAAAACTCAATGTCCATCATCTCTAGGTCACGAATGATCTCCTTTGCAATCCATATGCCAGCATTCATACCTGACCTTCTGCTTAGAGCATCTGCCACCACATTCGCCTTACCAGGATGGTACTGAATGTTGGTGTCGTAGTCCTTCAATAGCTCTAACCATCTCCTCTGTCTCATGTTCACTTCCTTCTGAGTGAAGATATACTTGAGACTCTTGTGGTCGGTGAATATGTCACATGATTCACCATACAAATAATGTCTCCAGATCTTCAACGTGAAAACAACTGTTGCAAGCTCTAAATCGTGAGTAGGATAGTTTTCTTCATAAGGTTTCAGCTGTCTTGATGCTTATGCAATAACCTTCCCATGTTGGATGAGAACGCAGCCTAATCCCTTTCTTGAAGCGTCACTATATATCTGAAATCCACCTGAGCCAGATGGGAGAGTAAGAATAGGTGCAGTCACTAACTTATGCCTAAGATCTTCAAATCTCTTATCTCGCTCCTTCGTCCAGACGAATTTCTCTCCTTTCCTCGTCAGCTTAGTCAAAGGTAAGGCTAATCGTGAAAAGTTCTCTACAAACCTGCGGTAGTAGCCAGCTAAACCCAGAAAACTTCTAAATTCTGTTGCAGATGTAGGTCTCGGCCATTTAGTGATAACTTCAACCTTGGTAGGATCCATGGTGATCCCCTTTTCAAATATGATATGGCCCAAAAATGACACCTTGGTTAACCAGAACTCACACTTAGAGAACTTGGCGTACATCTGCTTCTGATGAAGAATCTGTAAGACTGTACGAAGGTGTTCCTCATGTTCCTCCTTGGATTTGGAGAATATCAGGATGTCGTCAATGAACACAATAACGAACTTGTCCAGAAACTCATGGAAGACATAGTTCATCAAATCCATGAAGACAACTGGAGCATTAGTGAGTCCGAATGGCATGACTACGAACTCGTAGTGCCCATAACGTGTACGGAAAGCAGTCTTGGATATATCCTGCTCTTTAACCCGTAACTGATGGTAGCCGGACCTCAGATCGATCTTGGAGAAATGCACGACGCCCTGAAGTTGATCTAATAGGTCATCAATTCGCGGCAAAGGATAACGATTCCTGATCGTGATCTTGTTCAGCTCACGATAGTCTATACATAAACGCATGCTGTCGTCTTTCTTCTTCACGAACAGTACCGGTGCACCCCATGGCGATGCACTAGGACGGATGAAACCTAGTTCCAGAAGTTCCTGCAGCTGATCTTTTAGTTCCTTAAGCTCTATATGAGCCATACGGTAAGGAGCTTTAGAAATTGGCTCTGCACCTGGTATGAGCTCGATTCCAAACTCGACTTCACGAACAGGTGGTATGCCTGGAAGTTCATATGGAAATACGTCAGGAAACTCTGACACAATAGGCTGATCTTAGATCGATGGAGACTCAGCAGAAATGTCATAAATATTGGCTATGAAGCCCTGACAGCCGTGTGATAGCAATGCACGCGCCTCCATGGATGAAATAATCTGTACTGACCTCCCTGGCAGAAAACCATGGTGTATGTACTCTGGTGATTTAACATCACCGAAGATAACCCGATAAGTGTGTCAGTCAATCGTGGCGTGGTGTTTGGATAACCAGTCCATGCCTAAAATCAAGTCAAAGTCGCACATGTCCAAAGGAAGTGCGTCAACTCTATGGATCTTGTCATCAAATTCTTGGGGAAGATATCTGTACACTTGAGTGATTCGTACAGAGTCCCTAAGTGGCGAGGAAATACATATAGTGGACACGACTGAATGCGTCGCTCCAGTATCAAATAGAACATATGCTGCCAAACCATTCATAAAGAGATTTCTGGTGATAGTACCTGAGGTCTTATTCGCCTGATCACAAGTAGTAGTGAACACGCGACCAGAAAGAAGAGGTGGCTTGGTGTCGGCGTGTCCAGAGGTGCCTTCTATCACACCCTGGCGACAGTACTTCTGCTGATGGCCTTGCTGGACACACTTGTAGCAATCACCAGTACCTCGGCGATAAATACCCGAATGTCTGCGCGAACAAGTAGGACAGATAGGATGCGTGAATCCTCCAGCTGGCGTCCTAGTTATCTGAGAGCCTGTTCAAGGATTACATGCATGAGACATGATCGTGGTACATAAACATGATTACATAAAAGGTATAAAATTTACCAGATGAGGAAGAATGGTTAGGCTGTGAACCCCTACGGTCCTGATCCCTGCCGTTACCATTGTTCCTAATTTAACAATTATTGGTGTCAGAATATCATAACATAAAATAGTTGAACATGAAAGAAGGTTAATGTAGAGACCTACTGTTGTTCGAGTTGTTAGCGTTGTTACGGTAACTATCGTTACCGACACGCCTCTCAGAATCAGAACGGTCGTTAGTCTGACTGTTTCCCTTGGATGCTTTCTGCTGAGCGGCCGCAGGCTTACGGTCGTCAGTCTTTTGCCTGGAATATATAAATTGTTGAACAGAGGTTTAAATGAAATGAATAATACTGATGGAAATGAATTGTTTACAATTGGTGATTGAAGATACCTCTTCACTGCTCTGTCATCACTGAACTCCTCTCGTTCCTGAAGCATCTCGAGCTTACGGGCTGCATCGGCCACCTGTTCCACTATAGTGAAAGTAGCACAAACCAGGTTGTTGGCAACCGAAGTTCGAAGTGCCCAGCGAAACTTCTCAGCCTGCTCCGCAACAGTTCCTGCGGCTGGACCCAGAAAACCTGCTAACCGGAGAAACCTTTGCATGAATTCATTGTTGTTTTCACCAGCAATCTGCCAAATGTTGTGGTAGTCCCTCTTGAGCTTATCTTGCTCAGCATGTGGAAAGTACTGATTAAGGAAGAGCTCCTTAAAATGGTCCCATGTCAGCTGTGCAACCCAATTATCACCACCGTTGGACTGCTTGACCGAGTTCCACCACTGCAGCACATCACCTTCAAACTTATAGCAAGCTAGCCTTGCCTTGTATACACCATCACAACCCATTGCATCGAAAATCTTCTCGATGTGAGAAATCCACGCTTCAGCCTCGTTGGGGCTGTCAGTCTGCTCAAATGAACGGGGTAGCTGTTTGTTGAATCTCTCCAACCAAGTCATAAGAGTAACCGGTGGAGGAGGAGGAGGGTTGGCGTGATTACCATAAGCCTAGAATTCCGCCTGAAGTTCATCCCTGATTTCATTGCGAAGTTGGGGAAGTAGGGCTTGCAGAGCTGCATTGACAGCTGCTGTCAAATCTGGAGTATTGCGATTGTTCACCATCTGGTAGTTTAAACAACAAAATGCAACATAAATTATAAATCTGAAATGAGGTAACATAAGAATGCATGAACAATGTATAAATCAAAGAAGCAGTTTATAATGCATGAAACAATGTATAGAAATGCATGATGCGGTTTATAAAACTTTTATATGAACGAGAGGGAACACCTATGCTCAGTTCACCCAAAACAAAAGACATGGCGCGGGGACGCCAATGGGTCGGTCCCAAAGTTAAAAGTTTTGATAAAAGCACATGCGACTAAATAGGGCCAGTCTTGTACCAACCATTACTTAGTCATAAACCTGCTATAATGATATGAATGCATGAAATAAAAATGAAAATGAATGAATGCATGGAAACCGACTGTCAGTTCTAGGAAGACAATGGTGACTACCCGTAAGTCACAAGTCACTTTTATAGAGCTACAGGTCGAAACCAGGCTCTGATACCATAATTGTAACACCCCATTTAATAGGATAGAGTGCTACAGTAAATTTTTGCGTATCATCAAAGCATGCAAGGTAAATGTCTAAACATTCATGACCATAAATAAAAATACCGGAATCAAACATCGGTAGTCTAGTAACTCATAAACAAGCAATATATGTACTGTAAATGGAAAGGACTAAACAATGTCCAAACGAATGTAAAGTATGATAAAGTAGGAATAAATGCTAATAAGTGTGAAAACACTTATCCTTTTACCACTTAATTATAACAAAAATGAGACCAAAACGTGTATTTTATGTCGTAAAAGTCAGAATTATGCGTGGTTTCTGTTTTTATTGTGTTTTAGGACAAAAATATGAATAAGGAATAAAACACGGGCTTTCACGGGCTTTTATCGAAGAAAAAGACAAAAGACAAAGTCAAAAAATCAAAAGTGCAAGAAGAACGGAAGTCAAAGGCCTATTCTGAAGATTTATCGAAGAAAAAGTCTAAAGACGCAAGTTTAACAAAGTCGAAGAACCAAGTCTACTATGAGAAGAAAATTAGAAGACAAGTTCATTTTATCATTCGACTAATCCCGAGACAAAGCCGAAAAAGACGAGTCATTTAAAAAGACGAGAAGACAAAAGAAATAAAGAAGGAAGCAACGCACCACACCTCTCCTCTCCTATAAATACTACCCTACAACTTTATTTTAGGGTGTTAGTCATTTTTTTTGAGTTCATATCTTTAGAGAGAAGTAGGAGTAGGTGCTTCTACTTTCTCTCTATAGATTTCTTTCATTTTCTTTCAAGTTTTAAGCTTTTCACTTTAATTTTGTATTTGAATCTTTAATATCCAAGTTTAAATTTCAAGCTTTTCATAATCTATCTTATTCTACCTTTCTTGCTTTGATCTTGATTTTGATTCGGTTTAAAGTATACATCTTGTTTCATCTTGATGCTTATTTGATTAAAAAGTTTATCTTGTTGTTCTTATCAATTTCATACGATTGATAAGCTCAACTTTTTGTGCTTTTTGTGCTTTTTGCTTATTTCATGTTTAGCTTATTTTCTTTTAAGTATTTTTAAAAGTTTAACCTTTTTAAAGTTTATTTTATAAATCTTGCTTATTTAGCGTTTTGAAAGTTTTCCATTCGTGCTTATTTAGTTCTTTTTATTATTGATTTGGTTATGTTTTGGAAAGTGCTTATTTGGTTTTTGCTTATTTGCCTTTTGAATCCCATCGTAATATTCTTAAGGGTTTTAAGGTTCCGATCGAGTATTGTGATCGCATAAACCTTAGGGTTGCTACTTAAGATCAAATACTGTGATCACAACTATGATTACAGACTGTGATCACAACTCAGATCACATACTGCGATCCATACTACAATCCATACTGCGATCGCGTGTTACGATCCAGGGTGCGATCGAAGGGTGCCATCGAAGACTGTGATCAAGGGTGCGATCCAGGGTGCGATCAGTGGTACGATTGGTTGTCACGATCCCTTGTGGCAATCTAGGTTACAATCTGAGTTGCGATGAGTTGCTACGATCGTTGACTGCGATCCATACTACGATCCAGACTGCGATCGCGTGTTGCGATCGTAGGTTGCGATCCAGGTTGCGATCTGACTACATTTTTTGTTTTATTTTACTTAGTTATTTTTCAAGGTTGATTTCTTTCCCACCATTTTTATCTAGTTTAATTTTATATTGTCTTGTCTTATTTTAACTTTAAATTTACTTTTTAATTAGACTAAAACTTGTTTAATCTTTTCATATTTTTTATTTGTCTTAACTCATTTGAGTAGATATAAATAACCAAAATCTCCCCCTTTTAGTGACCAAAAACGATAAATCTAACCTAAACCGTGATCAATTTGATTAGACACCGAGAACGAACGAGTACACATATTAATATCTTGTCATATTAATTGCATAAGGTAAAAGAGGCCGGATAGCTTCTAATCCGAATGCACATACTCTGGAGTTCCTACTTGCGTCCTTGGGTACCTGCCGTTTGGGAACATGGAAAAGTAGACGGCTGAGCATAACGCTCAGTGCACGGATATACAATAAAGCGTAGAATACATAGAGTATGGAAGCATATAAAGAATATAAAGCATGAATGGCAGTGGAAAAGAATAAGTCCTGGAAAACCTAGTTGTTTGTCATGTTAACTGGTTTTAGTTCTAAAAACATAGCTTATGTTACTTATGAAAATCTGTATTAGTTTATGTAGCAAATTAGCCAATATAGGTCATGAGGTCAACAACGTGCATGAATACTTGGAGGGGAGACCTCATCATGCAATTAGAGGGGTTGCCTCTAATTAACTGGTCAATGGGTAGGAGGGATCATCTCCGTGTGAAGGATGCAAGGCACACACCACATTCACCATGAAAATCTTGACTGAAACATGTAACTAGGATGCACCCATACGCCCCACATGATAATATAATAATATAATGGCCAAATAACTGAAAAGGGATGCCACGAGCTATCACTCTGCCGTGGTGAAGTCATAACACTAGTGCCTCTAGTGTTATGGTTATGGTACCTCCATAACTAGGTGAAACTGGTCATGCATGTATATGGCTAAGGTAACTAATAAACATAAGCATTTAATCTGTAACTACTGGGGAAAACAGTTGGCTACATACGGGAAATCCTAATGAAAGAAGAGATTGTCCTTACTGAAGGACGGGAAATCCGTACCTTATGTCTAGTAGAAGCTAACAGAAACGATGAAGACTAATCCTCCTTGACGGATAACACTACATAAGAAATATGGACGTGTATGAGTTGTCTAAATTACATGTGTTTTACTGGTTCCGTGTGTTATTAGCTTGTTATACGTATTCTGTCATGTTTTACTGTTTATAGTGTATTCTGTAGTTATTCTGATTTCTGTTGTGTATTATTCATGTATTAGTGTATTATAATACTTGTATTATAATACTAAGTACTTTCTAAAAATAGTAGGTTTCCATAAATAGTAAGTTTCCAAAAATAGAAAGTTTCTAAAAATAGAAAGTTCCCAAAAATAGTAAGTTTCCATAATTAGAATTAAGATGGATTATAAATAGTAAGTGAAGTTAAATTAGTACAATACAAGTCATGATTATAGTTAGTTAATTAAATAACTAGTTAATTTAATTAAACTATATGTTATATGATTTTAATTAAAATACATGTTTAATTAAAATAACTAATAAGTGTGAAAACACTTATCCTTTTACCACTTATTTCCAATAATAACAAGACCAAACGTGTATTTTATGTCGTAAAAGTCGGAATTATGCGTGGTTTGTGTTTTTATTGTGTTTTAGGACCAAAAGATGAAAAAGGAAGAAAACACGGGCTTTCACGGGCTTTTATCGAAGAAAACGGGAAAAGACGAAGTCAAAAGATCAAGAGTGCTTAAAGAACGGATGTCCAAGACCTATTCTGAAGATTTATCGAAGAACAAGTCTAAAGACGGAAGTTTAATGAAGTCGAAGAACTCGAGTCTAAATAAATGAAGTAATGTTAAGACGAGTTTAATTAATCCCGAGACGACATCGAGAAAGACAAATGAATTAAATCGAGGCGAGAAGAAAAGAAAGAAGGAAGCACCACACATGCACTCCCCACTTCCCTATAAATACCCTCCTAATCACATTAGGAGGGGGTTAACTAGTTTTTATTTTTAAGTTTTCTTTCTAGTTTTAGAGAGAGAAAGTTCTAATCTTTCTCTCACTAAGTTTTTCATTCTTCCTTTCTTTTAAGCTTTCATCATTCTTGTATTGAGATTTCATCTATCTAATTCAAGTTAAGCTTTTTGTTCTTTAATCTCTTTCTACCTTTCTTTATTTTACTTGTTCTTAATCCGAAAGTTCATGGTTAATCCGAATGGTTCTCGATTCGTATTGATTGTGGTGGTGTTTCGTGATTAAAAGGTTAAGTTTTCTTGTTCTACATAAGCTGTTGAACGAATAAGCTATAAGCTCTTCATGCTTATTGGCTTATTCGATTGTTTGGATTATTTACTCTTTAAGTTTTTCAAAATAGATTTATTGTTTTAAATCCGTCTTATGGAAGTTTGAATGTTTTAGGTTTCCAAAATTTTAGAATTTGCGCTTATTAACTCTTTCATAAGTTTGAAAATTGCTTATTGGTTACTGCTTATTGGACTGAGCTAATTTCCCTTTGGACGCCATTTCTTTCTGATAAGGGTTTTGCTTGGTACGATCACTTGGCTTCGATCGCTTAGAGTGCGATCAGTTTGTTACTTCCCTGGTACGATCCGGAACCACGATCATAAACCACGATCACTCATTGCGATCGTGGTTGCAATCTGGTAGTACGATCGCCCTCCCATCGTACTACGTGGGTACGATCGAGTCTCTTCCCTGCTTTGATCGCATTGATTGCAATTGGTTTGTTACGATCCCCATTGCGATCAGGTTGCGATGGTGGGTACGATGGTAAGTTACGATGGTAAGATTGCGATGGAGTTGCGATGGAGTTGCGATGGAGTGACTGCGATCTAAGTGCGATCGCAGTGCACATTATTGTAGTATTTGTCCTATTTTCCTAAGTTTTCAAATTTACTCTTTCCCGCCTTTTTTATTAGTAAATTTTCAACATCTTTTCTAGTTTTAAATCATTTACATTTTAGTTTCAAAAGTTGAAAACTTTTATTTGTAGTTTAATTCAAAGATTTCATTTTACTCAACGACAACTTTAATTACTTGCATTTAGTTTAAAAAATTAGATAACTAAACCAAACCAAATCATCTTGTTCACCAAAAGACAATTGAGTCGCACTTTAGACTGGAAATCAATTCGAAAAGACTTGGGACTACGAATTTTGATACGAGGGGTAAAATTCGAGTATTAAAAACTAAGTATAAATACCTTAGGTTATACATGAATTATTTTTAATAAATTAACTAACCTAAAATTTAATGTGACATGATTTATAAAATAGTTTCTATAAAAACCCGAATCCCGAGCATGTGTTTTAATATAAGCCGAATCAAATAAGCTATAAACAAGTCCCACCGAGTCCTTGGAAAGAATCTCGGTTGACACTACTTAACAACTAACAATGTAAATATACCCCGACTCGAATTCGGGGTCCCTTTGCCTCGGGTCTGAATAAACAAAACCAACCGAGCACCCCTTAGGGTCTCGGTGGTGTCTCGGCTCCACCCTAAACCGAAAACAAACACACCCCGCCCCAAGGTTGGGGTTCCCTTGTCATGCCGAGCCAAAACCCAACCACGCCGAGACCTTGTATGGTCTCGGTGGTGGTGATTAAAACCAACCGAACACCCCCTTCGGGGGTTTCGGTGCCACAGCCGAACCATAAACACAAACCAAACGTGCCCCTTGACCCAAAATTAATTAATCCTTGTTGTTAGTTTACATGTTCATGTGATTAATTAATTTTAAACATGTAATCATAAGAAAATAAAATAAAAGAAAAGGTTTTTGAATATACCACTACGTAGAATCACGAGATGATCACAAATAATTAAACAACCAAGAAAAATCGTCCGGTTTGCCTTGTTTGATGTTGTAGGCCGACGGCTATGGTAAACCAAGGAGGAAGGAGACAAAAATTTTATAAACCTAAAATATGAGAAAAATGTCCTGATGTTTTTAATTAAATGAGTTTGGGCCAAAAGGCCCATCTTGGTCCTCCTCTCTTGTTGCCGCGGCTACGGGCCCACAATGGGTAACCCGTAGCTTTTCTCGAATCTAATTATTTACATGCGTGTTCATGATTTATTATTCGTGATTTTTGGTGTTCGTGCTCGTGTCACATTTATAATATTCATGATTGTTCGTTATTTTTTCGTGACACGTGTATTAATATTATAAATGGAAAGTTTAAATTTTACCGTGTTTTTGTAAGTTACTGTTCACATGTACTGTTCATAGGTTTTTAATGCGGGTTTTACAACTGTGTTCCCCAACGTTTATTTCTATCACTAACGGACCTTCTGCCACATTCCTCGCGCTGAGGGGGGGGGGGGGGGGGGGGGGGGAGGAGATGTCTCTTCCTTTCTAGAATTTTTGGCTCACCATTTGCTTTGTCCTTCGCTGTCATGCTTCTACCATGTAAACATTTGTGTTAGCGGTTTTTGGTTTCCCATCCTCCGCGGTTTCTTTGACAAGGAGTTTTATCTTGCCTTCTTTTACCATATTCTCAATATGTTTCTAATGAATACATGCATTCGTAGCGTGTCCCTTCTCGTCATGATATTCACAGTACCTGTCGCCAATGCGCCTTTCTACTGGAGTGGTCATTGGCAATGGTCTTGGGAAGTTCGCGCCTTCTGATATAAGGATTTCCCTTGGAGTTAACTTAAGGGGAGTAAACCTGAAGTTCCTAGTTCGTCCCTCTCTTTTATTTCCTTGGTAGTCGAGACCTCTAGGCTTGCTTTGTCTACTAGACCCTTTATTAGGCGCATCACGGGGTCTATACCCATGGGCGTTTTGTATGACTTCTGAGGCACCTGATTCCCCCTGTATGAAGGATCTTACTCGCCGTAGTACTCCATCAAAGGTTTCTGGGGTTTTTTCATTCAACTTTTTTATTAGATCATTATTGCGTATACCTACCATGAAGCAAGATACTTTTAAGATCTCTGGGCATTCCTTTCTTTGAATACATTCGCTCTTGAAATGTTCTAGAAAGTCCTCCAGGTATTCGCCCTGGTTCTGCTTAATTCTTGCGAGTGATACAGCGCTCCTATCGTGTCTTTTCTATTGCACATAATTTCTTTTGAATTCTTTTCGCAATGCTTCAAACCCATTAATTGTTCGTGGCGGAAGTCTATCAAACCAGATCCGCGTGTTTCCTACAAGTGTAGAATTGAACATATTGCACCATACAGGTTCTGGCCATGCTCAATGTCTGCTTGGGATTCAAAGACTTTTAGGTGGTCTTCCGGATCTGAGGTGCCATCGATGTTTTTACGTTTGCTGGCATGCGACGCTTTCTTGTATCCGATTAATATTGTATGCGTCTCGTGAACGCATTTTTTGTAGCTCTTCCAAGGTTGTGAGAAGTCTTGGTAATCTGAAGAGTAATATTCACGCCTGCGCTTTGCAGGGTGGTTATCACCCGATCTTGAGGGATCGCTTTCGGAGGATTGATCGTGTTCTGCGCGCTCCTTTCCTTTCATTCCATTCTGATTTTTTCTGTGTTTGGCAACTAGTAGGATGAGGGCTTGCAGATTATTCGCTACATATTCTTCCATCGCGCGTGCCTCTGTAGCGATTACTTCCCCTCTTTCTTCTGATGCGGGGGGTATCCTTCTTTGTGTTTATTAGGAGGAGGCTGAGTTGACTCCTGTCCTACGTTTCTTTCCTCAACAGTAGGTAGGGGAGTTGAGAATAGTATGCTTGTTCCTCTGAAAGGTGGACTTGTTACATCCCGACTATTTACCTCGCTGGCGGATCCAGGAGTAACATTCGCGGATGCAATGTGACCATCTACCGTCGAGGATCTTCGATGGCCTTCGTTCATACCATTTTTCGTCAATGCTTAGATTTTAGCGTAGGGTCCTACGGATGGCACCAACTTGTTGATACAAAAGTTGGATGGACCGAGCTTGACCCGAATTAGGCTTAATTCGGGGTCTTGTGGACCCTGGCTCTTGCACCAAGTGAAACTTGTTTAAGGACCGTGCGCACTAAAAACAGACACCGTTAGGCTTACCGTGGGTTTGTGGCCCACAATTAGACTCTAGCGTGAGAGTAAGTAATAGATTTAAGTATATTAGGGTTTAGGGTATTGTGTGTATCGTACTTTTGTGGAACCATGGGGGTTCCTTTTATACTCGAGAGAGTCCTGGCTGGGCTCCCTATTCTTGCGGCCTATGGAAGGGATAATGACTCAAAATAGATTGATATTTATCGCATAACTAAGGTAAGTTTATATCCTCTTTCCTTAGGCGAATATAATCATAATATAGATTATATTATTCTGACCCTGTCGCAATGCGACACGGACACGGTTAAGTAATAAACCGCATGTGCGACAACGACTTATTGGGCCTCCTGGGCTGTGCGCGCATCGCATAAGTTTTAATCCATTCCTGATGGATATGGCTAGTACCCGTGAGTCAGACTATCCAGCCCGACTAGGGACTATACGTCATCACTACCGTGTGTCTCTAGACGTAGGTGTACGTTGTTTATTAACTTTGGGTCATCGTGATTGTTTGAAACCATACTGTGTAAAACTGCATTTTAATTTACTTCTTGGGTTTTCTGAATTTTAGTTTCATATATCGAGTGTTTAGGTTCTACGTTTAAGGAACTGAAACTCTTCATATTACGTGAAATCAGGTTTTGTATGCACAAATTTTTGTGGTTTAATCTGATTCTATGCTTTATGAAATGAAGCTTTAGTAAACGTGTTTCACAAATCTATCTTTTAACTTCAGCGAATGTCTATGTTTTATTGTTGAACCATTGAATCAGTGAGAACATAGATCTATACACGACACGAGACAAAAACACATTCCCGGCGAACAAAATACCCAAAAACAAGACGTGACAATCCAAAACGCAGATCTGGAGATGCAACATAAAAAATGGGAAACATATCATGACACCCTAATTGAACGTGTGATTGGAAATTAAACCTAAAATCTTTGGTTTACTAGTCGTTCATGAGTCACGACTGGTCCTATTATGACATTTTTTTTGGAGTTTCGTTAGCCCAATAACTATCTGGGTCAAAAATAAGAATCCTTAACCCAAACTTGTATTATTGGGCCAGTTTCATCATGAAAATAAATCATCTTTACTAAATTAATTCATGTAGAACTTTTCTATCACATATTGCGCATTAATCAGGTGTACAATATCGCCCATATGAGTCTTTTCTCACCTTGCGGTCTAACCGATTGTTTAAAGATTAATTAAGTTTCTAAAAATTGATATTTTTCTATATACTTGTATCTAATCATTCATAGTTTTATTTAATCATGACATTCAAGATTCAATAATACATACATATATATATATATATATATATATATATATATATATATATATATATATATATATATATATAGGGTGGAGTTATTCTACAAAAATTCTTATAATAAAATAAATAGGGTGAATTGTGGGGTGACATGTGTCATCTTTTCAAATAATTATTCCACATCATATTAACATATCATGTCATTTAACTTAAAAAAATTGAACTTTTTTCGAAAATAATTTTCGAAATAAAAAAATTCTTAAAATTATTTCGTCAATTTTTGTTTTCAAAAAAAAAATTTCGAAAAATTTTTTGAAATTTTTTTTTCCAAAATTTTTTTTTTCGAAAAAAATTTTTGGAAATTTTTTTCAAATTTTTTTTTCAAAAATATTTTCTATTTTTTTTCATAAATCTTTCTTCGAATTTTTTTTTCAAAAATTTTTACTGCATCACAGTTACGTGTTTTACTGCATCACAGTTAAATTTCGCAAAAAAATTCGTAAATATTTTTTTCAAAATTTTTTATCATTATTTTTTACTCCATTATAGTTACATGTTTTAGTGCATCATGTTTATAAATTAATGTGTTGCAAGTTTAATTAATACGTTATAGTGCATTCACCAATGTTTTAACTATGATGCACAAAAATTATGACTACGATGCGGTAAACTATTACATTAATGCACTAATAATACAAGTGATGACTAGTGATAGAATTTTTATTCTCCAACGGAAAACTCTAATGCATTTACGTATAACCTATCAATGTCATAATTATGATGCGTTAAAGTTATAAATTACTACATCACTCGTGATGCACAAAACTTATAACTAAAATGCGATAAACAATTATTATAATGCACCAAAAATAAAAGTGATACTAATGATATAGTTTGTAATCTCTAACAGATAACTATAATCCATTTACTTATAATGTATAATTGTTATAATTCTGATGCATTAAGGTTATAAGTTACTCCATCATCCGTGATGCACAAAACTTATAAATATGATGCACTAGTTATAAGTTTGGTGCATTATGATTTTTACTTACTGCATCATAGTTATGCATATAGAAAATCAATGTTATATTATTAGTAATCACATGTATTTTTTGTGCATGATAGTTATAATTTGTCACAACATAATTTTACATGTGTTGCATCATATATGAGAATTACACAAGAATTATAAGTTTTGTGAAGGAATTATGATACAATAACATAAAATCATGATGCATTAACTTATAAACATAATCCTCTAAAACGTATAATTGTGATGCACTGAATTTTTATTGAATTGTTGTAGTGCATCGCACTTCAATTTTCACTGCATCAAGAGTATAAATATGGTGCATAAAGGTTATAAATTAGTGCCTTATTCGTGATGCACTAAAGCATCTAACCGTGATGCTCTAGATTATTTTCCATAAGAGTTTAAAAAAATCAGAAAAAGAAAATTTGTAAAAAAATTCGAAATTTTTTTTTCAATTTCAAAAAAAATTAAAAAAAAATTTGAAAAAAAAAAATTCGGAAAATTTTTTTACGAAAAAAATTATTTTCAAAAAAGATATTTTTGATTTTTTTATTAAGTAGATGATATGGAATAGTGATGTGTGATAATGTTGTGACAATGTGACACATGTCACTCCCACATTTATCCCTTCTTTTTTATTTATTCTATTATAAGAATTGTTTTATTTTACCCCAACTCTATATATATATATATATATATATATATATATATATAATATATATATATATATATATATATATATATATATATATATATATATATATATATATATATATATATATATATATATATATATATATATATATATATATATATATATATATATATATATATATATATATATATATATATATATATATATATATATATATATATATATATATATATATATATATATATATATATATATATATATATATATATATATATATATATATATATATATATATATATATATATATATATATATATATATATATATATATATATATATATATATATATATATATATATATCTATAATATATATATGGGGCTAAGTTTGACATAGGAAAATAAGATGGCGCCACCTCATATCCTACGTGGCGTTATCTCATTGGCTATAATTATATTTTATTTATTTTGGAAACTATTTTTTTTAAATAATATTTTTTTTTTGAAAGATATGCATATCTTTTGATTGACCAAATAAATTGAAGATAATGACCGAATTCGATAAACACAATATCGTTGTAAATAACCCCTGAGTTAACTCTAATCTTCATGAAACCCTAACCTTAACATACATATTGTTTTTCTTTGTTTTAAATTTTGCAGATTAATCGATCTTCATGGAACCCTAATATTAACATACATGTTTTTTCTATCCGTGTTTAATTTTGCAGGTTCTATATTCGATTCATATGAATTTATTGTTTATATTAGAACCTTTATCTCTTTTATATTTACGATTTTTTTTCTATTGATTTTTTTGCAGGACTTAAAAACCTACGTAACAGGAAAAAAGGAACTGCTATTCTCAAAACCCTAATAATTATTAATTTTGTTATATCCTTTTACACCGTGTATGCATATTGGTTTCTTTGTGTTATTTTGCAGGCTGGTGATATGCTTTGTTTTGAACGTATGCATTTATCTTTTCATTATTGTTGTTAACAAAAGTTTGGAGTTATATCATTCTCTTCAACAATGAGGTTTAAAAAATCAAAAGTATTTATAAGATCTATTAGACTCGATCTACAGCAGTGGAACATCAGTTAAAATCAAAAATATTTATAAGATCGATTGGACTCGATCTACAGCAGTGGAACATCAGTTGGTTAAAAGGTGAGTCGATGACCCATATTTATAACTTCACCCATATTTTTTTAGTGTTTTAATTTTGTAGGTTCAATTCTCTTTCTCAAACCCCTGTTCTGATTGAGAGGTATGTAACACCTGTATCTCCATTGTTTTCCTAGAATTCATAATTCTTCTCAAACCCTAAAGATTAAAGATTGTCATACATGCTTTTAGTTAAACTGTTAGTATGTTGATATTACGATTCCTTCTAAGATTTATTGTTCATAGCCTAATTATTTTTTGTTAAAGTCTTAGTAACTGATTCGTTTTTGCATGTGAGATGAAAGATGGTTGCTTTTCTGACATGGTACTAAATCTGAAAACCAAACATAAAAGTCTGGTAATTTTCTTTGTTATATGAAGTTGTCGTTTGTTGTTTTACATGTTCGTATAATCAAAAGCCATTGATTCTAATCATGTAAATAAAATTATATAAATGATTACACTTTGTTACGTACATAGGGATTTAGAATTAGTATATAAATGATTACACATTGTTACGTATATACATGTTGAGTTTAAAGCATGATGGATCACCGCTATAATTCTATAGATACATAATTGTTTCGATTATTAATCCAGTATGTCGTTTGTTATTTTAGTTACACAGGTTCACTATGGAGCAGCTATAACCCGAGTTGTGCAAACCACAAACCACAAACCAAGGTGCAATTTTACATTCATTTTAACTGAAAGCGACATTTTATGCATCTCAAACATCTTTGATCTTACATTTTTAGGAATAGATCAATCATTGTGTATTGTTGTCTGATCGTATACAGGATTCCTTTTACAACCTTGAAGTAATCAATAGCAGACACATTAGTGATATATCAGTTCCACTAAAAAACCAAAAGGGTCCAAACAGCCATTGTTTCTTCCACCCCCAATGTCGGATACACACGTGGACCTTCCAAGTAAGTTTATACTTGAAGATTTCAAATAATATATATAATCATTTGATAAATACTCTCCACTTTTAGGTGCCAATGTACCCTTCCCCAAAGAATGTCTTAAAAATTTCCAGCCACACATGATAATTATAAGTAGTTCAGAAGACTGCAGTGTGGTCGTGTGAAATCTTAGCTCTCTGGCTTTCATTCGCCAGCTTCCTGAGTTCTCATCTCCAGTTTCGGCTATATATATAAATGAATTAACAAGGGAAATCGTGACTACTGCAGGAGATATTTGGTTGGTTTAAGTGTGTTATGCTTTTTTCTTGATTAATCATACACAATACCAGATTTATATGAAAAAACGGAACAACCAAAGCTGGAATGAAGTTTTTAAGTGTCATACGACCGCGGATGAGCTTGATGAAAGTAAGCGTAGGAATATACAGGTACAAATATCATAAAACTCTGTATTTTATAATTTGATATTCATATCTATGTTTTAGCTATGAAATCATCACTACACTCACTGAATTGTGTTGTGTCCATACTGGGAGGAGACATCGATCCCACAGATGCTGGTGAGTACTCCACTGGCACTATGGAACACGGTCCCATGCGCCAGAGCTTACTGTTGGTTACTACAATACATATAACTCTTTAATTTTCTTTTTTTTTCTACAGATGGAGGTGATATCAGATGCCATAGATGATGTTCTTAATGATGATGAAGCTGAAGATGAAACTAATAGGCTAATAAAACCAAGTAAATCCACAAAGCTATTCTCTTCATCCTGCAAGTGTAGCAAAGTATTAAGGTCATAATTTTTTTTGTAGTAGGTGTGTTACTTTTCTATATGCATGTTTAGCAGCTTCTGGTGTTGGTAAATAAAGTAACCAGCTGACAAATTTTGGTCAACTATTGTATATGAGAGTGTATTTTTTAGAAATGGGATCAAATATATATTGTTTTAATAGGTTGTTTGTACAGGCTGCAGCAATAATTAAAAATTTATTATCTTCTACTATTGTTCTAAAATATTTATTATGTTGTTTTAATAGGTTGTTTGGTAGTTTATTTCACGACCGTACAGTAGGAGGCGGCGGGACTCCACTAGCATAGCAGCCGGCTTGATATAAGTTACATGGAGTGAAGCCGGGTTGTTGAGTAACCAGGACAATTTCTTTGGTGGTAACTATTTGGGATGCACACACAAGAAATCACAAAAGTAACAGTCCAAAGTAATTGCAAATTGATGTCAAACTTTATTGTACACATAAGAAAGGAAATATTAACAGTCCAAAGAGATAAAATGCATGTAGTACAAAGGCATTGATTACAGTTTCTTTTCTCAGATCTCTAATAACAATTCCAGTCTGATGAGGTCTATAACGTTCTTGCCGAGCACACTGGTTGTTTGTGGTTCAAGCAAAAAGACGAGAAAGTTTCGAGAATGATTAAGGTTTACTCTAGGTAACATTCTTTGGATGAGGAGTCGTTGAGGAGAGGATTAGGGCCATCTACAAGAAAGAGTAAGCAATGGAATTGCAGAAAACAACAGTAAGATAACTGATCATTATTTTACAAAAAGAAATGAACAAAAATTTGATTATGTCATGGGTTGGATTGTATAGATATCCGATGAGGAATGACGTCACTTCATATTTGGAGGACAAGCAAGTGTCCGACAGCGGACAAGGATTTGGGCTTTGCTAATGTTCAGGTAACAACAAAGCAAAAAACCATTTATTTAGCATTTTAGGACCCATTTCTGTTACATATATTACAATATAGTTAGTGAGAATTGTTGCTATTTTTAAATTCGATGTTTGTTTCTAACAAGTAACTATGGTTAATTTCAGCTTTCATACACAAATCATCTTTTTTTATCAACCACTATCATTAGTATAGTAACTAATAGTATAAGTTTAACTCAAATGGGTATGATTAATAAGCTACAAGTTCGAATCTTGAAACCAAAATAATTGTTTTGCTGAACAAGATATTTTTTGTCAAATGAGGTCAGCTCAACAAAGCATATATCCACTGTCCCGCTGTCAAAATCTATAAATCCATATATTAGAAGAATAAAATAAATTATGCAATCTATTCTTTAAAAATATTCAAAATTTTAAATAGGATTCGATTCATCAGCAATGTACCTGTTATGCTTATCATATGTTTAGCATAAAATTGAGAAATTCTGAGTGGTTGGATACTCGGGTGGAAGCAAGGCATACCTAGGATGCACTCAAGTATATTCCTGATAAAATTGCTGGTATGTTACTTAATTCTAAGGTTTTACATGAGATCTGTTTTTTATTTGCAATGTTGCATCTATACAGAAACTCAAAAAATGCAAAATAAATAGGGTGTTCACGGGTTAGAACATGTTGGGTCAGGATAGAACAATAACAACTTCAAGTTAAAGTCTCATTGATGACACATTATGCTCGAGCTTATGCCATAAAATTATGATATTTGTAAATTTGGTGTACCTATCTGTAGGCCCTGGACACCTTCATTATCGATGCATTTGAATCTAGGGAAGCTCATATAATATTTTTTTACTTTGTAACAGGATGGTGTCTATGTTGTTTTGATATATTCATGTAATTTTGTAAGCTTTTTGCAGGAATTATAAGGTACGACTCTTTTATTAGACCCCTTTTTCTATATATATTTGATCTTTCTAAAAAGAGGAACAATTACTCACTATGCAGGCTATGTAGCAGTTGCTGCAAAATCTAGAAGGGCATTGTATACGGGTATTGACCACAAAGGAGGATGAAGAAGCGTGATAGGTTAAATATCAAGACTAGGAGGCAAAAAAAGGTTTAACCAACAACATTTTTTATCCCTATTCTGATTCTTAATACAGTAAGTTTTACCCCTTTTATGTGTCCACTTATTGATATGTATCAAAATAACTAAATCACGGGGGTAAAAAAAACTAAAAGTTATATAAATGTTAGTGTAAAACTATAAAATTTAAGGCTGAATAGGTCATACTCATAGATCTACTTCCTGCTTTTATCACTTTTGTTTTGTGGATCCCCGAATTTCTCTTATCAAGTATGTGTCTATTATATGAATATGGATCTACTGTTATTAACGTGTTTTTAATTTGTCGTTTTAAATGCAGTAGTATGTGTGGATCTATTGAATCAAATTCAAGTCGTCGTGAAAGGAGGGCAAGTCACATCTAATAAGTGTCACACGTGTCCCAGCAGTTGGGTCATCGCTGATGTGTCGGGATCTATAGGCCGAATTACAAAGCACACATGGATCATAAGATAAGAACCCACCCCACCTGGGATCGTGCCATATCTTAACTTAACCCAAATTCAAGGGGATACCTTTGCCATCCAGGCTTGCACCAGAAAGTGTGGCACACCCTTCATGTGCTTACTGAAACCGAAGGTAATCATACATTATTCATCTGTAAAATATGAACTGATAAGGGTTATAATGCTAAAGCCGGTTCCTCCCCAGATGGAATATATACTAATATACTAATTTTTTTGTTTTTTAAATTTTTCTTTTTTTTGGTTGTGTGATTTTTTGGTTTTTGGGGTAGCTAGGTTGCTTTTAGATTTGATCTCAGGACTGTGGTATACATGCATCATCCAAGAGACAACACAATATGATGTTACCTTCTTTAATATCTTGATTTTATGTACAATTCAGGTTATATTGATTCATTCTTCTACTAACAAAATTGTTCAAATTTTAACAGTGAATTTAACATCATTTTCTACTATTTTAGCTAAATTAATATTGCTTCTCTTTCAGGTATCTTCGTTAAGACGCTCACTGGTAAGACCCCCACTCTCGTGGTTGAGAGGTCAGATACCATCAAAAATGTTAAGGCTAAGATCCAGTACAAGGAGAGAATTCTCCCAGATTAGGAAAGGTTGATATTTGCTGGTAAGCAGCTCGAGGACGGTCGCACCTTGGTCGATTGCAACATCTAAAAGGATTGCACTGATGTTAGAGATTAGTGTATATGCGCATGATCGTGTTTATAGTTTTAGTTAAACGATACTACACTCGACCCATTGATTTATCTAATCGTGGGGAATAACATCTTGTATCCGCAGATTGGACGTGGCTGCAGTAATTTAGGAGAAAGATGAAGACCTAAGGTTTACGGGTTAGAGTGTCTGCAGAAATTTGCTTTTTTTATTTTCTCAATCAAGTAATATTAAGTTGGGCAAATCTCATTTAAATTTGTTGTCCATCATGGCGTATTTGTTTTTGTGTTCATTAGTCAATTGTTCTCCAATTTAGTTGTAGACTATTTGCAATTGTAGCTTTACAACTTGTATATCATGAATGTTTTACAATATTAGATTAACGTAAATGAAAACTTCATTACAAAATACTTTAAAATGTATAGCTAATTTTTGTTTACAAAATTGACTATATGTCGCATATAGATTTATGGTTGTTGTTACGAAAAATAGTATTTACTTATATTGTACATGTGTTTATATTCGAGTGATAGTCGATTTCATTTCATGTGAATGTATGGTTTCCGACCAATATCTTGATCCACTTTAACTCGACCCGGCATAGTGACTGGATATTTAGTTAACACGTTCATTCTTTTTATCTTGACTAATACAAGTAACCATCTTAGAATTCTCGGCCGAGTCCGCCACTGTATTTATCTAAATACGACTAGATTGAAGCATGTAAAACCCGTGAATGTCCAAAAGGAGGAAAAATACATTTTAAAATACATGGGTTCTACTTGTTTAGTATTGTGTAATTCAAACTGCCAATTTTGTGATGGTTAAAAGATACAAAATTTATATTATTAAAATAAATATAAATGGTCGAAATATAAAGAAGCTTAATTGTTAGAATAAATTATTTTAATACATTTTTTCTCATATTTGATTATGAGTTAATATCATTAGAATAACTTATGAAATAAGAAACAATACATTGGGTGGCCACGGAAAACAAAAAGCGAAAAACCAAACCGTAACTGTAAACACATAAACGTACTGTTGGTTATGTACACATGAACAGATCTTGCAGGCAGCTTTATTATCGCACAACGAAGAGATGTGCTCAACCTATTAAGGTATGTATAACATAACAAATGAGGGTCACAATTATATCCAATGCTATTTAAATTCCTATAAAATGGTTCAGTATGCTTCTACTCTGTTATCGTTTCTTACTCAAAAGCTTTTAGGCCTGGCTACAACAGTTACATCTTTTAGTGATTTGCTTACTTCTATTTGATTCTATTACTTCTAATTTACAATAGTGGCGACATCGAAAATTTTAAAACGTTTCGCTGTGAACCAGTAGTACAGGTTTCCACCTCGACCAACAACATACCACCACCATGAACACCTCACATCTCTTGCTTTGACTATATATACAGATAGTTTCGAAACTGTGGATACAAGTCTTGGATTTGCGAATACATTTAGTCATGTTGCATCTCCCAAGTCATCCAGCTTCTTTGCAGATTATGGAATGGACAATGGTTTCTCGAAAAATACACGTCATCAAAAGTCCAGGTAAACTATATTTACCATGGAGTTTGGTCCTAGAGTAATTCGGCTTCTCACTCTAAGGATTTTTGAACCACTCAATTCTGAATTTTGAGACACGACAATTATTTAGGTAATGTATCTTTGACGCACAACACTATATGCCTGTATTATTTATTATTAATCTATTGGCCAAAGTATATATACTAAACAAATTGAACGATATGGTTAAAACAAGTTAACATCGAGCTGTTTGTAGATTTCCTCTTACAACAGGTAACCCACGGAATATTTCAACCATTAATATGCAGCCACCATACTAATGACCAGTTTGCGAGTAATAGATTTCAAATAGAAAATCCATCAGTCAATATTAACAACAACTCAGTACATTTATGAAACAATCATAACAACCATTATAAATCTATCTAAATGATCTTATAGTGGCCTGGTCTTGGTGCTTTACACTCGAATATCTATTTCTTTGATTCTTTAATCTATAATGGAATGCATCATTGAACTACTTATAATGGACTTGTCTTCTGATATTTTGCATCACTACTTAATTATTCAAATATAAAGGTGCTTTAATATTGTATCTTATTTAATAAATTGAAGAACCCGTGAAAGAACCCATGACACCAGATAGTATAAAAACTATTATGAACGCCGAGGACTTAACAATATGGGCTACGACGATAAACAGCCAATACATAGTTCCAAAACTGATCAACCTTGCTTTTTTAGGTGTGACATTACTATTTTATTGGAATGTAACTAACTGAAATATATTGCAGCTTGAACCAGACGCCAAAGCCTAATGTTACGATTTATTAGCCTGCTAGGGGTGGGAAAACATCTTCTACTGCTGCTGCATTGGAGAAGTTTTTGCACATATCCCTTTGTTTCAATTGTGTTGAAGGACGAGCCAGATAATTTGTGATAATCCAATTTCCCGCCTACAACTATGGCTAAAATATAGTTTTATTTTTGAATTTTGAAAGATTTTTTTATGTATTCTTTATCTATACTATTAAGTGTTCCTAATGCAGTTTGTTTCTACTAATGAAACTTAGTGATAGTTTTGCGGCTTACGAGGGAACTTTATTCTTGATATATCGAGCACGTGTCTTGCTTTTGCTAACTTTGAGTCACTTAATAAGTACCAAAGCTGAAAACTATAGCTCTTCAGACCAGCAAAATGAGGTTGTTCTCATGGTATGCAAAACTTGTGGAATAAAAGGTGACCATTCGACCTTAAGGTTCCCTAATGGACAATGATGCACGTAAAGTCACCTCCCTAACTATAACCACCTTTGTAATGATCTATGTGATATATGACTTCTTCTTACCTATTAATTATGAATTTACGATAGATATATATATATATATCAACAAATGACTTTTATATTATGACTTACAAATGGATGTTTCTATATCTTTTTTTTGGTTGATTGGTGAAAAAGATTGAAAATGACGACATTTGTAAGCATATCAATATGTACTTTCCTAATATAAACACATTAATAAAGAATAGGAGTAGATACTTAGTTACTAGATCAATGTGTTCATTATACCTCTTTAAGAATACGTTTATAAGTACATCAATGTGTTGAACAAATTGATGTTTTGTCTATTCTATGTGTTATGGATGTTGGGTCGAATGCTACGACTATTTTTTTTCAATGTTTTGAAACCTGGTTTCACTCGGCCGGTCAACTGGTTGAACCGGTTCCGGTTAAAAAATCGGTCATTTGACACCGTTTCCACATTTTCGAAATTCAATTATATCCGTCGGGTTTGGAGTGATCTAGGTCAACCGGTTCTCGAGACCAGGATGGGTTTCAATTTTAAAAAGAAAACAATCAAAACAAAAACTTATTGAAAAAAAATAATAATACTAATATAAACAGAAAACGTAACCGAAAAAAACCAAAAAAACACACCAAGCACTAAAAGACACAAAATAAAAATAAAACGACAACAAAAGCTAATACACAAAATAAGTATACGAATATAAAAAGATTAAGTCTTATAAAATATCAATCCGAGTAACGGTAAACTCTTAGAGAAGATTTACGATCGCTGAATTGCCAGGGCCCAAAAAACCGGAAAAACAAACCATAACTCAAAACAAAAACATACTCTCAGAAAACATTTACGATCATTGGGTGGCCAGGGCAAAAATATTAGAAAAGCAAACAATAATTGTAAACAAACCACGATCACTAGGTGGCCAGGGCCCACAAAAAGCGAAAAACCAAACAATAACCGTAAATACATTAAAAAACACAAACGTAAAAAAAATTATGAAACGAACCCGCCCGTTGGGCGGGTTACGCCGCTAGTATATATATATATATATATATATATATATATATATATATATATATATATATATATATATATATATATATATATATATATATATATATATTATATAGGTATAATTATGACTTGAAACCACAGTTTTAATCCCATTCATATCCCAGTCACATCTTTTAACCAATAGAATTTGAGAAATTCCTAGAAAATCTCAATTCTCTACGTTTTTAGTGGTTTCAAATCGCAGATGTTGAAATTACGTTTTAGATAACTGAAACATGCGTTTTCAAAACGCAATTTTGAAACTTGCGTATTTTTTGTTTAAAATGTTTTATTAAAAAAAGGGGATTTCTAAGATTCGAACTCATGACCTTCGGTTTATTTGTTTTAATGTTTTCCAATTGAGCTATTATATTGTTTTTGTTTTAGTATATTAAACCCTTATATTTATTATCCAATTTTATAATTAATATGGTAAGCATCCAAATATAAAACTGTGATTAATTTCTTATTATTAATTTTGGATATATTATTATGTTTAGAAAGAAATCATACGTATTAATAAAACCATACAGGTTAATCACTTATAACATGCATATCTATTCCTTAATTATAGTATACAACTTTATCACATACACCCAACCTAATATAACTTATACGTTTCTTTATCAGTATTATTTTATATGTTCCTCAAATCCTAATTCATTTTTTATTATTTGTTATGGATGGTGATTATTGTTTTTTTTTCTTTGTACCAGGTTCATCTCTCATTGGTAGGCCTTCCAACCATAATGATGAACGTTTGCTTTTTTGCAGGTTGATATCCTTTTTTTGTTCTAATTGTGTCTTTTTACCTCAAAACGATAATGAAACTGTGTTATATGCTTGATAATGAAACTGTGTTATATGCTTGATAATGAAACTGTGTAACATGTTATAGTTGCACAGGTTTGTGATCTTATTTATTCACTTGAAAGGTATGTTCATTGTTCAAAAAATATACTCAAACGATTCCACGTACTTTGTTTAATAAAAGTAAAGTTAAAAGTATCTCCAAATTACAAACCTAAAGATATTGTCATCGATATCAAAGAACAGTATGGAGTTCAGTTAAATTATTTTCAAGCAGGGCGTGGTAAAGAAATTGCTAAAGAACAACTTCAAGGGTCGTATAAAGAAGCATATGGTCAACTACCGTATTTCTATACTCAGATAATTGAGACTAATCCTGGAAGTCCTGCTACTTTCACAACTAAAGATGATTCAAGTTTCCAGCGTCTTTTCGTAGCTTTTCATGCCCCCTTGTATGGTTTCCAACAAGTTTGTAGACCGTTGCTATTTCTGGATAGTGTATCGTTGAAGTCAAAATACGAAGGAACATTATTGGTTGGAACTGCTCCTGAGGGAGATGACGATGTGTTTCCTGTTGTGGATAGAGTATCCGGCGACAACTGACTCTGATTTTTACAAGAACTCAAAGCTGCATTGGGAAAAGGGGTTAAAAGAATCAATTTCTGATGTTTTTCAAGATGAAACTGTGTATCATTCTTACTGCATACGCTGCCTATCCGAACAGCTCATTAGAGATTTAAAGGGACTGTTTTCTCATGAAGTGAAACGTCTCATTGTTGATGATCTTTATGCTGCAGCTTATGCAGCTAGAGATGAAGATTTTAAAAATTATATCAGCAATATCAAAAGTATATCAACTGAAGCTTACAATTGGGTCATAGCAACTGATCCTAATCGTTGGGCAAATGTGTATTTTCCAGGGAAAAGATTGACATCGAATTTTGGTGAGATGTTCTCCAGCTGGAAACACTGACCCAGCTGGAAACAAATTTGAGGTTCGAGGTAACTCTATTGAAGTTTTATACATTAGTACTTATGATTGTAGCTGTAGAGTGTGGCAGCTTACGGAATTGCCTTGCTGTCATGCAATTGCTGTTATTAATTGCCTTGGGTGTGACCCCGCATGTTTTTTGTGCTAGATTTTTCACTGTTGACATTTATAGATTCACTTATTCAGATTCGGTGAATCCTATTTTAAGTGAGGATCATACGCCATTGATGAAGTTCTCCAAGGTTATTGTGACTGTTACACCTCCTCCTACTTGTCGGCCACCAGGGCGTCCGCCATCTAAGAAAGCTAGAATGCATGAGTCCAGTAGACGTCAGCTTCAATGTAGCAGATGCAAGGGTACGATGCATAATAAGTCAACTTGCAAGGAGTTTGTTTGAATGTGAGAACTAAGTATACTATCCATGTAGTTTACTTTAGATAGGCTATTGTGTATGTATTGTTTATAGGTCATAGCCTAGATAATATTTAATTGAATCCAAACAGCTCTGATAGCTCGATATTTAAGCTATCCATATAATGGGCTTAACAAATCACCCTTGATGGCTCAGAGAATAGGCTAAACCGAATAGCTCTCATAGCCCAAATATTTGATGGTTACAGATTATCTCAGAGAATATGATGATAACACTAAACAAATATGACAACACTAGAGAATCATTGACTAAAGAGAATCACCAAATAAAACCACCAGGTTATCAGATTTGGTTTTCGGTTGGTTTTCTTTTTAATTAATATAAGATTTATATTACATTATTATTACCCACCATCTTTAGTTTATCTGTTCTTTCAACTATTGTGAACCAAATTTTTATTTAATATGTTGGCTAAACAAGGAAATGAGCTTTTATTATCATGATGATATAATTGTTACTACAGTCGTGATCGACTCGTTTTACAATTGAGTTTTATCGATCAGTTTTTTGGTGAAACTTCGTTCTGTTTCTAAACGGTCACTGAATAAAGTTATGTGCACACAGTAGCAAGCATCTGGTGGGTTCCAAAAGTGATAGCTTATATAGTTGGTTGTGAGATAGTATGATAATCAGAGAATCAGTTATTTGATTGTTTGCAAAATTATACTTAAATTAGGGATATACATGTAACATGATCCTGGAATAATATTAAAATCAATAAGAAACAGTTCTGTGTAGCTACTTCTATGGGCGTGTATAAGTAAGCTTAGTAAAACAACTTATCAGCTTATTTCGCTTTAATACAGGTAATATGTACTTTTGATTGGTGGGGTAGTGACAAACAACTAGGCTTATAGTTGTTTGGACCAATGCTTCGAAGAAGCTTCAGCTTATCTGAACAAGAACAAAAGTCAAACTTATTCTCCAGCATTGTATTTTGACTCAACTTAGCTAACAACAATACTTTTGTATAAGCATTGTTGTTCAAATAGGCTTATACCAAACACCCCTTAAACTGAATACTCTGTACTATTTAAAACTGTTACATAAAACTTGCATGCTTAGATAATCATAATCAGTTTCACTATAAAAAAACACTACAGATTGATACTTTGCGTCGCTGAACACCCTCTTAATTATCCCCAAACTGATGTATTATGTTAGAGCAGAAAGAATGCCGCTTTTTGAATGTGACTTTCTTCATAGGGAAACGGATGACGCCCATTCCTAAATCTAAATCATCTAAATAGGAGTCATCACGTTAGGTGCTTTCATGTTTTGTAATGGGACTATAGACTGACATCTATGGACCCCTCACTTATTAAGTGGGCATATCCTTAAATAATTAGATTAAGAAGAAATGGAACATAGACACAATATTGTGGCCTTACGTGTTAATTAAGTTCTGATTACAATATAAATGTCACTATAAGAAAGTTTCTTAGTTGATTATAAAGAGATACTTGATGATTGTTCTCAATTCATGTACATAGTCAATATTGACAAATTTTAGGGCTGTATGCGTAGCACTATATTTTAAAGATTTATGCGGACCAATGTTAGTGGAGGTTTATGTTATTACTTTGCTAGAATGAGTACGCCAATGCAAGATGTAGTCACTTGAGATAAAAACACAACCAAAATCGGCCCATCCGTAAGTAAAGGGGCCAAATTGCTACCTCTAGATGTGTCTTCTACCTGATTTTTGAGATAAAACTTTTATTTGACCTCTATATTGTAGATTACAATACTAAAGACTTATATCTACGAATAGAACTATGCTCAGCGACTAATACTATATCAATTTCTCAATAGAAAATTTATGTATGTAATTTTAAAGTCTATTCTATGTAAACCTTTTTTTATTACAAAATGGTTGACACTGGATTGCTTAGCAAATGATGAGGCTGAACGGAAGAAGAAAAATGCCAAATCAGGAAATATGGGATTAGTTCCTATGCAACAGTTAAATCATAATCTTAAAAACAAAGAGAAGTTGAAAGAAATCATCACAGGTTTGAAACCTGTGTCTTCTATAGCCTAACTTGATGGATCATTCTCTATAAACGAGAATGCAATAAGGTCGTCAAAAGATGTAAGCGTATTAACACGAAGTTACTAACACATTATTTATAACAATTATACAGATATGAGGGATGGATTTTATGAGAAAATGGAGAATGAGCTATGAGAAGTGGCCTAATCTTTCGTCGATACATAAAGATTCACTTGTAATAATGTTAAGTCTAAAGATAGTATAGTCATTTTTAAACCGATGGGAGAAGTCTTTGTTTTCTTCAGTTAACCTATGGATCGACACCCCTTAAACCCCCAAAAAAGATTCTATCGTTGTTTTTTAACTTGTAGAGAAAAATGACGTGTCACAGACATAAATGTATTTCTACATGTTGTTAGGGTTGACGGTTACAGTTGCATCCTATAATAATTGTAGAATTATGCTTTTCCGAAAAGTTGTTGAATGGGTCGTTTTGGAATGTGTTTCATATGAACGGGTAGTCGTGGTTCACTGATCTTTTGTGATTCAAGTTTTAAGTTATAAATAAAGGTTTACATTAGCTTTATTATTACATGACCAAACAGCCCCTTAATGGGTCTTTTGTAATCAATATCACTTTCATTAAGCCTTCATAGTGTTAAGATAATAAATTACATAACTAAACTCTAATCACTCTTTCTATTGCAGGTGGCATTAGATTATATTGGAAAGAGAGGTTCCACTGTTGGTGTCACAAAGGAAAAGAGAATTAGGTATGATCTTTTTTTCATAACGTCTTAGGCAATAGGATCCTTTTAGCACTATCATCTTCCTGATGTTCAAAAGCAGATTGAGTAAATGTCAACATTTAACTGAAGTTGACAATTTTTCTTTGTTTTTAGTGGTCTAATAAGAAAAGATTGTTGGACATGTTAATCCTTGAAGACTTGTTTCCTTAGTTTCTGTTTTATGTATATTCGTATATGCACATGTACTGTTACTGTATTATTAATATTATGTATTGTAATTAGTTTAGGGCCAGCCCAAGAACAAAGCAAAGGCTGCTAAAGCCCATTAGGGTTAGCGGTTGACAGTTATTTAACTAAACTAGTCAATCGTTATGTCGTTTAACAAACAAACAGACACGACTGTTTGTTCTGTATATATAGTTTTAGTCGTTGTAAACATTGGTAACATTGAATCAATAATATTACTGTTAGTTTAAATCGTGTCTTGTGCAAATACCCTTCAATTCGTTTGTTATTCCCACTGCTATACACTTTTAATCCCACTGCCTTTGTAAAACGATGGCGAAACAAGAAACCCTTCCAGGTTTTGGTTGGCAGAAAAGGGGCAGACGCCCAGCCATACACAACATCTGGTATCAGAGCAAACGCTCTGGGGAAAACCATGGAAGGATCTCGGATCTCAAATCAATTAGAAGACGAACGAGAAGAGAGAAAGAGTACAAGATTAACCGATGTGTTATGCAGATTACGAAAAGCTGTAAGGAAATGTTGAAGGATAAGTTACTGGAAATTGAGGCATTTAATTCCTCAATTAATAAAGGAGAGAGGAAGAGCATCCGCTGTTTTTACTGTAAAACAATTGGGCATCCAATGAAGTTTTGCCCAACTATGGCGGAAGACAGGAAAAATCATGAACTTGGGAAGACGCAGGTTGAACAAGAAGGCGATGAAGATCAAGTCGTCATCTGTTACATCTGTAAAGGCGAAGGGCACATCCAAAGGGATTGTCCCCAGAATCAGCCCGTACCCTACATACTCAAGTACCCAGAAACGATCCATATGCCCACTGACGGAGTTCTCAAAGGTTCCGACGAAGGCACTTGGAACGACTTTTGGTACATCAGTAAGGCCTCCCAAAATCACTACTGCTCTAATCTTAATTCATTTCGTAACATATTTGAAGAATTCTTAGTCAATAAATATGAACCCACTAAGCAATTCTTATTCACTTACGGGATAGGAGAGGTATTACTAGAAAACTCGTTTCAACCTTACTTGATACCCGGGGTTTACTACGCCCCCGAAGTCACTCTAAACATCCTTTCGCATGACCTTCTAAGAAAACAAGGGTTTGAGTTGATAGAAGAAGGAGATAGGATTAGATTAGAGTATATGTTCAAGAGAATAAAGGGAAACAGTTTGAATCTAGATGCGTTAAGAAAGAAACAAGACGATTTCTTAGAAAGCCACTTTGAGAGCGCGGAGAGAAGCCTAGAAGAAACCAAAGATCATACGGTAGAAACAGAAAATCACTCGTTTCATGACTTTGTTTCGTTCTTAGACTTAATAAAAGATGATAAGATAGTTACTTCAGATTGGGGATACTTTAGGGAGCGTTTCATGGCTTATTACACTTGGTTCTATGCCCATTATCTCAAGAAAGAAACACCAAGTCCCCTACCACCGTCCATACTTGGCACAACCGTCCACTTATTTGACCTCTACAAAATAATGGACTGCATGGGTGGATACCTTAGCGTCAATTTCTGTAATGAATTTGGAGCGATTGCTGAAATACTTGGCCTCAACCGTAAAGATGGAGATGCAATCAAGGATGTGTATACTTCATATTTGGATGTTTTCGTTTCCTACTACAAGACTGCAAGAGTCCCTACGACGAAGGTAGAAGAAGACAAGGATCTTAGCCCTTACCCAACGAACCGAGGTAAGAACGAAGACTCTTCGGCAGGTCTAAAAGGGAAGAAAGCGATTGAACACTTTGGAATAGTGTTGGAAGACGAGGGCCAAAGTAGCAAGAAGGAACACCATGGATATCATAACAAGTATGCACCGCTCTTAAGTTTGGATGATTCAAGTTCAGCGACAAGCGATGACTTCATAGTTATCACTTGATGGAAAGAAGAAAAGGAAGCAAGCCGTATGACAAGCCTTCACGAATTAAGGGGGAATATGTTGGACATGTTAATCCTTGAAGACTTGTTTCCTTAGTTTCTGTTTTATGTATATTCGTATATGCACATGTACTGTTACTGTATTATTAATATTATGTATTGTAATTAGTTTAGGGCCAGCCCAAGAACAAAGCAAAGGCTGCTAAAGCCCATTAGGGTTAGCGGTTGACAGTTATTTAACTAAACTAGTCAATCGTTATGTCGTTTAACAAACAAACAGACACGACTGTTTGTTCTGTATATATAGTTTTAGTCGTTGTAAACATTGGTAACATTGAATCAATAATATTACTGTTAGTTTAAATCGTGTCTTGTGCAAATACCCTTCAATTCGTTTGTTATTCCCACTGCTATACACTTTTAATCCCACTGCCTTTGTAAAACGACGGCGAAACAAGAAACCCTTCCAGGTTTTGGTTGGCAGAAAAGGGGCAGACGCCCAGCCATACACAACAAAGATAACGCCCCAAACCTAAATATAATATAGAAACGTGTCTCATTAACTCATTAGACGAACAAAAATAACTTATCAAGAAGTTCAGAGAGATTGGGTTGCGGCCCTTGATCTTTACTTTTTACATTCGATATTAAGTTTTGCTATTAATCAATCCGGTAATTCATTTGTACTTGAATCTGCAGTTACATATATGTGATATTGATTGATGATGGCAGATGTTGTCACTTGAGGTGGAATTGAGACATTTAAGACAACTGTCGGGTTTACATGACCAACACCTTTGCTTATAAAGATGCGCTGAAAAGCTTCATCGTCTCTTACCAAGAAGGAATACAAATATACAGATAACAGATCCTACCGGACACCTAAGTTTGGGGACAGGCCCTTCAGTGCGTGTTGCTTTATCAGAAGTTAAATTAAAATTATGTAAATCATTGTCTCCACTGACATTCGCACTGTAAAACTCTGAGATGATGCACCCACCAGCTTTTAGGTTGGACGTGTAGTTTCACTTTGGTTTTGTAAGTTCAGTCTGATGAAGTGTTAGATTATTCCGACGTAGCTAAACTTTATATTCTTTCTATTTAATAAAGCTAAAAAAAATTTATGCAACTTTCATAGCTCACGCCAAATGCGATGTAAGCAATTTCATTTTTTTTGTAACATAGAGATGGTAGAAGTCCTTAAATTATATATCTTGCTTCATTGGTTTAAACTTTAAACTGTCTATTTCAACGAATAGCTGTTTGTTCTTATTTTAAAAGCATAACTTCTTTAATAATAAGCAACCTCAAACGCTATACATTACCAGAATTTGAATAAATCTGCTCATTTCTTACACGGTTATTTTGTACATCTATGAATTTAAAAACGTATGACTATTCCGCCCTGAAATGACTCAGTCGTCCTATTCTAAAGAAAACAACAAAGCTTTCAGCATTCTGGCCAGAGTATAATCGAGACAAGCGTGGCCGTAAGAGCAATGATTAAAGATATAGATATATCATCAAAAAGTTTGAATGACCACAAGAAAGGGTCGCACAGAGGTATGTAAAAACAATAAAAACAAAAAGGCGTATGACATTCTAAAAAGGCACAGAAGTAGTGAAAACCTTTTAATATGACTTTGCTAAAAAAAGGTAGCCAAACTATATTTTTTTTCTATGTGACGTACAGTTATAAGAAAACATTGCTTCATTGCTTATTTTATATACATATTTGTCAAGTATGAAGGTGAAAGGCCAACATTAGAGGTAAGTTTTTATATACTCCGTACTTCTTAAAAAAACCTATTTGTTTTGTTATGTTTTTATTTGTAAGTGTATGGTTTGAATCACATGTGTTTGTTTATGAAGGTTTTATAATTGCCCATCGAGATATCCAAACTAGGGTGTCCAAAAAGTCGACCTGACCCGAACCCAAATACGCCTATTCGGGTCGGGTCTACTCAGGTTAAAAAACTTATTCGGGTAAATTCGGGTTGAACCGAATTGACCCGAGTTTTAAATAAGTCGGGTTCAAGTTTATATTTTTTAACATGGACCCGAACGACTTGACCCGAACCCGACTAACCTGACTTAACCCGACTTAACCCGACTCGAGTAACACTTTTTACAATCAAAACATACTTAAATAAGCTACTTTTAGACATTTTACTTATATTCGGGTTGACCCGAACCCGAATTGACCCGACCCAAATTGATCTGAACCCAAGTGACCTACGTTTAATTAGGCTCGGCTTTGGGTATGTTTTTTAGTCTCAACCCGAGTTGACCCGAACCTGACCGGGTCAAGATGAATCACACCCCTAATCCACTGCGTTGTATGAGACCAACGGGCCTTTAGATGAGGAGGTCTTGAAAGATGAGGAAGTCTTGAAACAGTTTGAAAAGAAGATTAAGGATAAAGGTTAAGGTCATTAGGTTGACAATTGGCCAGACGAAAAAATCTTATGATAATGAGGTGAAAATTTAAAAGACACATTTTTTTGCATTTCAAGACCTGTTAACGAAAGCGAAGCAGAATGGGCCATTTGTTAGCTTAATTGCTACAAAGTCAAATCCCTAGAGGTTGCATTGTCTTGTCATGCAGCTCATGGAGAACGAATTGCTCATCCCAAAGTTTATGGAGATGATGAGACACAATTGGCATTTGAGGACCACAAGCTGTACCATAATGTAATACTTTTAGATAATGTGATTGGCGACGTTGTATAATGAAGTTACTAACTTTTGTATTCTTATTCCTCGAGCATGAACAAATGAGAGCTAACGATTAGAGAAATTTTGACTTATACGAGTATATGCTATGTATCAGTGGTCAAACACAAGGATTGGAGATGCTAATGGCGATAAGAAGTAGCTAGAATCAAATTGTGCGAACAAAAGACAACGTGGCAAATGAAAGTTTAATAAAACACCAACATTAAACATGTTCAAGTTTGAATTGGATAAACTGAATCTGTTGTAAACCATAATCCATTCACACGTCAAAATGGTTTAGATTGCTTTGGTTCTCACTATAGCTGGCAACTTGAGGAAAAATGTATATATTTATATCACACAAGGCTGTATGTAGATTAGAAATAAAAAAATGATAAACAAAAATACTTTAAAAATAATTGATATTTGTACAACCAAAGATTCACATGAGATAAAACATGTTCGTTGGATGACCAAATATCTACGTCTAAGCAACCAAATTTGTGAACAAATACAAACCAATATTTGTACAACCAAAGATTTATATAGGACAAAACACGTCCGTTGGGTGAGTCAACCCCTAAATATATAAAAAATTAATTTTCTTTTAACAAAAATGAGCCACACTATAAACAATTAAAATTAAAACCCAAATGTACTTTAAAAAAAGATCTGTGAAACAACCCCGCCCGTTGGGCGGGTTACGACGCTAGTATATATATATATATATATATATATATATATATATATATATATATATATATATATATATATATATATATATATATATATATGTGTGTGTGTGTGTGTGCGTGTATATATATATGTATGTATATATATATATATATATATATATATATATATATATATATATATATATATATATATATATATATATATATATATATATATATATATATATATATATATATATATATATATATATATATATATATATATATATATATATATATATATATATATATATATATATATATATATATATATATATATATATGTATGTATATATATATATATATATGTATATATATATATATGTATATATATATATATATATATATATATATATATATATATATATATATATATATATATATATATATATATATATATATATATATATATATATATATATATATATATATATATATATATATATATATATATATATATATATATATATATATATATATATATATATATATATATATATATATATATATATATATATATATATATATATATATATATATATATATATATATATATATATATATATATATATATATATATATATATATATATATATATATATATATATATATATATATATATATATATATATATATATATATATATATATATATATATATATATATATATATATATATATATATATATATATATATATATATATATATATATACTAGCCTTTAGGCCCGTCCGATGGACGAGCTAGCTTTAAGAGTTTGTTTTTATGATAATTGGAGGTGTGTGTACAGGAATTTCATTTTATAGTTTATATAGTTTTAGTTTGAAGATTAATGATTTAATATTTTATTAGAAAATGTGAAGAATGCGTTAAATAAAATATTTGGTGTTTACGTCCGATGGACGGATTATTTTTTAGAGTTTGTTTTTATGATGGTTGGACGTATGTGTAAAAATATTTCATTTTATAGTATAAAATATTATGTGATTTTGAAATTTAAGAAAAGAGTGGGTGAAGTTTCTCAAGTTTTTAGTGATTGTTTTTTAGATTATTGTTTTAAGTTAAGGTATATAAGGTATAAAATCCTAATTTGACATCTGATGAAAGTTAAAGGTAAGAAAGGTAAATATATTTCTTTTATATTTTTGCTTTGCAATGTTTGGTTTGAGTTTGACAGGTTTAGAGAAGATGGGGGACTAAATGTGGCAAGTGGACTTAACTAGAGTCAACCCTAGTCAAGCTAGCATATATACTCGTTTCTTGTTTATTCCGTCATTCAGTTTTTGCATCTTGTTTTCATCTCTCACACACATTGTTCCTCCATTGTTGATTTGAGCGATCTTGTTGATTTTGTACTTGTATATTGATCTTGGTTTGTAAGATCAATCATACATTTAGTTTCTTTTCTTTCTGAGTTGTAAGTACGATCACAAAGCTAGGTATCACATTTGAAGTGATAGCCTAACGAAGTTATAGAAAAATAAAGGGGAGGTTGGTTGATTAAATCGTTTTCTTGTGTTTGTTTTATAAATAGAATATGGTATCAGAGCCTTTGGTTCTTGATATCTGAGTTTTAAACCGGTTTTATTAACAATCTTGATTAATCTTGTGGTTAATCGTGTTCTAATTGTGGTTAATTACAAGTTTTTTGATCAATTAAATTTTTAGGGTTTTAAAATTTGGGGGTTTTCTGATTCTTGGTGTTCTGTGGTGATTAATTGGGTTCTTTATTACTTAATCAAGCTTAATTGTATCTCTGGTAAGAATAATTGAAGAAACCCTAAATTTCAGAAATTAGGGTTTCATTCAATTTTTAGGTATTTGTTATTTTGTGTTGGTTATTTGTTATAACTAACATTTTCAGGTTGTTATTCCGCTGTGCTTGTTAGTTGTGGTGAGATCTTCTTGATCTCATTGGTTCTTGGTGTTTTTGTTGGTAGCTGCGCGTGTTGTAACACCTCTCTCTCTCTCTCTTATTTTTTATTTTTTGTTTAGAGGGGTTTTAGGTGTCGAATGGATTAGGTAGTCTTGGTGGATTGATTCAGTTTTCATTTGTGCTATTTGGTAGTTTCTTGTAGAGGAGGTACAAGGGGTTCTTTGTTTATCTTGTGTGATTTTTGTGTGGTTTCATCATGACTGATCCAAAGAAAGATGATCAGGATGATACTCATGTGAGTGATACTGAAACTGAAAGTGAAACTGTCATTCATACTAATGACCCTTTGTATTTACACCCTACTGACACAAATGGGCAGCCCATTGTGAGTGTTAAACTCACTGGTCCTGAAAACTATAAGGTTTGGGCTGCTGCATTTAAGCTTGCATTACATACTAAGAACAAATTGGGGTTTATTGATGGTACTTGTGAGAAAAATATTGATGATGTTGTTTTATCTGATCAATGGGATAGATGTAATGCTATGGTTTTATCTTGGATTCTTGGATGTATCTCTTTTGAGTTATATCAATGACAAATTTTCTCAAAAAATGCTAAAGATGTGTGGGATGAATTTAAAGAAACTTATGATAAAAATGATGGATCTGTTATCTATAATTTGCATTATAAGATTGGCTCTCTCACTCAATCTGGCTCTTCTTTGTCTGAATACTATCACAATTACAACAGTCTTTGGAGGTAGTTTGACTCTCTTGTCAATCTTCCTTCATGTAAATGTGATGGTGCTCCTCAAATGAAGAGTCATAATGCTCTTATAAGACTCATGCAGTTTTTGATGGGTCTTGATGACACTTTCAGTGTTGTTAGGAGCCAATTACTAACTGCAGACCCTTTGCCAGATGTTAAATCTGCTTTTGCTACTCTATCTAGGGTTGAGTCTCATAAGAACAATCTGGTTCATGTTGTGAGTGATAAGAGTACTGCTACTGCTTTTTTTTACTAAACCTAATAATTGGAATGGTAAGAAAAATACTCAAAACAGTCAAAATGGTCAAAACAGAGGTCCTAATAAGAATAATAATAAGTTTGTTTGCACTCATTGTAATATGAATGGCCATACTGTTGATAGATGTTTTGAGCTTAATGGATACCCTCCAGGTTTCAAGAAAAGAAATACTGGAGGATCTAATGGTTCTAATAATGTCACTAGTTCTCTTGGTAATAATGTTGATCAGGGATCTGGGAAATCTCTTCCCTTTACTGCTGATCAAATAAACAGACTCATGGCTTTGATCAATTCTAAGCCTGACATTGGTGATGTGCAGTCTTGTGTTGCAGGTATAAAATTTGGTTCTAATCATGTTATTAGTTTTGTCACTTGTAGATTCTTTAACTATAATACTAGTATAAGTACTTATAGTACTTATATTGGTTGGATCTTTGATTCTGGAGCATCACAACATATGACTTTTTCTACTGAACACTTGTTTGATATTATTGATGTGTAAAAATTGAATATTTCTGTTTCACATCCTAATGGTACTATTGAACATGTTAAGCATGTAGGAAATTTTAAACTATCAAATAAAATTACTTTGAAAAATGTGTTGGTTGTTCCAGGTTGTAAGGTCAGTCTTATTTCAGTTCACAAGTTGGCAAAAGATAGTAAGTTTGTTGTGTCCTTTACTGAATCTAAGTGTTTTGTTCAGGATTCTCATCAAAAGTCCCTCTTGGGGACTGGTAGTGAAAATAATGGACTTTACTTGTTTGATTCAGGTAGGAAGTTTATTAATAGTGCTATCACTAAGTGTAATTTGTCTAAGTGTGTGTGGCATAATAGACTTGGTCATCCCTCAAACCAAGTTTTAGCTATTCTTAAGGATAAAATTCATCTTGATTCTGCTAGTAATGTTCAGCCTTGTGATGTGTGTCACATGGCTAAGCAAACTAGAGATCCTTTTCCTATAAGTGACCATAAGACCAAATGTTTGGGTGAAATTATTCATTTAGATGTTTGGGGTCCTTATAGAGTTAAAAGTAGAGATGGATTTAGATTCTTTCTTACTATTGTTGATGACTATACCAGGGCTGTGTGGTTATACATGCTTAAAGGCAAAGATGAGGTTTTTGATAAACTTGTTAAATTTTATAAGCTAATTAAAAATCAGTTTGATGTTGCTATCAAAGTATTTAGAAGTGATAATGGAATAGAGTTTGTTAATCATAAATTTGAAGGTTTTATTAAGGAAAATGGTGTTATTTATCAAACTACTTGTGTGTATACTCCACAGCAGAATGGTATAGCTGAGAGAAAACCTAGGCATTTACTTAATGTTGCTAGAGCCCTCATGTTTCAGGGGGGATTACCTTTGAACATGTGGCCTGAATCTATTCTTACTGCTGTTTATCTGATTAACAGGATTCCTAGCTCAGTCCTCTCTGGAAAAAGTCCTTATGAAATAATTTATAAAACTGAACCTAACATCTCTCATTTAAAAAGTTTTGGGTGTCTTTGTTTTAGTATTGTGCTTAATAATGTGGATAAGTTTGCTGCTAGGTCTGAAAAGTGTGTGTTCATTGGGTACTCATTTACTAAAAAGGGTTATAAACTGTTTGGTCTTGAGTCAAAAAATGTGTTTTTCTCAAGGGATGTCAAGTTTTATGAAACAGTGTTTCCATTCAAAAATGATGTTTGTAAGAGTGGTTTGATCTTTGAAGATCAGGGTATAAATAGTCTAAATATTTTTGATTTAGCAGTAAACAACTCTGATGATCCCTATGATGATATGAGAGATGAAAGATTAGGAGATAGAGGTAGCATTTTAAAAGAGTCTGTCTTAGCTGAGAAAGTATCTACTGATACTCCTATCATTTTTACCAGTGATACTCAGGGGTCAGAGTCTATGAATGATAAAGGTCATAGTCTTGGAAACCAGTATGACTTAGGCAGTAATGATGCTAATGATTTAGACAATAATGTTGCCCTAGATGATGAAAATTATGATTCTGAGGGTGAAGAGTTTATAGAATTTAATCAACATTTTCAAAATAATAGTCCAGAGAAAACTGAGCTAAGATGGTCTAGTAGACCACATAAGTTGCCTGGTAAACTTAGTGATTATGTGCTTGACAAAAAAGTTAAATATGATATTAATACTGTGGTAAACTATAATAACTTATCTATGCATAATTTTGTGTTTACTAATAACTTGAACAAAATACGTGAACCTAAATCTTATAATGAGACAGCCAAAGACCCTAGGTGGGTTGAGGCTATGAATGAGGAGATGGAAGCTCTTAATAGAAACAATACTTGGGTTATAGTTGACTTACCTCAAGGTAGGAAGCCTGTTGCATGTAAATGGTTATGGAAGGTGAAATATAAATCTAGTGGTGATGTTGAGAGGTATAAAGCTAGAGTTGTAGCAAAAGGATTTAGTCAAAAAGAGGGTATAGACTATGAAGAAACATTTTCACCAGTAGTGAAAATTGTGACTGTTAGGTGTCTTCTTTTTGTTGTTGTGCATAATAATTGGCCTGTTTATCAGTTAGATGTAAATAATGCCTTTCTATATGGAGATTTAGATGAAGAAATTTATATGAATCTTCCTGAAGGGTATGGCTCTAACTCAAACAAGGTGTGCAAGCTAACCAAGTCTTTATATGGGTTAAAACAGGCACCTAGAAAATGGAATGAAAAATTAACAAGTGTGTTAACTGAAAATGGTTTTTGCCAAAGTAAAAGTGATGTTTCTTTGTTTACTAAGACTGAGAATGAGTCTTTTGTTGCCCTGCTTGTTTATGTTGATGATATTATCATAACAGGGAACAATGAAAGTATTATCAATGACTTTAAAGAATATTTGAGTTCAAAATTTAAAATTAAAGATCTTGGCAAACTCAAATATTTCTTGGGTATTGAAGTACTTGATACTGACTCAGGATTGTGTCTTAATCAAAGGAAATATTGTTTAGAGTTACTATCTGAGTATGGAATGTTGGCTTGTAAGCCAGCTAAAGCTCCTATACCAGATGCTTCTAAGAAAAAGAAAAAACTTATTGAAGATGAGGTTGATACTATGCTTGATAACAAAACTTGTTACCAAACGATTGTTGGTAAATTGATATATCTGACTTTAATTAGGCCTGATATTGCTTATGTTGTTCACTGTTTAAGTCAGTTTATGCATGATCCTTATAAATCTCATCTGAAATTAGCTTTTCATGTGCTTAGATACCTGAAAAGGTCACCTAGAACTGGTATATCTTTTAAACAACATAATAATCTGAATCTTAATGCATTTGTAGATTCAGATTGGGCTAAGTGTAAGATTACTAGAAAATCTGTTATTGGATATACAGTATATCTGGGTGATAATCTTGTATCCTGGAAAAGCAAGAAACAATCTGTTTTAGCCAAATCTTCAGCTGAAGCTGAATATAGAGCTATGAATAGTGTTACTTGTGAAATCATGTGGATACTTAAGATTATGAATGATCTTAAGGTGAAAGTGAATTTACCTGTGCCTATCAGTTGTGATAGTAGTTCTGCAATTCAAATTGCAGCCAATCCTGTATTTCATGAAAGAACTAAACATTTTGAGATTGACTTATATTTCTTAAGAGAAAAGGTATCTGCAGGTTTGATCAAAACTGTTAAGATCAAATCTGAAGATAATGTTGCAGACTTGTTTACCAAATGGTTGTCTATTAAAGATCACAATTCTTTTTGTGAAATATTGAAGCTTGTTGATCTTTATTAGAAGTCAACTTAAGAGGGGGTATTAAATCCTAATTTGACATCTGATGAAAGTTAAAGGTAAGAAAGGTAAATATATTTCTTTTATATTTTTGCTTTGCAATGTTTGGTTTGAGTTTGACAGGTTTAGAGAAGATGAGGGACTAAATGTGGCAAGTGGACTTAACTAGAGTCAACCCTAGTCAAGCTAGCATATATACTCGTTTCTTGTTTATTCCGTCATTCAGTTTTTGCATCTTGTTTTCATCTCTCACACACATTGTTCCTCCATTGTTGATTTGAGCGATCTTGTTAATTTTGTACTTGTATATTGATCTTGGTTTGTAAGATCAATCATACATTTAGTTTCTTTTCTTTCTGAGTTGTAAGTACGATCACAAAGCTAGGTATCACATTTGAAGTGATAGCCTAACGCAGTTATAGAAAAATAAAGGGGAGGTTGGTTGATTAAATCGTTTTCTTGTGTTTGTTTTATAAATCGAATATGGTATCAAAGCCTTTGGTTCTTGATATCTGAGTTTTAAACCGGTTTTATTAACAATCTTGATTAATCTTGTGGTTAATCGTGTTCTAATTGTGGTTAATTACAAGTTTTTTGATCAATTAAATTTTTAGGGTTTTAAAATTTGGGGGTTTTCTGATTCTTGGTGTTCTGTGGTGATTAATTGGGTTATTTATTACTTAATCAAGCTTAATTGTATCTCTGGTAAGAATAATTGAAGAAACCCTAAATTTCAGAAATTAGGGTTTCATTCAATTTTTAGGTATTTGTTATTTTGTGTTGGTTATTTGTTATAACTAACATTTTCAGGTTGTTATTCCGCTGTGCTAGTTAGTTGTGGTGAGATCTTCTTGATCTCATTGGTTCTTGGTGTTTTTGCTGGTAGCTGCGCGTGTTGTAACACCTCTCTCGCTCTCTCTTATTTTTTATTTTTTGTTTAGAGGGGTTTTAGGTGTCGAATGGATTAGGTAGTCTTGGTGGATTGATTCAGTTTTCATTTGTGTTATTTGGTAGTTGCTTGTAGAGGAGGTACAAGGGGTTATTTGTTTATCTTGTGTGATTTTTGTGTGGTTTCATCATGACTGATCCAAAGAAAGATTATCAGGATGATACTCATGTGAGTGATACTGAAACTGAAAGTGAAACTGTCATTCATACTAATGACCCTTTGTATTTACACCCTACTAACACAAATGGGCAGCCTATTGTGAGTGTTAAACTCACTGGTCTTGAAAACTATAAGGTTTGGGCTGCTGCATTTAAGCTTGCATTACATACTAAGAACAAATTGGGGTTTATTGATGGTACTTGTGAGAAAAATATTGGTGATGTTGTTTTATCTGATCAATGGGATAGATGTAATGCTATGGTTTTATCTTGGATTCTTGGATGTATCTCTTTTGAGTTATATCAATGACAAATTTTCTCAAAAAATGCTAAAGATGTGTGGGATGAATTTAAAGAAACTTATGATAAAATTGATGGATCTGTTATCTATAATTTGCATTATAAGATTTGCTCTCTCACTCAATCTGGCTCTTCTTTGTCTGAATACTATCACAATTACAATAGTCTTTGGAGGCAGTTTGACTCTCTTGTCAATCTTCCTTCATGTAAATGTGATGGTGCTCCTCAAATGAAGAGTCATAATGCTCTTATAAGACTCATGCAGTTTTTGATGGGTCTTGATGACACTTTCAGTGTTGTTAGGAGCCAATTACTAACTGCAGACCCTTTGCCAGATGTTAAATCTGCTTTTGCTACTCTATCTAGGGTTGAGTCTCATAAGAATAATTTGGTTCATGTTGTGAGTGATAAGAATACTGCTACTGCGTTTTTTACTAAACCTAATAATTGGAATGGTAATAAAAATACTCAAAACAGTCAAAATGGTCAAAACAGAGGTCCTAATAAGAATAATAAGTTTGTTTGCACTCATTGTAATATGAATGGCCATACTGTTGATAGATGTTTTGAGCTTAATGGATACCCTCCAGGTTTCAAGAAAAGAAATACTGGAGGATCTAATGGTTCTAATAATGTCACTAGTTCTCTTGGTAATAATGTTGATCTGGGATCTGGGAAATCTCTTCCCTTTACTGTTGATCAAATAAACAGACTCATGGCTTTGATCAATTCTAAGCCTGACATTGGTGATGTGCAGTCTTGTGCTGCAGGTATAAAATTTGGTTCTAATCATGTTATTAGTTTTGTCACTTGTAGATTCTTTAACTATAATACTAGTATAAGTACTTATAGTACTTATATTGGTTGGATCTTTGATTCTGGAGCATCACAACATATGACTTTTTCTACTGAACACTTGTTTGATATTATTGATGTGTCAAAATTGAATATTTCTGTTTCACATCCTAATGGTACTATTGAACATGTTAAGCATGTAGGAAATTTTAAACTATCAAATAAAATTACTTTGAAAAATGTGTTAGTTGTTCCAGGTTGTAAGGTCAGTCTTATTTCAGTTCACAAGTTGGCAAAAGATAGTAAGTTTGTTGTGTCCTTTACTGAATCTAAGTGTTTTGTTCAGGATTCTCATCAAAAGTCCCTCTTGGGGACTGGTAGTGAAAATAATGGACTTTACTTGTTTGATTCAGGTAGGAAGTTTATTAATAGTGCTATCACTAAGTGTAATTTGTCTAAGTGTGTGTGGCATAATAGACTTGGTCATCCCTCAGACCAAGTTTTAGCTATTCTTAAGGATAAAATTCATCTTGATTCTGCTAGTAATGTTCAGCCTTGTGATGTGTGTCACATGGCTAAGCAAACTAGAGATCCTTTTCCTATAAGTGATCATAAGACCAAATGTTTGGGTGAAATTATTCATTTAGATGTTTGGGGTCCTTATAGAGTTAAAAGTAGAGATGGATTTAGATTCTTTCTTACTATTGTTGATGACTATACCAGGGATGTGTGGTTATACATGCTTAAAGGCAAAGATGAGGTTTTTGATAAACTTGTTGAATTTTATAAGCTAATTAAAAATCAGTTTGATGTTGCTATCAAAGTTTTTAGAAGTGATAATGGAACAGAGTTTGTTAATCATAAATTTGAAGGTTTTATTAAGGAAAATGGTGTTATTCATCAAACTACTTGTGTGTATACTCCACAGCAGAATGGTATAGCTGAGAGAAAACATAGGCATTTACTTAATGTTGCTAGAGCCCTCATGTTTCAGGGGGGATTACCTTTGAACATGTGGCCTGAATCTATTCTTACTGCTGTTTATCTGATTAACAGGATTCCTAGCTCAGTCCTCTCTGGAAAAAGTCGTTATGAAATGATTTATAAAACTGAACCTAACATCTTTCATTTAAAAAGTTTTGGGTGTCTTTGTTTTAGTATTGTGCTTAATAATGTGGATAAGTTTGCTGCTAGGTCTGAAAAGTGTGTGTTCATTGGGTACTCATTTACTAAAAAGGGTTATAAACTGTTTGGTCTTGAGTCAAAAAATGTGTTTTTCTCAAGGGATGTCAAGTTTTATGAAACAGTGTTTCCATTCAAAAATGATGTTTGTAAGAGTGGTTTGATCTTTGAAGATCAGGGTATAAATAGTCTAAATATTTTTGATTTAGCTGTAAACAACTCTGATGATCCCTATGATGATATGAGAGATGAAAGATTAGGAGATAGAGGTAGCATTTTAAAAGAGTCTGTCTTAGCTGAGAAAGTATCTACTGATACTCCTATCATTGTTACCAGTGATACTCAGGGGTCAGAGTCTATGAATGATAAAGGTCATAGTCTTGGAAACCAGTATGACTTAGGCAGTAATGATGCTAATGATTTAGACAATAATGTTGCCCTAGATGATGAAAATTATGATTCTGAGGGTGAAGAGTTTATAGAATTTAATCAACATTTTCAAAATAATAGTCCAGAGAAAACTGAGCTAAGATGGTCTAGTAGACCACATAAGTTGCCTGGTAAACTTAGTGATTATGTGCTTGACAAAAAAGTTAAATATGATATTAATACTGTGGTGAACTATAATAACTTATCTATGCATAATTTTGTGTTTACTAATAACTTGAACAAAATACATGAACCTAAATCTTATAATGAGGCAGCCAAAGACCCTAGGTGGGTTGAGGCTATGAATGAGGAGATGTAAGCTCTTAATAGAAACAATACTTGGGTTATAGTTGACTTACCTCAAGGTAGGAAGCCTGTTGCATGTAAATGGTTATGGAAGGTGAAATATAAATCTAGTGGTGACGTTGAGAGGTATAAAGCTAGAGTTGTAGCAAAAGGATTTAGTCAAAAAGAGGGTATAGACTATGAAGAAACATTTTCACCAGTAGTGAAAATTGTGACTGTTAGGTGTCTTCTTTCTGTTGCTGTGCATAATAATTGGTCTGTTTATCAGTTAGATGTAAATAATGCCTTTCTATATGGAGATTTAGATGAAGAAATTTATATGAATCTTCCTGAAGGGTATGGCTCTAACTCAAACAAGGTGTGCAAGCTAACCAAGTCTTTATATGGGTTAAAATAGGCACCTAGAAAATGGAATGAAAAATTAACAAGTGTGTTAACTGAAAATGGTTTTTGCCAAAGTAAAAGTGATGTTTCTTTGTTTACTAAGACTGAGAATGAGTCTTTTGTTGCCCTGCTTGTTTATGTTGATGATATTATCATAACAGGGAACAATGAAAGTATTATCAATGACTTTAAAGAATATTTGAGTTCAAAATTTAAAATTAAAGATCTTGGCAAACTCAAATATTTCTTGGGTATTGAAGTACTTGATACTGACTCAGGATTGTGTCTTAATCAAAGGAAATAATGTTTAGAGTTACTATCTGAGTATGGAATGTTGGCTTGTAAGCCAGCTAAAGCTTCTATACCAGATGCTTCTAAGAAAAAGAAAAAACTTATTGAAGATGAGGTTGATACTATGCTTGATAACAAAACTTGTTACCAAAAGATTGTTGGTAAATTGATATATCTGACTTTAATTAGGCCTGATATTGCTTATGTTGTTCATTGTTTAAGTCAGTTTATGCATGATCCTTATAAATCTCATCTGAAATTAGCTTTTCATGTGCTTAGATACCTGAAAAGGTCACCTGGAACTGGTATATCTTTTAAACAACATAATAATCTGAATCTTAATGCATTTGTAGATTCAGATTGGGCTAAGTGTAAGATTACTAGAAAATCTGTTATTGGATATACAGTATATCTGGGTGATAATCTTGTATCCTAGAAAAGCAAGAAACAATCTGTTTTAGCCAAATCTTCAGCTGAAGCTGAATATAGAGCTATGAATAGTGTTACTTGTGAAATCATGTGGATACTTAAGATTATGAATGATCTTAACGTGAAAGTGAATTTACCTGTGCCTATCAGTTGTGATAGTAGTTCTGCAATTCAAATTGCAGCCAATCCTGTATTTCATGAAAGAACTAAACATTTTGAGATTGACTTATATTTCTTAAGAGAAAAGGTATCTGCAGGTTTGATCAAAACTGTTAAGATCAAATCTGAAGATAATGTTGCAGACTTGTTTACCAAAGGGTTGTCTATTAAAGATCACAATTCTTTTTGTGAACTATTGAAGCTTGTTGATCTTTATCAGAAGTCAACTTAAGAGGGGGTATTAAATCCTAATTTGACATCTGATGAAAGTTAAAGGTAAGAAAGGTAAATATATTTCTTTTATATTTTTGCTTTGCAATGTTTGGTTTGAGTTTGACAGGTTTAGAGAAGATGAGGGACTAAATGTGGCAAGTGGACTTAACTAGAGTCAACCCTAGTCAAGCTAGCATATATACTCGTTTCTTGTTTATTCCGTCATTCAGTTTTTGCATCTTGTTTTCATCTCTCACACACATTGTTCCTCCATTGTTGATTTGAGCGATCTTGTTGATTTTGTACTTGTATATTGATCTTGGTTTGTAAGATCAATCATACATTTAGTTTCTTTTCTTTCTGAGTTGTAAGTACGATCACATAGCTAGGTATCACATTTGAAGTGATAGCCTAACGCAGTTATAGAAAAATAAAGGGGAGGTTGGTTGATTAAATCGTTTTCTTGTGTGTGTTTTATAAATCGAACATGGTATCAAAGCCTTTGGTTCTTGATATCTGAGTTTTAAACCAGTTTTATTAACAATCTTGATTAATCTTGTGGTTAATCGTGTTCTAATTATGGTTAATTACAAGTTTTTTGATCAATTAAATTTTTAGGGTTTTAAAATTTGGGGGTTTTCTGATTCTTGGTGTTCTGTGGTGATTAATTAGGTTCTTTATTACTTAATCAAGCTTAATTGTATCTCTGGTAAGAATAATTGAAGAAACCCTAAATTTCAGAAATTAGGGTTTCATTCAATTTTTAGGTATTTGTTATTTTATGTTGGTTATTTGTTATAACTAACATTTTCAGGTTGTTATTCTGCTGTGCTTGTTAGTTGTGGTGAGATCTTCTTGATCTCATTGGTTCTTGGTGTTTTTGCTGGTAGCTGCGCGTGTTGTAACACCTCTCTCGCTCTCTCTTATTTTTTATTTTTTGTTTAGAGGGGTTTTAGGTGTCGAATGGATTAGGTAGTCTTGGTGGATTGATTCAGTTTTCATTTGTGCTATTTGGTAGTTGCTTGTAGAGGAGGTACAAGGGGTTATTTGTTTATCTTGTGTGATTTTTGTGTCGTTTCATCATGACTGATCCAAAGAAAGATGATCAGGATGATACTCATGTGAGTGATACTGAAACTGAAAGTGAAACTGTCATTCATACTAATGACCCTTTGTATTTACACCCTACTGACACAAATGGGCAGCCTATTGTGAGTGTTAAACTCACTGGTCCTGAAAACTATAAGGTTTGGGCTGCTGCATTTAAGCCTGCATTACATACTAAGAACAAATTAGGGTTTATTGATGGTACTTGTGAGAAAAATATTGATGATGTTGTTTTATCTGATCAATGGGATAGATGTAATGCTATGGTTTTATCTTGGATTCTTGGATGTATCTCTTTTGAGTTATATCAATGACAAATTTTCTCAAAAAATGCTAAAGATGTGTGGGATGAATTTAAAGAAACTTATGATAAAATTGATGGATCTGTTATCTATAATTTGCATTATAAGATTTGCTTTCTCACTCAATCTGGCTCTTCTTTGTCTGAATACTATCACAATTAACACAGTCTTTGGAGGAAGTTTGACTCTCTTGTCAATCTTCCTTCATGTAAATGTGATGGTGCTCCTCAAATGAAGAGTCATAATGCTCTTATAAGACTCATGCAGTTTTTGATGGGTCTTGATGACACTTTCAGTGTTGTTAGGAGCCAATTACTAACTGCAGACCCTTTGCCAGATGTTAAATCTGCTTTTGCTACTCTATCTAGGGTTGAGTCTCATAAGAACAATCTGGTTCATGTTGTGAGTGATAAGAATACTGCTACTGCTTTTGTTACTAAACCTAATAATTGGAATGGTAATAAAAATACTCAAAACAGTCAAAATGGTCAAAACAGAGGTCCTAATAAGAATAATAATAAGTTTGTTTGCACTCATTATAATATGAATGGCCATACCGTTGATAGATGTTTTGAGCTTAATGGATACCCTCCAGGTTTCAAGAAAAGAAATACTGGAGGATCTAATGGTTCTAATAATTTCACTAGTTCTCTTGGTAATAATGTTGATCAGGGATCTGGGAAATCTCTTCCCTTTACTACTGATCAAATAAACAGACTCATGGCTTTGATCAATTCTAAGCCTGACATTGGTGATGTGCAGTCTTGTGCTGCAGGTATAAAATTTGGTTCTAATCATGTTATTAGTTTTGTCACTTGTAGATTCTTTAACTATAATACTAGTATAAGTACTTATAGTACTTATATTGGTTGGATCTTTGATTCTGGTGCATCACAACATATGACTTTTTCTACTGAACACTTGTTTGATATTATTGATGTGTCAAAATTGAATATTTATGTTTCACATCCTAATGGTACTATTGAACATGTTAAGCATGTAGGAAATTTTAAACTATCAAATAAAATTACTTTGAAAAATGTGTTAGTTGTTCCAGGTTGTAAGGTCAGTCTTATTTCAGTTCACAAGTTGGCAAAAGATAGTAAGTTTGTTGTGTCCTTTACTGAATCTAAGTGTTTTGTTCAGGATTCTCATCAAAAGTCCCTCTTGGGGACTGGTAGTGAAAATAATGGACTTTACTTATTTGATTCAGGTAGGAAGTTTATTAGTAGTGCTATCACTAAGTGTAATTTGTCTAAGTGTGTGTGGCATAATAGACTTGGTCATCCCTCAGACCAAGTTTTAGCTATTCTTAAGGATAAAATTCATCTTGATTCTGCTAGTAATGTTCAGCCTTGTGATGTGTGTCACATGGCTAAGCAAACTAGAGATCCTTTTCCTATAAGTGATCATAAGACCAAATGTTTAGGTGAAATTATTCATTTAGATGTTTGGGGTCCTTATAGAGTTAAAAGTAGAGATGGATTTAGATTCTTTCTTACTATTGTTGATGACTATACCAGGGCTGTGTGGTTATACATGCTTAAAGGCAAAGATGAGGTTTTTGATAAACTTGTTGAATTTTATAAGCTAATTAAAAATCAGTTTGATGTTGCTATCAAAGTTTTTAGAAGTGATAATGGAACAGAGTTTGTTAATCATAAATTTGAAGGTTTTATTAAGGAAAATGGTGTTATTCATCAAACTACTTGTGTGTATACTCCACAGCAGAATGGTATAGCTGAGAGAAAACATAGGCATTTACTTAATGTTGCTAGAGCCCTCATGTTTCAGGGGGGATTACCTTTGAACATGTGGCCTGAATCTATTCTTACTGCTGTTAATCTGATTAACAGGATTCCTAGCTCAGTCCTCTCTGGAAAAAGTCGTTATGAAATGATTTATAAAACTGAACCTAACATCTCTCATTTAAAAAGTTTTGGGTGTCTTTGTTTTAGTATTGTGCTTAATAATGTGGATAAGTTTGCTGCTAGGTCTGAAAAGTGTGTGTTCATTGGGTACTCATTTACTAAAAAGGGTTATAAACTGTTTGGTCTTGAGTCAAAAAATGTGTTTTTCTCAAGGGATGTCAAGTTTTATGAAACAGTGTTTCCATTCAAAAATGATGTTTGTAAGAGTGGTTTGATCTTTGAAGATCAGGGTATAAATAGTCTAAATATTTTTGATTTAGCAGTAAACAACTCTGATGATCCCTATGATGATATGAGAGATGAAAGATTAGGAGATAGAGGTAGCATTTTAAAAGAGTCTGTCTTAGCTGAGAAAGTATCTACTGATACTCCTATCATTGTTACCAGTGATACTCAGGGGTCAGAGTCTATGAATGATAAAGGTCATAGTCTTGGAAACCAGTATGACTTAGGCAGTAATGATGCTAATGATTTAGACAATAATGTTGCCCTAGATGATGAAAATTATGATTCTGAGGGTGAAGAGTTTATAGAATTTAATCAACATTTTCAAAATAATAGTCCAGAGAAAACTGAGCTAAGATGGTCTAGTAGACCACATAAGTTGCCTGGTAAACTTAGTGATTATGTGCTTGACAAAAAAGTTAAATATGATATTAATACTGTGGTGAACTATAATAACTTATCTATGCATAATTTTGTGTTTACTAATAACTTGAACAAAATACATGAACCTAAATCTTATAATGAGGCAGCCAAAGACCCTAGGTGGGTTGAGGCTATGAATGAGGAGATGTAAGCTCTTAATAGAAACAATACTTGGGTTATAGTTGACTTACCTCAAGGTAGGAAGCCTGTTGCATGTAAATGGTTATGGAAGGTGAAATATAAATCTAGTGGTGATGTTGAGAGGTATAAAGCTAGGGTTGTAGCAAAAGGATTTAGTCAAAAAGAGGGTATAGACTATGAAGAAACATTTTCACCAGTAGTGAAAATTGTGACTGTTAGGTGTCTTCTTTCTGTTGCTGTGCATAATAATTGGCCTGTTTATCAGTTAGATGTAAATAATGCCTTTCTATATGGAGATTTAGATGAAGAAATTTTATATGAATCTTCCTGAAGGGTATGGCTCTAACTCAAACAAGGTGTGCAAGCTAACCAAGTCTTTATATGGGTTAAAACAGGCACCTAGAAAATGGAATGAAAAATTAACAAGTGTGTTAACTGAAAATGGTTTTTGCCAAAGTAAAAGTGATGTTTCTTTGTTTACTAAGACTGAGAATGAGTCTTTTGTTTCCCTGCTTGTTTATGTTGATGATATTATCATAACAGGGAACAATGAAAGTATTATCAATGACTTTAAAGAATATTTGAGTTCAAAATTTAAAATTAAAGATCTTGGCAAACTCAAATATTTCTTGGGTATTGAAGTACTTGATACTGACTCAGGATTGTGTCTTAATCAAAGGAAATACTGTTTAGAGTTACTATCTGAGTATGGAATGTTGGCTTGTAAGCCAGCTAAAGCTCCTATACCAGATGCTTCTAAGAAAAAGAAAAAACTTATTGAAGATGAGGTTGATACTATGCTTGATAACAAAACTTGTTACCAAAAGATTGTTGGTAAATTGATATATCTGACTTTAATTAGGCCTGATATTGCTTATGTTGTTCACTGTTTAAGTCAGTTTATGCATGATCCTTATAAATCTCATCTGAAATTAGCTTTTCATGTGCTTAGATACCTGAAAAGGTCACCTGGAACTGGTATATCTTTTAAACAACATAATAATCTGAATCTTAATGCATTTGTAGATTCAGATTGGGCTAAGTGTAAGATTACTAGAAAATCTGTTATTAGATATACAGTATATCTGGGTGATAATCTTGTATCCTGGAAAAGCAAGAAACAATCTGTTTTAGCCAAATCTTCAGCTGAAGCTGAATATAGAGCTATGAATAGTGTTACTTGTGAAATCATGTAGATACTTAAGATTATGAATGATCTTAAGGTGAAAGTGAATTTACCTGTGCCTATCAGTTGTGATAGTAGTTCTGCAATTCAAATTGCAGCCAATCCTGTATTTCATGAAAGAACTAAACATTTTGAGATTGACTTATATTTCTTAAGAGAAAAGGTATCTGCAGGTTTGATCAAAACTGTTAAGATCAAATCTGAAGATAATGTTGCAGACTTGTTTACCAAAGGGTTGTCTATTAAAGATCACAATTCTTTTTGTGAACTATTGAAGCTTGTTGATCTTTATCAGAAGTCAACTTAAGAGGGGGTATTAAATCCTAATTTGACATCTGATGAAAGTTAAAGGTAAGAAAGGTAAATATATTTCTTTTATATTTTTGCTTTGCAATGTTTGGTTTGAGTTTGACAGGTTTAGAAAAGATGAGGGACTAAATGTGGCAAGTGGACTTAACTAGAGTCAACCCTAGTCAAGCTAGCATATATACTCGTTTCTTGTTTATTCCGTCATTCAGTTTTTGCATCTTGTTTTATTCTCTCACACACATTGTTCCTCCATTGTTGATTTGAGCGATCTTGTTGATTTTGTACTTGTATATTGATCTTGGTTTGTAAGATCAATCATACATTTAGTTTCTTTTCTTTCTGAGTTGTAAGTACGATCACAAAGCTAGGTATCACATTTGAAGTGATAGCCTAACGCAGTTATAGAAAAATAAAGGGGAGGTTGGTTGATTAAATCGTTTTCTTGTGTTTGTTTTATAAATCGAATATGGTATCAAAGCCTTTGGTTCTTGATATCTGAGTTTTAAACCGGTTTTATTAACAATCTTGATTAATCTTGTGGTTAATCGTGTTCTAATTGTGGTTAATTACAAGTTTTTTGATCAATTAAATTTTTAGGGTTTTAAAATTTGGGGGTTTTCTGATTCTTGTTGTTCTGTGGTGATTAATTAGGTTCTTTATTACTTAATCAAGCTTAATTGTATCTCTGGTAAGAATAATTGAAGAAACCCTAAATTTCAGAAATTAGGGTTTCATTCAATTTTTAGGTATTTGTTATTTTGTGTTGGTTATTTGTTATAACTAACATTTTCAGGTTGTTATTCCGATGTGCTTGTTAGTTGTGGTGAGATCTTCTTGATCTCATTGGTTCTTGGTGTTTTTGCTGGTAGCTGCGCGTGTTGTAACACCTCTCTCGCTCTCTCTTATTTTTTATTTTTTGTTTAGAGGGGTTTTAGGTGTCGAATGGATTAGGTAGTCTTGGTGGATTGATTCAGTTTTCATTTGTGCTATTTGGTAGTTGCTTGTAGAGGAGGTACAAGGGGTTATTTGTTTATCTTGTGTGATTTTTGTGTGGTTTCATCATGACTGATCCAAAGAAAGATGATCAGGATGATACTCATGTGAGTGATACTGAAACTGAAAGTGAAACTGTCATTCATACTAATGACCCTTTGTATTTACACCCTACTAACACAAATGGGCAGCCTATTGTGAGTGTTAAACTCACTGGTCCTGAAAACTATAAGGTTTGGGCTGCTGCATTTAAGCTTGCATTACATACTAAGAACAAATTAGGGTTTATTGATGGTACTTGTGAGAAAAATATTGATGATGTTGTTTTATCTGATCAATGGGATAGATGTAATGCTATGGTTTTATCTTGGGTTCTTGGATGTATCTCTTTTGAGTTATATCAATGACAAATTTTCTCAAAAAATGCTAAAGATGTGTGGGATGAATTTAAAGAAACTTATGATAAAATTGATGGATCTGTTATCTATAATTTGCATTATAAGATTTGCTCTCTCACTCAATCTGGCTCTTCTTTGTCTGAATACTATCACAATTACAACAGTCTTTGGAGGCAGTTTGACTCTCTTGTCAATCTTCCTTCATGTAAATGTGATGGTGCTCCTCAAATGAAGAGTCATAATGCTCTTATAAGACTCGTGCAGTTTTTGATGGGTTCAGTGTTGTTAGGAGCCAATTACTAACTGCAGACCCTTTTCCAGATGTTAAATCTGCTTTTGCTACTCTATCTAGGGTTGAGTCTCATAAGAACAATCTGGTTCATGTTGTGAGTGATAAGAATACTGCTACTGCTTTTGTTACTAAACCTAATAATTGGAATGGTAATAAAAATACTCAAAACAGTTAAAATGGTCAAAACAGAGGTCCTAATAAGAATAATAATAAGTTTGTTTGCACTCATTGTAATATAAATGGCCATACTGTTGATAGATGTTTTGAGCTTAATGGATACCCTCCAGGTTTCAAGAAAAGAAATACTGGAGGATCTAATGGTTCTAATAATTTCACTAGTTCTCTTGGTAATAATGTTGATCAGGGATCTGGGAAATCTCTTCCCTTTACTGCTGATCAAATAAACAGACTCATGGCTTTGATCAATTCTAAGCCTGACATTGGTGATGTGCAGTCTTGTGCTGCAGGTATAAAATTTGGTTCTAATCATGTTATTAGTTTTGTCACTTGTAGATTCTTTAACTATAATACTAGTATAAGTACTTATAGTACTTATATTGGTTGGATCTTTGATTCTGGAGCATCACAACATATGACTTTTTCTACTGAACACTTGTTTGATATTATTGATGTGTCAAAATTGAATATTTATGTTTCACATCCTAATGGTACTATTGAACATGTTAAGCATGTAGGAAATTTTAAACTATCAAATAAAATTACTTTGAAAAATGTGTTAGTTGTTCCAGGTTGTAAGGTCAGTCTTATTTCAGTTCACAAGTTGGCAAAAGATAGTAAGTTTGTTGTGTCCTTTACTGAATCTAAGTGTTTTGTTCAGGATTCTCATCAAAAGTCCCTCTTGGGGACTGGTAGTGAAAATAATGGACTTTACTTGTTTGATTCAGGTAGGAAGTTTATTAATAGTGCTATCACTAAGTGTAATTTGTCTAAGTGTGTGTGGCATAATAGACTTGGTCATCCCTCAGACCAAAGCTATTCTTAAGGATAAAATTCATCTTGATTCTGCTAGTAATGTTCAGCCTTGTGATGTGTGTCACATGGCTAAGCAAACTAGAGATCCTTTTCCTATAAGTGATCATAAGACCAAATGTTTAGGTGAAATTATTCATTTAGATGTTTGGGGTCCTTATAGAGTTAAAAGTAGAGATGGATTTAGATTCTTTCTTACTATTGTTGATGACTATACCAGGGCTGTGTGGTTATACATGCTTAAAGGCAAAGATGAGGTTTTTGATAAACTTGTTGAATTTTATAAGCTAATTAAAAATCAGTTTGATGTTGCTATCAAAGTTTTTAGAAGTGATAATGGAACAGAGTTTGTTAATCATAAATTTGAAGGTTTTATTAAGGAAAATGGTGTTATTCATCAAACTACTTGTGTGTATACTCCACAGCAGAATGGTATAGCTGAGAGAAAACATAGGCATTTACTTAATGTTGCTAGAACCCTCATGTTTCAGGGGGGATTACCTTTGAACATGTGGCCTGAATCTATTCTTACTGCTGTTTATCTGATTAACAGGATTCCTAGCTCAGTCCTCTCTGGAAAAAGTCGTTATGAAATGATTTATAAAACTGAACCTAACATCTCTCATTTAAAAAGTTTTGGGTGTCTTTGTTTTAGTATTGTGCTTAATAATGTGGATAAGTTTGCTGCTAGGTCTGAAAAGTGTGTGTTCATTGGGTACTCATTTACTAAAAAGGGTTATAAACTGTTTGGTCTTGAGTCAAAAAATGTGTTTTTCTCAAGGGATGTCAAGTTTTATGAAACAGTGTTTCCATTCAAAAATGATGTTTGTAAGAGTGGTTTGATCTTTGAAGATCAGGGTATAAATAGTCTAAATATTTTTGATTTAGCAGTAAACAACTCTGATGATCCCTATGATGATATGAGAGATGAAAGATTAGGAGATAGAGGTAGCATTTTAAAAGAGTCTGTCTTAGCTGAGAAAGTATCTACTGATACTCCTATCATTGTTACCAGTGATACTCAGGGGTCAGAGTCTATGAATGATAAAGGTCATAGTCTTGGAAACCAGTATGACTTAGGCAGTAATGATGCTAATGATTTAGACAATAATGTTGCCCTAGATGATGAAAATTATGATTCTGAGGGTGAAGAGTTTATAGAATTTAATCAACATTTTCAAAATAATAGTCCAGAGAAAACTGAGCTAAGATGGTCTAGTAGACCACATAAGTTGCCTGGTAAACTTAGTGATTATGTGCTTGACAAAAAAGTTAAATATGATATTAATACTGTGGTGAACTATAATAACTTATCTATGCATAATTTTGTGTTTACTAATAACTTGAACAAAATACATGAACCTAAATCTTATAATGAGGCAGCCAAAGACCCTAGGTGGGTTGAGGCTATGAATGAGGAGATGTAAGCTCTTAATAGAAACAATACTTGGGTTATAGTTGACTTACCTCAAGGTAGGAAGCCTGTTGCATGTAAATGGTTATGGAAGGTGAAATATAAATCTAGTGGTGATGTTGAGAGGTATAAAGCTAGAGTTGTAGCAAAAGGATTTAGTCAAAAAGAGGGTATAGACTATGAAGAAACATTTTCACCAGTAGTGAAAATTGTGACTGTTAGGTGTCTTCTTTCTGTTGCTGTGCATAATAATTGGCCTGTTTATCAGTTAGATGTAAATAATGCCTTTCTATATGGAGATTTAGATGAAGAAATTTATATGAATCTTCCTGAAGGGTATGGCTCTAACTCAAACAAGGTGTGCAAGCTAACCAAGTCTTTATATGGGTTAAAACAGGCACCTAGAAAACGGTATAAAAAATTAACAAGTGTGTTAACTGAAAATGATTTTTGCCAAAGTAAAAGTGATGTTTCTTTATTTACTAAGACTGAGAATGAGTCTTTTGTTGCCCTGCTTGTTTATGTTGATGATATTATCATAACAGGGAACAATGAAAGTATTATCAATGACTTTAAAGAATATTTGAGTTCAAAATTTAAAATTAAAGATCTTGGCAAACTCAAATATTTCTTGGGTATTGAAGTACTTGATACTGACTCAGGATTGTGTCTAAATCAAAGGAAATACTGTTTAGAGTTACTATCTGAGTATGGAATGTTGGCTTGTAAGCCAGCTAAAGCTCGTATACCAGATGCTTCTAAGAAAAAGAAAAAACTTATTGAAGATGAGGTTGATACTATGCTTGATAACAAAACTTGTTACCAAAAGATTGTTGGTAAATTGATATATCTGACTTTAATTAGGCCTGATATTGCTTATGTTGTTCACTGTTTAAGTCAGTTTATGCATGATCCTTATAAATCTCATCTGAAATTAGCTTTTCATGTGCTTAGATACCTGAAAAGGTCACCTGGAACTGGTATATCTTTTAAACAACATAATAATCTGAATCTTAATGCATTTGTAGATTCAGATTGGGCTAAGTGTAAGATTACTAGAAAATCTGTTACTGGATATACAGTATATGTGGGTGATAATCTTGTATCCTGGAAAAGCAAGAAACAATCTGTTTTAGCCAAATCTTCAGCTGAAGCTGAATATAGATCTATGAATAGTGTTACTTGTGAAATCATGTGGATACTTAAGATTATGAATGATCTTAAGGTGAAAGTGAATTTACCTGTGCCTATCAGTTATGATAGTAGTTCTGCAATTCAAATTGCAGCCAATCCTGTATTTCATGAAAGAACTAAACATTTTGAGATTGACTTATATTTCTTAAGAGAAAAGGTATCTACAGGTTTGATCAAAACTGTTAAGATCAAACCTGAAGATAATGTTGCAGACTTGTTTACCAAAGGGTTGTCTATTAAAGATCACAATTCTTTTTGTGAACTATTGAAGCTTGTTGATCTTTATCAGAAGTCAACTTAAGAGGGGGTATTAAATCCTAATTTGACATCTGATGAAAGTTAAAGGTAAGAAAGGTAAATATATTTCTTTTATATTTTTGCTTTGCAATGTTTGGTTTGAGTTTGACAGGTTTAGAGAAGATGAGGGACTAAATGTGGCAAGTGGACTTAACTAGAGTCAACCCTAGTCAAGCTAGCATATATACTCGTTTCTTGTTTATTCCGTCATTCAGTTTTTGCATCTTGTTTTCATCTCTCACACACATTGTTCCTCCATTGTTGATTTGAGTGATCTTGTTGATTTTGTACTTGTATATTGATCTTGGTTTGTAAGATCAATCATACATTTAGTTTCTTTTCTTTCTGAGTTGTAAGTACGATCACAAAGCTAGGTATCACATTTGAAGTGATAGCCTAACGCAGTTATAGAAAAATAAAGGGGAGGTTGGTTGATTAAATCGTTTTCTTGTGTTTGTTTTATAAATCGAATATAAGGTACTCAATATTTATGGGTGATTATATTGTGAAGTTTATATGTTTGTACGGTAAAAATTTTGTTCTGCATTATTGTGGAAAAAAAATAGTTTAATTTTTTTAGGTTAATAATAGTTTTTTTTTTAGTTTAATTATTTAGGTTAATGCATTGTTTTTTTAAGTTAGATATGGTTTAGATTTTTATTAGTAAATTTGTTTTAAAGTTTATAAGACAAAAAAGAAAATTAGCTCGTTAAAGAGTTACTAAATTTGTTTTTTATTTGGGCTTTGTAGTTGTGGTATTTAATGAAATTATATTCATTCGAGGTATTACACTGTTGTTGTGGTTGTTTATGTCGTTAAACAAACTGAATAGCAATATACAAGGAATATATAAGCAACGATACCTACTCCCATCCAACCCGGCCTATTATTATACCCAAGCCTATAGTAATTACTTTATGCATAGCCAACGCCCCTTACGAATTTCTGGTTTCCTGAAGGTGAGAACATGTTAGAATTGATGGCGTGGTGAGTTCTATACAATGTGAGTTCTATACAAAAGATTTAGATGGCAAATCATTTTGTATGTCATAAGCTCTGACCTATTTCATCCTTAATGTTACCAAATAAAACATAAATATTTTCACCTAAATTTTGCTCTTGATCGTATTATGCGCCTTATCTTAACAAGAAGAAATTATGAAACTGTCTGACGGAACATTGACGAAGAATAAAAACTTAGTAGGTTATACAAATTATCCGTCGCTACGGAAAAGCAAATTAAATTGTAAGTGGCAACACCCAAAGGGATGAATAACATCATATAATCAACTTATGCAACCAACATACACCTTTACTGTATAAGCTAACGACACTTTTCTTCTATAACCTATGTGGGATAGAAAAACACTTTTGTTACAAAATAGGATAAATAGTTAAATACACATTTAAGTTACTGTTTTTCTTAATTATGCGATCGAGTTATAGGTTTACTCAAACTTAAGTATCCTTTTTATTTGAAACTTTATAATCATAAGTATTTACCGGTTTGTGTTATTATCCTTTATTGATGAAAAATAACGTAATAGGAAGCGATTAAAGAAAGAACCGGAGATCATATTAATAAACAATTTTATCAGATATGTTTTGCAAAGTTCTAGATTATTTGGTTGAAGTAATACTAAGGCTTACCTTTAGGCTTGAGACTTGCAAATTGCAATGTAACTGAAAGTGAATATTATTTCAGAAAAGGTATCGTTCATGTTTACTCGGTTAAGTTTGTATCATGGGTTCGTGGTGGGCTCAAGCCTCCCAGGTTAACTTCCTCTTAAGTTAATTTGAATGAGAGACTTACTTGGTTTGAGTCTTTATCAAGCCTCATCGGCTAACGGGGTTAATGTCAGAAATCATGGCTGCCAAGATAATCTACAAGTAGGTGTTGCTATTAGAACGTATAAGTTGTTGAAGAATTACCATAATTATCTCTTGATCTGAACAGGTCATGTCGCATGGAATAACAATCCTGGTCATGACCCATCCATACTTAAGTCCATGAGCCTCAAACAAATCGGAACGACACCAATTTAGCATCAACTTTTTAACCATTGACCCATACAGTGAGAGTGAAGGTGTAGTGTTTTCACCTTATTACACAAACCTAGTATAACTCAAATATCAATATTGTGTAAAACAAAATGCATATTTATTATCGTAAAAATAGACAAACTATGGGGGCTCTAGGGACGGAAGCAGAACTATATATCATCGGGTGCACAAAAAGTTTAAAACCATAATGCTTTAAACATATTTTGATGATCGAATGCATTTAACATATATTTTGAAAAAAATTCATGTTTTTCTTGAAAATTAATATTATATCAAAAAAAATACATAAAGTTCCCGAAAACCTCCTTGTTCCGTCCTCATGGTCTCCCAAAAGTGGCGTTTATAAAATATTTAGATGCTGAGTTATCTGGCATTTCATAGACGTACTAACCCATTTTAACCTAATTGTTACAAAATAAAACAAAAGTATTACCAAACAATCTTTGATGTTTACCGAACTCACATAGCACCTAATTATAGAAACTGTTTCAAAGAACATAAAAAGTTAGTAACTTATATAAGTTATCCCGTACTACGGATAAGAGCCACTGAAATAGTAAGTGACGAATAAAAAGTTAACAGATTATACAAGTTATTTTGTACGACTCAAAAACCAATTAAATTGTAATTGACATCTCAGTCGTACAGAATAGCGTTATATTACTACCAACTTGCACAACCAACATACACTTTACCATATAAGCCAAGTGACAATTTTCTTTTATGACCAATATGGGATAGAAAAACACATTTGTTAGAAAAAAGGATAAACACACACTTAAGTTACTGTTTTTTTAATTATGCGAGTTATCGGTCACCTCCTTTAATACTCAAACTTAACTATCCTTTTAGTTTGAAACTTTATAATCGAAGGTATCTAGCGGTTTGTGCTTTTGACATTCGAATTCTTTATTTTTAAAAATTTTCTAACTTGTTTGCTAAATTACAATAGTTTTAGAACTTAGAAAGTATATCATTTTAACGTCAACAATATACGTAATTTTGCAGGTGAGATAAATGCTGCATAGCATTGAGCGTGTGAAATATTGATTAAATTCGAGCTGGTCATGACTCAATCATTTTTCATAAAGATGAAAAGGTGAAGGAAGATTTTAGTAGTGTCACAATAAAATGTACAGATTTTGAGAACAGTATTTTTTTAATATGAATGGGCGTTTAGGCCGGGTACAACAACGATTTGATTTTTTGCGAATCTGATTTTTAGTGTCACGTCAGCTTTCTCTCTCCTGGCTCTCACGATCTACAACGACCTATTTGCTCCAACAAGACGATCTAGTTCAATTTTTTAATATTTTTTTTTCAAATAACTATTTAAATAAAAAAAACATTACAATAATATTTATATAAATAAAAGTTCACCAAAATTTGCTCAAACACTCTAAAATGCCTGAATCTATGATTTTTGTGAGTTACCTTTTCATCTTCACGTGATTTTTGTGGAAATGGCACATTGGGGTGACGGGTCCTTTACAGTAGCTTCTAATCGAACTCATATAAACCACTTTATGCTTTTGTCGTTCGCTTCTTCAACAACATGGATCGCTTATCTTCCAGAAAAGTAAACATTGTTTTGTGAAGATTCAACCTATATAGGCTCCCGCATTGCCTCAATCTTTCAAAGTATGGAATCAGTCTTACTCTGTACTTTGCCCATTATGTAACAATAATGTGGAGTCCATCGAGCACATCTTTTTCTATTGAATGGCTGCTTAAATTTGGCGCATGATTCACACTTGGTGTAACATTGACCTTGCTACGCCTTTCTATTTATATTGGCGTCCATGGCTTGATAATGTCACATGTTCTCACGCCAAGATGAAACACCTCTATGTCATCATTATCTCTATGTTATGGATCATGTGAAAGTACCGTAATGACGTTACTTTTAGCTCTCACCTTTTAAATAAGAGTGATATTTATGATCATATTCGTTTATGCTCTTTCAATTGGTTAAAATTTAGAGGTAGATTAGTTTCTGACTGGAATGAATGTCTTTATAATATTTTGTAATTTTTTAGGATCTTGCTAGTTTTTTTAATAATATATGTCGTTCAAATATTTTTCTCCTAAACTAAATTATAATATTCTAGTATAAGTGTAAAACGTAGATAAACTATGAAAATCATTGAAGCATAAAGGTTATAGAATACTAGAGTACTTATGTTTTTTTCCCGTATTAAACTCTTTATTTTTTATTATCATATTTAACTCAAATTTTTTAAATCGTGATGCAATGTAACCAATTTAATAACTTACTACCGACATAATATATAGGTAACAATGTATATTTGGCAACTAGTTTTAATGCCCGTGCACGCACGGGATTTAAATTAAATGATTCATTAATACTTTCGTTATTTCAATTTTATGTATATTATACTATATGTTTTTTAAGAACATCTGATGTTTATATGTTTTATCTTATTATTTTACCGTGTATCGTGTAAATTAATATAAACTTACTTTAATTATTATTTTTCAAATTTCAAATTCTTTTAACTTTCGATATTTTACTCTAAATAGTTATATCTTAATTATTAATCAATAAATCATTTACATCAACATTACACGTACATGATTTATAAATTCATGATTTTTTTATGTTTAATATTATTTTATATAATAATATTAAGCTTTAATATTTAAATAGTATAATGCTCATTGATTCACGAGTTTTTACATGATTTTTCATTATGTGATAATATTAATTGATATTTTGTATACATATTTGTTGCATAAAGGATTTGATTTTGTTTAACTGAAATTTTAGCTATCATTTTCTAGACATTGTGTGTTTAGTAACAAATAACGACCTTGAAATAATATATGTTGTTGTAATATGTAGAATATTGTCTATTTATTTTCATCTCACACCGATGTTTGAGGTCATGCATTCATTTTAATATTTATATTCATGTTATTAATAATTTACGTAGATTTCATTGCTTGACTTTGTTAAGTGCCAAAATAAAATTAGACAATAATTTGTGTTTTTATTTGAATATATATAATTATGAGATCTGTTGTTTTTTTTAATATTACATATATGTTGTATTTTTAAATTATAAAGTATATAGTTTATAAAGTTTAAGGGGGGATATTATGTTTATTTTTCAAACTTACTAAAAAATATAGAAAAATATAAGTTTAAACTTAAGTCAATCTAATTTATTTTGAATTCAATCATTAAAGCTTTATTAATCTCCTCCTCCTTTTTTAAGTTTTTATTTTCACAAATTCGACACATATATTTTTATGTATTTTCATCAAATTCTTCCACCAAAATTTTTAATTTTGACTAAACTTATTCATTTTTGACTTTTTTGCACCAATCACATTGCTTGATTTTGCTTATGTGTCAAAATGAAGTCATTTGATTGGTCTAATTATTTTTCTACAACTTCCACTTTTCATTAAAACTCTCAAAAAATCTAATTCTTTTATTATATAAAAGATAACGTAAGCATCTACCACCCTCTATGTACAAGCAACCACGTAAGCAAACTGCAAATACATTCCCATCATCAAATTCATTAAAACAAGACCCATATTAAAAAGCCAAAGTTCAATATTCATCTTCCTTTATACCAAAGATCTTCATCTTCTTTTATATCACAACCACCTTCAGCATCAATACTTGTCATTACTTTTATAAAAAATATTAAATTTTTGAAATTTATCCACACATCTGTAAAAAATATGCTAAACGTTGAATCTTTTTAATGTGGGAAAACATGAGGGATGGTGGTCGGTGTCAAAATGAGGGTTGGCTAATAACGTGTTTACTAATCTTGTAAGTTGTAGGCTTTTATGTTGAAAATGATGATGGTGGTAGTGAAACTGGGTAGGAAAAAAGGGCATGGGTAATTGGTATAAATAAGTCTGTTATAGACTTAGGGCCTGTTTGTTTAGTCTTTTTATTAAGCTTTGTAAAATTAAAGTATCTGTAAAAATATATGTTGTCTGTTTGTAGACGGATATATGACTGTTTGTTTTGTGTGCTGAATATAGAGTCTGAATCAGAGAAGTTTACTATTGTGTCCTTTTAAATTAGTTAAGTAAGGAAGTTAGAGGGTAAATATGTAAAATAAAGATAATAAGTCATGACTTAATACATAAAGCACCCTCGTCGTTAGTTTATTTTAAGCACAAAACAAACAAACTACTTATGACTTAATCCATATTCCTATTTTTTAATTAAGACTCTATAAGTCCTTATCAAACACAACCTTAGATGTACCGAGCTTACGTTGAAAAAAATGCACATCTAATCGGTCACATGGTTATTATGAAAACATTGTAACAAGTTTAACGAGTGTTTTCGATAATAAAAAGTAAAGGGTTTAATATGAGACAAAAACGTAAATACGTTAGTATTTTATAACTTTTACTCATCATTGAAATCTCTCAAATTGATATTTATAAAATGTTTAAATGTCGAATCATTTTGGATGTTATAGAACCCATAAAACATAAATATTATCAGACAATTTGTTGCCGACCGAACTTGCATAGGGCCTAATAAGAGGTTATCAATTGTATCATACTCGGAAGAAATTAGAAAAACTGTTCAAAAGGAACATAAAAAGTTAGTAAAGAGTAATGCTAAATCCTTTTATAATATCTTATTACTTATCTTCCTACTCACAACAAACTAAAATATGTGTACTCCAATAATTATCTTTTTTCATTTTATCCATTGATAAATTTACTTGTAGAATATGTAGGCATATCAAATAGGAGGATAAATCATTTTTCAGAAGTTAAATCCATTGAAACTTATAAATGACGAATAAATAGTTAACAATACTAGAAGTTATTCAATAAATATGGAGCCACTTAAATTATAAGCGATCTAATTGTAAGTTTGTAACTATTGCATCATAAAAAGTTAAATCCAATGAAAATTGTAAGTGACGAATAAAAAGTTAGCAATACTACAATTTATTCGATAGTAAAAAAGGTGGAGCTTACAACACGGCTTAAATTGTAAGCGACTCCATCGTGGTTATCGAATAACATTACATCACTGCCAACTTGCACAACCAACACACACCTTCCTATATAAGCCAACGAGAGTTTTCTTCTATAACCTATGTGGGATAGAAAAATACTTTTGTTATAAAAGTATAATTATATAAACACACACTTACATAGCGTTTGATATGACGTAATTAACATAGTAATGGAAAAGAAAATTACGATGTAACGAAAAAATGTTGTTTGTTTACATGTATAGAATGTAATGAGTTATTACAAGTAATGTCTCATTACATCAAAACCATTTATTAGGACCCCCATACTTTTTTTTCATTACGTCTTGTAATAGAATACAAATTATATAAAAATCACTCATTAATTAACCACATTAATTAAACTTCTTATCATTCATATTCATGGGTATTTTAGTCTTTTTATTACAATTCCATTACATCTTATCATACAAATCAAACACGATTAATAACCGTAATGAATCATTACATTACACAATTTATTCCATTACATCGTTTATTTTCTTGTTTATGCGAGTTGTGGGTTACCTCCTTTAAGACTCAAACTTAACTATCCCTTGTTAGTTCAAACTTTAAAATGGTAGGTATCTAGCAATTTGTGTTTTTACCCTTTATTGTTGAAAAATAATGTAACAAAACAACATACTTCTTCTATAATCAGTGGAATACCAAGGCCTACCTTTAGGCTTGTGGCTTGCAAATCGCAATGGAATAATGAAAGTAGATATTATTTAAGAATAGGCATCGTTCATGTTTACTAAATATAGAATCAAAATCACAAAGTTAGAAGTTGCAAGGCAAATATCTGTATTTACTCGGTTCCGGTCGCATCAATCCCGTATCGTGGTGGCTCAAAGCCTCTCAGGTTAACTTCCTCTTAAGTTAATTTGATGGAGAGATTTACTTGGTTTGAGTTTGTAATAAGCCTCATCGGCTAACGGGGTTAATCGTCAGAAATTATGGCTGCCAAAAAATCTACAAGTGTTGCTACTAGAACCTATAAGTTGCCTAATCTCTTGATCCAAACAGGTCATATCGCATTGAATAGGAAGACTCGTCATGACCCATCCATATTAAAGTCAATAAGGCTTAAACGAACTGGAACCACACAATTTAGCATCAACTTTTTAACCATTATGGGTGACAAAATGGACTTTTTTTCATGAAATAAGTTATTGTTTTAGATGTCTTACGAATATGTAGCAAGTTTCACTACTACTTAGCAAATTGGTAAAACTAGCCGTTACATAACGGTTTAAAATTCAAATATTCAAAAAAAAAAAATTAATAACGCGAGCCACGGTGCAGTTGTCGCGTCGTGGACTCGCGCCATGGCCCATAACGTAGGTACCATCTAAACCCTCATAACGCGAGTCACTGTGTGGTTGGCTGCGCCGTGGGCTCGCGCCATGGTGGCCAGCTGAGCATAACGCACCGTACTTAGGGCTCTTATATACAGAGATAATGAATTAATGACTAATGGTGTTACATAGTTTGAGGCCAAATTTGAAAGATAAGAACAAGCGGTGTTACACATAATCTCAAGATAAAAATGATTCAAGCAAAAAAAAACAAGGACGATTCATGCAAGAAAAAAATAAGACTTAATTAAACGTTTGGTCCAAATCACATGAACGGACGATGCAGTTTACTCATGAAATATATGTATCAGATTATATAGATTTAACCTAAGATATAAAAGTGAGAAAGAAAAACTATTTTTAGGCTAAAGGGAACTCACCATCAGCGTTATCTAAACTCTCTCTTTCTCCCCTTTCTATTCAACTTATCCACACTCACCTCCCAACCGTAATAGTCACCACTAACTCAACTTTCGTACCTATTTTTTATTATTATTTTTATTCATACATTAAAACGTTTAACGTAAATGTACTAAATTAAAAATGTGAATTGCATTAACAAATTTGATCAATCACTAAAATCCTCGATTTTTAAATTAAATTTATAGAAAGTTACATAAAAACCTATGAAATAAAAAAAAACTAAAACACGATTTGAACCATCACATTGTTCTGTAATGGTTAATCATCTCTTCCTTGTCAGCAAATGGATCATAGCAATCTGGTTATAACTACCACTAAGTTGTTGGAGCTTGTCATATCGGCCCAGATTGCCCTCTCTATAACACTAAGACCGTACTTGATGAGTGCATGATCACGCAATGCCTCCATCGTCAACAATTCTAGAGCACGGGTATGTAGTTCATCTATGTACCCGATTCAAATCAAACAACAAATTGTTCGCTAGTTCAAGATAGGTACAAGTTTTTGCTTTAGTCGTCTAATGGTGGTTTCTCTCGCATCTTTTGGTTCCGTAGCCAATTAGCCTTAATGAGCACCGTCTGAAAAATGGAGAAGTGAAGTTTGAAAAGTATGTTAGGGAAGCTGTGTTTAAATATGGTGAACTTGTGGGTATTTATTAGTTAAAAGATGAAAGCTTAATGTAACAGGTAAAAAAGAGGGCTCACAAATTTATAAAAATTTAACAATGATGAGTTTTTCACCGTTGAAACTTCTTTTCTGGGTATGCCATTTTGAAGACTCGCCTGTGAAAGGCTAACTACTCGATAACTTGTGAAAGTTTATGGAAATAAAATTAATATTCGTGTGATAGGATCGAACTCGGGATTACGGGATTGCACACAATACGTAAAGGGTTAATTCTATTTATTAAATATATTTTATATATATTTATTAAATCAAACCGAACTTAACTAAACGATTGTTAAATAAATTAAGAGTTAAGTTAAATAACCATTATAGATTATAGAAGGAAAAGGAAAGCGGAAAAGTTCTGGAAACATCCTTTGGGTGTGGTTCGACCGGCGGCCAAAGGAGGGGGCAAAGGGAAACTTTTGTTTCCTAATTTGTGTTTACTTGGAGATCAAGTTTTGTTAAGAACTATATAAACACCCATAACCCCTCATAATTTAATCCATCCCTTCTCCCCTTTCTCTCTTGCGATCGACCAAACCAAACGCACCTTAGGGTTCTATGGTTTTCGATTTTGCTTAAATTCCACAAGCGTTGAAGTTCCAGTTTGCAAGTGCTACACTCACGGTTAGCCCGTTGCATTACGTGTGTACAAGAGCGTAATATAGTTTTGCTTTAAACTATATCTTGGTATTGTTCTTCACAAACCCTAATTGGTGATTCGTCGGTTATCTTGTGGATCTACGCTAGGATAAAGGTATGTAACCCTAATCGATTAATTATAATTGTGTTATTATGATCTTGTTAAATCGCTTTCGCTATAACGTGCTTTGATCTTTTTATGATTATATAATTGTTATGAATTTCATAAACCTTCAACTTGTGCATCACTTCGGGTTACTTAAATATATACTGTCTTCGTCCTAAAATCATAGTCTATATTTTCATTTTGGGTTGTTCCAAAATTATTGTCCATTACTAAACATAGACAAGGAAGTTTAATAGAGTTTACCATATTATCCTTACTTGAAATTATTATTACAAACTTTAATGAAGATTTAATTAATTAGGTAAGAGTAAAATTGTCTCTTGTAAGTTATTGTGAATTCTGTGTGTTTTATTAAACAACCAAAAGAGTATATATAGTTTACAATAGAAGATTCTAAACAATGGGCTAGGGCCCATAATAAATACCGACTAACACTCCCCCGCTGTTGGAGCAGGAGGATACCAAACACTCAAACTGGTACGAAACTCCTCAAATAATGCCGATGGTAAACTTTTAGTAAAAATATCCGCATATTGATAACGAGAATGCACATGAAGAACACGAATATCCCCAGCAGCAACCAAATCACAAACGAAATGAATATCAATCTCTACGTGCTTTGTACGTTGATGCTGAACCGGATTTGAAGATAAATAAACAGCATTCACATTATCACAATAAACAAGAGTAGCGGAAGACAATGGTGTGTGCAGCTCACATAGAAGATTACGTAACCAACACGTCTCAGCAACTGCATTAGCAACTCCACGATATTCTGCTTCAGCACTGGAACGAGAAAGAGTTGCCTGCCGCTTAGAGGACCATGAAAGCAGATTATTCCCAAGAAAAACACAATAACCTGACATGGAACGACGAGTACTAGGGCTGCTATCCCAATCAGCATCCGAATATGCCACTAAGGAGGTAGTAGTGGATGCAAATAACTGCAGCCCATAATCCAAAGTATCACTAATATACCGCAAAATCCGTTTGAGAGCCGAGAAGTGAGGCTCCCGAGGATCATGCATATGTAAACACACCTGCTGAACTGCATAAGAGATGTCAAGACGAGTAAAGTAAGATACTGTAACAAACCCGCAAGACTTCTATATAAAGTTGGATCAGCTACAAGAGCACCATCCACACCCAGTTTGGACTCAGTATCAACCGGCGTCCGACTTGAGTTACAATTAACCATATGAGCCCTTTCAAGGACCTCAAGAGCATATTTCTTCTGACATAAAAACATACCAGAAGAATCCCGAGCAACAGAAACACCTAGAAAATAATTTAGAGATCCCAAATCTGTCATATCAAACTCCAAGTATAAAGAATCAATAGTCTTGCGCAAAAGATCCCCAGAAGAATCAGCGAGAATAATATCATCGACATATAGGAGAAGAAAAGCTGTGTCATTCCCTTTCCAATAAATAAAAAGGGAGGAATCACACCGACTTTGACCAAATCCAACCCGAGTAATATAAGTAGCAAACCGCTGAAACCATGTCGAAGGTGCCTGCTTAAGACCATACAGAGATCGCTTTAACAAACATACATAATCAGGGTGTACAGAATCACGAAACCCAGGAGGTTGATGCATATAAACAGTCTCTGTCAAATCACCATGAAGAAAAGCATTCTTTACATCAAGCTGGTGAATGGGCCAATGCCGTGAAATAGCTAAACTCGGAATAGACCGTATAGTACCTGGTTTAATAACCGGACTAAAAGTCTCATACACATCAATACCGTCAACCTACGTACTACCATTCGCCACAAGGAGAGCCTTATACCGACTCAGAGATCCATTAGCTAAATACTTGTGACGATATAACCATAAACAACGGACAACATTGACATTTGCTGGTCGAGGTACCAAACTCCAAGTGTTATTTTTAATAAGTGCATTATATTCATCTGTCATAGTTGAGTGCCAATGGGGATCACGATACGCATCATTATACGACTTAGGTAACGGTGATATGTTGGAAACAAGACAATTATACTTTGGATTAGGACGATTTGTCCCAACACGAAACCGGGTGACCATGGGGTAAATGGAGGTAGGATTTGGGTTAATGTCAGGTGTGGGTGAAGTTGGTGCATGGGTCACAATTGGAGTAATGATAAGGGTTGGGTCAGGAGGAGCAAGTGTTACGGTTGGAGGAAGAATAGTAGGAGTTGGCGAACCAAATCCATGAGGAGGGCCGAGAGGAGTAGCAGTGGGCGTTGTAGGTTCAGTGGTAGGCATAGTAGTAGGAGGAGTAGGCGTTGTAGGTTCGGTGGTAGTGGGGGGAACCGTGGAAGAGGTGGGTAAAGGGGCCAGACGGATTAAATCAGTAATAAGGTTGGAGGGAGAGTCCAAAAAGTCATACGATGGGTTAGTAGTTGGCGGCATGGAACCAAACGGGAAAACCGTTTCATCAAACGTGACATGACGAGAAATGATAATAGTGTTGTGATGAAGATCCAAACAACGGTATCCACGGTGATTGGTGGCATGTCCTAAGAAAATGGACGGGGTAGCCCGAGGTTCAAGCTTGTGCTTAGCATCACGGTGAGGGTAACAAAGGCACCCAAACGTACGTAAGATAGTGTAGTCGGGTGTAGCACCAAAAAGGCGGGTAAAAGGGACCTCATTATCTATGGCGTGAGAAGGCAAAATGTTTAGTAAGTAGACAGCCATGTTAAGTGCTTCAGCCCAATAGTTAGGAGGAAGGTGTGCTTGAAATAATAGGGTTCGGATTAAATTATTGATGGTTCGTATCATGCGCTCAGATTTTCCGTTTTGTTGGGAAGTACGTGGACAGGAAAAACGAAACTCAATGCCATTGGTAGCAAACAACTTATGAAAGGATTGGTTATCAAACTCACCACTATGATCACACTGAAAAGACTTGATGTCACACTTAATTTGAGTGCGAACAAACGAACGAAACAACAAAAATTTAGACTAACATCAGACTTGCGAATCAAAGGATAAACCCATACATATTGTGTATAATGATCCAGAAACAAAACATAGTATTTGAAACCAGACAAGCTCGGAACTGGAGACGTCCATAAATCCGAGTGAACAATGTCAAAAGCAGAAGAAACTAAAGTACTGGAACTAACAAATGGAAGCTTCACGTGCTTGCCAAGCTGACATGCATGGCATAGCACAGGAAGTTTCTCTTTATTACATGAAGTTGAATTACTAGATAAAACACGACGTAACACTTCACTTCCGGGATGTCCAAGACGTTGATGCCACGTGTACTAACTTGTAAGGAAATCATAAGGAATGGTGGAGGGCTTCGTGACAGGATAAAGATCGCCAGTGCTATCACAGCGGAGCAGCACCCGACGAGTTTGGAAGTCCTTAACAGAAAAACCAAAAGGGTCAAACTCGACAGTACAATTATTATCACAGACAAACTAAGGCATATAAATTAAGTTTTTGACAATATTAGGAGTAATCAGGACATTATTTAAATGAAGTGGGCGATACGGAGTTGATATAACGCTACGACTAGAGTTGATAACTGGAATAGAGTGACCATCCCCAACAGAGACAGATGAATAAATACAAGAATTAAAAATATCATTTAAATTAGATACCGAACTATTAAGATGAGAACTCGAACCTGTGTCCATGTTCCAATTGCCCGAACCAGGTTCTTTAATTGTAGTTGTATTAAAAGCAGTAGGTAAAGTAGTTTCGTGCCCCTGAAGAACTGGACCAGCAGAGGAACCCATATGACCACTTGAACCATAAGCAGCCTGGGAGCTTATGGTAGAAACATGTTGAACCTGCTGAGGTTGGTGAGCCTGCGGTGCTGATGAAACCGAATAGTAGCCCGACTGAGGAGAGAAATAGGCAGGCTAAACAACAACTGGTGGAAGCGGGTAAGGAACATAATGTTAGGCCGGCTGAGGTGCATAATGTTGGGTTGGCGGAACATATTGTGATGCCGCTGGAGTGGAGAAACCAGGTGGAGAATTATAGGTGGCATACGTAATAGGTGAAGGAGTCTCATGTATAGTAGGACCACGAGACTTGGTGCCTATGCACAAAACCTTTTCATCAAAACCAAGTTTTGCCATTAGTGCCTTCAATATGTCCATGTCAGTAGAGAGAGCACCACTAGGATGTTGAGGACCTCGAGAAGGTGAACCGAAACCATGTACTCCGTTGTGCAAATACCTACAATTTTCTCCCCAGCGACACATATTGCGAAGAAAATTGTTGCACGGTCGAAAAAACTTCTCCGTAGACTTCTGAGGACAGCGAGGATTAGCAACATTATTAGCCAACAAAACCGTAGGTGAAAAGGAAGAGGAGTCAACATATGGATCAGGAGCAAGTGACTTGAGACGCATCTCCTCCGTGATAAGCATAGATCGGACGGTCTTCAGATCTGGAAAGACTTCCCGTTGCACAATAATACCATAAACCGTAGCATATTTTGGAAGCAAACCCGCCAAGACTATGTTAACCACAGTCTCATTAGTAATAGAGGAACCAAACCCTTTGAGAATTGATGTGATAGATTCAATCTTCTTGAAGTAACCGTCAATTGATAAATCACCTAGCTTTAAAGAACGAAGTTCAGCCTCCAAAGCAAGAGAGCGAGCTTTCTTATTGTCCTGGAATATGTTTGCCAGAAGAGCCCACGCTGCTTTGGCTGATTCCGGACGTTCATCGACCATACGACCTTGAAGAGACTTGGAAATTGTAGTAAAGATCCAAGACAATACAATGTTATCTATCTTTAACCACTCTGCATCCGGAGGAGGGACGTCACTAGGTCCTACGACATCAGGGGGTTTGGTTTGAATATGATCTAAGAGGTTATGACCTTTGCAAAGGTGTTCAAAAAAATACGTCCAAGATGAATAATTCATCTCGTCTACATCTAGTGTAACAGGAACAAGGATATGGAGATTGGTGATGGCCATGAGTTTATCCGAAATTGAGAGAGTAACGGAAGGGGGTGTTGATCCGGTCATGATGATCACGGGTTAGGCTTTGCAGAATATGAACCCGAACAAAACAACTTGAAAAGAAAAACGAAAACAATGCAACAAGCAACGACGTTCGTCTTTGGGGATCAAAATTCTAGTTACGAAACGTAAGTGTTGATAATTAGTGAGAAGACACGTCGTCTCAGGGATAAAACCTTAGATTCGACGATGGGAAAAAAACAAAAACGATTTAGGGTTTTGATTTGGATCGGTGGTTTAGGCTCGATACCATGTAAGTTATTGTGAATTCTGTGTGTTTTATTAAACAACCAAAAGAGTATATTACAATAAAAGATTCTAGACAATGGGCTAGGGCCCATAATAAATACCGACTAACATCTCTGTGCTAAAAAATAAGTGAGAAAAAGCGGTAATAAATGTATTTTTCTTAAACTGTTTATTTTTTTGGACAATAATTTTGCGACGAAAGGAGTATTAACATTAGGCAGTACTGCCTTGGCAAATATGAACTTTAATATTAAAAGTAAACTCTTCACGATTCTCAAGTTGAAAAATAAAAATAAGAAAATCTTACAAAACGCATATTCAAACTATGCGAAAAGTTACTAAAACGACTTTGAATCCATTTAGGATTTTTTTATATACTGTAACAAATTTTATTTATGAGATGTCTATCTATCGAATCATATGTAAAAAATATATCATTGAAAAGATCTTCGAATTACGAATAAATGAGCTCAATATTGCAATGCTTATGACATTCATTAAGTTTTATAAAAAATGTAAAATTACGAACAACTTCGTTTTAACATAAGTTACGTAACACTGCGCTTTGTAGCAGAATGCGAGTTAAAAACACGATAAGATACATATATCATAAGAGACACATAGAAGTTTATCAATATTGGGTCAAACAAAATTCATATTTCATGGTAAAACATAGACAGACTATGCAATCACTGAAATATGTCCAAGTGACGTTTGAAAAATATTTAAATGCTGAATCATTTTGCATGCTATAAAGCCATTTTATCCTTGAGGTCACCAAATAAAACAAACATATTACAAAACAATTTTTGTTGCATACCGAATTCGCATAGGGCTCAATTGTTAAGATTTTGAATACCGATTAAACCATTAACTATTAGTACACACCAAGATACATGCTAAGAACATAAAAAACTAATAGATTATACAAATTATACATCACTATCAATAATGTCAATTTGATTGTAATTGGCATCACCCATAAGTGTGTATAACATTATGCAACTACCAACTTACACAATCAACAAACTCCTTGCCATATAAGCCAACTAGAATATTCTTCTATGACCTATCTGGGAAAGAAAACACTTTTGTTTCAAAAGAGGATGAACACACTAAGTTATGTTTTTTTTCTTAATTATGCGAGTTATGAACTACCTCCTTTAGTACACAAACTTAACTATCCTTTTTATTTTTAAACTCTATAGCAAGGTACCCGACGATGCGTCGGGTACCCTGTGACTGAATTTTCTTGCGAGTAAATGTTATTCGGTTATTTGTGTTTCATAGCAATAACTTATGAATAACGATAGTCTTCACCTAAAAACATGTCTTAAAAACGTAATTTTGATATTGGAATATTATTACTTTTGGCGTATATATAGTATGTGTAACTTAATTTTCGGAACTCAATTAAGTGCGAGAATTGACAGAATATCTTTTGAACATTTGAATAAGAAAAGCAACTTAAAGGCTAACACTAAATCCAAAAGATAGCTGAACTATGTTCTTAGCATGTATCTTGATGCTTAAAGTATGGCTGTAATCAAGCAAACTTTTATTAAGTAACTTGAGCTTGAGCACGAGTTTGGCTCGATCAAGTCAAGCTTTTATCAAGCTCAAGCCCAAAAAATAGCTTGAAACATGTATCAAGCTCAAGCTTTTGATAGCTCGGCTCAAATTTTTATCAAACTTTTTCAAGCTTTATTAAAATATGTTTTTATGATTAATTCATATAAGCAACTTATGCTTACTATGAGTATTAACTTAATTATAAGGGTTTATTTCATAGATAAAAAATATATTCTTTGATTAAATTTATAATTTAGCTCATTGTGTTTAAATAATTTATTTATTTTATAAATGTAATACATGTACTTGGTGAAATATAATACGTATAAATATTTTTTTGTACTCTATTTAATACGAGGGTGCCGTAATTGCGATCGCAATCACATCACGCAATGACCTTTGGAACCTTAATCGCATTGGATTGTAAAACGCATTTTGAAATCAAGACTGCACGTTTATGTTATTTTTGGTTTTATAATGATAAATAAATAGAATTTTGGTTTTGAGTTATGGTTTTTGGTTGTTTTACTTTATACATATGTTTTTATTAATTAGTTTTAATTATAAAAAAATAATTTTATACACATTCAAGCTTTTCAAGCCAAACTCAAATTCTATCAAGTTAAGCTCAAGCCTAGATTGTTAAAGCTTGACAAGCTATCAAGCCAAACTCAAACCTGTGACTGAATTTTCTTGCGAGTAAATGTTATTCGGTTATTCGTGTTTCATAGCAATAACTTATGAATAACGATAGTCTTCACCTAAAAACATGTCTTAAAAACGTAATTTTGATATTGGGATATTATTACTTTTGGCGTATATATAGTATGTGTAACTTAATTTTCGGAACTCAATTAAGTGCGAGAATTGACAGAACATCTTTTGAACATTTGAATGAGAAAAGCAACTTAAAGGCTAACACTAAATCCAAAAGATTGCTGAACTATGTTCTTAGCATGTATCTTGATGCTTAAAGTATGGCTGTAATCAAGCAAACTTTTATTAAGTAACTTGAGCTTGAGCACGAGTTTGGCTCGATCAAGTCAAGCTTTTATCAAACTCAAGCCCAAAAAATAGCTTGAAACATGTATCAAGCTCACGCTTTTGATAGCTCGGCTCAAATTTTTATCAAACTTTTTCAAGCTTTATTAAAATATGTTTTTATGATTAATTCATATAAGCAACTTATGCTTACTATGAGTATTAACTTAATTATAAGGGTTTATTTCATAGATAAAAAATATATTCTTTGATTAAATTTATAATTTAGCTCATTGTGTTTAAATAATTTATTTATTTTATAAATGTAATACATGTACTTGGTGAAATATAATACGTATAAATATTTTTTTGTACTCTATTTAATACGAGGGTGCCGTAATTGCGATCGCAATCACATCACGCAATGACCTTTGGTACCTTAATCGCATTGGATTGTAAAACGCATTTTGAAATCAAGACTGCACGTTTATGTTATTTTTGGTTTTATAATGATAAATAAATCGAATTTTGGTTTTGAGTTATGGTTTTTGTTTGTTTTACTTTATACATATGTTTTTATTAATTAGTTTTAATTATAAAAAAATAATTTTATACACATTCAAGCTTTTCAAGCCAAACTCAAATTTTATCAAGTTAAGCTCAAGCCTAGATTGTTAAACCTTGACAAGCTATCAAGCCAAACTCAAACCTACAATTGTATTATCAAGTCAAGCTCAAACTCTATAAAACTTAAGTTCGGCTTGACTCGATTACACCCCTAACTTAAAGTGTAATTGATCATGGATCTAATGCTTGCATAAGGTAACATCTTTGCCAACAACTTAACCATCTTTCAGTTAATTGTTCGTAAACTTTCATATAGTTGTTTTACCAAACACTCGGTATGCAAAAGATGTTACACAAAGACATACCAATTAGTACTATATATCATATAAATATATACATGCATGACAATACACCGTATAAAGGCCGTATTTTATTTTTTAGAATATTCATTTGCACTAATAATCAAGTCTCGTCTCTATTTTAAAATAAGTGTACCAGTCGTCCTTATCGTTTATAATTTCGATCAAAAATAGTTCCTATCTTGGATGGACGTTAGATTTGCCAGTTAAGTGTACTTATATGAGGGGTATTTTTGTCTTTTCAATTTCAATAAATAAAAGCTTAATTATTTCTTTTTTCTTTTCTTTCTGAAATCTAACTCTCTCTCTCTCTCTCTCTTTCTCAAATCCATCAAAACTCAGATCTCTCTCTCTCTCTTGTTGCAAACAAGCCACCACGTCATCATCACCTTGCTGCAAACAAGCCACCAGTTGACACCGCCGCTCGTGTCACCCAACACAATATCCACTCAAACCTTATCCACCCAACCCTACCCCCACCAACAACCACCTACACAATAAAATATCCTCCGTCGTCACCTACACCTATCATATTCTATCACCATCAATCTCCTCACCTAATACCTCATAACTCTCATATTCACATCTAATCATCCCGTCACAAAAAAAACAAGATCCGTTTATCACATCAAACCCTCCAATGTGTGTGTTTCAACAAGAAAAGATCATCACCACCGTCTCACCTTCAAAACCAGATCCAGTTCGACACAATACACCATCATCATGGGAAGAACAAATCACAATCGATCCCCGTCTCCTTTCACTTCAACAAAAAAACAATACCACAAAACCAATCGATCCCCGTCTCCTTTGTGATGAAAGCTGTGAAAAGAAAATAGAAGAAAGAAATAAATCGAGCCTCGAATATAGCGTCTTCCTTCGTCACCAACACCGATACCTAAAACCAGATCCAGTTAGTATTTGTGTGGTCTAACCATCTCCGTCCACACTACCATTGTCTTCACCACGTCCGTCCTAACCACCATTGTGTTTGTCTGTCACTTTTCTCCTACAATTAAGGTCGTCTTTGATAAATCTCATTGCGGTGGTCTGGTGGATTGCGATAGAAAAAATGTTAAAAGTGTAGATCTAAACTATCGAGGAAGAAGATGATCTTGGAGAAAGAGAGAGTAAAATAAAAGATGAGAGAGTGTGTTGTTGTGTTGTGTTACACATCAATTAAGAGACAAAATACTCCACCATTAAAGTTTTTTTAATAATAAAGTCTAATCAAATAACCACTGAGTATGTATTATTAGTTGTTGTGTCACATATTATTTTTTAATCTTTTTAAATGAAAAGACAAAAATACCCCTCTATTTTCAAAAGTTAACAGCCAAAACTAACTCCCATCTAAAATAGGGATCAATTTTGATCGTAGTTGTAAACGATAGGGACGATTCATGGAGTTATTTTGAGATATGGATTAAACGTGATGTTTGGTGTAAACGATAGGGACCAATCTTGAAATTTTGTCCAACATATGATTATTAGTTGCCAACCGTATAAATGCTCCGCTTTAATATGTCCAGGCGTGGTTTTAATATCAAATCAATTTTATGCGCAATTTGTTTAAAGACCATGTATTCTCTACATGCGACCTTGCTTTTGATATTAGGAGGTTAATTCGAATCTGGTGCGATATATCTAATTCTAATGTAAGTACCATTGCAGCATGGTTAGATTGGATTGATAGTTTGGTAGGAACACATGTTAAAAAGGAATGTTAAAAAGGAGTGGTTATATATAATTGCGACTACGTCTTGGTATATTTGAAAATTTCGTAATTACGTTATTTTTAACTCTCATTATATGAGGAAAAATGGCATTTTTGATTATATTCGGTTGTATTTTTTTCTTGGTTAAAGTCTAGAAAAATCAAAATGTTAAGTTGGCAAAATTGGTTACAAACTCTTTTGTAACTTCTTTGTAACTTCTTGCTAGAAGTTTAGATTTATATATTCTTTTTTAGCTGTCCAAAAAGAAAAATTATCAGTTGCCATATGATCAAAATCATATCTGAAGCCAAGTAATAAAAATCCACTTTATAGGTCAAAACCACACAAATAACACCTAAGGATTGTAGTATTTTTTGATCATATGAATTCGAGCTGAACTCACACTTGAAAACTTACCTTTTGAGATATTGTAGTATTTTTTCTCACTTCAAAAGCTTTATCTACCACTAATTACTTCATTTCATTTTCATGCAACTAAAAAGTTAGAGCTATCGAAAAATATAAATGGCGAATAAAAAGTTGACCGATTATACAAGTTATCCAATTTTCTTCTGTGACCTATGTGGGATAGAAAAACACTTTCATTACAAGAAAGGATGGACACGCACTTAATTTAATGTTTTTCTTAATTATGCGAGTTATGGGTTACCTCCTTTAATACTCATATACTAAACTATCATTTTTATTTGAAACTTTATAATCATACGTATCTAGCGGTTTGTATTTTAACTCTTTATTGATGAAAAATAACATGACAGGTTAATTGTCAGGTCTCATGGCTGCCAAAAAAATATAGGAAGATTTGCATGTATATTCCTTTTAAAGTTGAATATTACATATATATATAAATATATATATATATATATATATATATATATATATATATATATATATATATATATATATATATATATATATATATATATATATATATATATATATATATATATATATATATATATATATATATATATATATAGTGTAGCGCTATTTGCAGCAGTTTTTTGGTACAGAATTTACAGAACCATCTTTTTACTACTAATAATGCATAATGTACATTATATTAATGCAAGATGGCAGTTTGGTAAATATCTACTATTCAATTAAAAATAAATAAAAAATTAAAGGGCAAAGAAGGGATTTTAACTCCCAAAAAAATAGCACCCGATCCTAATAAAAAAACAGTTACGATACATTTTATAATCACTCATCACAAAACACCAAAGGCCCGTTTGATAGCTTCTGAATTGAATCACTAGGAGTAAAACTTTGAATCGGTCAGAGGACCATCTTGTTTGATCAAAATATAAATGCCACTGAACCAATAGGATAGCTTCTGGATCGTGCAGTGTAAAAATCATACAAAATCGCTCATTGCCCCATTTATTCCTTTTTCATCCTTTTTTTTTTTAATTTTTAATCCGCTACTACTTTTCTTACATTTTTAAACTTTACTCGAATAAATGTACTTTTTAATTCTGCATGATGCCTCTATAGTAATTGAAAAGTTTATTCTAAAGACTTCAACGTTATGAAAACTATTATTTTTTAATTTATTAGTTCAACGTGATGTATGTTTATAAAACTTCAAGAAACACGAAAAAACGTTTTTAAAAGCACTAGAAGCGGTTGAGGCTTAAAATTTGTTCTAAATAAAAAACGGAGTACCACGTACGATAAAGTTCTTTCGCATAAGAATTCTTTTGATACAATATTTTCTGCGGCAATGGTTATGGCCCAAAATGTGATGCCAAAGGGTTTTTTTTCTTCCAAAAAAGCGAGTAGTTTCGCCACACAACGAATAGATTTAAAAAAAGAAGATAACAAATAAACTTACCGGCCGAGCTGGTGTGGTTGGCGCCAACAAGTGGCTCACGCAAAAGGGCTAATAGCCCACCGGCCAGCCACCATTCCCCCGCTCTAATTATTACGGAGTACTAAGCATAAGACATTTTTTTAAGTTATTAATTTCAATTTACACTAAGGATAAAATGGTAATTTTAACCATTCATAATGTTGATTCAGAAGAATTTCCAAACGTTCTTTTTTGTTCAAAATATGACTCATCCAGAGTCTTTGAATTACTCAGCATCCCTGATTCATTCAGCGCTTAATTATACCAGTTTATCAAACAGCCCCCAAATCTAAAACCATTGTTCTCTTAATATTCATCTTCATCACAAAAAGTCAAAAACCACAACAACTCATTATTACCACTCCAGATCTAAAACCACTGATATGTCATATCCTTATATATAAATAATCTGACGTCTCCGACGGTCACCACGAGTGCCCCATCACCATCGGCTGCCACCACGATCTGTCATATATGGCGCTGACCACGAACATATATGTTCTCGAAGCCCTGCATATATGTTTTTGAAGCCGAACATACATGTTTTTGAAGCCGAACATATATGTTCTCGGAGCCCTACATATATGTTCTCGAAGCCATGCATATATGTTCTCGAAATGTGCGAGCGTAGGAAGAAGACGTTGTGTTTTCACTATTTTGGAATGGGGTTTGGCCATGTCTGGCAATGAGGGTCCGGTTTCCATGGTCGGGTCTTTTGATTTTTTTGAAGTGGTTACAATGGTTGGATCTTTTGATTAATAGGTAATATTAATTACTTATTTGGTATTCATTTCTATCTTTAATTTTAATAATGTTGGTCAATAAATTTTATAATGTTGTAAACCTGGTCGAAGAAGGTGGGCAATATTTTTTTTGAACTTTGGTGGACAATATTCACTAGACATTTTTTCGGAGTCATCTAATGGGCAAATTTCAAATCTTAATCTAATAGATGTTGTGAGCTTTTTGGAAATACATGGACATGGTTTTCATGAAAAAATGGAGATACGTAAGTCAATGATTGATTCAAAGTACATTAGTGAGGTGTTTGAGTCGGTAGGGGAAATTGCTAGAACTGCTACTCTATAAGCAGGTTTGTTTTTTTTTTTGACAATTTTAAATGTGCATTAGATAAAGTTGGTAAGACACTTGTATAATTTTCTTTAAATAATTTGTCTATTGTGTCAGTCATTAAGTGTCCCCATTTGAGATAACTTGCAAATTGATGTAATTACTATGGAGATATCACTTAAACAATCTAGAAATATGAAAGGTTTGCAAATATAATTTTTGTTTCATGGTGGTAGGTACACATAAATACATGTGAATTTGTCTTTATTTATATAAGATGATCACATGTTATATATCGTAATCTTTGATCGTCCGCTTTGTTAGTTTGAGAGTATGTGATCGACTGTAGTTTTTTTATTTGGTAATATGTTTGTTTTATGGTATTATACCATTGGTTAATTACTAGTAGTTTGTTTCTAAGTTGTAACTTATTTTTTATTTTTTCAGGAGACGGCTAAAAAGAAGTGATGATAAGTAAAAAGGATGATCGATAAAAGTCGTACATATATGTTTCTGAAGCCATACATATATGTTTTTAAAGCCGTACATATGTATTCAAAGCGTGCATGTTTGCATATATGTTTTTGAAGCCATACATGTATGTTTTTGAAGCCATACATATATGTTTTTGAATTTGTATACATATGTATTCGAAAGAGTGCCCACACGTCTTTAAATCTCTTAAACATTTATATTTGACAATTTTTATATGATTGTTATTTTAATTTGTATTAAATTTTGTGTATTAAATTTAGAGATTATATATATACCTTTATGTTTTGTTTTAAAATTTAAAAAAGAAACAAATATGCAGTTACTATTTTAAGCAACAAAACAAGATTAGACTAAAAAAAGATAAAAAGCTAATGTAAAATTATATAGTAATATTTAAATAACATATATGTACTTATATATAGAAAAGTCGAAAAAACAAAAATGAAAGTAATCTATAAACTGTACTTTCAATTAAAAAATCATAATGGTAAAAACACTTGGACAACCAAAATACCTTATTTGCCCTTAACATTATTTTCCATAAAAAAAAGTTGTACATATTTTCAAAACTGCCATTATGCATTAATATGAACATGATGCATTTTTTGTAGTAAAAAAATGGTTCTGTAAGTTCTGTACCAAAAAATAGGTTCTGCATATAGCGTGCCCATATATATATATATATATATATATATATATATATATATATATATATATATATATATATATATATATATATATATATATATATATATATATATATATATATATATATATATATATATATATATATATATATATATATATATATATATATATATATATATATATATATATAATTAGACTTTACAGAAATATATTTGTCACTTTTACAATTACACAAATATCCTTCTCAAACTATTGTAATTATATTAGTATCACTCCCAAAATTTCAAAATTTTAATATATATTCAAAATAATTATATTCATCTTTTTTAAAACTATTATTGTCTTTTATTTATCATTTAGATTTATTTACGATTTGTTCATACACACTTTTTGGTTTAGAGTGATAAAATCAAAGAACATGCAAATGTAATTACAAAACTTTGGATATAAATACGATATATATTTATTTGTTCATATATACTTTCTGACATAGAGTGATGAAAGAACATGTTCATTTTTTATATACATAAAAAATAATTTAATAAATATGTTGATGTATTAACACAATTTAGCGAAGGATATTAATGTAATTACAAAAGTTTGATTAGAATATTAATGTAATTAGAAAAGTGAGAAGGATTTTAAGTTTGGAAAGAATATAAATATAAATTCTCCAATAACAAGACTCCTGACGGCCTCAAACGAACCAGAGCCACACCAAAATTTTATTTTTTTAGCAAAGGAACCACACCAATTTACTATTATCCACTTTGTAACCATTATGGGGACAAAACGGAATTTTTACATGAAAGTAGTCATTGTTTTAGATGTCTTCTTAATATGTCGCAAGTTTACTTAAAAATCGTGTTCTAATATTAAACTTTTTTGTTACATCTGCTGCCAACACTTCTTGTATTTTCCTTGCAAAGAAAAACTTATGGTAAAATGAACCCCTAACAAAATTACAACTAAAAACAACGTAATAATAATAATCCACTACTTGCCTTCTCGTCGCTAAACTCAAATTCTATACTTCCTTCCTAGTACATTTCTGTTAGAGCTATTTTCATTTGTGATCCCAAGATGAAACGTGTTGGCACATTTTGATCCCAAACAACAAAAGTTCTCAAAATGACCCAAGGCAACCGAGACACCATATCTTTCCTATGTGACAAGTGTAACTGAGAATATGGAGGCAACCGAGGCAACCCTAGGCAACCGAGACAACCTATCCCCTTGCGTGACACGTGTCTCAATAATAAGACATGTGGCACACAGGAAAGATAGGTTGCCTCGGTTTCCTTGGGTTGCCTCGGTCGCCTCGGTTGCCTTGGGTTCATTTCAGTCCATTTGAGAATTATGGGTCAAAACGCGCCAACACCCCTCAAAATGGGATCAACAATGGAAATAGCCCTTTCTGTTATCTAATTTTCAAATACAAAATTTATTACATTAGTGGTCAAAGTCGCGGATCAGACCGAAGAGGATCGGTTTGTACCGAACATATTTCAGTCCGGCTCCGGCTCCTGGTCTGTCCTTTTTCTCATATTTGATATTCGGTATAGTTAGTCTCGTTCAGTCTTACTCAAGACAGATCATTATGCTTTGTTGGACGAACATGCCCGATTCCAAAATGGACCGCGCCAACCCATATATTGACCTAATCTTTTGATCCGGTCCGCGGCCCATGTTTTCAACCAAATTGATTTTCGTCCAATGTTATCCTCGGTTATAATTACGTGTTGTTGACCTAATCGGTTTTCGAAGCGTGATTACCCCTAAGAGCAATGATAGAACATCATTGTACCCCTAAGAGCAATGATAGAACCTCATTGTGGTTCTAACATGAATCTCATTTTGGTTCTAGTATTTCTCTTTTGGAGCAATGATAGAACGACAAAAAGTTTTCAAAAAATCATCAATAAAATGACTTGTCATAAATTTGATGAATGCATACAAGAGGGATAACTTAAAAGTAAATTTAAAAGTATCATTACTTGTTCGACATCTCATTTTGTAAAGTCTTTAAAATATGTGTATAAATTTAAATTTTTGCTCACACTTGTTTAGAAGTAAGCCAAATGGTGAGAATCTCTACTACTATGACGTGAAATTACAATATCCGTGGTGCTGCGCCGTCGGGTTGGCACCATGGCCACCAGCTCTCGCGGTGGGATTCGTTTAATATTTTTTTTGAATCTAACGGTAATATATCCGTTGGGGGACAGATTTTCAAAAAAAAACCCCAAAAACTCTATTTTTACCCTTTTAAAAAATCTATAAAAACCCCCTTTTATCACCAAACTTCACACACACTTTCTTATACTCTTCTATCTCCCATTTCTTAAAAAAAAATGAATCCTAATTCCAACCCCAACCAAACACCTCAATGGGTTTTCGGTATGATCAACGACCCAACCAACCAAATTCCAGGTTCGTCTTCGAATCCGGGATACGTTCCCTAATACCAACCTAAATACTCGGCATCTCAATTTGTTAGCTCCGAAGATTTGTTGTTGTTTCAACAATTTAAGGCGCAACAAATGCAACAACAAATGTAACAACAACAAACCCATCACACCACTTCGCAACCACCTTCCGAGCACGCATCACACCACTTTGAAGAAGTCCCGACTCTTCATCCGATCAGGAAGTCTTCCCGACCCCTACGTCGAAGAAGTCACGAAAGAAGTCGGTGGCAAAAAAAAAAATAAAGGAAAAGATCACGTCACCGAAGAAGAACCAAAACAAATGCGTGCGTTTTGAACTCAAGCCGAGGAAGAGCTTTTGGCCGAGACTTACATCCAAGTGTCCGGGGATCCAAAAGTCGGAGCGGATAAAAAAAGGCTTCTTTTTGGTATAAAGTGTGCAATGAGTACAACGCGGTCGGGAAAAAGAAGGGTTTTAAGGAGCGTATAAAAAACATGATAACGGGCAAGTGGACTCCGATGAACCAAGCGATTAAGAAGTTTAATGATTTGGTGAACGAAATCGCGGTTCATAGTGGGGAGAGTGATGACAATTGGATGTCGAGGGTGTACCGGTTGTATGAGCAAGTCGATGGGGGGGGGGGGAGTTTAAGCATCGGGATGCTTGGAACTTTTTGAAAAACAAACACAAGTGGAAAAACCCCGACTCTACTGTTGAAAGAAGAAGTCGTCTAATGGGCATCGACGAAGAACCAGAACACTTTGAAGACGATGCTTTGCCTCGACCACCAGGTATGCACCGAATTAACAAAAGTCAACGCACAAGTTCTAACTCGACCGCTAGCACCGGTTCTAACCCGGCCGCTTACACGGAATTTATGGCGGAGCAATACAAGTTGGACAGTGAAGCCAAATTGTCCGTGCTTGCTTCCGAGAGCGAGGACCGAAGACGGTTGATCCAAGCTCAAAAGATTGCGGAAGACTTAAAGGTGCTACAAATTGACACAAGTGGGATGCATCCGGTCGACGCCGCAATCGTCGAGTCCCAAAAGGCACGAATCCGGGCAACGTATCAACCACGTGACTAGTCGACGCTCGAATAATAATGTTTTTTTTAGTTTTATGTATTTTGGTTTCATGTTTTTAAATTTTATGTTTTTTATTTTTTTATTTTTTTATGTAATATTTTTTTAATTTGAATGAATTTTATTTTAATTTTAAAATGTTTATTATTATTTACTTAAAAAAATTCCCACGGCACTATTTTTCCAACGGCTCAGGGATACCAGTGAAAACTGGTGCCGTGAGAAAAACTGGTGCCATGGGAAAAAAACTGACGTGACGGCACTTTTTAGACCATGGCACCAAGCCATGGCTTACAGATTCCCTGTGCTCTCAAAACTACATATAAAGGTTTATTGGGTAAAACAAAATATATATATATATATTATAGACTTATAGTATTGGAGTAAATGTGTAAACTGTAAACCATAGACAACTATGCAAATCTTTGAAATCTCTCAAAGTGACGTTTATGAAATACTTAAATACTGGATCATTTTGTATGTTATAGAGCCTATTTTATCCTTAATGTTACCAAATAAAACAAAACTATTATGAAACAAATTTTATCCTTAATTTTAAAACGGAAGGTGGATATTGCTTCATTTTTAAAAAAATTAATATACACCATTAAATGTGATTTAAATGGATGGTGGATATTGTTTCATACAGGACAAAAGTTCCCTAAGGAACATGCATCCAAAAAAGAAAAAATGAATCAATATCCACCATCCATTTAAATCACATTTAATGGTTTATATTAATTTTTTAAAATTTAATTAAAAAACACACTTTCATCTTATTTCTTAAAAATTAAATATCTCCCAAACCGTTAATCGTTATGAAAAAATAATTATATCGTCACGACGGAAATTAAATTATCTTTTTATAGATATGCACTTCTATATACTTTCGGCGATTTTTAAAAAAAATCGTAAAAAAATCACATGTGATTCTCGAAAAATTACATGTGATTCTCGAAAACTCATGTTTGATTTATTATTTTAAAAATCACATTTGAATTTATAAGGTCACATGCGATTTGTGAAAATCACGTGTATTTTTTGACGAGATTTTTCAACATTGTAAAATCGTTAAAAGTATATGAAAATAACCGTATATTAAACGACAAAAATATTTTCGTTATTACTTTAAAATCACATGTAATTTATGTGAATTACATTAAAATGTTTGAATCACATGTAATTCTGTCAATATATTAAAATGTTTGTTGCCATTAATATAAGATATGTTCATTTTACCGGGGTGGAGTCCCCTTTACCCAAAAAAATATGTGTAAAACAAATTGTCTTCTGAATTACATGTGATTCGGTGATAATTACATATGATTTTTCTTGCATTACATGTGATTCAAGCATTCCGAAACCGTAACTTTTTCTAACAAACCCACATTAGATGAATCACATGTGATTTTTTTAATCACGTATTATCTGTTTTCATTTATGTAAAATATATAAAACAAATTGGCTTCTAAATTACATGTGATTTTGTTTGAATCACATGTAATTCTGCTTGAATTGCATGTGATTCGGTGATAATTACATATGATTTTGCTTGCATTACATGTGATTCAAGCATTCCGAAACCTTAACTTTTTCTAACAAACCCACTTTAGATGAATCACATGTGATTTTTTTTAATTTATCTGTTTTTATTTATGTAAAGTATATAAAACAAATTGGCTTCTAAATTATATGTGATTTTGTTTGAATCACATGTAATTCTGCTTGAATTGCATGTGATTCTGTGATAATTACATATGATTTTGCTTGCATTACATGTGATTCAAGCATTCTGAAACCTTAACTTCTTCTAACAAACCCACTTTAAATGAATCACATGTGATTTTTTTAATCACACGTAATCTTGTTAATATATTAAATTGTTTGCTTGAATTACATGTAATTCGATGATAATTAAATGTGATTTACTTGCATTGAATCACATGTACTTCGATGATAATTACATGTGATTTTGCTTGCATTACATGTGATTCAAACATTTCGAAACGTTAACTTCTTCTAACAAACCCACTTTAGATGAATCACATGTGATTTTGTTTGAATCACGTGTAATTCTGTCAATATATAAAAATGTTTTGTTGTCATTATATCCTTAATAAAAGAGGGGAAGTTCGTTTCCCAATAAACAGTACCCTCCTCTCACACAATACACAATAAAAAAATCTCCCCTCTCACAATATGAGCAGTACCCTCCTCTCACTCCTCTCACACAATACACAATAAAAAATCCTCCCCTCTCAAAACTCTATCATCTCAGCCACAAACTCTTCTTCTTCCACTGTAGATTGTTATAAAAAAATCCAATTGAAACACGTTGGCCAATTACTTACCTTGAAAGATGACCGTGGCCGTTTATTGGTTGATTAAACGGTTTACGGGGTTAAAAGTTGGCCTCAAGCGTTGATTGGTCGTTCTCGTTTTCTGTTTTGGGTTGGTAGTGGGCAGAAGGTGATCTTGCGGTTGAGATTAGCTAAATAAGTTATTGGTGAAAACGGGCCTCATCTAGGATGCCCCGTGTCTTATACTGTAGCATGCATATTATATCCAAAGTTTCTCACACTTTTTGATCTAGAGTTGCAGTAAGCCAGATAGATCTAGAAATATGTAGATCTTGAAAAATCATCGAGGGCCTTTGCGTCTTTTGTTTGATTGCGTTCGTTGGAAAGATGATCTTCAAATATGTGGATCTTGAAATAAGATGGAGGTAATCTGTTTTGTTACCTTGACTTTCGTTTTTGTTTTGTCAGGTTTTGCTCTCAATGCGTTTGATTCATGTTTTGGGTTAATTTTCAGGTATGTGTTTCGTTTTCATTATTGTTATCAGGTTTTTATTGCCATGTCGTTGCGAGTAGATTAATTAATGTTATATATGTTTTTAGGCAAACTGTCGTTTATATTTAAGGGCACTTGGTTTTAGATAACATGTTGTAGCTTTCTTCGATGCCGTTGACCCCTTCGTTGCCGCCAATCATGGTGCGTGGCGTTGGTGGCCGACTGGCGACGTTGGTGAGGTTACTTTGGCAGGAGGGTACTGCTCATATTGTGAGAGGGGAGAATTTTTTATTGTGTATTGTGTCGGAGGAGGGTACTGGTCATTGGGAAATGAAATTCCCCTTCTTTTATTAAAGATATAATAACCTGTCGGTCAGCTTGCTCCCATCGTGCGGTATCTTTGAACAGGATTAGGTGTACGGGAGTGGACCGATTAATTATGCTTCCCACCGGTTACATTTGATTGATTAATAAAAAAAGGCGGCCGTCGGTTGCTACTGTCCGACAATCTTTATGTGACGTTGTGATGAGTAATGGTATGCTTCTGTAATTATGTCGGGCTGTGATGAGTTTAAACGGTCGTGGGTAAAGACAAGATAGCCCGGATCTTGGCGGGGAGACCTTTGAAGGTTGCAGCCATGCCGGGTTATGATTCTTTTTCCCAACAAAACGCCTTATCTGAGCCTATGGTAAAACCTGCAAAAAAAGGGTGCGCAGTTCGAGAATACCGGGAAAAAAATAACTGATACCCGACTATATTGAATTCGTTTCATGGGAACAAATGGTGTATGCACTATTATTACGGTTGTTGATGGGCTTTTGATTGTTTGACACCATTAGAACCCGTCGCTTGGCGTGGCAGGTCTTTACATTTGCAGCCGCGACGGGTTGTAGAATTCCTTCTTGATTGAATGAAGACATATCGTGTATGCCTCAATAAACCTTAAAATCTTAAATTGTAGCTTATGATTGATAACCTGAAAAGCTGGTAGGATAAACGCCAGTGTTGAGGGTTTTCATTTATACGGCATGTGGCATATAAACTAGGCCTGCAAAAGGTTTTCATTGTTGGGGATTCTATTTGTCGTAAAGGTTGGAAGTATTCAGTTTGAACAACCATTAAATTGGCCAGTTTGAGAAAATGGGCTCAGAAAGCGGCTGGTTGTTCGTTTGTTTGCATTACTGCTGACTTTTTAAATGTTCATTGGCGGCGTAAGCTTTGTAAGCTTTCCTACGTGGTTGTCGTATCCTCTTTTTTGTCTGGTTCTTATCTAATTGATATACACCTACCATGGTGGAAAGTTACTTTCCGTTTATTGTTGGCAATGATGATACTATTCGTTTTCAGCGCTAATACTTCTGAAAGTACAATGAGTAGTTGGACCGTGATGAGTGCCGCCCAACCGTATCTTGGCAGGGCATCACTATATCGTGCTTGCAGCCACGGGCGGGTCAGGTGCCCTTTTCTCGGGTTCAAAGCTCGCAAATCTGAGCCAATAGTTAGAAGTTGCAGCGAGCTTAGTTGCTCAAAAGACACATTATGGGTGCGTTCGCATGATGATCTCATTTTTTATGTGATATGCAAATTTCAGATTTCAGTTGTTTCAGCCAGCGGTTGCTTTATATTTGGTAAGTTTATGGTTTTCACTATGCTCTAACCATGTGTTGTGTAACAGGAAGAGTATGAAAAAGGATATGATATCAGGTCTTTGCATTGTGGAGATGACTTTCGCACATGTTGCATCAAGGTTAGTAATTTCCCTATGTTAAATATTTCATTTATTGAGCTTTATGCTAGCCTTGAAATTTGGCCAGCTTTATTTGGTCAAAGCTTTAAACTAATAAAAAATTAATCTCTTTGGCATGGCCGAAAATTAAGAAAAAAAATCCAACTTTGATATAAAAGAAAAATGTGTAATACCAGTGCTTTATAATTCTTTGCTTTCTTTGGTACATGTAACTAACAGATACAAGAAACTTACGGGCTTTATATACTACTAACCTTTAATAAGTTAAATGATCTCTTCGGTACGCTAAAAAAATAGGCACACAAATACGTCTTGGATATAAAAGGAAAAAGTGCAATACAAGTTATTTGTAATTCCTTTTTTAATTTCAGAAACTAATACGTACAAACTACTTATGAATTCTGTCAGTAATGATTGTGTGCCTGCACGCGTCCTTTATATGATCGTATGGAAAAAACTACCTTAGATAATATTCAAGAAAAAAAGTCATAGCTTTTGCCCCGTTGCCCAACCTGTCGGGTCATCTTATGTTTGTTAGTTTCTAAACGTTACGGGATGTGTCAAGTCTGGATTTGAAAACACTGTCGGGTTGGCAGCTTAAGGATAGTCTGCTGATTCATAGCGCTAAATCATAGCGACTATAACGTTTTCTTTTTTTGAAATAATCTTAGAGTTTTACCTAATTTTTAAAAAAATGGCTTTTGGCTTTCCGAGATGGTTCATGTTACTTTGGATTTTCAGGTCATCACGTTCGATAGTCTTTATCTATTTAGCTCGAGCTTAGTTTTTGTTATATTCCTCTTTAAACATATGGAATAATGCAAACGGTGATGTTATACAAGTATTCATATTTTGCAACATTTTTAAACCACCTTTCCATGTTTCCTTTGAGAAACAGGAAACGCAGGTTGCACGCGAGCATGCATCAGTAGATGGCAAGGATTTTGGAAAACGATTACAGTTATTAGAATGGTTGCAGGACATGCAACTATTGTAGGCTGCAGAGCTCACACCAGTAGATGGAACGAGACACAGTGCTTCTGCACAAAATGCGACGGCGTGCTTTTTCCACCAACGGTAGAACATCTCGCCTTTATAAACTTCTGAAGGCTTTTATTATCTGCGCTTTTAGTTACCGATACATGTTGATTTCAATGACAGAAACAAGACATACATTATTGAGTTTACATATGTATCATACTAATTTTGTTTGCAAGGTACGTCAATAATTTTTTTTATTGTCCGTTGCTTTTCAATCATTATGTAGTCTTTCATCACTTATTTGACAAGTTCATAATTATTGAGATTATTGTTTTTAACTTTTCAATGTTATTTGCTTTATTGTTTCATGGAGGGAGTACTCAATCTAGAAAAACTAAGCTTGATGAGGGGGAGCATCATAATTTGGCTATATTAGATACGTGGAAAACTGATAAAAAGGGAAAAAAAAAGAGGAGATGATTATGCCTCTAACACTTGAGCAGGCCTAACAAGAGGCTATAAAAGGTGAACCTAAATCATACACAATGTTGATCAGTGGTGGTGTTTTAGTTCTTGATAGCCACAATGATGCTGATGAATATGTAAAGAACGCGTGTATGGATAAATTCTCAGTTTTATCACGGGGGAAAGTGGAGTTGTCGAAGGATGCATCAGTCAAGATCTCTCATGAAAAAAGGTATGGTTTAACCAAAAGGGACATGAAGGTGATGCCCGTATGACCTTTTGCGTTTAGAATATCTGCTTTTCCGTATAGATTTGTTTACTGATGCTACTATCATGATCAAAAGCGATATGGCAGGGGGGTCAAAGGATAAGAATTCAGGAGCATCGAAACATGATGTTGTCGGTAATGATACGGGACCAAGGCTCTTTCACGGGCTGTTGTCGACTGCTGTTATTCTGGATCAACGTCGGAGCCGAAAAGTACGCAAACCATTCACCAGACCAAGCGCCCGCGGCGGAGCGCGGGCAAAAGCCCTAGTTTATATAAAATATAGGAAGTAAACTGGCTTCTGAATTACATGTGATTTTGTTTTGATCACATGTAATTTTACTTGAATTACATGTGATTCTCTATGTGTTTTTATATGTGATTCATGTAAAATATATAAAGCAAATTTGCTTTTGAATTAGTTATAAGTTTATTTTAATCACATGTAATTCTGCTTAAATTACATGTGATTTAATGATAATTACATGTGATTGATCCGAATAACAAGTTACTTATACTAAATTCAAAATCATAATTTTCGCCAAACCGTAAGTATTTTTTTCAAACATTTGTGATTTGTGTCAAATGACATGATTTTTACCAAATCACATGTGATTTGTGATAAAAAAAAATTAATGATACGTACTTCTATATACTTTCGACGATTTTTTTTTAATTTTCGCACTCACGAATCACATGTGATTTATTACTTTATAAAGCACACGTGAATTTGTAAAATTATTTACAATTTAAGGAATTCTAAAATCACACGTGATTTGTTACTTTAATATCACATGTAAATTTATGACATCACATGCGATATATGGAATCACACATGCATTTTAGAAATAGAAAACACAATTGATTTTACAAATTACTAGTGATTTTACAAATTATGTGTAATTTTTTTGACGTAAATTTAAAAAAAAAAATCATCGAAACTATATGAAAAAGCTAGTGGCGTAACTTGTTACATGTTTACATTCGACTATGTAAATAATTACACTAATAAATAATAATAAAACTTATTTATTTATTCTGTAAAAAAATTTATTTATTTTTTAAAAAAATCACAAGTAATTTTTCCGAATCACATGTGATTTTTATAGTCAGTAAATTTACGTTTCGTCAGAATTTTATGATAAAAAGGGAATTTAATGACGAAAACGTAAATTTACTGACAAAAAAAAATTTTCTGACGAAAACGTAAATTTACTGAACGTAAATTTACTGACGAAAATGTAAATTTACTGACGAAAACGAAAATTTTCTGTCGAAAACGTAAATTTACTGACTAAAACGTAAATATACTGACGAAAACGTAAATTTACTGACGAAAACGTAAATTTTTTGACGAAGACGTAAATTTTTTGAGGAAAACGTAAATTTTCTGACAAATACGTAAATTTACTGACGAAAACGTAAATTTTCTGACGAAAACGTAAATTTACTGACGAAAACGTAAATTTACTGACGAAAACGTAAATTTTCTGACGAAAACGTAAATTTTCTGACGAAAACGTAAAATTACTGACGAAAACGTAAATTTTCTGAAGAATACGTAAATTTACTGACGAAAACGTAAACTTACTAACGAATACATAAATTTACTGACGAAAACGTAAATTTACTGACGAAAATTTACGTAATTATGTAAAAAAAGAAACTAACCTTTTTGGTGGAATGGGTTGAAATTGCCACCTCTAGTAATTATGTAAAAAAAGAAAAAGGGTAATATCGTCATTTTAGGGTCATATTGGTAAAGTCAATAATCAATTTGAAAGTTCATTGGTAATGTCTAGCGATTAAATTGTAAGTGTTTAAAGTCGGTACATTTTGATAAGTACGATGGTATTGTATAGTTTTTACCCGTCAAAAATCGCAATAATAAAAAATCGTCAAAAATATATCAAAGTGCCTGTCTACTGAAAGATAAGAATTTTTTCGTCGCAATGGTGTATTTTTCGTAATCTGACTATTTATCGTTTGAAAGATATGGTGTTTTTAAGAAAAAGGTGAAAAATAAGTTTTTATTTTTTGATAGAAAAGCTAATGGTTGAGATTGATTTCTTTCTTCTTTTATTGGTTCATGTTTTATGTAAAACTCACATCTGTCATGCGATCATACCCATAAAAAATAAAAATAAAAATGTTTGAAGGAACATAAAAAGTTAGCCAATCATATAAGTTGTCCCATAATACGGAGAAGCCACTAAAATTGTAAGTGACAAATAAACAATTTGACAAATAAAAAGTTAATATACTATACACGTTATCCGGTACAACAAGAAGTGCCACTTAAATCGTAAGTGGCATTCCAGTTCATGCCGAGTAACATTATATTACTATCAACTTGCATAATAAACATACACCTCACTATATAAGCCAAAAACAAATATCTTGTATGACCAATGTGGGATAGAAAACAACTTTTGTTACAAATGAGGATAAACACACATTTAAGATATTGTTTTTCTTAATTATGCAAGTTATGTGTCGACGTACGGTCGGTATTCGGCCCGGCCCAACAGGCCCGCGACCCACACACACCTAACTTATCCTTCAAGAAACTCTAAGCATATATAAACAAGGGTAGGGGTCTCATTATAATCAGGTTCTCTCTCTTAACCACACCTCATATACAACATGTCGATCAAATACTAACTTGACCGTCGGAGGTGGACCCCGGGGCTCCGGCCTCGGGTCCACGTCTAACCGGTTCTTCTTTGTTTGCAGCATTACTCCTGACCCGGGAAGATGATTAACGGCCTGGGAGAGTCGTGAGACCGGCCCAACCAAACTATGCTCCAACAAGTTGGCGCCATCCGTGGGACCCTGACTAAACTAGGCTTCGTGGTCTCATACTACCGAAAAGCAAAGATTCATACGAAAATTGGTAACATCGAACCTTTCTGCTCTTGTTTTTCATGCATCGTTGTGCTTTTTATTGTCGTGACACATGCGCATATATCTCTGTTCTATTTACATCACACCTGATGACTTGATTAGATGTGTCACGATATTCGTATAACTGTTATTCCTTTTGAATGCCATGCGCATATACTCTTGTAGCTATATTAATAAATATTGTTAAATAATGATACATGCAACCTTTATGATCACATCTTAAAAGAAAGATCATTAACGATTTCGTACAACTTCGGATCGTTGTGCTAAATGTATACGAAAATTGACTAATAGTCTGTCATGTTGTGAAGAAGTCATTATCTACATGCATGAATATAACTTATTTTTTAAACTAGTACACACAATGAACCTCGTATAATGTGTACAATTTAAGATTTGTGTGGATCTTTTATATGGGTAAAGATATTGCATCTACCATTTAATTGATCAATAAAAGATGTACATGTCATATTCTTAGCTGAGGCATAATACGAGGGTTGACATACTTTTTTCGCAAGATCGTTGAGCCAATATTTCTTTTTCAAAAAGAGAGTATTTTTTTTAGTCAATGACAAACAGTGTCAATTTCTAAATCACTAAAAGATTTACTAAAATTTTAAAATCGATAAAGATATTATTTTATCTTTTATTTACAATTATCACTTATTTGCATATTTATCTTTTATTTATAAATTATGTTTCTGCGTGGGCATATTTATATTTTATCCAGGTCAAGGCATGTCGAACCGCGCTCGTCCGCATGTTCCAGAATATTTTATTTTTTAACTACGGTTGCGGGCCACGTTTTTTTTGCGTTAGTCCGTACGTCTGAATATATCGTCTATATTTATAAAATATTACGTGATCTTTTTAATTTATATAAAGATATTTTTCAATATCTTATTCTTAAATAGGTAACAAGATATTGCCTATATTTTTTCATTAATAAAAGATATTACGTATATCTCTTAACTTATTAGTACGATCTTATGTATATCATTTGGCTTTCTACGGATTTCTTGTATTACGATAAATGTTCGCATCTTTTAACACATATCTAGATAAATATTTGCATGTCTAGTATTGAGTGATTGTTTATGTTACTTATATCCGCGCTACTCCGTACATTCGGACATCTTTAGCCTACGGTCATACATGTACTTATCGTTCCCATGCGGAATAAGAGGATTAAGTTGAACCTACTAATTAAACATGACGTGTAAGAGGGTTGCAAACCCAACGACCACGGATCATGTATCCTTGTTAGACACCTTGCTACCAATACGTTGTAGTAAGTTACGCAAACCACATGACTTATAATGGACTTGCAAAAGACACACTGTGCACGTCTAACAACATTTTGTCAAAACTTTGACCATCCTTATGGTAGTAGCGGTATGTCGCACGTAATGGCATAGCTCATCCAATAAGTTAGTTAAGATACGTCTTATACTATGTGACAATTCGCGGTTATGGCACGACCCATCCGCGTTGGTTCGCACGTTCAAACCAAATTTCCATCTTTAGTACGCGGTTATGGTACGTCCACTCGCGCTGGTCTACGTGATCATAATTTTTAGAATACTTGATTAAGTTTAATACTACTAATCGAGTGTAGCACCATTAAACTTGGGGGGGCTACTAGGGTATAATAATACCACTATTTATGTGCACGTCACAATAATATCTTTGGATATATTCCTTTGCCGCAGAAGTCCGCCTTCTGCCGGTTTATTCCTTTGCAATGGAAGTATCTTTTCCATTGGCTCATTCCTTCGCCGTGGAAGTACTCCTTCCGCGCGCTTATTATTTTCGCCGTGGAAGTATCTCTTCCACGTGCTTATTATCTTCGCCGTGAAAGTATTCTTCCACGTGCTCGTTATCTTCGCCGTGGAAGTATTCTTCCACGTGCTTCTTATTCATGCGCCGTGGAAGTATCCCTTCCACATGCTTATTATCTTCGTCGTGGAAGTATCTCTTCCACGTGCTTATTATCTTCGCCGTGGAAGTATCTCTTCCACGTGCTTATTATCTTCGTCGTGGAAGTATCTCTTCCACGTGCTCGTTATCTTCGTCGTGGAAGTATTCTTCCACGTGCTTCTTATCTTCGCCGTGGAAGTATCTCTTCCACGTGCTTATTATTTTCTCCGTGGAAGTATCTCTTCCATGTGCTTATTATCTTCGTCGTGGAAGTATTCTTCTACGTGCTTGTTATCTTCGCCGTGGAAGTATTCTTCCACGTGCTTCTTATCTTCGCCGTAGAAGTATCTCCTCCACTTGCTTATTATCTTCGCCGTGGAAGTATCTCTTCCACGTGCTCGTTATCTTCGCCGTGGAAGTATTCTTCCACGTGCTTCTTATCTTCGCCGTGGAAGTATCTCTTCCACGTGCTTATTATTTTCGCCGTGGAAGTATCTCTTCCACGTGCTTATTATCTTCGTCGTGGAAGTATTCTTCCACGTACTCGTTATCTTCGCCGTGGAAGTATTCTTCCACGTGCTTCTTATTCATGCGCCGTGGAAGTATCCCTTCCACGTGCTTATTATCTTCGCCGTGGAAGTATCTTTTCCACGTGCTTATTATCTTCGTCGTGGAAGTATCTCTTCCACGTGCTTATTATCTTCGCCGTGGAAGTATCTCTTCCACGTGCTCGTTATCTTCGCCGTCGAAGTATTCTTCCACGTGCTTCTTATCTTCGCCGTGGAATTATCTCTTCCACGTGCTTATTATTTTCGCCGTGGAAGTATCTCTTCCACGTGCTTATTATCTTCGCCGTGGAAGTATTCTTCCACGTGCTTGTTATCTTCGCCGTGGAAGTATTCTTCCACGTGCTTCTTATCTTCGCCGTGGAAGTATCTCTTCCACTTGCTTATTATGTTCACCGTGGAAGTATCTCTTCCACGTGCTTGTTATCTTCGTCGTGGAAGTATTCTTCCACGTGCTTATTATCTTCGCCGTGGAAGTGCCTCTTCCACGTGCTTATTATCTTCGTTGTGGAAGTATTCTTCCACGTGCTTCTTATCTTCGCCGTGGAAGTATCTCTTCCACGTGCTCATTATTTTCGCCGTGGAAGTATTCTTCCACGACGCATCGTTATCTTTTGTCGTGGAAGTATTCTTCCACGGCGCATCGTTATATTTTGTCGTGGAAGTACGCCTTCCATTGGCTCATTCTGCCATAGAAGTACGTCTTTTGTTGGTTCATATCTTTGTTACGGAAGTACGTCTTCCGTGACGAATTACTTTGCCCGGCCATGGAGTGATTTTTACAAAGTTTATATTGTTTGGCCTTAATTAGACGGAGCCTGATCAACTACGTTTGGATCAGGAAAAACCGCAATAAATTTTGGCATTCATTATCAGATATCGTGGCCGCAAGACGGATGTAATATCCGCGTTACTTCGCCACAGAGGTACGTCTTCTGTTTTCCTTAAGACGAATGAAATATTCGCATTATGTTGCATCATCAGTGGGTACAAGAAGTACGCCTTCAAAATATTCACAATGCAACATACGGGTTCCACTTCCACCTTCATAAAAACTTCTTGTCATCCTCACGTTAGTGATGAACAAGAATTAAACCTTGCCAAATGCCAGTGTTACCCCGACTATAGAACACATTTTTCTTCTTACGGGGTCCTGACCGTCTAATAACGGGAAACCAAGCATTCGAGCACAAACACCCGTCTTACGTATACATGTTTTCCTATTTATTTCGACGTGGATATGCTTACAGGTAGCGGATATGGTGTAAAGTCTAGTAACCTCGGTGACAACCTCGCATACTAGATTGGGGGGACATGATGGCGTATAGTGGCTATGCTCACTATTCGCAATCCCAACCCATCATCTTTTTGCTAAAGGAAGCCCATTACGAGTGGAGCCATATGTTACGGACGATCCACGAGGATGTCCTAGCAGCAAGCCGCACGCGGTTGTTTAGTGAGCATGATACACGAATGAGTCTAGCATAACATGATCATGGACCATATCATACTAGACTGGGGGACATGTCGACGTACAGTCGGTATTCGGCCCGGCCCAACAGGCCCGCGACCCACACACACCTAACTTATCCTTCAAGAAACCCTAAGCCTATATAAACAGGGGTAGGGATCTCATTATAATCAGGTTCTCTCTCTTATCCACACCTCATATACAACATGTCGATCAAATACTAACTTGACCGTCGGAGGTGGAACCCGGAGCTCCAGCCTCGGATCCACGTCTAACCGGTTCTTCTTTGTTTGCAGCATTACTCTGGACCCGGAAAGACGATTAACAACCTGGGAGAGTCGTCAGACCGGCCCAACCAAACTATGCTCCAACATTATGGATTACCTCCTTTAATACTCAAACTTAACTATCGTTTTAATTTCAAACTTTATAATTGTATGTATCAAGTGTTTGTGTTTTTATCCTTTAATGATGAAAAATAACATAACATGAAGCGGTTTAAAGAAAGAACTGAGACAATACTGACTGTCTAAAGACAAGGCATTTCTCCATTATTATGGTTCACGTGAGTAATTCGTCAACTGGTATGTGAATTTGTTAGTGATTTTTTATATGCAAATAAGTGAGTGAACTTCACCGGATGTTGTTTCATGTTGACGGATGTTAATGTCAAAAAAACTTATCGGCATCACGAGGAAAACCAAGGGTTTCCGGAGATGTTAGAAAGCCTTGATTGTACAAATTGAAGTGATTTCATTGTCCGTGCGCATCAAAACCTTCGAGCCTATTTGGTCGACCGCTTATCTCGTAATATTCAACTTTAACTTCAATTGTAATACTTTTAGGCCTCATTTGTTTTTCCAGAGGTTTTACCTCTTCATTTGCAAATCACGTATGCAGAAGAAGAGGTGCATCAAATATCTTTATCTACACGAAAAAACTCGTTTGTTTTATATACTATTGAAGTACTTCTTTTCTACTTTTTATCTATGCACCTTTTTCACTAGTGTTTTTTTTACGTTTTCACTACTTTTACGTTTTTTTAAGTAATTTTACGTTTTCGATATTAAATTTACGTTTTTGTCAGTAATCTTACGTTGTCATCAATAATTTTACGCATTCGTCAGTAGTTTTACGTTTTCATCAGTAAATTTACGTTTTCATTAGTAATTTTACGTTTTCATCAGTACTTTCACGTTTTGTCATAAAACTTCAGTATTTTTATGTTTTCGTCAGTAAATTTATGTTTTCGCCAGTAATTTTACGTTTTCGTCATAAATCTAAGTTTTCGTCATAAAATTTACGTTTTCGTTAGTGAATTTATGTTTTCAGCATTAATTTTACGTTTTGTCAGTAATTTAACGTTTTCGTCAGTAAATTTACGTTTTCGACAGTAAATTTACGTTTTTGTCAGAAAATTTACGTTTTCGTCATAGAATTTAAGTTTTTGTCAGAAAATTTACGTTTTCGTCATAAAATTTACGGTTTCGTCAAAATATTTACGTTTTCGTCAGTAAATTTACGTTTTCGCCAAAAAATTTACCTTTTCGCCTCTAAATTTATGTTTTCATCAGAAAATTTACATCTTTGTCAATAATTTTACGTTTTCGTCAAAAAAATTACGTTTTTGTCAGTAAATTTACGTTTTCGTCAGGAATTTTTTTTTACGAAAACGTAAATTTACTGACGTAAACTTAATTTTTTTATGAAAACGGACAAAACCCGAAAAACGCAAAATATATGATAAATGTATCCGGTTCATCAAAATATGTTTATAGTATTATGGTCCAAAAAATTTTGTGCATCCATCGATTTTTAGTCCTCGTTCCATCTCTAATGACTAAATACCGAGTTTGAGTGAATTTTTTTTTTGAACAGCGGAATTTTATAAAAACTAGCAAAAGCTAGAAAAAGAGATTACATAGAAACAATGCTAGCTACGGGGTTTTGCAACCAACCAACCCTATTACATTTAAACTTAGGGTCCGTTTGGTTCGTTGAAAGTTTATGGTGTAATTGTAATTTATTAAATGAATGGTAACTTGAATGAATTGTAATTGGAATTGTTGAAATCCGTTCATGTGTTTGGTTGGTAATGTAATGTAATTCGGTACAAATTTTCATTTAAACACTTCCATTTGCTTTTTATAAAAATTGTAAATTTACATTTTACAAAATTACTCATTATATTTGTGATATTTTTCATGGTCATATATGTTAGTAATATATGATAAAAGTATCTAAATCGAATTAAATATGATAACGAACATGCCGTAGAAAGGTTACATATTGTTAAGGAAACATAAAATGAGAATTTCTAAAACTCGAAGTACATAATTAGGGTTAGTTTTGTAAATGTGCATAGATTCTATTGTAATTTTATACTTTCCATCAACAAATCAATGTAATTGAGATTACACTAAAAAGGTGGGCCCTATGTAATTTGTAAGATTACATTTCCACCAATTAATGAACCAAACAATTTATGTAATTGTAATCCAAATTACATTACATCCAATTACAACGAATTAGGTGAACCAAACACCCCCTTAAGATTTCTAGATGAAATCCATAGAAACGATTGAGAAACAATCGTGTCCCAAAGCAAAGCTTTTCTTGGAGGAGGGTAAATGAGTTTTATTCCACTTTTCCTTTTAGCCTTATTAAATATTTAAATGGTAAATCATTTTGTATGTTAGCATCATGGAACAACCACTAAAATTGTAAATGACGAATAAACTGTTTGACGACTAAAAGTTAATAAACTGTTTGAGGAAAAACATCATATTACTAATACTACCAATTTATACAACCAACATACCACCTTACCATATAAGCCGACCACAATTTTCTTCTATGACCTATATGGGATAAAAAACACTTTGAATTCTTTATTTTTCAAAATTTTCTAACGTGTTTGTTTGCAATAGTTTTAGAACTTAGAAAGTATCGATATATAAATGTCAACAATCAGGGCCGGCTCATTGATTTGAGTGGCCCGATGCGATACTACCAATGAGGCCCCATAAATTACGGAAAGCATAACTATCGTTCGAAATAAAAAGTTCATTGATACTATGAAAATAGTTTTTGGTACAAAAGCTGAATTCTACTCAAAAAAGCTACATAGATATTCATATTGTTACTAAATCAAAAAGAGAGGTTTACTTCCCAAAAGAAGATTCAAACGTACTTCATTTCTTGAACAGTGTCATTCTTCTAACATTTTTAGCAGCAAAGTTGTCGATCAAGAGTTCATAATCAACGCTTTCTAATATATCATTCTCAATAGCTATCAACGCCTATCCATTAAGTCTCTCTTGTGACATTTTAGACCTCAAGTAAGACTTCAACAATTTTAATTTTGAGAAGCTTCTTTCTGAAGATGCCACAGTCACTGGAATCGTCAATAATACTCTATATGCAATTATTGCATTAGGAAAACAATAAATCTCTTTCAAATGTCTTAGAACTTCAGTTGGACCAAGACTTTCATTAGGCAAAAAATTCTTTAACTACCTTAATTCTACATATAGCTCATTTGCATCAATATCAAATCTATCATTATTCTTTCATGAATCTTCAAGATGAGTGAAACAAGACTTAAGATCATTGTCGTCATAGGACTTCAGCTTGTCCCGAAGTAAACAAAAAACCAAAAATGTTCTCATATTCTTGGTATTGTTCAAACTTTGTTGTAAGTGAATTAATTGCTTGGTCAACAATGTACAAGAAACAATTTACCTTGAATGACTCCTCCGCGAAAAGCAAAACATCTTGACTAACTGAATTATCATCAAAATGTTTCTTCTTGTGAATTACACGCTTTTGAGTGAAGACTGGATCTATGTCCATTTCAATGGCAATTTGCTTAGCCTCTTCAATCGATTTAGAATACACTGTTTCTCTATAATCCTTAAAAAAAGAAATAAGTCCTTTCACTTCTTTGATTGCAACATCGATAAGCATATCCTAAGACTGAACCTTTTGCTTACCAAATTTTACAGTGTACAAGATGTCGAACCAGATGACTATCGATACTATGAACTTAAAATCACCAAGCTCATTTTCTACTAGAGAGTTAGCTGTACTTTGGATTAAGGTATCATTATCATATTTTGCAACTTGAGATAAAGCTTCACATACCTCTAACATCTGCAATCTGATAGCTTTAACACTTTCTACACGGCTTTCCCATCCATTGTCATAGCCTTGACCACGAATATCATCAATATCCAGACCAAGAGACTTCAACTCATCGTGTGTAACATCAAAAAGTACTTGACCAGTCGTATCATCAACACATAGAAATCCTAAGAATGCTTATTCAACACTAACACATGTGGATGTCACGTTTACGTATCTAAGTAGCAAAGACATTTGTTCCTGGTGACTAACGTCAGGTGTACAATCAAGTATAACAGAGAAATATGTTGCTTGTTTGACCTTTTTGATGATTTATAATTTGATTTCACGCGCAAGTAAAAGTATTACCTCATTTTGGATGGTATGCCCAAGATAATGAGTATGTATTTCATCACTCGTGATACGTCGCACATGCTCCTTAATAATCGGGTCAAACTCCGCCAAATTTCAATAAAACCTAGAAAGTTCCCATTGCTGGTTTGGTACAATCCTTCCTTTGATCCACGAAATGCAAAATTATGTTTAGCGAGAAATTTCACAATGTCGATGATTCTTAAAAGAACTTTTATCCAATGCTCTCTTTCTTTTTCGAATTGCTCTGCAGCAACTTTATCAATTGTTTCATTTTTTTGCACTCTTCGACGCATATCATACCAGCTAGCCATATTAGTGAGATGTATTAATCCAACTTTATGCTCTTTAAGTCTAGTGGTAACATGTTGCCAATCGGAAAGAACCTCATTAGCTAATTGACTTTTTGCAACCCTTTTTCTAAATATTTTACAGCAAAAACAAACAACTTTATCCATCTCGGTTGAATATACTAGCCATTCTCTATCACGCTTCTCTTTATTCGATAGTATTTTAGTATATAAATCGAAATAAAATCGCCTAGAAAACTCATCTTTAGGACCATTTTCAATAGACTTATCTATTTTCGGACCTTCTACTACTAAAGTTTTTATCATATCTGAACTTAATCTATCCCAGTTCCTTGGATCAAATATATCAACATCTTCGACATTATCATCAGCATCTTCAACATGATCATCAATATCAACACCATCATCAATATCAGCATCTTCATCAATATAAACTTCATTACCTTCATGATCATCGTCATGAGCAACATCATTTACAACCACATCATCGACATTATTATCGCCTACTCCTTCAAAATTAAGATTAACATCATCATCTTTATCACTATTACCACCATTCTCATTTTCAGAAATTTGTGACTTTCTTTGAACATACTTAAACATTAACCCTTTTTAAGCTTACTGGATGCTTCAACCATCTTTTTCTTTTTGCGTTTTGCACTCCCAGAAGGATGCTTTCGTTTTCCCAACAAAGAAGGCATAATTCGGTATCTAATTACACAATTAAAACTTAATAACCTAAAAAGGGTAAAAGATAATTAACAATGATAATCAATAATTTAAAGTAAGGAAAAGATAAAATTGAAAATTTATTGTAAAAGAATAGGTAAATACTCACCATTAGGTTTGAGGATTAATTGCAAATTGATCGTAAGTTGCTAAGTTAGAGAGAGTGACTTTTTTTATTTTATTTTTACTTGTGATGGAATTGAAGATTTAGCTTTATAAGTACGTCACCTACTAGTTACTATCTTTAAACAATTATGTGGGATGGACTTTTAAAATTTACTATATATACTAATGGATCAATTTACTTGGAGGCCTTTTCCATGGGAGGCCCTGTGCAATTGCCCCATTTGCATAGGGTGAGCTCCAGCACTGTCAGCAATATATGTTTTTTTTAGGTGATATAAATGTTGCATAGCATTGAGCTTGTGAAATATGGACTAAATTGCTTAAAGATGATCTTGACTGAATATTTTTCATGGAGATGAAAATATGGTGGAAAGAGTAAATGATGATAAGTTCAATTTAGGTAATGCCAACAGCAAATAGCAACTGACATGAGTACAGTTTTGGTTTGATTTTGTATCCATAGTTTTGGATATTTATAGGATCCTAAGGGGAATTAGATACAAACACGGCAAATGCTGATAGAAATTGTTAGAGATTTTGAGACTTAGTTGAGATTTGAGAGACCGTGTTGTACAACTATCATTATACATATATTCAATTTACACCTTATAATAACCTTTCAAGATTTAAAACTTATTTGTTGTGTTTTGCTTAGTATATTCTTTTTATTCAGTAACTTTATGCAGCATATATAAACGTACATTTTAAAACGAAAAAACATCGTCTAATGTTCAAGCCAAACATTATGGGTCATGCGGAGGTCGTTGTGTGTAGAGCTTTGATTTAAATTAACGCAAACTTCTCACAATGATAGCCCAGTTTTTGTTTCTCACTCACAGCAAACTAAACTAAGCATGACACATTATGTTTATTTTGAACATTAGGCAACACTAATTTTTGCCTAAAGCACAAAATAAACTGCATAGATAGTCGACATGATATGTAGTTTAAAAGACACGATAATGTACGCAATTGAAAACGTAAAATGAACTTTTATTTAAACACAAAAAGTTTTAGTTATAAATTAAAACCGTTACATAATAAACGTACGAAATAAAAAAAACTAAAAATTGATTCAAACTATTACATTGTTGTGTAATGGTTAATCATTTTCCGTGTGAGAAGGGGTCCTAGAAATCCGGTAATAACTCCCACCAAGTTGTTTGAATCAACTTTTGAGCTGATTGGGTTGGTGTTCAGTGTTTGGTCTTTTCCCATGCTTTCCGTTGGTCAACAACCAACAAACGTTCTCGTTTAGTTCTTCACTACTCCTACATAAAGATTTGTCATATCGTGCAGCTCGCCCTCTCCAGAGCACCGAAACCTTACTTGATGAGCGGATGATTAGGTCGTGCCTCTATCATCAACAATTCCGGAGCAGTTTGACATCAGCTACAAGTTCTTGCCTTAGTCACCTAAGGGTAGTTTCTCTCGTATCTTTTGGTTCATATCCATAGTGAGTGTTGTGTGAAAAATGAGATGTGAAGTTTGGAAACGATGTTGGAGAAGTTGTGTTTAAAAAATGATTGAAGTTGTGAATACTCATAAGTTTAAAAGGAGTAGTTTAAATTTACTATTTATATATATGAATTATAGCGGGTAAGAAAAGGGCTCATAAAATTTTAAAACACATCCTTGATGAGTTTCTCACAATAGAGGCTTGTTTTTCTTCCTTGTGGTCATGTCATTTTGGAGACTCACTTGTGAGTAGCGAACTACTCGGTAAGTTGTGCACCACTCCGCGTAACCTTAATACTATATTGAGGTGGTACTGATTTGGCAAACGTGGACTCTAATATTAAAAAATAAACTCTTTACGATCGTGAGTTGAAATATAAAAAATAAAAAACCCTGCCAAACGCTACACGAAAAGTTAATAAAACAAACTTGAACTTTTATTTATTTATTTCTTTTTTATATGTCAAACTTTATTTATCAAATATAAAACGTATATCTATCAAATATATGTAAAGAAAATATAACACTGAAAATATCTTCGAATTGTGAACGAAAGGAACCCAATATTACAATATTTCTGACACGCATATAATTATATGAAAAATGTTAAAGTTAAGTTTATATATAAGTTAAGTTAAGTTTAAATTTAGTATGTCTTACCTTTTTACTAATTTCGTACGTGTACGTTTACGTTATATTTAAGTTTTTAGCTTGGAGAATAAAAGTTTTTAAATAAAAAAATGGGTACGAACGGTTAGTTTTTGGTAACTATTACAGTTGAATGACGAGTTTGAGTGAATTAAATGAGAAAAGAGAAAAAACTGATACAACGCTGAAATGGAGGGTGAGTTGTATCTTACCGTTACTTTTTTCCATATAAAAGATTTAGATGGTAAATCATTTTGTTTGTTAGTATTATGGAAGAGCTACTAAGAGTGTAAGTGATTAGTAAAATGTTTGACGAATAAAGTTAGTAATAAACCGTTAGATGAAGAATAAAAAGCTAATAGATTATACAAATTATCCGTCACTGTCGGTAACCATTACGGTTGAATGCCGAGTTTCAATGAATTAAATAAGAAAAAAAAGAAAGAAAAAAAAGAAAACTGTACGACGTTGAAACGGAGGTTGGCTTTTATCCTATGGTTCCTTTTAGCCTTATAAAAGATTTAAACGGTTAGTTATTTTGCATGTTAGTATGATGGAAGGGTCACTAAAATTGTAAGTGACTAATAAACTGTTTGACGAATAAAAAGTTAGTAAAAATCTGTTAGAAGAGATTAACCATTATGTTTGAATGACAAGTTTGAGTGAATTAAATGAAAAAAACTGATACGACTTTGAAATGGAGGGTGAGTTTTATCCTACGTTCCTTGTAGCCTCATAAAAGATTTAGATTGTGAATTATTTTATATGTTAGTATTATAGAAGAGCCAATAAAATTATAAGTGACCAATAAAGTGTTTGACAAATAAAAATTAGTAATAAACTATTAGACAAAGAATAAAAACTAATAGATTATACAAATTATACATCACTATCGATAATACCAATTAGATTGTAATTAGCATCACCTACAGTGCGTATAACATTATACAACTACCAACTTACGCAATCAAAAAACTCCGTACCATATAAGCTAACCAAAATTTTCTTCTATGACCTATGTGGGAAAACAAAACACTTTTGTTTCAAAAGAAGATAAACACACACTTAAGTTACGTTTTTTCTTAATTCTACTAGTTATGAGCTACCTCCTTTAGTACACAAATTTAAGTATCCTTTTTATTTTAATCTATATAGCATGTACCCGCGCAATGCGTAGGATACCTTGTGACTGAATTTTCTTGCGAGTAATGTTATTTTGGTTATTCGTCTTTGATAGCAATAACTTATGAATAATGATAGTCTTCACCTAAAAACATGTCTCAAAACGTAATTTTAATATTGGGATATTATTACTTGTAGCGTATATATAATATGTGTAACTTAATTTTTGAAACTCAATAAGTGCGAGAATTGACAGAATATCTTTTGAACATTTGATGAGAAGATCAACCTAAGTGGTTTGTACATATGATTGCAAGATAAAAAGGCAGAAAAATATGACGAAGGAGATTGTACAATGTGTTGTTTTTCTTGTATATTATGGTGATGAGGTGTTTTAATTGTATTATTAATTATTATGTTTTAATTAATCATGTTTATATGTTTTATATATTAGAGATATAAAGTTGTACATATGCTTTATTAGACTCTTGTATTACGTGAATATGATTTTATTGGCTGTATTAATACGTTGTACATTATTTTGTATTTATTATACTACGTAATTTTTTTACATTAAATAAAGAGAGAGTGTCTAATCTCTTTTATAAGATAGTATAATAATCGAAAGTATCTAGTGGTTTGTGTTTATGACACGTGATTTTGAATTTTGGCTTTTTCTAATATGTATGTGGGAGAGAAAGAGGATTATTTTTTCCCCAACTTTGGATCGACATTTTTTTATGAAGGAAAGATTATATTCGTGATTTTCTTGCGATCTATTATGATCTCTGTTTTTTACCGATTGTGACAATTCTCAAAATCACTTATATGTTATGTGTTATGATTGTATGAATATAAAAATTTGACTGAAATTGTTTGCTTTTGTGCCTTATGATGAATGTGTTCTTATAACCTAAACTGTCACTTCAACATATTCCTATATGTTGTAAACACTATGTATATATCAAGTCTAAATTCTAATAGTAAGCTAATAAGTACATTATGAATAAGAACATCTCAAATATAACTATGATGCCCTAAATTCTCCTAGAAACCCTAGAAATCCCATGTGAACTAATATTTCAAGCAACATAACTATACAATATCTATATATGTGTAGAATATTGATAATCAATGAATCTATGAAGGGGTTTGTTAATTTCTAGAGAGAGAAAGTTAGAGAGAGAAAGTGAGAGAAACTATGTGAATTTTATTAAGTGGAAATTAAGAAATGATAACAACCAACCCCTTTCCTTAGTGGAAAGGGGTATTTATAGTTCCAAGTCATAAGTGGACTTGGGCCGGTCCATGACAAGCCCATGGACCGGTTCTTACTTAAGTTAATAAGCAAATGATAACTAATTACTAACTACGAGCTATTACAACATAAATCATATTGTGGAGTGACCGATACTTCTAATATACGTTAAAACGTATTTCTAACAATCTCCCCCTAAGGGAGGTCACTCCACGTTACAAAGTTCTAAACCTAGCATACTATACTAAGTCTTCGTTCTTTAGCTCGTAGTCTTTTCTTCTTTTTCTTTCTTTTGTTGTGAATATGTTGGTTTGATCCTTTTTGGCTTTGACTTGAGAGCATTGTTCTTTGGCCTTTCACGTGCGATCTTTGCCTTTCTTGTGAACTTTGCCTCCTCGTGACTTCATGTTCCACACACTTATGTCTTTTTGTTGAATTCTCGAAAGCTTCAGAGTTTGGTACAGCGGAAGACTTCATCTTGTACTTTCTTGAATTTTTGTTGCAAAAGACATAAGCATGTGGGAACGACTTTTTCAGGTACACCGCAACACCACCGTCTTTACTGGTACTCAGCAACGCCACCGTCTTCAACAGGTACACAGCAACGCCACCGTCTTTAGCAGGTACACAGCAACGACACGAATAAAATGGCTTTGAACATTTTATTCTAATTCGGTAGCATTTTACCTCCGGTCGGTGAAGACCGTTGGACGATATTAGATATCGTACCCGTGACGGATAGTTTCAATTAAGTAACTTCCTGACAGGATTTCGCGGGTAAACCCGTTCTCTTTACTCGACCGTCCAAAGCTGACTGCGAACATAAAGAGTGAATCACTTGGATAAATTATCCTTGTGATTAAAAGCCGTCAATTCATGAAACCTGGAACAAGTGAATTTCAATTAAGATTTTCACCATCGTTGCTTTCCAGTTGTCACGAGCTCGATTCATAAAGAATCTTGCACGTTACCCACCAAGTGCTGTTTGATGTTGACACTAGAAGGATTTCCACTCGTCACTGTGGTCAATAAAGAGTCACTCTGAGTGTTCTGGCAAGATCATATGATAATGCGAAGAGGCCTGGAACGAGTTTAAGTTCAATTAAGAATTAAACCACTGTTACCTTCCAGTTTTTCACAAGATTGGTTCTAAAAGAACCGCACGTGTAACCTACCATGAGCTTGTTTGATGTTGGCTCAAGCAGGATTTCCATCTTCATTGTAATACTTACGTATTACTCGGATGTTCTGGCAATATTACAAGAATATTGCGTAGGACTCTTGAAAATCTCTTACTTTTCACAGTGTGTGAGAAAGCAAGGAATAAATGGAAAGTGTCCTAATGAGACTTTTGATGATCTCTTGGCTCTAGACTCGATTGTGCGTTTTGATTTAGTGAGCGATGGCTGGAGAGGAGTGCCACCTTTTCAATACCAGTTTATTCGGAGTGAATAAACCAATAGATAACGTGTTGATCTCCGTGTGATTAAAACAAATACCTTTTGAGAGATATTTGAGTTAGCTGGGGAAGGGTTGTGCATTGCATCACTGGGTCCATGATGTCTTTCTTCAATACCGAGAATCATTAGCAAAAATGACCTCAATAGCATATGTATTGACCCGGTTTCTGCCTAAAGTTGTAAGGAGGGCTTCTTTCTTTACACCCTTTATCTTTACATTTCTTTTTCATTCTTCAACCCCTTCAATGCTTACCAATACGTCATCACTAGCACCTTGTTGTGATTGTTCCAGTGCTAGCTTAAGTACTTGGTCGGCATTCAGCTACGTTCACATTCTTTCTCCATCTTTCCTAGGACTTCTAATTCTAACTAGGGAATTGTCCTTGGGAAGATTCCATCGGCTCTGATGAATCATTGGACTAAACCTATTCCTACCACCCTTTTGTCACCACATCCGTCGTGAATTAAGCGTGTTTTGGGAAGGAATTGCCACCATGAAAACATCATTGAAAATCACCTAAGGTACTTGTGATATTAAAATCAAAAGTTTTGTACCTTAGGTGTTTTGATCATCAAAAACGCTCCCCCTTAACACGTGCTTAACACATATTAAGTTGGATTATCATTAAGTCTTTTTCATTTTAGCCAAGTAACACTTACGTCTCCTTAATCCCATTTTCTCCCCTTATCCAAAATGTTAACCATTAATATTTGGGATATTGAATGGATTAACCGGTCTTTGGGTAAAAATGAAATCAATGTTTGGCCATAGAACATGTTATTGCTCCCCCTTAAGTTAATAAGGGATAGTTGTAGTGCTTTGGTATGACATATTTTGAAAGATTTAGAATCTCGTGAGAAATTCTTGAAAAATTATCATACCTTAACACTACACCAAGCCATTCAAGCACGTTATTCACAAATTTACATATTCACAATTGAAAACCAATATAAAGTGACCTGAGATGTACGACCCATCAGATGGATCGTTGCAGTAGCTTGTGGTGCACTAAATACGGTCTTCCACCCACGAATCTTTCCAAGCTCCTCATCAATCTACGTTCACGGAGCTTTTGATCGATCTTTTTGATCACATACTTTGCCATCTGCCGGTAACCCGGATGCCAATCCTCCGTCATCTCTGGCAAAGTCCCTCCCGAGTTCAGATGCTCCAACTTATCTCTGACTTGTATAAGAGTGCCATCGCTATACTTGTGGAGCTCCCCCACCCTCATAAACTTCATCAAACCTCGACTGTTCAAGTAGAAAATTCCAGAATTCGGGACAGAAATGCCGGTGTAGGGACATCTTTCTACATGTTGAGGTAGCACTTGATTCACAGGGCGAGTTAAATTGAGCCTCCTCTGATAGCTTTCGACTCCCAACTGAAGATCTTCCACTCTTGACTTGATGACAACGCTTCGTGTAAACATACGAAGTGCTGTATTTAGAGCAATCAGGTCTTCACGAGGAATGTGAGTAAGTTGATCTCGGGTCATTAGAAGCAGCATATCTTCGATATCCTCCAGGCGAATGATGGAAAAATCTCCTTGCTGGATTTTGTATTCCCGGTCATCCTCCCTTTTCAACCGAATCTCCGTCACATGATAATAGCCGTTCTTGGCTTCTGTTTTCAACCCTAAAATGCTGGAGATACGGATATCGGATCTAACATTGCTTCCAGATTTGACCAAGCAGCAACCCCTGTACGCCCTTCGGACTCTTTCGTCCCAATGAGATGCACCTATGACAGCATACATATCATAATTACGATTCATTTTAGGGACCCAGAGTCGATTTACCTTTTCCTCGATGAAGGGTATTGTCCCCCAGTTGGCAGCTTTCAGCAAAGTCAGGGATGTTGCATACTTTGATGATCCCTTCAGTAGATACTCAAGATCGTTGGTGACGAAGAAGTCAAGAGCAATCTGATTATCTTGAGCAGGATCCATTGGAGGTGGAGCTCTGTCTGATTCATGAAGTCCTGGCCTTTGAACGGTTTTCAAAGCCTTTATGATCTCATCGGCATAATACTCGAACTCCATTCGGGGTAATCGGGTTTTGGCACGCATTCTTTTATCTTTCATCGCTTTCTTGACCAAGGATGGAGTAACCGAAGTCTTATACTCATGAGCAAGAAATGCACATAAGTCAATCGGACTTCGGATACGCAGATACAGCACATCTTTGTCAGCATCTGTGATCGGATCATATTGAGCTGCTGCCGTGATCCAAGCTTGTGGTGGTGCAGACTCGTCTATCTCCAACGTGTCTTCCCAGGCACGAATGCTTGGTTCAGGAACCGTAGATTGTTGAACCTGTTGTTGAGGAGTGGAAGTGCGAACATCTACTGGTTCAGTTTCAGGCATTTCAGCAGTGTCTTGAACTGGAGAGTGTTGTGCAGCTTCGGGTTCTGTCACTGATTCTGCAATCACAGGAGGAACAACAGCAGAACTAATGGGGTTAGTTGTAATAGGTACAGACACAGCGATAGAGATACCAGGAGCCGAAGACGCTGTAGTGGCATTCACATCGTGGCGCCACTTAGTTCGTCTTGATTCCGAGGATGTCGATTTGTCCTTCGGTGCTGCATCTTTTGTGGTCTTGGTTCCAGTCTTTGTAGCAGTCTTCTTGGAGCTGGTAACCTTGTCCCCCTGTGGTTGTTCACCCCCATCATCATCCTGATTGTCGTCCCCGTTACTACCCCTTGCACTCTCCTGATTCTCATCACCACCATCATCGCCATCATCATCATCTTCATCCTCGTCATCATCCTCATCATCCTCATCATCATCACCACCTTCTTCATCGTCTTTCTCCTTTTCACCTTCCTCTTCTTCTTCTTCCTCTTCTTCACCCGTACCCTCTTCTTCACTCTCTTCCCTTTCTTCCTCAGGTAAGATGTGATATGGTACCACACTTCCAAACATTTTGAATAATCTATCATCCTCCATGATAGCATCATTCAGGGATTTAAATAGAGCCCGTTGAATCCTCGATTTATCATGCGACCCAAGTTCCACCATTCGAGCCTTAAGGATCTTCTTCAATTCAAAATCCGTCAGGTCATAAGCAATCTTATAGGCGGCTTCGGAAGGGTTGGATGATTTGACCATCAAGTTGTCAGCAGCAAGTGTCTTCAACTCGTCACGAAGCTTAGGCATTAAGGATTCAACGGATTCTTGCACTCTTTCTTTCACAGATGCTTCAAGTGCTTCTTTTTGTTCCTTATATTTATCCCTCATTGCTTGAAGTCTGGCAATGCGTGCAGCATGTTTATTAGCCTCAGCCTGCTTAACCTGAGCAATTTCCTCTGCATGAGCTTTACGTGTAGCTTCCAAGTCTGCAGCGAACTTGGCAATCAACTCTTCTTGAGCTTTTCTTGATGCTTCTTCACTTTGAGCTCTTCTATTTAACTCTTGGCGAAGTTCATTCATTTCTCTCTTGTGAGCATCCGTATGTTTATCCAACATCTCGCCCAATACTATTGCTGCCATTGCAGATGTTGCAGATGTTGCAGATGTTGATGGAATAGGCTCGGTTGTAACTGCTGTACTAAGGGTAGGGATTATGGGTGGTGGAAGAAATGGTGTGGAAGCCGGTCGGGTTGTTAAGGGTTGGATTGGTGGAGGTAGAGTTGCCAAAGGTTGAGTTGTCACCATGATTGTAGAAGCAACAGGTTCCTTTTCCACACTTGTTGAAATAGGGATTGATGGCTCCTTCGAAGTAGAGTAGTTTTCAGGTGACCCACATTCATCAACATCATCTGGTTCCACGTACTCATCCTCAATATCTACCCTTGCCCCTGAACCACTACCGCCTGTATCTTTCCTACTCCTTTTAATAGCAATCTTCATCATTTGTTGTTCGGTTTTATCAAGAGTAGGATCAACAACATCTTCTTCGTCACGTAGACGCATCAAGTCCTTACCCTTTCCCTTCTTACCTTCTGTCTTCTTCTTCTTGGGTTCGGGTTCAGGCAACGCTGCTGGTTGTTTGCGTTTACCTTTACTCTTAACCGTTGTGGATGAGTCTTCTCCAGTTTGAAGGCTTGCTTTCAGTCTTTGGATTTCTAGCTGCAGTAGCTTGTAATCAGCAGAACCTTTGATTTTGTCTGACAGAAGGTAATCAGGAACAGGACCCGGAATCACACCAGTAGACGGTCCTTCATGCCTCAGATCTACAGTATCATCAGCTTCTTCAGTGTGATAGCGACCTCCTGCACGCCTATCAATAGTAGCATCAAGCTTCATAAAGTAATTTATGATGAGCTTAATAAACCGAGGATAAGGAAAGAAGTTTGTCTTCAGCTTCTTGTTGTGGAAGAGTTGAAAGGTGAATTCTTCCCATATCAACAAAGCATAATCTGAGTTCGCAGCTTTGTACATGCCATAGAAGAGGTTCATTATCGGACTTCTCAAAGCATCATGTCCACTCGTTTTTGGTGTAAGGCATTTACTGAGAATACCCATCAAAGCTCTCCAGGGTTGTCCTACCTTAGCAGTGGTAAACTCAGATGCAACTCGTATTTCCGGACATCCAAGTGCGTCAAATAACTCCGCGAGTTCATCTTTAGTAGGATCCCTTGAGAAAGACATGCCCTTGGGTGTATCCCGTATACCAAGCATCTTACGGAAGTCTGAAATGGTGAGTGTCTGCTGCTTGTTGTCGATGGTGAAGGTGATCTTGTTCGAAGTGAAATCCTTGGTTGCCCAAAATTCAAACATATACTCATAAGGCACCGAGGCTGTACTCCTAAGGGCGTTCTTGAAATGGGAGTTATCAAGAATGGCTATGGCGACCTTAAAACCATGGTGAGTGGATTTAGAAACTTGCTTTAGCCTATAGTTGTTGGGTATAAACTTAAGGGTTCGGGCTTTAGCAATATCGGCTTCCCTAGATTCTTGGATAGCTTGTACTGTTGGATTAGTCATTTTATCTGCTTAAGATAAGACATGAAAGGTTGATGCACAAAAACAGATAGATATATATCATTCTTACTTCTAAGCATAACACATTTCATAAGATAAAACAACAAGTACATAGATAGCATGCCAATAATAACAATCAAACAACTCATCCGGAACTTTTCCTCATTCGGAACATTTTCATCCGGAACTTCTTCTCATTCGGAACTTCTTCATCCGGAAGTTCTTCATTCGGAACTTCCTTCATCCGGAAGTTATTCATTCGGAACTTCCTTCATCCGGAAGTTCTTCATTCGGAACTTCCTTCATCCGGAACATTCCTTCATTCGGAACTTCCTTCATTCGGAAGTTCTTCATTCGGAACTTCCTTCATTCGGAACATTCCTTCATTCGGAACTTCCTTCATTCGGAAGTTCTTCATTCGGAACTTCCTTCATTCGGAAGTTCTTCATTCGGAACTTCCTTCATTCGGAAGTTCTTCATTCGGAACTTCCTCATTCGGAAGTTCTTCATTCGGAACTTCCTCATTCGGAACTTCCTCATTCGGAAGTCCTTCATTCGGAAGTTTTTCAGAAGAAATCCTTCATTCGGAAGTTTGTATCCAGTGTTCATTCGGAACTTTTCAAACGAATCTCAGATGTTTTAGTCTAACGCGTTTGTGAATTTCTAAGGCAAACTAAGGCAATATAAACATCATTTATCCTATTCCAAGCAAATCCCACCATAAATCCTTAATCAATTTAGCCTAATTTAATCAAATAACCCTAAGTGGATTAGACTGAGTAATTGAGCATGTTTAACAGATTTATATGATAAGAAATGATGATTGGAAGTTAACATATTTGATGTATATACCTTAATTATACGAATGAATAGGAAGAAATGATCAGACGAAGGTTTTGAATGCGTGCTTGTGTGTGAATCAACAATGGCGGCAAGATGAATAAAAGAAACAGTGATTAGAAAATAATGGGGGCGGGGATATGTTGTTTGACTTAGGTCAAAAAGATTTTGACAACTTTCAAGAAATCACACTTATAGTCCCTACCTTTTCTAAACTATTCCTTTTTGTTTCTAATTTGTCCATTTCAGCTAACTCTTGTTAAACGTACACACAACTTAGCAAACGCATCTATTAGCAAATCCTCAAAATCTAAAAGCCATGCCTATCACTTAGAACGAACACAAGTCGTTTTCTAAAGCAAAACCACTCAATTACCATGAAGCCCTTAATTTTCATAATCACTTTTGAAAAGCAATTTTAATGACAAAGATGATTTTACTATTTTCTCCCCCTTAAACGATGACCCGTTTTCTATTTAAAGAGCTGTAGTCATTGTTTAAAGAGTCAAATAGTGATGAAAGCATTTCCAATTTATCTCTTGAAAAATTTTGATTCGTGGTGTCAATAAGATTTCTCTTATTTTAACAAATTAATGCACTGAGACGTACACAAATTCGTGTCAGACCAAGTAAACTTGATCCCTTTGCATGATTTGGCTTGTAAATCACGCCCGAGAAAATTAATTCCCGTTCTGAGTCAACGTTTTCCAAGGAAATACGTGACTTTAATATGAAAACCGGGTTGCAGTCTGAAATAACTACAAGCCATTATGGGCATGTTTTAAAAATGTACAACTTTTATACGGACTCTATTTATGGCACCGTGTCAATATTGATCGACATTTCTAAGGCCGTAAATATTACCGTACTAAAAGACATGCCCGATTTAAAACGAAAAATATTTTTGGGTTTGTCTTGGTTTTATATTTTTTATGGTTTTTCTTGGTTTTATATTTTTTATGGTTTTTCTTGGTTTTATATTTTTGTATTTTCTTTTTGTGGTTTATATATTTACGATAATATACATGATCACAACCAAAGGATACTCTGAATAGTTTACCACGACTATTCAGCTGATTCTTCTGCCAACTCTTTGAGTGTCGCTGGAGTGAATGATTTCATGCCAAGCTTGTCGATCAAAAACTCGATTCGTCCTCGATCTAAGGCTTTGGTGAACATATCCGCCAGCTGGTACTCAGTAGTGACAAAATACAGCTCGATCACTCCGTTCTCCACCTGCTCCTTGATGAAATGGTAGCGAATGTCTATGTGCTTGGCCCGGGAGTGTTGAACATAGTTGCAGCAAAGGGCAATGGCGCTCTTGTTGTCACAATACATCGGGATTTTGTTAAATCCAAGACCGTAGTCAGTTAATTGTGATCTCATCCAAAGGACTTGAGCACAACAACCGGACATGGCGATGTATTCAGCCTCCGTGCTTGATATTGCAGCGCTTTTCTGCCTTTTTGAAGACCAACTGATCAATCTATCTCCAAGGAGTTGCACAGATCCAGAAGTGCTACGCCTCGTATCTTGACATCCAGCATGATCGGCATCTGCGTATGATATTAAAGCAATCGAGGAATCTTTCGGATACCATAGACCACGATGAAGTGTTCCTTTTAGATACCGAAAGATCCTTTTCACAACATGTAAGTGCTTTTCGGTAGGCCGAGCCTGATACCGGGCACACATGCATACAGCAAATTGCAAATCAGGCCTGCTAGCAGTCAGATAGAGAAGGGTGCCAATCATTCCACGGTAAAGTTTCGGATCGACAATAATCCCATCCCTATCTTCATCTAACTTGGTTTTCTCAACCATTGGAGTGTCGACGGGGTCACAATTCTCAAAATTATATTTCTTAAGTGATTCTAGAGCATATTTGGATTGATTTATAAAGATGCCTCTGGGATTCTGAGAAATCTGTAATCCTAAGAAAAATGATATTTTTCCCATCATCGACATCTGAAAGCGTGTGGACATTATCTTCTCAAATTGTTTAGACAATTCTATGTTAGTGGCAGCAAAAATTATATCATCAACATAAATTTGTACCAGAAGCATGTCGTTGCCGTCCTTGAGAGTGAATAGAGTGGGGTCCACTTTGCCTTTGGAGAAGCCTTCCGACATGAGATATGTTGATAGGAGATCATACCACGCGCGTGGAGCTTGTTTCAACCCATAGAGAGCCTTCTTAAGCTTGTACACATGGTTAGGAGACTCCGTATTCACGAACCCATCCGGTTGGCTAACATAAACCTCTTCCCTTAGTTCACCGTTCAAAAATGCCGTCTTCACATCCATTTGATAGACGATCATGTTCATATGAGCAGCAAATGCAAGGAATAGTCTAATCGCCTCCAATCTAGCCACAGGAGCAAAAGATTCCTCAAAGTCTATACCCAAGGCTTGTTTATATCCTCTAGCGACCAATCTTGCTTTATTCTTTAATACCGAACCCATCTCATCAAGTTTAACCTTATAAACCCATAACAAAGTAAGGATGTTAACCTTGTCAGGGCGAGGAACCAATTCCCATACTTCAAGTCGTTTGAATTCATTGAGTTCCTCCTGCATAGCTTCAATCCAAGATGATTGGGTCATAGCCTGCTGCCAATTTTTGGGTTCAACTTCAGAGAGAAATGCATCAAAGTAACAATATAGTGCACTCTCTTGTAGTTGATGGCGTGTAGAGACTGGTCGGTCTAGATCTCCAATAACATTCCTAATTGGGTGATCTTTTGTCCATTTAGTGCTATGGTTTTCAATCCTAGGTGGTCTGGAGTGAACAATAGATGGAGCTTCTTCTGAGGTAGAGGCGGCTGAAGGGTTTTCAGGGATCGCAACACCAAAGAAAGGAAGATCTTGCAAGTGAGCGTATTCCAAGTCGTGATCAGTAGTGTCCTCTTCTACATCATTAGGCACAAGTAGGGGTGATGATTCAGGTGTAGTTTGTGAATCACTTGGTGAAGGTGCATCAGGTTCAACTTGAATTGTAGATGCATTAGATAAATGTTCATTAACTTGAGCAACCACTTCAGGTATTGGAGCAATTACTACAGGTACTGGAACTTCATCAGTCGGGGGATCGAAGAATTCATCAAACAACGGTTGAAACAGTTTATCCCACTCGGGCCTAGTTGGTGGTAAAAATGATGTAGAAGTAGGATTGTTGGGAACTAATCCGGAACTTATAGCACCGGGTCCCATCTCATGAAGCGCGGGTTCAGAGCTGTGTTGCTCAGAAGCCATCGCTGTCAGCTCGTCGAAATCAGCGTCCATAGTTTCTACAATCTTGCCAAGACGACGGTTATAGATTCGGTATGCTCTTTTGGACGGTGAGTAACCAATGAAAATACCTATGTCGGCTTTTGGTTGAAGCTTACCCAAGTTCTCACTATTGATGTTTGGATAACACAAAGCACCAAACACATGGAAAAATGAAACATCGGGTTTGCGGTCATGTAGAAGCTCATAAGGTGTTTTTCCATGGCGTTTCCGAATGATAGACCGGTTTTGGGTAAAACATGCAGTAGAAATAGCCTCTGCCCACAAGAACAATGGAGCGTTCGCATAAATAAGCATGGTCCTAGCAGCTTCCATAAGTGTACGATTCCGTCTTTCAACGACACCGTTTTGTTGTGGAGTGCGTGCAGCGGATGTTTCATGTGATATACCAACTCCTTCATAATAATCATGAAGAGTCTGGTTGACGAACTCTGTACCATTGTCTGTACGGATACGGCGGACAGTGGTATTCAAACGTACCTGGATGAACTTCAGAAAAGTAATGATAGCCTTCGGTGCTTCATCCTTTGTACGTAAAAATCTCACCCATGTAAACCTTGAGAAATCATCCACAATTACCAGAATGAATTTCTTACCGCTCACACTTTCAGTTCTCATCGGCCCACAAAGATCCATATGCAAAAGATGAAGTTTTTCTTGATTGGTGTCTTCAGCTTTGGGTTTGTAAGATTTCTTGGTGCTTTTCCCCCTTGAACACGCGGAACATAAATGGTCCTTGTGAAATTTAAGCTTGGGAAGACCACGAACTAACTCATTTTTAGCCAGATGATTAATAGCATCAAAATTAAGATGAGATAATCTGCGATGCCATAACCATGACTTGGTCTTAGAAGCTTTAGAGAGAAGACATACTGGAGAGGCGGCCATCATGTCTTGTAAGGACAAGGTATATAGATTTGTACCACGAGATCCCTTCAACAAATCTTTTCCTTCCAAGTTGCGGATGAAACAAGTGTGTTGTCGAAAAGCAACCTCAAGGTTGGAATCACAAAACTGTCCTACTGAGAATAAGTTATGACCAAGACCTTCAACATAGTATACTCTAGAAATCGTCACGTTTCCAATCTGATATTCACCATACCCCATAATCTTTGCTATATGATCATTCCCAAATTTAACCGTACCAAGAAACTTGCTGACGAAATTTCGGAGCATCGAGCGATTTCCGGTCATATGTTTTGAACAACCGGAGTCCAAATACCACAGGATGATTTGGACCACCTGAAAATATCACCACACAACGACAATGTAGAGGTATCGGAATCTGAGTGTTCCTTGTTATTAGCAGGTACAGATTTAATAATCTTAGATTTGCTAACTCTAGGTTTCTTAGATTTCCTAGCCTTCTTCTTCTTAATTGGTGGTGTAGATTCTAATTGGCTCAAATCCTGAGGTATTTCTACACTGATAGGCACTGCAGTGGGGGCTGACCTAATTAAAGGGCGCTGTTTCCTTTCTTGAGTGCGAGTGTTCCTAACTAAAGGACGCTCAGACCTAACCTCAATGGATGCATTCCTAGTTAAAGGGCACATTTTACCATCGAGAGTAAAGGTCCTACCAGTGGGACGCCATTGCCAGCCAACTTGGGCACGAGTTCTACCCGTTGGCTTCCATTCAAGACCATTCTTAATAGCATTCATTTCATTAACGTGATCAATCAGACACGAATCATGACGCTGTGAAAACATACATTCATTACAATTCCAGCAATTTAAATCAGAATTCACGAATGGTTTAGGCTGCTGCACAGGCGCAGAGCTTTTAGTCTTAACATGATTCGTTTTATTTAAAACTGGACTAGCATTCCTATTGTGGACTTCTACTTTCTTCTTTGTGGCACTACTAGTGGCGGGCTTGATCTTAGCTTTCTTGAGTGGCGATCCTTTAGCCTTAGTAGTCTCTTTTAATCCTGTAGAAGGCAAATTGGGAACATTAGCAGCAGATTTTAAAGGTGTCTTACTTGATTGTGCCAATGATGGTTTCGCTCCTGGAGTCTTATTAAATGGAGTGACAGCAATGGGCCTATTGTTAAGTAGTGCAGAACCTGGTGTACCTATGTATTGCAAATAGGCCAAGCAATATTGAACTCGCTTAACATATTCATTAGCCGAATAATAGTCGCTACTTGAGGGATCTAAGGCATAAAGATCGTCTAAAATATCCCTAAGAAGATCGACATGCTTAATGGCATTCCTCATATAATCATCGTATACAGCCGGGTTTCTCTTATGAAGCGGATTCTTATAAAGCACTACTTTCTTGGTTGTTGGAGCACTAGTGGACGGTGCAGAGTCGGTAGCTAAGTTATCAACTACTTCTTGTCGGGTGAGAAGAAGTGTCTCCTTTAACTCAGCCAAAACCATATTTTTGTCTATGAGCAGGATGTTCAAGTCAGAGATTTCTTCGCACTTTTGGTTCAGTTGTTCAATATAATATTGTTGCTGTGTCGCATTAAAAGCGAATCGATCTTCTAGTGAACCATAAAGAGCGGATAGTCCCTGCCTTGTCCGATCCATCTCCCCTAGAACAGTTAATAGTCTAATTTCTAAGACTTGGTTTTTAGACTCTGCGGCCTCTAGTTCCATTCTTAACGTTTCCTTTGATGATATCTCTCTCTTCAATCTCATGATTTCTTCCTCTAATGTCTTAACAATTGCAATCATCTTGTCACTTGTCTCAACACCGTTTTCACAAACATTTGATATCAAAAGATTTTCATTTTGAGCTTGTTGTTTTAATTCTAAAGATATACAATGTTGTTCTAGTTGATTAAAGCGTTGAGAAAGTAAATTATAAGAATCTTGTAGCTTTAAAAACTCAGCGTTAGATTCGTGACAAGAATGACTATTTACCTCATTTACATTTTCAGCAACATTTACAGAAATATCACAAACATCATCACAAATATCCTCACAAATATTCACAGCATCACAATTCATCATAGCGGATGTAAGCTCATTCGAATATTTAACGTTTACAATAGTAAGCACATCACACGAGATTACTTCGGACAAGAATCGGTCATATTCGGTTAAAATCTTTTCCTTTTCAATTAGTTGCAGTTCGTAAGCGGTGTCCATTTCATAAAACACTTTTTGAACTTCCCCAATTTCAAACTGAAGATTTTCCTTAAGAGATGCAAAACTTCCTTTTAGACTTTCGACAAACGGATTGATCTTAGTTTTAAACACCTCGTTCATGTGTTCGAAAGCCCATTCTCCGGCGTTTAAGCCATTTGAAGTCGTACATTCCAAAATGACCTTGTCAAAGGTAGTAAAGTATCGGTTAATCTCTTTCAAGTTTAACCATACAGTGCTAACCGGTGGAAGATTCTTTGGAATTTCCTTAGGATCTTCCATGTTGACAAGTGTAGGAAATGTACTAGGGCGTTCTTCCTCTAACATGTAGGTCGGTGCTGTGATGAGATCTTTATCCATATGGAAGCGAACTCTAAAATCAGTTTTAGCAAGCTCCTTATTCATTTTAAAATAATCACATTCGGGATATTTTGCAGAATTGTATGACCGATCCTCATCAACTAGAGCCTTACTTGTTCTATCATTGGGAAAAACAATCGGGTCTAAAGCCAATCCTAATTGAGTTGCATTATAAAGTCTAGGACTATGTCTTAAAGCTTGTTTTGCATATCGTGGATTAGGGGGAAGGCCTTTTAGACGTGATAAGTTAAACTCTTTAAATGAAGCATCAAATAAGTGAACTAGTTGTGAAGCAGCGTATTGTCTTAACAGCAAGTAGTCTAGACTTCTAATCTTATTAGTAGCATTAATCTCCATTTCAGTCTTCTTAGATTCGAGTAATTCAAAATCAGTTTGAAGTTTTTGAAAATTAGTGACCACTAACTCCTTTTCTCTAAGTTCACTAGACAAATTTGCTCTTAAGTTTTCGATTTCTTGCAAGTGACCCATTTGTTTGTTTCTAAAGTGATCATATTCGAGATTTGTGAGAACACTAGACGAAGGCACTAGTTCCAAGGTTTGTACTTTCTCATTGCTTAAAGCAAGCTCTTCAGACAAATTCTTATTCTTAGCTAAGGTTTCTAAGAGTGCAGCATTCATTTGGCTAAGTAGTGTAGCAGGAACCATGACCAAATCTTGTTGAGCAGGAGTAGGCATATGCGAACTGGTTCCCGGTTGTGATTCACTCAAAGTCTGGGGACTCACATTGATATTGCTATCATTGTTTGTCTCCTCGTTTGAAAGACTCACCACCGAAGATTCATTCGAATTAGCACTCTCTTGCCCAACTTGATGTGGTTGAATACTAGCATCAGTGGCATTATCAGTGTTATTAATAAGTACCTCAGATTTCTTATCTGGCCCTAAACTGGAGAAAGTTGCCATGAAAGCAGCCTTTGCAGTCTGAAAGTCATCACAATCGGAATCATACGCATCAAGATCATCGGCTTGGTAAGCTGCATTTTGCGTAGTGACAACGTCTTGTTCAGCAATCCCTGGGCCAGCAAGAAATGCAAGCTCCTCTTCATCAAGTTCCCTTCCTTGCGCCTGAGCATTTACCAGATAGATCTTTTCTGCAAACCACTGTCCATCCCTTCTCCTCTTGGGTTTCTTACAATCCCTGGACATATGACCCTCTTCCTTGCAGTTGTAGCATGTAATCATTCTCAACTTGCCTGTATTAGCCCGTGGAGGGTTGTTGACCATTGGAGCAGGAGCAGGATTGGCGGTGCGAACATTGGTTGATGTGGAAGTTCTCCCCTGATATGGCTGAATTGGCTGAACCATTACTCTGCCATTCTCAATTGTAGCTTGTTGGCGAGAATTGGATGAATTCCTCAACTGATTGTTGGTAGGAGCTGATCCTCTGAATCCTCGTTTGCTTAAAGTTCTTGTGAGGTAAGCAGACATAGTAGTTAGCACTTCAACTGGGTCAGCTCCTTGTTGGAATACAGGAACTGGGACTTCCTCATCATCACAATATAGTGCTTGATCTGGATGAGCTGCATAATCAGTATAAGGAAGACTCATTTGATCAGGGTAGCTTGTTGGATATGCTGCATTCTCTTGATAAGAAGAATATGATGGCTGAGCATAATGTGCAACATTTGCTGGATGAGGTTGTGAAGCATACTGTGGTGAGGGTGCATTGAACCGATATTGTTGCTGATGTGAGGTGGGTGGTTGTGGTAGAATCGAGTATTGGGGAAAGGCTGGTGTCATGTAAGGTGATTGATGATAAGCTTGATGTCCCAAGATATAGGGTGTGTTGTTGTGAGACAAGCTTGGTTGATTCGCCATCAATGCTAAAGAATCTGGGTGCATACCACGAGGAGAACGGTGCATAATCACATGCTTCTCATGCTGCTGAAGGAAGGCATAGATTTGATCTAAGTTGCACTTGTGCAAATCCCGGGTTAACTTCACATCAGTAATGTACTCACCCCATTCAGCTTGAGGTAGAGTATTCAAGAATTTGGTGTTAACCTGGAATGGTGCGATCACAAGATTGTATACATTCAGATCATTCATAAGTGTGGTGAATCTGAAGTAATAATCGTGGAGCGTTTCCCCTGGGTTGTAGGTGAATCTATCAAACAAATCATACAGCTGACACTCCCTTTCTTGTTTGGTGAGAGACGTGCCTTGTAGCAACACCTTAAGACGTTCCCATAGATCCTTTGCCACCGTATACTGACTCACCATCCTATAGATGTCATGGGGAAGTGCTTGGAGAATTGTTTGAAGAGCTTTTTCATCTGCATCTGCAACGAGTTGTTGGGCTGGAGTGAGTTCTTCAAATTCTCGTGGTCTAGTCACGTTGTCAACCGTAATGGTACCATAATCGAGTGGACCATTCAAAATCGATTTGACCATAAGCCTTCCGTATGTCGGTTTCCCCTTTAGATATTGCATCATTCGACCTTGCCATGCCTCAAACACCTCTTTAATGAGCATCGGTGGACGGCTATCAGTTCCCGTTATGATTGATATATCCGTAAGAGATGTCATCTGAGGCATTACTGAATTTGGATTCATTTTGTTTTTCTTCAAAGAAACAGAGATTATCGGTTGATCGAGCAGTGAAGTAAAGCTTGTGAATTGTGTTGTGTTTTTGTTGTATGAAACCAAGATTAAATCCTCTAAAAAATCGTCGAAAAAACAAACAAAATTACCCTTGATTCGGAGCTTTTTGTTGATTCGGAAGTTTGATTCGGAAGATTACCTTGATTCGGAACTTTGTGTTGATTCGGAAGATTACCTTGATTCGGAACTTTTGGGTTGATCCGGAACTTCTTGACTCGGAAGTTCTTGGTTCGGAACTTTGGCTTGATCCGGAACTTCTTGACTCGGAAGTTCTTGGTTCGGAACTTTGGCTTGATCCGGAACTTCTTGACTCGGAAGTTCTTGGTTCGGAAGTTTCTTGATCCGGAACTTCTTGGTTCGGAAGTTTCTTGATTCGGAACTCCTTGACTCGGAACTTCTTGGTTCGGAAGTTTCTTGATTCGGAACTCCTTGACTCGGAACTTCTTGATCCGGAAGTTTCTTGATCCGGAACTTCTTGGTTCGGAAGTTTCTTGATTCGGAACTTCTTGACTCGGAACTCCTTGATTCGGAACTCCTTGATCCGGAACTCCTTGATCCGGAACTTCTGCTGAATGAACAGAAACCTCCACCAATGAACAGTCGAACAGTAAAAAGTAAGATTAAGCCCAGATTTTGACCAAATAACCCAAAAAGTTTTGTGCTTTCGACTAAAATAAGTAACAACTAATACTTATCCACTAATCCCAATCACAAAAACATCAAAAACACCAAGAATCAAGATGATTTTTCTAAAAGAACACTAATACAATCAAAAACTAAAAAACCACACAAATCACCACCTTAAATCACCCCATAGCTCTTGATACCAAATGTAGAATATTGATAATCAATGAATCTATGAAGGGGTTTGTTAATTTCTAGAGAGAGAAAGTTAGAGAGAGAAAGTGAGAGAAACTATGTGAATTTTATTAAGTGGAAATTAAGAAATGATAACAACCAACCCCTTTCCTTAGTGGAAAGGGGTATTTATAGTTCCAAGTCATAAGTGGACTTGGGCCGGTCCATGACAAGCCCATGGACCGGTTCTTACTTAAGTTAATAAGCAAATGATAACTAATTACTAACTACGAGCTATTACAACATAAATCATATTGTGGAGTGACCGATACTTCTAATATACGTTAAAACGTATTTCTAACAATATGAATATCAAATACAAATATACAAGTTATAATCCATCATATAAAAGCAATATTTGATTTTAAAACACTAAGTGTAAGTAATCTAAAGCTAATTACAAGTATAAGACCTAGTAACCAAGATTAGCATATAAAATCTATTTCACATTGAAGTGAAGTCTAATATTTTGAAAAAAATTATAAAACTCAACTAATATCATAAGAAGATTATACATTTATATCAAGCTAAGTTACAAGTTAATAAAGCACAATGTACAAGTTATCAAAGCATATGATCTTAAGCTCCCATAATTATACCTAAGATATGATTACTCTATTAAAACCCTTAAACCAAGTGTGTAGAATCTTTAGAAACCTTAAACACATCATATAAGCCCTAGAATAAGCTTATATGAGGAGATGAACTCTAATAACCTAAGGTACAAGTCAATTAGGCTTAATGACCTAAAAACCTTTTGAAAGTCCCTAATCAATGCAAGAAACCCTAATCTTAACTTAATCAACACAAGGTATTACTTTTCAAACGTAATCTTATTATTGTATAATAAAGAATTACAAGTGTTATGGATAACACCGTTTGATGACAATGTGTTGTGCACACTTTGGACAACAATAAACCTTAACTTATGAATACAGTCGTAGCTGTTTGATTCACTAAGTTATACGCACTAATGTTCTTAATATCTCAAGTGTTAAACATTAATGCAAGGATACACATCCTATTTATAGTGTTACGAGTTTGACTTGAACAGTACTTGATGTCGACTACACAAGCTTTTACAAGTTCCCACATCAGTCACATGATGTCCTTCTATTCTTGGTAGTCTTCCATTATGCTTTAAGGAACAGTTGTCAAAACAGTTTCCTTATTCTTCATATTCTCGAACACACAAATGGCATGTCCAAAGTGTGCTGAGAGTTATCAGGGTATTGCCACCCCTGTTAACTCTCAACCCCTCAGAGTCCCTAATACATCTTGGATGTTATCCATCACAGCCAAGGAGTATGTCTTCAGGTAATCTTCGACTTCCCTGACAATGTCTCTGACATGGACTCCTCTGAGGTTGCTCACAGAGACTCGGATCTCTGTGAGTCTTGCGAAACTTGCCTGCCTCCTAGGCACATGCAAGGGACTATCTATCAGCCTAATTATGTTTAAATCAATGAACAGGGAATCTAACAAGTTTAGATTCCCAACAATCTCCCCCTATTTAAACATAAATAGTGCTAGATCTAACTAAGTTAAGGTAAGTGAGTTTAACAGCTTCTTCTTACACATAACAGATCTAAACAAACATACCTCATGATTTTATTAAGACTTAAAGAAAAATTACAAGTTCATTACATAAGTTAAATAAAAGATGAAGGTAAAAGGGCTGACACTATCTTCAATAGTCATCATTTTTGATTCTTTCTTCAGCTTCGGCCACATCTAATCTGTTATCAATTTCATCCTGCAAAGTCTTTGCAAACTTCTTGGAATACTCTGAGTTGATCTTGAGACACTTCTTGTGACAGAGTAGCTGAATAGTTGAAGCCAGGCAAAGCTCATCTTCCCTCTGAAAAGCATATTGGCAGGCTTTGTTCATAAACGCCATTCCTCTTTCAGGCACTGAGTATGTCTGACCATCAACAGGGCCAACTATACCATTAGGAAGGATCAGATCCCTGTGCATGCCATCCACACGAACATCTTCAGTAACAAAAGTTTCATCAATGATTTGGGAAATTCTTCTTCTTTTGTTGCCTGTCTTTGGGGGTCCTTGTTCGAAAAGCTGTGGTGGAGGATCAATCTTGAGTTTGGCAGCTGTTTCCTTGATCCAGTTAAACTTAGCCTTAAGAGTTTTAAGCAGAAGGAAATTTGCCTGTCCAGACTTTTTGGCAGCTAAGGCTTCGAGTTCAAACCATTCTGATAACCCAAGTGTTTTTAACCTGAAGTTGTCAAACACATCCATATTCCTCTGTTGATTTTCCCTCCATAAGATCATCTGTGGGGTGTTTGTGGATTTGTGAATGGTGTATCTAAACTTGGTTATCTTGCCAGCAGCATACCTGTTGTTCACGCAGGCATCATAGTCAGCTTTGACTTTCTTTAGGGCCTCAGCGCGTTTGAGTTCCATTTCCCTCAACCTTTGTTTTTGTTTTTCCCTTTCAGGTGGTGTCATCTTCCTCAGAGTAGCTTCATTTAATTCTTTGGCTGCCTTGAGCTCATTTAGTCTTTTGAATTCTTCAGCCTGTTGCTCTATTTCTTCAGGCGTTAAAGGACTCTCATCGGAAGGTGTAAAGGTTGAAAAGTGGGAAAGGTCTGTTGTGGATCCTCCTGTCTCTAGCATCGCAGCTATCTTCTTAAGTTTGGTGTCAGTATCAACCAAAACTATCTCTTTACCTTTCTTTGAGACAGAGGACTCCACACTTATGTTTTTCAAATCATCAGCTCTTTTGAGGAACGCTGTCTGAGCCTGATTTTGAATAGATTTAGGTAGGGAGCTCACAGTGAATTTAAGTTTCTTGGCTGCTGGTTCATCATCATCCTCAGGCTTGCTGATGTTAACTAAGATCATGGATTTAGATGAGTCAGCTCCATCTAGTGTTTGTTGCTCCCCCTGAGTCTGATCCTCATTATCAGGTACAATAACTGGTGTGATGACTTGAAGAGGAACAGGTGTTGTTGAGGGATTGGCTGAAGATGAGCCTTGTTCAGCAGATGCAAGGCTGAGTATATTAGTCTTCTCCCCCTCACGTTCATCCTTACTTCCCTGATGCTTGGATGAACGTGCCTGAAATCTTCTTGCAATCTGCTCCACAGAGGCAGCCATAGCACGTTGTCTCTTCCTCGAAGCCCTGGAAATCTTCAGCAAGAGGTTGGCATTGGCATTGGTATTAGCTTGAACACGCCTGACAATAAAACCAGCATGGTTGTATTGCTTGTTGCGAACCGCATTGAAGTGCCTGTTCATGTTGTTTTCTTGTTCATGGAACATGGCTGGGACAACAGAGTCAATTGCATCCTTGATCCGTGTCGAGAGATGACTTAGTCCCTGAGACACACCTTTTCTGGCACCTTCCTGAATAGGTTCAGTGACAGCCTCAGTCACAGCCTTCTTTATAATGCCTGGAAAAGTGACAGTAAAATTGTGCATCTCTGACTTGATCACGTCCAGCTTTCTTGATAAGCGCTCAATATCAGACTGATGGTGTACAGGCTGAAGATTCTTGATATTGAGGCTTTGTTGAGCAAAATCATCCTCCCTTGGAATCAAGTCGAAGTTAGTCTGGGTAGGATGATCAAACAAGAGGAATTCAGCTGTTGGATCATATATTGGTCTTTGGAAGACTGTTGTTGCAGATGTAGCAGAGTTTTGTGTGTCAACAGCTTCCTTGAGAGGAGAAGTCTTGTCATCTTCTTTAGGAGGAGAGGCTGACAACTGGTCATCCTCATCTTCTTCCTCCTCTTCATCAAACATTCCCTCAGGGAATCCTCAGGCATGGGTTCAAACTCAGCGACATAATCTTCCACAGAAAGCATTTCTTCATCAGTATTGAGCTCAAGTTCTTCTTCATTTGGAATGTCCTGAGTTATTGTTTCAGCCTCCTTTTCATGTACCTGAGGTTCTTTGACTGGCTGTACAATTTCAGCCTGCAAGTTTGTTGAAATTAGTAACAGGGAAAATATAAAGTGAATGGTCGCCATTTCGCTGTCCCAGAGAGGCTGAGGGTGATTACTCAGCCACTCCAAAGGATAAATCCTTGGGATTCTTTTAAGTGTGAATGAAGTGTGGTTAATGGTCGCCATTCGCTGCCCCTAGGAAAGCTGAGTGTGATTATTCAGCCCCCCCAAAAGGTAAAAACCTTTGGGACTCTTTTGATTGTGAAACATATGTTGTTTAATGATCGCCATTCGCTGCCCCTAGGAAAGCTGAGTGTGATTATTCAGCCCCCCCCAAAAGGTAAAACCTTTGGGACTCTTTTAAGAGTGAAACATATGTTGTTGTAGGTCGCCTGTTACGCTGTCCCTAGGAAAGCTGAGGGTGATGATTCAGCTCCCCCTGAAAGGATAAATCCTTTGGGACTCTTTTAATGAGGGAACCAAGAGGCTGTGTGAAGTACAGCCTTCAAGGTTGAGACATTAATGTATTCAGGTTGTTGTTAGCCTGAATACTGTCTAGAGGGTTCAGGGTCATCGGGGTGCTTTATAAACACAAATGAATCACTCCCTGGTGCAAAGACAGAGTGTACAGAAGTCTTAAAGTATTCTAAGTGAAATGACAGACTTCTATGGGTCGAGGATTACCCTAACTTCACCACTCTCTCCTACAGACAAATGAGAGTGGTTGATTGTGAACCTCTAAAAATGTACACTGATTACCTGTGAGATATCAACTTGGTTTGGTTGGTTTCCTGTAGTCTCTGCTGACCTAGAGACACTAGACGCCTGTTGTTTGTCAGCCAAAGATTCTGTATCCACAAGAGTATCTGGACCAGAGGCGGTGTCAATCTTCTTTTCCTTGGCCTTACTAACAGATTTAGGTTGGGAAGAAGAGGGGATTTTCTTCTTCTTTGGCTGTTGGCCAGATGAAGCCTTGGACTTAGTAGTGTGCTGCCCAGAGGTCAAAGACGTAGACTTGCCAGCGACACCAGAAGTAATCACCTTCTCAGAGGAAGGGAGCAAGGGCTTCTCAGCGTTGGGTACCTGGTTGGCCACGTTCAGCATGTGTGCAGTCACAGGGATATCCTCAGCTCCTATCTCCTTGTAGATGGCGCCAGTGATGCGATAGGGCTTCAGAGCTGTCAAGGCCTTGTTATGGTAGTTCTCTCCCAGCAAACTCTCAAAGATCAGGGACAGATAACGTACATAACAGATGTTCTTTTCCCTGACCTGATTCCGTCCTTTCAGTTGTTCTACCAGGTTTGAGAAAAGGATGCTTCCAAAATCAACATCAGCTCCCCAGATAAGTCCATATGCAATAGCCTGATGATTGGACGACATCTGATCCTGTGATCCCTGCATTCCTCCCAGGGACTTCACAATGTGGGTGAAGAGGACACGCCACATAGGAGTAAAGTACTTTATCTTCAGAGGGGCTTTGGCGAGGACCTCAGCTGGCGTAAGTGCAGGGTTAACATCATGGCAGGGTTTTAGTGTGGCTAAGGCTTCCTTGACAGCCTTTTTGTCAACCGTCTTCAAGCATTCATCTCCATGTTTGAGTCCGGCCACACTAGAAAAATCATTGAGGGAAAAGGCAAAAGGATGTTCATTGCAAGAAAGGCTAAAGGTAATGGTGTCTTCAACTACTTCAGCAGAATACCAGAATTCCCTAAGGTATTCTTGGTAAAAGGTGGATGGAGATTTGGTGAAGGCTTCGTTTAGGTCACAATTCTGCATGAAATTTACCAGATCTGAGTAGGTGTTGTTTGGTGCCTTGATCCATCCAATGGCGTTATTGGAGGCGATGATGCTCTCGTTGATCTCGAAGTTCACATTGGAGGCTTTTGGTACGGGAAACGCCATTGATTTAAGGTTGAAGGAGAATGAAAATGGCGGATGGTTGAGAGAGATAAGAGTTTAGAGAGAGAAGATGATTTTTAGAATGGTGGTGGATGTGAAGAGAAAGAAGACAATATATATATTCAAACTTGAGTGAACAGTTATTCAACCGTATTAAATGCAAGAGCGAAAATGACTGCTCAAGTGGGTCCCTTTGACCTTTCAAAAAGTTTGTCTCCTCGTTATCCGAAACTTAAATGATTAAAAAATGTGAGAATGTTTTTCGCATTTACTTGGAAAGTAACTACCTAGTTTCATGTGAAAAACATTTAATAAAACATTTAATATAGAATCAATCATTTAATGAACACATTTAATATCAAGCCACAGGCTTTGAGATATTGAGCATCCCTAGCTCAGCAACTAGCCTGTTGAACGTAGGTTCATCCAAAGGCTTTGTAAAGATATCAGCTAGTTGCAGCTCTGTGGGAACAAAATGCAGCTCAATATCTCCCTTCATAATATGATCCCTGATAAAATGATACCTGATATCAATGTGTTTGGTACGAGAGTGAAGCACAGGGTTGTTGGATATGACAATGGCGCTGGTGTTGTCACAAAAGATTGGAACTTTGTCATACAAGATTTCATAGTCAGCCAATTGACTTTTCATCCAGAGCACAACAGCTGGCTGCAGCGACATATTCAGCTTCAGCTGAAGACATAGCCACAGAGTTTTGCTTCTTAGCACTCCATCCAACCAATTTTCCTCCTAGGATTTGACAGCTGCCTGAAGTACTTTTCCTGTCAATACAACATCCAGCATAATCTGAATCTGAATAGGCCTTGAGATCAAAGCCTGATTCCTTTGGATACCATAGTCCTAGGGATGGTGTTCCTTTGAGATACCTGAAAATTCTCTTAACAGCCACTAGATGGGATTCTTTTGGGTTAGCTTGGTACCTTGCACAGAGACATGTGGAGAATTGGATATCTGGACGACTGGCTGTTAGATACATCAGTGACCCAATCATGCCTCTATATAAAGTCTCATTGACAGAGACCCCTGACTCATCAGGGCCCAAGTCGTTGGGTGGAAGCATGGGGCATTTCACTGATGCACAATCAGCTAAGTCATATTTTTTAAGTAAATCCTTAACATACTTTTCTTGACAAATAGAAATTCCCTTAGGACATTGTTTAATTTGAAAGCCCAAAAAGTAAGTTAATTCACCCATCATACTCATCTCATATTTCTTGGTCATTAATTTAGCAAAACGTTTACTAAGATTGACATTTGTTGACCCAAAGATGAAATCATCCACATATATCTGCACAATGATGAAATCACTCTTGTCCTTGAAGGTAAAGAGTGTTTTATCAATAGAACCGCTGATAAATTTGTTTTCAGATAGGAAATTTGAAAGAGTTTCATACCATGCTCTTGGAGCTTGTTTCAGACCATACATTGCCTTGTGAAGTCTGTACACATGGTTGGGAAACTCGCTGTTCTCAAATCCTTCAGGTTGAGCAACATAGACTTCCTCAGCCAAATCACCATTGAGGAAGGCACTCTTTACATCCATCTGATAGACAGTGATGTTCATATAGGCAGCATAAGCAAGAAAGATTCTGATGGCTTCAAGTCTAGCAACAGGTGCAAAAGTTTCATCATAATCAATTCCTTCAGTCTGAGAGTATCCCTGTGTTACCAATCTTGCCTTGTTCCTGATGATGTTCCCAATTTCATCCATCTTGTTTCTATAGATCCATCTAGTGCCTGTGATATTCTTTCCAGGTGGAGCTGGCACTAGTGTCCATACTTTGTTCCTTTTGAACTGATTGATTTCTTCTTGCATAGCAGCTACCCATCCATCTTCTACCAGAGCCTCAACAACTCTTTTAGGTTCAATTTGAGAAAGAAATTCAGCAAATAGACATTCATTGGCTGAGGCAGACTCAGAGTCTTGGATTCGCTGTCTGGTTGTGACCCCTGCATTTGGTTCCCCAATAATGTTGACAAGAAGAATGTGTTGATCTCTTGACCACTTATTTTGAGGAGCTGGAGTTTCAAGAACAGGGGTACTTGAGGGCACAGCTGGTACAATTTGAGTCTCATCCTGCTGACTAGGAGGGCTTTCTTCAAAGACGACTTCAGTGTCTGAGCCTTCTTCAGCCACATTAAGGGATGCAATTTCATTATCAGCAGGAGAAACTTCAGAGGATTGAAGAATTGGTGAGTCATTCATATCATGAGAAGGACCATCAGAGATTTGATGTTCTTCTTCATCAAGTTCCTGAGAGGTAGGAACTTCTATGTTGTGAGTAGACAGAGGGTCAAAAGCAGGAACATAAGGAGTGAGAGTGTTGGAGTGGTGATGACTGGTAGGTCTGGGTTCTGTGAACTCATCACTTGGGAAAGAAATATTTTCATTAAAATCTACTTCATCACCCTCTGTTCCTGTCCTCTGTATGACTTCATCATCTTCATTAAATATGACATGGAAAGTTTCTTCTACTTCTTGTCTTCTGATGTTGAATACTCTGAAGGCTTTGGCTGTTGGAGAGTATCCCAAAAAGAATCCATCATCAGCCTTTTCATCAAACTTTCCAAGTTTATCCCTGTAGTTATAAATAAACACAGGGCATCCAAACACATGAAAATAGCTGACGTCTGGAGATCTTTTTCTGAAAACTTCATAGGAGGTTTTGCCATGTCTTTTGACAATGATTGATCTGTTTTGAGTATAGCAGGCAGTGTGTACAGCTTCTCCCCAAAATTGCTTTGGTAAGGCTGCACCATTTAACATAGTTCTTGCTGCTTCAATCAGAGTCCTGTTTCTTCTCTCAGCCACACCATTTTGTTCAGGAGTGCCAGCTGAAGAGAAGTTCTGTGAAATCCCTTTTTCATCACAAAATGATTCAAGTTGATGATTCTTGAATTCTGTACCATTATCACTTCTTAGAGCTTTTACTCTAACATCATTCATATTTTCTACCTGTCTGATGAAGGACATGATGGTATCAGCTGCATCACTTTTCCTTCTGAGGAAAAACACCCATGTATATCTTGAAAATTCATCAACTATCACCAAGGTGTATTTGTTGTGATTAATAGTTTGAGGTTTGACAGGCCCAAACAAGTCCATGTGAAGGAGATGTAAGCACTTGTCAATAGAGAATGATTGCCTAGTCTTGAATGAAGACCTGTGATGTTTTCCTTTGACACAGGCAGAACAAGTTTTGTCTTTGGAAAACATCACTGAAGGTAGACCAGCAACCAAGTTTTGAGTGGCTATCTTATTGATGTTCTTGAAGTTGAGATGAGACAGTCTCTTGTGCCACAGCCAGTTGACACTTTCAGAGGCTTTGGCAAGAAAACAATTTGAGCTGTCTTCAGAGCACACAGCCATGTTGATGACATAAACATCTCTCCTTCTAGGTGCAACCAGCACAACATCATTATTTTTGTTGAATATGGTTCCCTGAGTCTTAGTAAACAAAACCTTATAATCAGCATCACATAATTGGCTGATGCTAATAAGATTGTGCTTAAGACCATTCACATATGCAACCCTGGTAAATGTGATCCCATTGCAATTCACTGAGCCATATCCTTCTGTGTCACCTGAAGAGTTATCTCCAAACACCACTTTGGGACCTGGCTCCTTTGAGTATCTGTGCAGGTATTGTTGAATCCCTGTCATGTGTCTAGAACAGCCACTATCTAGATACCATACCGATTCCTTGAGATATTTCTGCACAGATACATAGAAACAGATTAGTTCCTATGGTGAACCCACTTTCCAGTGGGTTCCCTGAATTGCTTGTTAGCAACTCTTGTGTTCCTGAAAAACTTTTGGCGTTGGGATGGACAGTTCATAGTTTCATGGTTATAACTTCCACATATATCACACCCAGGGAAGTCACCACACTCGTCTGAGTGATGGTCTGTGAACCCACAGAATTTACAGGGAGGATAAGAATTGTAATTACCCTTTTGTCTTTTGGAACTCTGTGGTCTGTCCCTAGAGGGTGTCTGAGCTCTTTTAGCTGCCATGTGTCTGTCATGATCTAAGGTCGAGTGGTGAGAATTCTTACAAACATTGCAATAAGGTTTGATTAACCTTTCCCCTTTGGGTTCACCTAGGACTGACTTAGGTTCATGAGAAGTAGAGCATTCAGCGGAAGGCTTAATGTGTTGCTTCAAGAGTTCTACTTCTTTCATAAGAGACAACAGGCGATCTTCAGTGGTGGGTTCAACCTTATTCACAGCTTTAGTAGAAACAGGCTTAAAAGCTACTTGTTTACCAGTTGGTTTAGCAGGCACACGAAAAACTTTGGCTGGAGGATTCTCAATATCTGTCTTAAGTTCATCCTTAACAGATCTAGAAGAACTGCTAGGTTCAACTCCAGAGAGTTTGGGCAAAGGTGGTAGCTCAGTCACATCTTCAGAGATAGGGTCATTAGTCAAAGAGGTATCTGACATATGAATAGTCTCTGTAGATTTAAAGACAATGTCTTTTGGTTTGGTGATAATCCTCAGCTTTTTATTCTTAGCAGTTATATCCCTGTTTAAGTCAGCAGGCACTTCATCCCTAAGTAATTCATCAATAGTAAACCTAGCACACAACCATTTTTCAATAACCTTGTTTAATTCAGTGACTTGATCATTTAAAGCTATGTTTTTCAGGGTTAATCTAGCTACTTCATTTTGCAGGGATATTTTCTCTAAGTTAACCCGCCTGAGAGTTTCACATTCAGCCTTAGCATTAATCATTTCAGTTTTAACAGAGTGAAACTTATCAAGTAGGTTCTTCCTTTGTTCCTCAACAAAGTGCAAGTCAACAATGGTGTAATCAAGGACATGCTTACGTTCATCACAATCAGACATAGATAGAAGCCTGTGTACCTTTTTCATTGTGATGTCAACCCATTGTCCTGATCTTGCATCACCTTTTCCAACAGCTGGTTCATCCTCAGCTATCGCCATAAAAGCCCTGACTCTTGTGGTGTCTTCTTCATCTGAAGTTAATGGTTCATCATTCCAATCATAGGTTTCAGCAACCAACCCTTTCTCAGCCTTTTTCTCACCACCTTTCTTTTTGGACATAGCCTCAATCTTCAAGTTCATCTGTTCTAACTCAGCTTTAAGTGCCTTGTACTTATTTTTGTAATCTTTCTTCTCAGTGTCTGAAGAATTGGATTGAGATGAGTTGTTATGTTGTTTGAACTTGTAGGGTTTGGATGAAGATGATGGATAAGAGGGTGAGGATGTTTTGGTGGAAGGACATTCTTTTTGAAAATGTCCAAGCTTTCCACAGGCAAAACATGTTTCTTTTGACCTGTCAGTTGGTTTGCTAGCTGATCCTACTCTTCCAGATCTTTTGTAGTATCTTCTTTGGTTGGCTAGCAGTGCTCTTTCATGAAATTCTGCATTGAGGTCTGACAAGAACTCTTGGCTGCTACGGGTATCTTCTTCAATATCAGAATCGCTGTCAAGAGGATGTGTTGCAGATATCAAAGCTTTGGAAGATGCTCCTTGGACTACAAATCTTTCAGTCTCTGATTTGTAGATAGTATCGATCAGCCCTTCTTCATAATTGTACTTACCATAGAGCTGAGCAAGGGTATCATTTTTGATTGAGTTGTTAGCTCTCTGAGTCTGATTCATGCTCAGCCACTTTCTTGGAAGGCTGTTGACAAAAGTGGCATTGATCTCAGCTTGACCAATAGTGACATCATTCATAGCGAGGTCATTTAGAAGAATCTTCAGCCAAGTATAGGTTTGCTGAACCTTTTCACCTTCAAGAGACTTAAAGGCATTAAACTGAAGTCTGAGTGCCTGAATCTTTGTCTCTCTTGTTTCAGAGGGTCCTTCATGGCCAAGAATGAGGTCTGTCCACATTTGTTTAGCTGTGGGACACTGAATGACAGACTTCATGATATGCTTTGGAAGACAGGAAATTATGATGCTTTTGAGACGTTTATCTTGGTTTGCTAATTTCCTATCAGCTGTGGTCCATTGTTTGACAGGCTTGGGAAGAGGGTTTTCTTCAGTAGAGGTAAGCGCCGTGGGGATATATGGACCATTTTCTAAAATTTCTAAGAGAAAAGGTTCAAGTCCATCAAGGTATACAAGAAATTGACTCTTCCAACTGGCAAAGTCTTCTTCATCAAAGACTGGTACACTGGTTACGTGTGATCCACCTCTTGAGTCAAGAAGTTGGGGTAGATCATCGTCATTTGCTGGGGGGTTAAGTCTTGGTGAAGATGGGTTTGTGGAAGGTGAGTGTGGGCTAGAGGTTTCCGGCATGGTGGATCTTGATTATAAAACGGAGAACGATGTTTCTTGAAGGTTTTAATATCAAACACCGCTCTGATACCAATTGAAAGTCCCTAATCAATGCAAGAAACCCTAATCTTAACTTAATCAACACAAGGTATTACTTTTCAAACGTAATCTTATTATTGTATAATAAAGAATTACAAGTGTTATGGATAACACCGTTTGATGACAATGTGTTGTGCACACTTTGGACAACAATAAACCTTAACTTATGAATACAGTCGTAGCTGTTTGATTCACTAAGTTATACGCACTAATGTTCTTAATATCTCAAAGTGTTAAACATTAATGCAAGGATACACATCCTATTTATAGTGTTACGAGTTTGACTTGAACAGTACTTGATGTCGACTACACAAGCTTTTACAAGTTCCCACATCAGTCACATGATGTCCTTCTATTCTTGGTAGTCTTCCATTATGCTTTAAGGAACAGTTGTCAAAAACAGTTTCCTTATTCTTCATATTCTCGAACACACAAATGGCATGTCCAAAGTGTGCTGAGAGTTATCAGGGTATTGCCACCCCTGTTAACTCTCAACCCCTCAGAGTCCCTAATACATCTTGGCTGTTATCCATCACAGCCAAGGAGTATGTCTTCAGGTAATCTTCGACTTCCCTGACAATGTCTCTGACATGGACTCCTCTGAGGTTGCTCACAGAGACTCGGATCTCTGTGAGTCTTGCGAAACTTGCCTGCCTCCTAGGCACAGGCAAGGGACTATCTATCAGCCTAATTATGTTTAAATCAATGAACAGGGAATCTAACAAGTTTAGATTCCCAACACCTTTATATTAAGCATTTCACTTAGAATCAATACCTAGTCTTTTAAGACAAGTCTACAAACACTCATAGCATTACATTTAGGTTATACATTTATATTAAGACAGTGTACAAGTACCCTAAAGCACAAGGTACAATATTTCAATGCATGGCTTATAAATTAGGCCAAAATAGATATTATCACCCTTGGGACATGTTTACTTAGAATAACTTAATAAAACCAATGTAGGGACTTCATGAACACATTAAGAAAAATGTAGAAGGTATAAATTTAGTTTACATAAGTAGCTAAATCAAGGATAATGGCTTTAACAAGGATTGAACCCTAGATTATTAGAAACCCTAACCCGCCTAGGTTTTTTTTCCTAATTTCTCTTCAAACCTTTGTTAAACTTCAAACCAAGGACCCAAACTTCCTAATTACATTTTGTAAACCCTAACTATGCCCTAATTCATCACTAATCACATTCCTAAACCCTTAATTACGATAATTACAAAGTTACAAAGTTACAAGCCCTAGAATTTAATCTGGCTAGGTTTTTACCTCCAAAGCCTATTCAAAAACCTTTCCCTCCCAAATTAAAACCTAATGAATATATTTTGAGATATTTAGGAGATATTTCCATCCCTAAGCAACCAAGGATATAGGTGCATCACCTACTTGATGGCAAATTTTCAACCTTGTTCTTTTTATGGCTAAAAATGGTTCCAACAAGTCTATCATGGATATTTTAGTTCATAGCTTCCATGCATCACTACTTAGGCATTCTTAGTCACGCCCTTCTGTTATTACACGTTTCTAGGCCTTACTTGGAGCTTAAGGGTTAGAAATAGTATAAATAGAGGTCTTTAGCTTCATTTTGAAATCATCCCTCACTTTCACTTCTAAACGCCTATACATTCTGTTCTTACACCTCCATTGAAGTCCTAAAAAGTCCCTAAGATCAGTAACAAGCTTTGGAAGAAGTTCTAAGAGTTCTTGAAGAGTTGTGAAAAAAGATATAGTCCATATGCCCCATTAGGAGCCATTTTTGGAGCTACATAGGTAATCACTATATTAGCTAAGCTTTGATCTTGTTATAATGTTTTATTAGACTTGTTATAATGTTTTCTTAGACTTTTTAGAATGTTTAAAAGATGTTAGAAAACCAATCTAAAAGAAATTAGATGATATGATCATTTAAAATGAAAGTTATAAGCTAAAGATGTCTTAAAATCCTAATTTTGTAATTTACATAAAATAATAAGTAAAAACCCATTTCAAAGGCTATAATTCTGGAGAAATGTTGTTATTATGATATAAATGTGTTTCTAAACTTTGTTCTAATTTCTTAGATCATTTGATACATTTTTGAGGTTGTTATGTAATTTTAAACAAGTATAGGGACTAAAATTGTCATTTTTGAAACTTATAAACTATAAGGGTTGAAAATGTAATTATATAAACTATAAATACTATATGTATCATTTTAAGGAAGTAATGAAAGTATCATGTTAGTAGGGAACTTTGTACAAGGATTTTCCATCTCTATATTACGTTCTGACTGAGTAGTTGGGGTTACGATTTAAAGTGTCCTCGCTCCTCAAACGTTTATAGAATGACTTCTGAGTTTGATGTCCCGAACAATGATGCTATAATTACCATAGTTTATCAATACCTAATTAATAAATCAAAGAATACCTAATTAATACTTAAAAATATTGAACTAAATATCAAAGACTTAATACTATACAAAATGTGTTAATCCAGGTGTGAGACCAAGTTGTTAAATGTGAGACCAATCTGTTTATCTATGAATAAAATATATCTGATGTAGCTCAGACTCTATGGTCGCCAGGTGAGTTCATAGCCTCACTTTTAATGCTTTGTAAATGATTTGAAAACCCGTGAGAGGGATATATGCTAAAACTGGAATACATGTATTTTTGAACTGTATGCTTTTACTGAAATATGTTATTGCACGAGTGCCCAAACTGTTATTTAAATTTCATAAGTCATCGAACACTTTATGTGTGTGTTAATATGGTGAATAGATCTATTGGAGGTAACGAATCCTGTTTGTGTTACCCGTGCTGTGGGTAATCGAGCACACTTTATTAGAACTAATAGGTAATCTGTACCTGTAGATTACTTGTCATGACATTATGTCATGATGGTCACTTTGGTGAATTCTCGTTAGTTTTGATGTTATGAGCTTAGTGCAATAAAATATTGTTTTATGTGAGCGAATAGTAACGTAGCTCGAGGTGGTAGACATGTATTCAAGATTGTTATTACAAACCTATGAATTCACTCAACCTTTGTGTTGACTTTTAAGCATATATTTTAGGTATTATTGACTAATAGCATGGAGCAGCACAAGGATGACATGAAGAGGCACAAGCTTGAAATTATTGACATAGATTTTTGGGACCTCATGTTGTAAAACTCTGATTTTATATTATATATAAAGAAAGTTGATTTAATCACTCTTTTGAGTTGTTTTCTATTATTATGACTTGTGTTCCATGAAACAATACCCCAGATTAGCTTCCGCTGCTATATGATAAAAATAGGGGTGTTACACCGATTGATGTGTTATTTTGCGTTTTTCAGGTGGTGGTGGTTTGTGTTTTGTGTGACAGAGAAAGTAGAATGACAAGTGAATGGTAGGGGTTATTTTTCCTGGTTTAAATATGATTAATGGTTTTGATCATGACCATTGGATGATAATGAAATTGATGGGTGAGATCGCTTTTTTTGTTCTTTAATAAATGTATGATTTATGAAGATCTCACCTCCTGGTTAAAGTAATACTAAGGCCTACTACCTTTAAAAATCGAAGACTTGCAAATTGCAATGCAATAATGAAAGTCTTAAAATAAATATCTATAATTAACTTTTAAATATTAGACGAGTCATTGGACCTAAGCCCGTTTATAAGCTTGAGGCCATTAGATTTAAGGTTTTATGATTGCTTATTACGTAATTTATGTACGTAGTATTTAGTATAAGTATATATACTATCTCTTGTAATGTTGATTCAATCAATAAAAACACATTTAATACTTTACATGGTATCATAATTTTAGGTAAGATACATCATTAAATTTTATTATTTAATAGATTATGGAAAATTAAAGGAAAATTAAAAGTATTGTAAGTATGTTTGACAAAACTAGTTGTAAGTTGTATGATGTATGCTTTAAGCTCTAAGCTGTAAACTGTACAAACGTTAAAATGAGCTACAAAATGTATTTTTTTTATATACAAGCGTTTAGTAAATTAGGTGAACAAAAATAAAATATTTAAATAGATTATTATAAGATTGAAGGATACACTAATAATTTACGGTTTTAACAATCCAAAATAATTTGAAATTTTTTATGAATCAATTATTCATTAAAAAGTTAATTGTTTAAAATAAGAGTTTGAATTGATGTATCTAAATGAGTTCTATTATTTTGCATCATTTTTTTTACTTGCAAATAAAAGGACTAATTAGAGCCATTACCAAAGATTTAAATCTCATGAAAAAAACAAAGAAGGAACATTTTTGCTAAAATGTAAAAAAAATTGCAAAAATCGACAAAGAACTAAAATTGTAAATTTGACGAAAACTATTTATCAATTGTGATAAAAAATTATGAAATATCACTAGTGATAACACAATAAAATATCACCGACGATATTTGATAAACATAGTTATCAATGTTTTAAAACCCAATTTTTTAGTTGACTCGGACGAGTCGCCGGTTCACTGGGTCACCGGTTCAACCAGTCGAACCACCGAATCAACCCGGTTTTACACCAAAGGCAAAGATTATCCGGTGTATAAAAATATATATGGATGAGTGCATGACACCACTAGTTTCTAAGATAAAATAAAGAAAATAAAAAAAAATACCAATAGTTTAAGGGTTTTGCTAATAACCACGGTTTTTTAACTTTCCATAATTATAAATATTTCCAAAAATAACTTAATTAATATAAATACATACCTTATTTAAACTTACTTAACTTAATTATATTTTCTAAACTCATGTATTTAAAGAAATGATTAGTTAATATTTGGAAATATTTGTAATTACGGAAAGTTAAAAAAAACCACCTTATGGCTATGGGTGGTCATTAGCAAAACCCATAGTTTAATACGGAGTATATCTAACAAAAGATATATGTGTACACTCATACGTTGACTATTAGAGACAAATGTGTCACAACAAAGCAACCCTTCAAAATTTTGCCTAGTCAGCTGCCAACTCAGCGCCACATCACACCAACACAACTAACAAAAATACCTCCTCACCCACAACACATCCAACCCCTCTTCATTTGGGCCCCACCACTATCTTTTATTTTTCTTTTTTTCATTTTCATACAAATTAAATTTTATTTTATTAAAATTAAAATTACAAATACTTAAATAAAAATACATTACGAAAATAAAAATACAAAACTAAACAAAAAACATTTTAAAAAATTACAAAAATAAAAATTTACCAAAAAAAAATATAACTAAAAAAAAACATATCCACAAAAAAAAACCCCTCACCTTATCCACCAAACACCTCCCTCTCCTCTCTTCTTCTTCTTCTTCTCTGTTACCACCAGAAAACACACACATAAACTCACACTGTTATTAAGAAGAAAAAAGAAAGGTGAAATGGGGGTGGGTGTGACGACAAGACACATCTTCTCGTCGTCAACATTTTGCAAATACGAAATCTTCTCGGCGAAGAGGGGGGGTCGGTGTGGCAACAAGGCACGACGAGCCACGGCGAGCCTGTCACGTAGGCACGACGAGCCTGGCTCGTTGTGATACATTTCTCTCTTAGTTACTTTCATGTAACTTCTCTTTTGATTGTTCTCACAGAAAGACGAACATCACTTTGTAACCTCCTCACTTTTATTGTTCTAAAAAAAGCCGAACATCATTGTATGACCTTACAAAAAAAGAATACCAATGGTTCTCAAAAGACAAATCCTCATTTTCGTTGTGTAACACTGTAACCTCACAAAACAGGATCCACCATTAGTAATCCATTAAATAGACTAACATCATTTACATCCGTCACCGGTCTTCCCCTACAAACACAGATTAACAAAAATATAAACTCCAATAGATCCATCTTTTGCAAATAGGAAGCACATGATTCAACTACTCATCAAATTAACGTAGATCATTTTTCCTTTTTCCTTGTGATATGTGTTGAACCGGACGGTCATCGGTCCGACGGTTCGATCCGATTCGACGAAAATCCGGCGGTTTAATCCGGCTCGATTTTCAGTGAAAACCGATTCATAACGGTCTGGTCAACGCTCAGGTTCTCAGTTACACCGGTTTTTAAAACATTGATAGTTATAGTAATATAGTGTAATAGCACCAATAATATTCATTATTTTATCTTTTATTTAATAAAAACCAGTTTGGAAAATTTATAATTTTAGTCCCTCCGTTCAATTTTGAAACTTTTAGACTTTTATACAAAAATAATCCCTACATATATTTTTTTAAATTTTAAGTTAATCTCTAGCTTTAGATCCAACCAAAATAGATGATGCAGATTTATCTTTTGTTTGTAAAAAAATAAAAAATTGCATTTTGAACTTTTATCGTATCGAAATAGAATTACTTATTTTAGAAAAAATTATTTATAAAACCAAAAACTCATATAAGAAAAAAAAACTCTAAAAAAAAACCTCTTGCCAGCTATAAACCGCAACGAAATAAGCTAATAAGCCCACATATAAGCCTTATAAGCAACCACTAAGGCTATGTTTGACGCGCGAGTTTATATCGTAGCATGAGCTTATTGTTTTTTAAAAAATAAGCTACTATTAAAAATAAGTCTCATTTGACTGACAGAGCTTGAAGGAGCTTGTTAAAAAAAATAAGCTTTTAAATGACATACTAGTTAAAGTAGCATGTGTTTATAAGCTCAAGCTACATGCTCCAGCATCTAGCTCTAGTAACCCGCTCTACCCTGCTCCATCGATCCGCTACAACTTGTAAGAATGCCCAAGTTTTCATCTTTTTTGACTTGTTGACCCTATAAACATGTACTCCATCATCACCAACAAGAACCATGTTCTTGTTGCCACCTACACAGAATCAAATACATCATTTTCAAAAGCAATCCAGAAATGAGGATGAGATTAATAATCTCACACAAAAAACCATCATCATTAATAATCATTACCTTAAACCAACCAATATTCTTATCATCATCATCATCATCATCCTTAAACCACAACAATGAAACAACAACAGTGAATCAAGTGACAACAATCCTCCTCAACAACAAAAACTGGGCCCACATCCTAAACGCATCCCCAAATCTATTAAAAAACATTAACCCAAACGTTATCCATCTTGTTCTTCATCAAACCCATAAAAAACCGACCCGGTTCATCTTTTCACCTTTTTTAACTGGTCTGTTAATCATTCAGGTCCATCTAACATAACCCTTAAGTATTTTTAATCTTGTTTACTTCTTTTGTTGATGCTAGTGATTTAAGGTTGGCTAGCTTATCAGAGGTTGTAGTTCACAGCTTACTTGACCAGTACTAGCCATAGATCAAGTTCAGACCAGTTATGATTATCCATGGTGTTTGATGTTGATTAGTTAATTACTTATAGGTGATAAGGTGTTGAATAAGCTCAAAAGAGAGTTCATCACTCTCTTCTCCACCAAAGGAGACTTCATTAGCTAAAAAGTACATAATTGTTTTTTCAATTCCACTAAAATGTCAACTGCATGCTAAATTCTTAGAACTAGTGTAAATTTGCTTGATTTTGTTTGCTATTAGTTCTCTGTGATCTTGTTGATATGATTTGATAGTTTGTAGTGTGAATCTGTTAGCTTAATCTGCTTTGCATAGCTATGAATTCTGTTTCAGTTCATAAGTAGTGTTTGGTTCAGTTGAAATTTGTTGATTCAGCCATTGGTTTGGATAAATACTTGTTATACACTTAGTAACTGGTCTAATACAATTGTGCAAGTTTTCAAAGTCAAACACATAGTCAAACATGCAAATGACTCTAAAATTCATTGGGTCAGTTTTTCATGCTTAAACAACCTACTTTCAATCAATCATTACTTACTCAATTCTTGGAGTAAAGACTCTATTTTTGGTTTATTAGAAAGCTGAACATCCAGGCTTTTAGAATTGATAAGCTTCTAGGTCTAGTTTGCACTGTAGAATAAGCTGTAGTGCCTTAAAACTCTCTGTGATAAATAGCTTAATCTGTCAATAAGCATTTTCATTTTTTAGCTTATCTACTTCAGAAACTTGTCCATTTTATTTCACAAATCAGTTGTAAAAGTGATAAAAATAAGATTTGGACTTGGTCAAACTTTGGTCAACGCAAGTCAAACTTGGTCAACGTAAGCCAGTTTGAGCTTATTTCACTTGATGGCTTATTGTGTGGATGAAAATTGGATTTTCTTGGACAGGTGTCAATATTTTGAGCTTATAAACGTTTCTTGTGAAATTCAGATCAAGTGCTTATCTAGAAAAGCTTATCTCTTAAACTTCGCTTATTGAAAATATCTTATTTGAGATTTAGCAAGTTTCAGCTTAATTCCTTGACATTGGCTAGCTTATTTTATATCCTGAATCAAATGAAACTGGTTTTTAGCTTATTTGGTTGACTAGAACTTAAGTTCTAGCTTATTTTTTGTTAAGCCCGTTTTCCACTTTTAAACTTCCTTTAATTGCAAATTAGTCATTGGGATTTTGAAACTTGCTAGATTGTTAGAAATTAGTTAAAACTAATTAGGGTTGCTGTTTAGTCCCTAGAAATTGTTAGGTTCGTTACTTTTGGTTCTTAGTTTGTTAAAGTTGTTACTTTTGGCAGTTAGTTTACACATTTTACAATTTCAGTCCTTATACTTTTCAAATTTACATTTTTAGCACTTGTAGCTTTATGAACTTTACATTTTAGCATTTAATTATTGTTTTGCATCGTTGACTTGTACATTGTGCTTAATAAGTGGTATGTGAAACTTGTTTTTAGCATAGTACGGTTACGTAGACGATAATATTTTTACCTTTTTGACGGTTTTGTGGAAAGTAGAATACCAAAATCTTTACAATCAAATACCAAGAACAATTAAGTGATCTGATTAATATCGATTGATCAATTCGTAAAGATACTGAGAGAAAAACGAACCTTGAAAAAGTGAAATGTTAGTCAAAAACGGAAGCTTGAAAAGAAAAACATTTAGATCTTAATCTACATGTAAACAAAAACTCACTTACCCCTCAATTAAAGAACATGAACGACACAACTCCAAAGCAAAGATATGCACTTAGATTGAAAGGAGAAGAAAGAAGAAATGGAAAAAGAAAAAGAAAAAGTATTTTTGTCATTTGATCATTTTATAATATAATAAAATATTATGTCAGTGGACACATGTCAAACATGTAATGAAGTTGAGCAGATGTGCAATTGTGTATGACTAAATCCGTCAAACTCTTTCCACGTGACCAAGAAGTGAATCGAGGGGAAGGTTTTGACCAAATTTGTCTTTTTCCCTATAATATATTCGAATGCCGAATCATTTTGCATCTTTGACGTTATAGTATAAAACAAAAATATTAAAAAGTTAGTCAATCATATTAGTTATCGTGCTCTATAAAAGAGCCACTGAAACTGTAAGTGACGAGTGAAAAGTTAAAGCCAATGAAACTTGTAAGTGACAAATAAAAAGTTTAGACTGGTTCTGGTTGCTCATATTGATTTTTTTTAAGCTGGTATTTAGTTAAGATATTCTATGTTGGGTCTTTTAAATCGTTAATCTAAAGCTGTTACTGGTGAGGCTCCCATTCTATTCAGTTTTCTTGTTTGTTAGTTCTTGTATATGTGGAGTATCTTGTATTTGCTAGGCTTTAGTTGGTTCAAGAGCTTTTGAGTTAATGGTAGTTGTAGGATTTCTTGTAATTTTTGGCGGCTTAGTCGTTTTTGTGGTTTTAAATATATATTTTGCCTTTAAAAAAAGGTTTTAAAATACTGCAACTTATCTATGCTAATATATGAAATACTTATACATGATTTTTGAAAATGAAGAAGATGGTAAATAAGAAAAGAGTGTTGATACATGGACCTAATAAGAAGGTCTAAAAACAGACCTAATGCCACGTGACGTGTTGTGATTGGTGAATTGCAGGGGCCCACAATTTCATATATTCTCTTTCTTCACCTTAGCCTTTAATTGTGTCACGTGTTTCAATCCTGTGATTAGGTCTCTTTTTAGGCATACGAATTAAATCTTTCTATCATTTTTCATAAGAAAATACTTTAAAATTTAAATTTCTAGTATAGAGTAGTATGAACTAAAGTCAAACATTTAATATATGGTCACATAATAAACTATTGGGTGAGGTTACGAGTTCGATAATCGGGTTAATTCGGTCGAGTCATCGAGTCACATGTTCGATTATTCGGTCAATCTGCTCGAGTCATCAGCTCACGGGTTCGATCATCAAATCAACCCGATCGAGTCACCGAGCACAAGTTTGACCACCGGTTTAGCCCAGCCGAATCACCAAATTATCGATTTGACCACCGAACCAATGATCATATCATTTATTTTATGTCATCAAACGATTTTGTCGCTATGCGCAGTTAATTGTCAGTCCAATAAATATGAAAGAGCCCCCCCCCCCCCCCCCCTTAAATGGTAAGCGGTCTAATTACTGCTGAATAACATCATTAAAAACTAAAAGTTGAAGCTACTAAAATATGTAAGTAAGAATAAAAAGTTAACAATACTATAATTTATTCAATAACTAGGGTTGAAAGAGTTTAAATTATAAACAATTCAACTATACTTATTGAATAACATCATATTATTAGCAACTTACACAATTAACATACACATTACTTATAACATAAAAACAATTTTGTTCTATGACCTATGTGGGATAAAAAACACTTTTGTTATAAAATACGATAAACAGACACTTTAGTTACTGTTTTCTTAGTTATGCGAGTTATAGGTCACCTCCTTTAATACTGAAGCTTAACTATATATTCTTTTTATTTGAAACTTTATAATCGTATGTATGTAGCAGATTGTGTTTTTACCCTTTATTGATGAAAATTAACGTAACAAGAAGCGATTTAAAAAAAAACCTCAAGATCTAAGTCCAGCCGGGAAATCCTTACCCTAAAAAAACCAGATCAGTGAACACGTCGAGTGTGGGGGGAACATCATGGTTAGTCAAGCGGATTCTGTGCTAGAGGTTTTGTTGCTGGATTACAGACGCAAATGTACAACTACTGGATCCGCATACGATGCAAAGAGGCATAAATAATTGGGGGTTCGTAGAGTGTCGGAAGTTCGAGGTTCTAATAATTGACGTCGAAACGGTTCCGACACATAAAGCCTTCTGAAAGAAGCAAGAGAAATCATGAAAAAATATCCAAACCATTAATTAGACAATATCGTATTTTATGTTTCAGATTTTTATTTAAGTGTGTTTTTTTTTCTTTTTTTTTAGTGTTTCGGATTATAACTTTTATTTATTGAAATGAATTGTGTTTGTTTAATATGACAACATTACCCCCAAAATGACTAGTGGTAAATAACTAAATATCATGAGAGAGGAGTTTATTTTGCAATGTTTGTGGACGTCTTTACACCATCTTTCGTTTAGAGTTATTTTTTTTTGTGATATTTAAAAGCCAGATTTGCAATTTACCCAAACAACAAATAGAACTTGATGCTTGTTGCTACGCCATTTTACACTAAACAAATAAAATGCAAAATATAGTTTCTTAAAGAATTGTTACATAAATCTTATAGAAAAAACTTTTTAAATCTCGAATATAATATCATGGAATTAGTTTTGGAAGCGCAACATAATCACTATATAGCCAGGCACGGTTGATATTCGAGGTTCTTTCTGGTTGGTCGGTTCGAATAAGTTGAGCAAAACTTGATGTTCCATTGTACATAATACTGAACTGGAGTGGATTAAAAATGAACCGAAAACATTCGCTTCGGTCTAGTCAATCCGTTTTCTCGGTTCTTCCAATCCACGATCTATAATGATGGGCTCTGCCTCCATCTAATACAAGCTCATTTTTTTGGAAGTTTTGTTGTTACCAGGTCATGACTCTTGAGTCAATCGGTTTAACTCACGGTTCAACGGAACTTTTTGTTAAAAACTAGCTTCCGATCATACGACTGTCAACTCAAGTTTAAAACATTAGTTACCAACAGGGATCAGTATCAAGTCAAAGTCAGAACGCACAGAAAAAAACCCTCGGGCCAAATTATTAAAATATAAGTTGACAACTGGTATAATCTACAAGGGTAAGAAAGGTAATATTTTTATTACTTATTTTAATATTTGGAATGTTTAAGTTTATATTGCAGGTTTTGGATAATTGAAGGGCTATTTGTGACCACTTCGCAACCACCTTCCGAGCACGCATCACACCACTTTGAAGAAGTCCCCGAATCCTCATCCGATCAGGAAGTCGTCCCGACCCCTACGTCGAAGAAGTCACGAAAGAAGTCGGTGGAAAAAAAAATAAAGGAAAAGATCACGTCACCGAAGAAGAACCAAAACAAATGCGTGCGTTTTGAACTCAAGCCGAGGAAGAGCTTTTGGCCGAGACTTACATCCAAGTGTCCGAGGATCCAAAAGTCGGAGCGGATAAAAAAAGGCTTCTTTTTGGTATAAAGTGTGCAATGAGTACAACGCGGTCGGGAAAAAGAAGGGTTTTAAGGAGCGTATAAAAACATGATAACGGGCAAGTGGACTCCGATGAACCAAGCGATTAAGAAGTTTAATGATTTGGTGAACGAAATCGCGGTTCATAGTGGGGAGAGTGATGACAATTGGATGTCGAGGGTGTACCGGTTGTATGAGCAAGTCGTTGGGGGGGGGGGGGGAGTTTAAGCATCGGGATGCTTGGAACTTTTTGAAAAACAAACACAAGTGGAAAAACCCCGACTCTACTGTTGAAAGAAGAAGTCGTCTAATGGGCACCGACGAAGAACCAGAACACTTTGAAGATGATGCTTTGCCTCGACCACCAGGTATGCACCGAATTAACAAAAGTCAACGCACAAGTTCTAACTCGACCGCTAGCACCGGTTCTAACCCGGCCGCTTACACGGAATTTATGGCGGAGCAATACAAGTTGGACAGTGAAGCCAAATTGACCGTGCTTGCTTCCGAGAGCGAGGACCGAAGACGGTTGATCCAAGCTCAAAAGATTGCGGAAGACTTAAAGGTGCTACAAATTGACACAAGTGGGATGCATCCGGTCGACGCCGCAATCGTCGAGTCCCAAAAGGCACGAATCCGGGGCAACGTATCAACCACGTGACTAGTCGACGCTCGAATAATAATGTTTTTTTTTAGTTTTATGTCTTTTGGTTTCATGTTTTTAAATTTTATGTTTTTTATTTTTTTTATTTTTTTTATGTAATATTTTTTTTAATTTGAATGAATTTTATTTTAATTTTTAAAATGTTTATTATTATTTACTTAAAAAAAATTCCCACGGCACTATTTTTTCAACGGCTCAGGGATACCAGTGAAAACTGGTGCCGTGTGAAAAACTGGTGCCATGGGAAAAAAACTGACGTGACGGCACTTTTTAGACCATGGCACCAAGCCATGTCTTACAGATTCCCTGTGCTCTCAAAACTACATATAAAGGTTTATTGGGTAAAACAGAATATATATATATTATAGACTTATAATATTGGAGTAAATGTGTAAACTGTAAACCATAGACAACTATGCAAATCTTTGAAATCTCTCAAAGTGACGTTTATGAAATACTTAAATACTGGATCATTTTGTATGTTATAGAGCCTATTTTATCCTTAATGTTACCAAATAAAACAAAACTATTATGAAACAAATTTTATCCTTAATTTTAAAATGGAAGGTGGATATTGCTTCATTTTTAAAAAAATTAATATACACCATTAAATGTGATTTAAATAGATGGTGGATATTGCTTCATACAGGACAAAAGTTCCCTAAGGAACATGCATCCAAAAAAGAAAAAATGAATCAATATCCACCATCCATTTAAATCACATTTAATGGTTTATATTAATTTTTTAAAATTTAATTAAAAAACACACTTTCATCTTATTTCTTAAAAATTAAATATCTCCCAAACCGTTAATCGTTATGAAAAAATAATTATATCGTCACGACGGAAATTAAATTATCTTTTTATAGATATGCACTTCTATATACTTTCGGCGATTTTTAAAAAAAATCGTAAAAACATCACATGTGATTCTCGAAAAATTACATGTGATTCTCGAAAACTCATGTTTGATTTATTATTTTAAAAATCACATTTGAATTTATAAGGTCACATGCGATTTGTGAAAATCACGTGTATTTTTTGACGAGATTTTTCAACATTGTAAAATCATTAAAAGTATATGAAAATAACCGTATATTAAACGACAAAAATATTTTCGTTATTACTTTAATATCACATGTAATTTATGTGAATTACATTAAAATGTTTGAATCACATGTAATTCTGTCAATATATTAAAATGTTTGTTGCCATTAATATAAAATATGTTCATTTTACCCGGGTGGAGTCCCCTTTACCCAAAAAATATGTGTAAAACAAATTGTCTTCTGAATTACATGTGATTCGGTGATAATTACATATGATTTTTCTTGCATTACATGTGATTCAAGCATTCCGAAACCGTAACTTTTTCTAACAAACCCACATTAGATGAATCACATGTGATTTTTTTAATCACGTATTATTTGTTTTCATTTATGTAAAATATATAAAACAAATTGGCTTCTAAATTACATGTGATTTTGTTTGAATCACATGTAATTCTGCTTGAATTGCATGTGATTCGGTGATAATTACATATGATTTTGCTTGCATTACATGTGATTCAAGCATTCCGAAACCTTAACTTTTTCTAACAAACCCACTTTAGATGAATCACATGTGATTTTTTTAATTTATCTGTTTTTATTTATGTAAAGTATATAAAACAAATTGGCTTCTAAATTATATGTGATTTTGTTTGAATCACATGTAATTCTGCTTGAATTGCTGTGATTCTGTGATAATTACATATGATTTTGCTTGCATTACATGTGATTCAAGCATTCTGAAACCTTAACTTCTTCTAACAAACCCACTTTAAATGAATCACATGTGATTTTTTTAATCACACGTAATCTTGTTAAAATATTAAATTGTTTGCTTGAATTACATGTAATTCGATGATAATTAAATGTGATTTACTTGCATTGAATCACATGTACTTCGATGATAATTACATGTGATTTTGCTTGCATTACATGTGATTCAAACATTTCGAAACGTTAACTTCTTCTAACAAACCCACTTTAGATGAATCACATGTGATTTTGTTTGAATCACGTGTAATTCTGTCAATATATAAAAATGTTTTGTTGTCATTATATCCTTAATAAAAGAGGGGAAGTTCGTTTCCCAATAAACAGTACCCTCCTCTCACACAATACACAATAAAAAAATCTCCCCTCTCACAATATGAGCAGTACCCTCCTCTCACTCCTCTCACACAATACACAATAAAAAATCCTCCCCTCTCAAAACTCTATCATCTCAGCCACAAACTCTTCTTCTTCCACTGTAGATTGTTATAAAAAAAATCCAATTGAAACACGTTGGCCAATTACTTACCTTGAAAGATGACCGTGGTCGTTTATTGGTTGATTAAACGGTTTACGGGGTTAAAAGTTGGCCTCAAGCGTTGATTGGTCATTCTCGTTTTCCGTTTTGGGTTGGTAGTAGGTAGAAGGTGATCTTGCGGTTGAGATTAGCTAAATAAGTTATTGGTGAAAACGGGCCTCATCTAGGATGCCCCGTGTCTTATATTGTAGCATGCATATTATATCCAAAGTTTCTCACACTTTTTGATCTAGAGTTGGAGTAAGCCAGATAGATCTAGAAATATGTAGATCTTGAAAAATCATTGAGGGCCTTTGCGTCTTTTGTTTGATTGCGTTCGTTGGAAAGATGATCTTAAAATATGTGGATCTTGAAATAAGATGGAGGTAATCTGTTTTGTTACCTTGACTTTCGTTTTTGTTTTGTCAGGTTTTGCTCTCAATGCGTTTGATTCATGTTTTGGGTTAATTTTCAGGTATGTGTTTCGTTTTCATTATTGTTATCAGGTTTTTATTGCCATGTCGTTGCGAGTAGATTAATTAATGTTATATATGTTTTTAGGCAAACTGTCGTTTATATTTAAGGGCACTTGGTTTTAGATAACATGTTGTAGCTTTCTTCGATGCCGTTGACCCCTTCGTTGCCGCCAATCATGGTGCGTGGCGTTGGTGGCCGACTGGCGACGTTGGTGAGGTTACTTTGGCAGGAGGGTACTGCTCATATTGTGAGAGGGGAGAATTTTTTATTGTGTATTGTGTCGGAGGAGGGTACTGGTCATTGGGAAATGAAATTCCCCTTCTTTTATTAAAGATATAATAACCTGTCGGTCAGCTTGCTCCCATCGTGCGGTATCTTTGAACAGGATTAGGTGTACGGGAGTGGACCGATTAATTATGCTTCCCACCGGTTACATTTGATTGATTAATAAAAAAAGGCGGCCGTCGGTTGCTACTGTCCGACAATCTTTATGTGACGTTGTGATGAGTAATAGTATGCTTCTGTAATTATGTCGGGCTGTGATGAGTTTAAACGGTCGTGGGTAAAGACAAGATAGCCCGGATCTTGGCGGGGCGACCTTTGAAGGTTGCAGCCATGCCGGGTTATGATTCTTTTTCCCAACAAAACGCCTTATCTGAGCCTATGGTAAAACCCGCAAAAAAAGGGTGCGTAGTTCGAGAATACCGGGAAAAAAATAACTGATACCCGACTATATTGAATTCGTTTCATGGGAACAAATGGTGTATGCACTATTATTACGGTTGTTGCTGGGCTTTTGATTGTTTGACACCATTAGAACCTGTCGCTTGGCGTGGCAGGTCTTTACATTTGCAGCCGCGACGGGTTGTAGAATTCCTTCTTGATTGTATGAAGACATATCGTGTATGCCTCAATAAACCTTAAAATCTTAAATTGTAGCTTATGATTGATAACCTGAAAAGCTGGTAGGATAAACGCCAGTGTTGAGGGTTTTCATTTATACGGCCTGTGGCATATAAACTAGGCCTGCAAAAGGTTTTCATTGTTGGGGATTCTATTTGTCGTAAAGGTTGGAAGTATTCAGTTTGAACAACCATTAAATTGGCCAGTTTGAGAAAATGGGCTCAGAAAGCGGCTGGTTGTTCGTTTGTTTGCATTACTGCTGACTTTTTAAATGTTCATTGGCGGCGTAAGCTTTGTAAGCTTGCCTACGTGGTTGTCGTATCCTCTTTTTTGTCTGGTTCTTATCTAATTAATATACACCTACCATGGTGGAAAGTTACTTTCCGTTTATTGTTGGCAATGATGATACTATTCGTTTTCAGCGCTAATACTTCTGAAAGTACAATGAGTAGTTGGACCGTGATGAGTGCCGCCCAACCGTATCTTGGCAGGGCATCACTATATCGTGCTTGCAGCCACGGGCGGGTCAGGTGCCCTTTTCTCGGGTTCAAAGCTCGCAAATCTGAGCCAATAGTTAGAAGTTGCAGCGAGCTTAGTCGCTCAAAAGGCACATTATGGGTGCGTTCGCATGATGATCTCATTTTTTAAGTGATATGCAAATTTTAGATTTCAGTTGTTTCAGCCAGCGGTTGCTTTATATTTGGTAAGTTTATGGTTTTCACTATGCTCTAACCATGTGTTGTGTAACAGGAAGAGTATGAAAAAGGATATGATATCAGGTCTTTGCATTGTGCAGATGACTTTCGCACATGTTGCATCAAGGTTAGTAATTTCCCGATGTTAAATATTTCATTTATTGAGCTTTATGCTAGCCTTGAAATTTGGCCAGCTTTATTTGGTCAAAGCTTTAAACTAATAAAAAATTAATCTCTTTGGCATGGCCGAAAATTAAGAAAAAAAATCCAACTTTGATATAAAAGAAAAATGTGTAATACCAGTGCTTTATAATTCTTTGCTTTCTTTGGTACATGTAATTAACAGATACAAGAAACTTACGCGCTTTATATACTACTAACCTTTAATAAGTTAAATGATCTCTTCGGTACGCTAAAAAAATAGGCACACAAATACGTCTTGGATATAAAAGGAAAAAGTGCAATACAAGTTATTTGTAATTCCTTTTTTAATTTCAGAAACTAATACGTACAAACTACTTATGAATTCTGTCAGTAATGATTGTGTGCCTGCACGCGTCCTTTATATGATCGTATGAAAAAAACTCCCTTAGATAATATTCAAGAAAAAAAGTCATAGCTTTTGCCCCGTTTCCCAACCTGTCGGGTCATCTTATGTTTGTTAGTTTCTAAACGTTACGGGATGTGTCAAGTCTGGGTTTGAAAACACTGTCGGGTTGGCAGCTTAAGGATAGTCTGCTGATTCATAGCGTTAAATCATAACGACTATAACGTTTTCTTTTTTGAAATAATCTTAGAGTTTTACCTAATTTTTAAAAAAATGGCTTTTGGCTTTCCGAGATGGTTCATGTTACTTTGGAATTTTCGGGTCATCACGTTCGATAGTCTTTATCTATTTAGCTCGAGCTTAGTTTTTGTTATATTCCTCTTTAAACATATGGAATAATGCAAACGGTGATGTTATACAAGTATTCATATTTTGCAACATTTTTAAACCACCTTTCCATGTTTCCTTTGAGAAACAGGAAACGCAGGTTGCACGCGAGCATGCATCAGTAGATGGCAATGATTTTGGAAAACGATTACAGTTATTAGAATGGTTGCAGGACATGCAACTATTGTAGGCTGCAGAGCTCACACCAGTAGATGGAACGGGACACAGTGCTTCTGCACAAAATGCGACGGCGTGCTTTTTCCACCAACGGTAGAACATCTCGCCTTTATAAACTTCTGAAGGCTTTTATTATCTGCGCTTTTAGTTACCGATACATGTTGATTTCAATGACAGAAACAAGACATACATTATTGAGTTTACATATGTATCATACTAATTTTGTTTGCAAGGTACGTCAATAATTTTTTTATTGTCCGTTGCTTTTCAATCATTATGTAGTCTTTCATCACTTATTTGACAAGTTCATAATTATTGAGATTATTGTTTTTAACTTTTCAATGTTATTTGCTTTATTGTTTCATGGAGGGAGTACTCAATCTAGAAAAACTAAGCTTGATGAGGGGGAGCATCATAATTTGGCTATATTAGATACGTGGAAAACTGATAAAAAGGGAAAAAAAAGAGGAGATGATTATGCCTCTAACACTTGAGCGGGCCTAACAAGAGGCTATAAAAGGTGAACCTAAATCATACACAATGTTGATCAGTGGTGGTGTTTTAGTTCTTGATAGCCACAATGATGCTGATGAATATGTAAAGAACGCGTGTATGGATAAATTCTCAGTTTTATCACGGGGGAAAGTGGAGTTGTCGAAGGATGCATCAGTCAAGATCTCTCATGAAAAAAGGTATGGTTTAACCAAAAGGGACATGAAGGTGATGCCCGTATGACCTTTTGCGTTTAGAATATCTGCTTTTGCGTATAGATTTGTTTACTGATGCTACTATCATGATCAAAAGCGATATGGCAGGGGGGTCAAAGGATAAGAATTCAGGAGCATCGAAACATGATGTTGTCGGTAATGACACGGGACCAAGGCTCTTTCACGGGCTGTTGTCGACTGCTGTTATTCTGGATCAACGTCGGAGCCGAAAAGTACGCAAACAATTCACCGGACCAAGCGCCCGCGGCGGAGCGCGGGCAAAAGCCCTAGTTTATATAAAATATAGGAAGTAAACTGGCTTCTGAATTACATGTGATTTTGTTTTGATCACATGTAATTTTACTTGAATTACATGTGATTCTCTATGTATTTTTATATGTGATTCATGTAAAATATATAAAGCAAATTTGCTTTTGAATTAGTTATAAGTTTATTTTAATCACATGTAATTCTGCTTAAATTACATGTGATTTAATGATAATTACATGTGATTGATCCGAATAACAAGTTACTTATACTAAATTCAAAATCATAATTTTCGCCAAACCGTAAGTAATTTTTTCAAACATTTGTGATTTGTGTCAAATGACATGATTTTTACCAAATCACATGTGATTTGTGATAAAAAAAATTAATGATACGTACTTCTATATACTTTCGACGATTTTTTTTTAATTTTCGCACTCACGAATCACATGTGATTTATTACTTTATAAAGCACACGTGAATTTGTAAAATTATTTACAATTTAAGGAATTCTAAAATCACACGTGATTTGTTACTTTAATATCACATGTAAATTTATGACATCACATGCGATACATGGAATCACACGTGCATTTTAGAAATAGAAAACACAATTGATTTTACAAATTACTAGTGATTTCACAAATTATGTGTAATTTTTTTGACGTAAACTTAAAAAAAAAATCATCAAAACTATATGAAAAAGCTAGTGGCGTAACTTGTTACATGTTTACATTCGACTATGTAAATAATTACACTAATAAATAATAATAAAACTTATTTATTTATTCTGTAAAACAATTTATTTATTTTTAAAAAAAATCACAAGTAATTTTTCCGAATCACATGTGATTTTTATAGTCAGTAAATTTACGTTTCGTCAGAATTTTATGATAAAAAGGGAATTTAATGACGAAAACGTAAATTTACTGACGAAAACAAAAATTTTCTGACGAAAACGTAAATTTACTGAACGTAAATTTACTGACGAAAACGTAAATTTACTGACGAAAACGAAAATTTTCTGTCGAAAACGTAAATTTACTGACTAAAACGTAAATATACTGACGAAAACGTAAATTTACTGACGAAAACGTAAATTTTTTGACGAAGACGTAAATTTTTTGAGGAAAACGTAAATTTTCTGACAAATACGTAAATTTACTGACGAAAACGTAAATTTTCTGACGAAAACGTAAATTTACTGACGAAAACGTAAATTTACTGACGAAAACGTAAATTTTCTGACGAAAACGTAAAATTACTGACGAAAACGTAAATTTTCTGACGAATACGTAAATTTACTGACGAAAACGTAAATTTACTAACGAATACATAAATTTACTGACGAAAACGTAAATTTACTGACGAAAATTTACGTAATTATGTAAAAAAAGAAACTAACCTTTTTGGTGGAATGGGTTGAAATTGCCACCTCTAGTAATTATGTAAAAAAAGAAAAAGGGTAATATCGTCATTTTAGGGTCATATTGGTAAAGTCAATAATCAATTTGAAAGTTCATTGGTAATGTCTAGCGATTAAATTGTAAGTGTTTAAAGTCGGTATATTTTGATAAGTACGATGGTATTGTATAGTTTTTACCCGTCAAAAATCGCAATAATAAAAAATCGTCAAAAATATATCAGAGTGCCTGTCTACTGAAAGATAAGAATTTTTTCGTCGCAATGGTGTATTTTTCGTAATCTGACGATTTATCGTTTGAAAGATATGGTGTTTTTAAGAAAAAGGTGAAAAATAAGTTTTTATTTTTTGATAGAAAAGCTAATGGTTGAGATTGATTTCTTTCTTCTTTTATTGGTTCATGTTTTATGTAAAACTCACATCTGTCATGCGATCATACCCATAAAAAATAAAAATAAAAATGTTTGAAGGAACATAAAAAGTTAGCCAATCATATAAGTTGTCCCATAATACGGAGAAGCCACTAAAATTGTAAGTGACAAATAAACAATTTGACAAATAAAAAGTTAATATACTATACACGTTATCCGGTACAACAAGAAGTGCCACTTAAATCGTAAGTGGCATTCCAGTTCATGCCGAGTAACATTATATTACTATCAACTTGCATAACAAACATACACCTCACTATATAAGCCAAAAACAAATATCTTGTATGACCAATGTGGGATAGAAAACAACTTTTGTTACAAATGAGGATAAACACACATTTAAGATATTGTTTTTCTTAATTATGCAAGTTATGTGTCGACGTACGGTCGGTATTCGGCCCGGCCCAACAGGCCCGCGACCCACACACACCTAACTTATCCTTCAAGAAACCCTAAGCATATATAAACAAGGGTAGGGGTCTCATTATAATCAGGTTCTCTCTCTTAACCACACCTCATATACAACATGTCGATCAAATACTAACTTGACCGTCGGAGGTGGACCCCGGGGCTCCGGCCTCGGGTCCACGTCTAACCGGTTCTTCTTTGTTTGCAGCATTACTCCTGACCCGGGAAGATGATTAACGGCCTGGGAGAGTCGTCAGACCGGCCCAACCAAACTATGCTCCAACAAGTTGGCGCCATCCGTGGGACCCTGTCTAAACTAGGCTTCGTGGTCTCATACTACCGAAAAGCAAAGATTCATACGAAAATTGGTAACATCGAACCTTTCTGCTCTTGTTTTTCATGCATCGTTGTGCTTTTTATTGTCGTGACACATGCGCATATATCTCTGTTCTATTTACATCACACCTGATGACTTGATTAGATGTGTCACGATATTCGTATAACTGTTATTCCTTTTGAATGCCATGCGCATATACTCTTGTAGCTATATTAATAAATATTATTAAATAATGATACATGCAACCTTTATGATCACATCTTAAAAGAAAGATCATTAACGATTTCGTACAACTTCGGATCGTTGTGCTAAATGTATACGAAAATTGACTAATAGTCAGTCATGTTGTGAAGAAGTCATTATTTACATGCATGAATATAACTTATTTTTTAAACTAGTACACACAATGAACCTCGTATAATGTGTACAATTTAAGATTTGTGTGGATCTTTTATATGGGTAAAGATATTGCATCTACCATTTAATTGATCAATAAAAGATGTACATGTCATATTCTTAGCTGAGGCATAATACGAGGGTTGACATACTTTTTTCGCAAGATCGTTGAGCCAATATTTCTTTTTCAAAAAGAGAGTATTTTTTTTAGTCAATGACAAACAGTGTCAATTTCTAAATCACTAAAAGATTTACTAAAATTTTAAAATCGATAAAGATATTATTTTATCTTTTATTTACAATTATCACTTATTTGCATATTTATCTTTTATTTATAAATTATGTTTCTGCGTGGGCATATTTATATTTTATCCCGGTCAAGGCATGTCGAACCGCGCTCGTCCGCATGTTCCAGAATATTTTATTTTTTAACTACGGTTGCGGGCCACGTTTTTTTTGCGTTAGTCCGTACGTCTGAATATATCGTCTATATTTATAAAATATTACGTGATCTTTTTAATTTATATAAAGATATTTTTCAATATCTTATTCTTAAATAGGTAACAAGATATTGCCTATATTTTTTCATTAATAAAAGATATTACGTATATCTCTTAACTTATTAGTACGATCTTATGTATATCATTTGGCTTTCTACGGATTTCTTGTATTACGATAAATGTTCGCATATTTTAACACATATCTAGATAAATATTTGCATGTCTAGTATTGAGTGATTGTTTATGTTACTTATATCCGCGCTACTCCGTACATTCGGACATCTTTAGCCTACGGTCATACATGTACTTATCGTTCCCATGCGGAATAAGAGGATTAAGTTGAACCTACTAATTAAACTTGACGTGTAAGAGGGTTGCAAACCCAACGACCACGGATCATGTATCCTTGTTAGACACCTTGCTACCAAGACGTTGTAGTAAGTTACGCAAACCACATGACTTATAATGGACTTGCAAAAGACACACTGTGCACGTCTAACAACATTTTGTCAAAACTTTGACCATCCTTATGGTAGTAGCGGTATGTCGCACGTAATGGCATAGCTCATCCAATAAGTTAGTTAAGATACGTCTTATACTATGTGACAATTCGCGGTTATCGCACGACCCATCCGCGTTGGTTCGCACGTTCAAACCAAATTTCTATCTTTAGTACGCGGCTATGGTACGTCCACTCGCGCTGGTCTACGTGATCATAATTTTTAGAATACTTGATTAAGTTTAATACTACTAATCGAGTGTAGCACCATTAAACTTGGGGGGGGGCTACTAGGGTATAATAATACCACTATTTATGTGCACGTCACAATAATATCTTTGGATATATTCCTTTGCCGCAGAAGTCCGCCTTCTGCCGGTTTATTCCTTTGCAATGGAATTATCTCTTCCATTGGCTCATTCCTTCACCGTGGAAGTACTCCTTCCGCGCGCTTATTATTTTCGCCGTGGAAGTATCTCTTCCACGTGCTTATTATCTTCGCCGTGAAAGTATTCTTCCACGTGCTCGTTATCTTCGCCGTGGAAGTATTCTTCCACGTGCTTCTTATTCATGCGCCGTGGAAGTATCCCTTCCACATGCTTATTATCTTCGTCGTGGAAGTATCTCTTCCACGTGCTTATTATCTTCGCCGTGGAAGTATCTCTTCCACATGCTTATTATCTTCGTCGTGGAAGTATCTCTTCCACGTGCTCGTTATCTTCGTCGTGGAAGTATTCTTCCACGTGCTTCTTATCTTCGCCGTGGAAGTATCTCTTCCACGTGCTTATTATTTTCTCCGTGGAAGTATCTCTTCCATGTGCTTATTATCTTCGTCGTGGAAGTATTCTTCTACGTGCTTGTTATCTTCGCCGTGGAAGTATTCTTCCACGTGCTTCTTATCTTCGCCGTAGAAGTATCTCTTCCACTTGCTTATTATCTTCGCCGTGAAAGTATCTCTTCCACGTGCTCGTTATCTTCGCCGTGGAAGTATTCTTCCACGTGCTTCTTATCTTCGCCGTGGAAGTATCTCTTCCACGTGCTTATTATTTTCGCCGTGGAAGTATCTCTTCCACGTGCTTCTTATCTTCGTCGTGGAAGTATTCTTCCACGTACTCGTTATCTTCGCCGTGGAAGTATTCTTCCACGTGCTTCTTATTCATGCGCCGTGGAAGTATCCCTTCCACGTGCTTATTATCTTCGCCGTGGAAGTATCTTTTCCACGTGCTTATTATCTTCGTCGTGGAAGTATCTCTTCCACGTGCTTATTATCTTCGCCGTGGAAGTATCTCTTCCACGTGCTCGTTATTTTCGCCGTGGAAGTATTCTTCCACGTGCTTCTTATCTTCGCCGTGGAAGTATCTCTTCCACGTGCTTATTATTTTCGCCGTGGAAGTTTCTCTTCCACGTGCTTATTATCTTCGCCGTGGAAGTATTCTTCCACGTGCTTGTTATCTTCGCCGTGGAAGTATTCTTCCACGTGCTTCTTATCTTCGCCGTGGAAGTATCTCTTCCACTTGCTTATTATGTTCACCGTGGAAGTATCTCTTCCACGTGCTTGTTATCTTCGTCGTGGAAGTATTCTTCCACGTGCTTGTTATCTTCGTCGTGGAAGCATTCTTCCACGTGCTTCTTATCTTCGCCGTGGAAGTATCTCTTCCACTTGCTTATTATTTTCGCCGTGGAAGTATCTCTTCCACGTGCTTATTATCTTCGCCGTGGAAATATCTCTTCCACGTGCTTATTATTTTCGCCGTGGAAGTATCTCTTCCACGTGCTTATTATCTTCGCCGTGGAAGTATCTCTTCCACGTGCTTATTATCTTCGCCGTGGAAGTGCCTCTTCCACGTGCTTATTATCTTCGTTGTGGAAGTATTCTTCCACGTGCTTCTTATCTTCACCGTGGAAGTATCTCTTCCACGTGCTCATTATTTTCGCCGTGGAAGTATTCTTCCACGACGCATCGTTATCTTTTGTCGTGGAAGTATTCTTCCACGGCGCATCGTTATATTTTGTCGTGGAAGTACGCCTTCCATTGGCTCATTCTGCCATAGAAGTATGTCTTTTGTTGGTTCATATCTTTGTTACGGAAGTACGTCTTGCGTGACGAATTACTTTGCCCGGCCATGGAGTGATTTTTCCAAAGTTTATATTGTTTGGCCTTAATTAGACGGAGCCTGATCAACTACGTTTGGATCAGGAAAAACCGCAATAAATTTTGGCATTCATTATCAGATATCGTGGCCGCAAGACGTATGTAATATCCGCGTTACTTCGCCACAGAGGTACGTCTTCTGTTTTCCTTAAGACGAATGAAATATTCGCATTATGTTGCATCATCAGTGGGTACAAGAAGTACGCCTTCAAAATATTCACAATGCAACATACGGGTTCTACTTCCACCTTCATAAAAACTTCTTGTCATCCTCACGTTAGTGATGAACAAGAATTAAACCTTGCCAAATGCCAGTGTTACCCCGACTATAGAACACGTTTTTCTTCTTACGGGGTCCTGACCGTCTAATAACGGGAAACCAAGCATTCGAGCATAAACACCCGTCTTACGTATACATGTTTTCCTATTTATTTCGACGTGGATATGCTTACAGGTAGCGGATATGGTGTAAAGTCTAGTAACCTCGGTGACAACCTCGCATACTAGACTGGGGGGACATGATGGCGTATAGTGGCTATGCTCACTATTCGCAATCCCAACCCATCATCTTTTTGCTAAAGGAAGCCCATTACGAGTGGAGCCATATGTTACGGACGATCCACGAGGATGTCCTAGCAGCAAGCCGCACGCGGTTGTTTAGTGAGCATGATACACGAATGAGTCTAGCATAACATGATCATGGACCATATCATACTAGACTGGGGGACATGTCGACGTACAGTCGGTATTCGGCCCGGCCCAACAGGCCCGCGACCCACACACACCTAACTTATCCTTCAAGAAACCCTAAGCCTATATAAACAGGGGTAGGGATCTCATTATAATCAGGTTCTCTCTCTTATCCACACCTCATATACAACATGTCGATCAAATACTAACTTGACCGTCGGAGGTGGAACCCGGAGCTCCGGCCTCGGATCCACGTCTAACCGGTTCTTCTTTGTTTGCAGCATTACTCTGGACCCGGAAAGACGATTAACAACCTGGGAGAGTCGTCAGACCGGCCCAACCAAACTATGCTCCAACATTATGGATTACCTCCTTTAATACTCAAACTTAACTATCGTTTTAATTTCAAACTTTATAATTGTATGTATCAAGTGTTTGTGTTTTTATCCTTTAATGATGAAAAATAACATAACATGAAGCGGTTTAAAGAAAGAACTGAGACAATACTGACTGTCTAAAGACAAGGCATTTCTCCATTATTATGGTTCACGTGAGTAATTCGTCAACTGGTATGTGAATTTGTTAGTGATTTTTTATATACAAATAAGTGAGTGAACTTCACCGGATGTTGTTTCATGTTGACGGATGTTAATGTCAAAAAAATTTATCGGCATCACGAGGAAAACCAAGGGTTTCCGGAGATGTTAGAAAGCCTTGATTGTACAAATTGAAGTGATTTCATTGTCCGTGCGCATCAAAACCTTCGAGCCTATTTGGTCGACCGCTTATCTCGTAATATTCAATTTTAACTTCAATTGTAATACTTTTAGGCCTCATTTGTTTTTCCAGAGGTTTTACCTCTTCATTTGCAAATCACGTATGCAGAAGAAGAGGTGCATCAAATATCTTTATCTACACGAAAAAACTCGTTTGTTTTATATACTATTGAAGTACTTCTTTTCCACTTTTTATCTATGCACCTTTTTCACTAGTGTTTTTTTTACGTTTTTCACTACTTTTACGTTTTTTTAAGTAATTTTACGTTTTCGATATTAAATTTACGTTTTTGTTAGTAATCTTACGTTGTCATCAATAATTTTACGCATTCGTCAGTAGTTTTACGTTTTCATCAGTAAATTTACGTTTTCATCAGTAATTTTACGTTTTCATCAGTACTTTCACGTTTTGTCATAAAACTTCAGTATTTTTATGTTTTCGTCAGTAAATTTATGTTTTCGCCAGTAATTTTACGTTTTCGTCATAAATCTAAGTTTTCGTCATAAAATTTACGTTTTCGTTAGTGAATTTATGTTTTCAGCATTAATTTTACGTTTTGTCAGTAATTTAACGTTTTCGTCAGTAAATTTACGTTTTCGAAAGTAAATTTACGTTTTTGTCAGAAAATTTACGTTTTCGTCATAGAATTTAAGTTTTTGTCAGAAAATTTACGTTTTCGTCATAAAATTTACGGTTTCGTCAAAATATTTACGTTTTCGTCAGTAAATTTACGTTTTCGCCAAAAAATTTACCTTTTCGCCTCTAAATTTATGTTTTCATCAGAAAATTTACATCTTTGTCAATAATTTTACGTTTTCGTCAAAGAAATTACGTTTTTGTCAGTAAATTTACGTTTTCGTCAGGAATTTATTTTTTACGAAAACGTAAATTTACTGACGTAAACTTAATTTTTTTTATGAAAACGGACAAAACCCGAAAAACGCAAAATATATGATAAATGTATCCGGTTCATCAAAATATGTTTATAGTATTATGGTCCAAAAAATTTTGTGCATCCATCGATTTTTAGTCCTCGTTCCATCTCTAATGACTAAATACCGAGTTTGAGTGAATTTTTTTTTTTGAACAGCGGAATTTTATAAAAACTAGCAAAAGCTAGAAAAAGAGATTACATAGAAACAATGCTAGCTACGGGGTTTTGCAACCAACCAACCCTATTACATTTAAACTTAGGGTCCGTTTGGTTCGTTGAAAATTTATGGTGTAATTGTAATTTATTAAATGAATGGTAACTTGAATGAATTGTAATTGGAATTGTTGAAATCCGTTCATGTGTTTGGTTGGTAATGTAATGTAATTCGGTACAAATTTTCATTTAAACACTTCCATTTGCTTTTTATAAAAATTGTAAATTTACATTTTACAAAATTACTCATTATATTTGTGATATTTTTCATGGCCATATATGTTAGTAATATATGATAAAAGTATCTAAATCGAATTAAATATGATAACGAACATGCCGTAGAAAGGTTACATATTGTTACGGAAACATAAAATGAGAATTTCTAAGACTCGAAGTACATAATTAGGGTTAGTTTTGTAAATGTGCATAGATTCTATTGTAATTTTATACTTTCCATCAACAAATCAATGTAATTGAGATTACACTAAAAAGGTGGGCCCTATGTAATTTGTAAGATTACATTTCCACCAATTAATGAACCAAACAATTTATGTAATTGTAATCCAAATTACATTACATCCAATTACAACGAATTAGGTGAACCAAACACCCCCTTAAGATTTCTAGATGAAATCCATAGAAACGATTGAGAAACAATCGTGTCCCAAAGCAAAGCTTTTCTTGGAGGAGGGTAAATGAGTTTTATTCCACTTTTCCTTTTAGCCTTATTAAATATTTAAATGGTAAATCATTTTGTATGTTAGCATCATGGAACAACCACTAAAATTGTAAATGACGAATAAACTGTTTGACGACTAAAAGTTAATAAACTGTTTGAGGAAAAACATCATATTACTAATACTACCAATTTATACAACCAACATACCACCTTACCATATAAGCCGACCACAATTTTCTTCTATGACCTATATGGGATAAAAAACACTTTGAATTCTTTATTTTTCAAAATTTTCTAACGTGTTTGTTTGCAATAGTTTTAGAACTTAGAAAGTATCGATATATAAATGTCAACAATCAGGGCCGGCTCATTGATTTGAGTGGCCCGGTGCGATACTACCAATGAGGCCCCATAAATTACGGAAAGCATAACTATCGTTCGAAATAAAAAGTTCATTGATACTATGAAAATAGTTTTTGGTGGAAAAGCTGAATTCTACTCAAAAAAGCTACATAGATATTCATATTGTTACTAAATCAAAAAGAGAGGTTTACTTCCCAAAAGAAGATTCAAACGTACTTCATTTCTTGAACAGTGTCATTCTTCTAACATTTTTAGCAGCAAAGTTGTCGATCAAGAGTTCATAATCAACGCTTTCTAATATATCATTCTCAATAGCTATCAACGCCTATCCATTAAGTCTCTCTTGTGACATTTTAGACCTCAAGTAAGACTTCAACAATTTTAATTTTGAGAAGCTTCTTTCTGAAGATGCCACAGTCACTGGAATCGTCAATAATACTCTATATGCAATTATTGCATTAGGAAAACAATAAATCTCTTTCAAATGTCTTAGAACTTCAGTTGGACCAAGACTTTCATTAGGCAAAAAATTCTTTAACTACCTTAATTCTACATATAGCTCATTTGCATCAATATCAAATCTATCATTATTCTTTCATGAATCTTCAAGATGAGTGCAACAAGACTTAAGATCATTGTCGTCATAGGACTTCAGCTTGTCCCGAAGTAAACAAAAAACCAAAAATGTTCTCATATTCTTGGTATTGTTCAAACTTTGTTGTAAGTGAATTAATTGCTTGGTCAACAATGTACAAGAAACAATTTACCTTGAATGACTCCTCCGCGAATAGCAAAACATCTTGACTAACTGAATTATCATCAAAATGTTTCTTCTTGTGAATTACACGCTTTTGAGTGAAGACTGGATCTATGTCCATTTCAATGGCAATTTGCTTAGCCTCTTCAATCGATTTAGAATACACTGTTTCTCTATAATCCTTAAAAAAAGAAATAAGTCCTTTCACTTCTTTGATTGCAACATCGATAAGCATATCCTAAGACTGAAACCTTTTGCTTACCAAATTTTACAGTGTACAAGATGTCGAACCAGATGACTATCGATACTATGAACTTAAAATCACCAAGCTCATTTTCTACTAGAGAGTTAGCTGTACTTTGGATTAAGGTATCATTATCATATTTTGCAACTTGAGATAAAGCTTCACATACCTCTAACATCTGCAATCTGATAGCTTTAACACTTTCTACACGGCTTTCCCATCGAGTAGTTGACAATGATTTAAGAGTCATCCTTTTAACATGATCTTTCAAAATCTGCCATCTTTTACTAGAATTGGAAAATATCGTGTAAATACGTTGTATGGTACCAAAGAAATTTATAGCTTTGTCACAAGTATTAGCCATGTCAGACAATGTAAGATTCAGACTATGACAGCCACATGGAGTATAAAATGCTCTAGGATTTATATCAAGAAATTTCTTTTGTACTCCCCGATGTTTTCCTTTCATGTTTGATCCATTGTCATAGCCTTGACCACGAATATCATCAATATCCAGACCAAGAGACTTCAACTCATCGTGTGTAACATCAAAAAGTACTTGACCAGTCGTATCATCAACACATAGAAATCCTAAGAATGCTTATTCAACACTAACACATGTGGATGTCACGTTTACGTATCAAAGTAGCAAAGACATTTGTTCCTGGTGACTAACGTCAGGTGTACAATCAAGTATAACAGAGAAATATGTTGCTTGTTTGACCTTTTTGATGATTTATAATTTGATTTCACGCGCAAGTAAAAGTATTACCTCATTTTGGATGGTATGCCCAAGATAATGAGTATGTATTTCATCACTCGTGATACGTCGCACATGCTCCTTAATAATCGGGTCAAACTCCGCCAAATTTCAATCAAACCTAGAAAGTTCCCATTGTTGGTTTGGTACAATCCTTCCTTTGATCCACGAAATGCAAAATTATGTTTAGCGAGAAATTTCACAATGTCGATGATTCTTAAAAGAACTTTTATCCAATGCTCTCTTTCTTTTTCGAATTGCTCTGCAGCAACTTTATCAATTGTTTCATTTTTTTGCACTCTTCGACGCATATCATACCAGCTAGCCATATTAGTGAGATGTATTAATCCAACTTTATGCTCTTTAAGTCTAGTGGTAACATGTTGCCAATCGGAAAGAACCTCATTAGCTAATTGACTTTTTGCAACCCTTTTTCTAAATATTTTACAGCAAAAACAAACAACTTTATCCGTCTCGGTTGAATATACTAGCCATTCTCTATCACGCTTCTCTTTATTCGATAGTATTTTAGTATATAAATCGAAATAAAATCGCCTAGAAAACTCATCTTTAGGACCATTTTCAATAGACTTATCTATTTTCGGACCTTCTACTACTAAAGTTTTTATCATATCTGAACTTAATCTATCCCAGTTCCTTGGATCAAATATATCAACATCTTCGACATTATCATCAGCATCTTCAACATGATCATCAATATCAACACCATCATCAATATCAGCATCTTCATCAATATAAACTTCATTACCTTCATGATCATCGTCATGAGCAACATCATTTACAACCACATCATCGACATTATTATCGCCTACTCCTTCAAAATTAAGATTAACATCATCATCTTTATCACTATTACCACCATTCTCATTTTCAAAAATTTGTGACTTTCTTTGAACATACTTAAACATTAACCCTTTTTAAGCTTACTGGATGCTTCAACCATCTTTTTCTTTTTGCGTTTTGCACTCCCAGAAGGATGCTTTCGTTTTCCCAACAAAGAAGGCATAATTCGGTATCTAATTACACAATTAAAACTTAATAACCTAAAAAGGGTAAAAGATAATTAACAATGATAATCAATAATTTAAAGTAAGGAAAAGATAAAATTGAAAATTTATTGTAAAAGAATAGGTAAATACTCACCATTAGGTTTGAGGATTAATTGCAAATTGATCGTAAGTTGCTAAGTTAGAGAGAATGACTTTTTTTATTTTGTTTTTACTTGTGATGGAATTGAAGATTTAGCTTTATAAGTACGTCACCTACTAGTTACTATCTTTAAACAATTATGTGGGATGGACTTTTAAAATTTACTATATATACTAATGGATCAATTTACTTGGAGGCCTTTTCCATGGGAGGCCCTGTGCAATTGCCCCATTTGCATAGGGTGAGCTCCAGCACTGTCAGCAATATATGTTTTTTTTAGGTGATATAAATGTTGCATAGCATTGAGCTTGTGAAATATGGACTAAATTGCTTAAAGATGATCTTGACTGAATATTTTTCATGGAGATGAAAATATGGTGGAAAGAGTAAATGATGATAAGTTCAGTTTAGGTAATGCCAACAGCAAATAGCAACTGACATGAGTACAATTTTGGTTTGATTTTGTATCCATAGTTTTGGATATTTATAGGATCCTAAGGGGAATTAGATACAAACACGGCAAATGCTGATAGAAATTGTTAGAGATTTTGAGACTTAGTTGAGATTTGAGAGACCGTGTTGTACAACTATCATTATACATATATTCAATTTACACCTTATAATAACCTTTCAAGATTTAAAACTTATTTGTTGTGTTTTGCTTAGTATATTCTTTTTATTCAGTAACTTTATGCAGCATATATAAACTTACATTTTAAAACGAAAAAACATCGTCTAATGTTCAAGCCAAACATTATGGGTCATGCGGAGGTCGTTGTGTGTAGAGCTTTGATTTAAATTAACGCAAACTTCTCACAATGATAGCCCAGTTTTTGTTTCTCACTCACAGCAAACTAAACTAAGCATGACACATTATGTTTATTTTGAACATTAGGCAACACTAATTTTTGCCTAAAGCACAAAATAAACTGCATAGATAGTCGACATGATATGTAGTTTAAAAGACACGATAATGTACGAAATTGAAAACGTAAAATGAACTTTTATTTAAACACAAAAAGTTTTAGTTATAAATTAAAACCGTTACATAATAAACGTACGAAATAAAAAAAACTAAAAATTGATTCAAACTATTACATTGTTGTGTAATGGTTAATCATTTTCCGTGTGAGAAGGGGTCCTAGAAATCCGGTAATAACTCCCACCAAGTTGTTTGAATCAACTTTTGAGCTGATTGGGTTGGTGTTCAGTGTTTGGTCTTTTCCCATGCTTTCCGTTGGTCAACAACCAACAAAAGTTCTCGTTTAGTTCTTCACTACTCCTACATAAAGATTTGTCATATCGTGCAGCTCGCCCTCTCCAGAGAACCGAAACCTTACTTGATGAGCGGATGATTAGGTCGTGCCTCTATCATCAACAATTCCGGAGCAGTTTGACATCAGCTACAAGTTCTTGCCTTAGTCACCTAAGGGTATTTTCTCTCGTATCTTTTGGTTCATATCCATAGTGAGTGTTGTGTGAAAAATGAGATGTGAAGTTTGGAAACGATGTTGGAGAAGTTGTGTTTAAAAAATGATTGAAGTTGTGAATACTCATAAGTTTAAAAGGAGTAGTTTAAATTTACTATTTATATATATGAATTATAGCGGGTAAGAAAAGGGCTCATAAAATTTTAAAACACATCCTTGATGAGTTTCTCACAATAGAGGCTTGTTTTTCTTCCTTGTGGTCATGTCATTTTGGAGACTCACTTGTGAGTAGCGAACTACTCGGTAAGTTGTGCACCACTCCGCGTAACCTTAATACTATATTGAGGTGGTACTGATTTGGCAAACGTGGACTTTAATATTAAAAAATAAACTCTTTACGATCGTGAGTTGAAATATAAAAATAAAAAAACCCTGCCAAACGCTACACGAAAAGTTAATAAAACAAACTTGAACTTTTATTTATTTATTTCTTTTTTATATGTCAAACTTTATTTATCAAATATAAAACGTATATCTATCAAATATATGTAAAGAAAATATAACACTGAAAATATCTTCGAATTGTGAACGAAAGGAACCCAATATTACAATATTTCTGACACGCATATAATTATATGAAAAATGTTAAAGTTAAGTTTATATATAAGTTCAGTTAAGTTTAAATTTAGTATGTCTTACCTTTTTACTAATTTCGTACGTGTACGTTTACGTTATATTTAAGTTTTTAGCTTGGAGAATAAAAGTTTTTAAATAAAAAATGGGTACGAACGGTTAGTTTTTGGTAACTATTACGGTTGAATAACGAGTTTGAGTGACTTAAATGAGAAAAGAGAAAAAACTGATACAACGCTGAAATGGAGGGTGAGTTGTATCTTACCGTTACTTTTTTCCATATAAAAGATTTAGATGGTGAATCATTTTGTTTGTTAGTATTATGGAAGAGCTACTAAGAGTGCAAGTGATTAGTAAAATGTTTGACGAATAAAGTTAGTAATAAACCGTTAGATGAAGAATAAAAAGCTAATAGATTATACAAATTATCCGTCACTGTCGGTAACCATTACGGTTGAATGCCGAGTTTCAATGAATTAAATAAGAAAAAAAAGAAAGAAAAAAAAGAAAATTGTACGACGTTGAAACGGAGGTTGGCTTTTATCCTATGGTTCCTTTTAGCCTTATAAAAGATTTAGACGGTGAGTTATTTTGCATGTTAGTATGATGGAAGGGTCACTAAAATTGTAAGTGACTAATAAACTGTTTGACGAATAAAAAGTTAGTAAAAATCTGTTAGAAGAGATTAACCATTATGTTTGAATGACAAGTTTGAGTGAATTAAATGAAAAAAAACTGATACGACTTTGAAATGGAGGGTGAGTTTTATCCTACGTTCCTTGTAGCCTCATAAAAGATTTAGATTGTGAATTATTTTATATGTTAGTATTATAGAAGAGCCAATAAAATTGTAAGTGACCAATAAAGTGTTTGACAAATAAAAATTAGTAATAAACTATTAGACAAAGAATAAAAAACTAATAGATTATAAAAATTATACATCACTATCGATAATACCAATTAGATTGTAATTAGCATCACCTACAGTGCGTATAACATTATACAACTACCAACTTACGCAATCAAAAAACTCCGTACCATATAAGCTAACCAAAATTTTCTTCTATGACCTATGTGGGAAAACAAAACACTTTTGTTTCAAAAGAAGATAAACACACACTTAAGTTACGTTTTTTCTTAAATCTACTAGTTATGAGCTACCTCCTTTAGTACACAAACTTAAGTATCCTTTTTATTTTAATCTATATAGCATGTACCCGCGCAATGCGTAGGATACCTTGTGACTGAATTTTCTTGCGAGTAATGTTATTTTGGTTATTCGTCTTTGATAGCAATAACTTATGAATAATGATAGTCTTCACCTAAAAACATGTCTCAAAACGTAATTTTGATATTGGGATATTATTACTTGTAGCGTATATATAATATGTGTAACTTAATTTTTGAAACTCAATAAGTGCGAGAATTGACAGAATATCTTTTGAACATTTGATGAGAAGATCAACCTAAGTGGTTTGTACATATGATTGCAAGATAAAAAGGCAGAAAAATATGATGAAGGAGATTGTACAATGTGTTGTTTTTCTTGTATATTATGGTGATGAGGTGTTTTAATTGTATTATTAATTATTATGTTTTAATTAATCATGTTTATATGTTTTATATATTAGAGATATAAAGTTGTACATATGCATTATTAGACTCTTGTATTACGTGAATATGATTTTATTGGCTGTATTAATACGTTGTACATTATTTTGTATTTATTGTACTACGTAATTTTTTACATTAAATAAAGAGAGAGTGTCTAATCTCTTTTATAAGATAGTATAATAATCGAAAGTATCTAGTGGTTTGTGTTTATGACACGTGATTTTGAATTTTGGCTTTTTCTAATATGTATGTGGGAGAGAAAGAGGATTATTTTTTCCCCAACTTTGGATCGACATTTTTTTATGAAGGAAAGATTATATTCGTGATTTTCTTGCGATCTATTATGATCTCTGTTTTTTACCGATTGTGACAATTCTCAAAATCACTTATATGTTATGTGTTATGATTGTATGAATATAAAAATTTGACTGAAATTGTTTGCTTTTGTGCCTTATGATGAATGTGTTCTTATAACCTAAACTGTCACTTCAACATATTCCTATATGTTGTAAACACTATGTATATATCAAGTCTAAATTCTAATAGTAAGCTAATAAGTACATTATGAATAAGAACATCTCAAATATAACTATGATGCCCTAAATTCTCCTAGAAACCCTTGAAATCCCATGTGAACTAATATTTCAAGCAACATAACTATACAATATCTATATATGAATATCAAATACAAATATACAAGTTATAATCCATCATATAAAAGCAATATTTGATTTTAAAACACTAAGTGTAAGTAATCTAAAGCTAATTACAAGTATAAGACCTAGTAACCAAGATTAGCATATAAAATCTATTTCACATTGAAGTGAAGTCTAATATTTTGAAAAAAATTATAAAACTCAACTAATATCATAAGAAGATTATACATTTATATCAAGCTAAGTTACAAGTTAATAAAGCACAATGTACAAGTTATCAAAGCATATGATCTTAAGCTCCCATAATTATACCTAAGATATGATTACTCTATTAAAACCCTTAAACCAAGTGTGTAGAATCTTTAGAAACCTTAAACACATCATATAAGCCCTAGAATAAGCTTATATGAGAAGATGAACTCTAATAACCTAAGGTACAAGTCAATTAGGCTTAATGACCTAAAAACCTTTATATTAAGCATTTCACTTAGAATCAATACCTAGTCTTTTAAGACAAGTCTACAAACACTCATAGCATTACATTTAGGTTATAAATTTATATTAAGACAGTGTACAAGTACCCTAAAGCACAAGGTACAATATTTTAATGCATGGCTTATAAATTAGGCCAAAATAGATATTATCACCCTTGGGACATGTTTACTTAGAATAACTTAATAAAACCAATGTAGGGACTTCATGAACACATTGAGAAAAATGTAGAAGGTATAAATTTAGTTTACATAAGTAGCTAAATCAAGGATAATGGCTTTAACAAGGATTGAACCCTAGATTATTAGAAACCCTAACCCGCCTAGGTTTTTTTTCCTAATTTCTCTTCAAAACTTTGTTAAACTTCAAACCAAGGACCCAAACTTCCTAATTACATTTTGTAAACCCTAACTATGCCCTAATTCATCACTAATCACATTCCTAAACCCTTAATTACGATAATTACAAAGTTACAAAGTTACAAGCCCTAGAATTTAATCTGGCTAGGTTTTTACCTCCAAAGCCTATTCAAAAACCTTTCCCTCCCAAATTCAAACCTAATGAATATATTTTGAGATATTTAGGAGATATTTCCATCCCTAAGCAACCAAGGATATAGGTGCATCACCTACTTGATGGCAAATTTTCAACCTTGTTCTTTTTATGGCTAAAAATGGTTCCAACAAGTCTATCATGGATATTTTAGTTCATAGCTTCCATGCATCACTACTTAGGCATTCTTAGTCACGCCCTTCTGTTATTACACGTTTCTAGGCCTTACTTGGAGCTTAAGGGTTAGAAATAGTATAAATAGAGGTCTTTAGCTTCATTTTGTAATCATCCCTCACTTTCACTTCTAAACGCCTATACATTCTGTTCTTACACCTCCATTGAAGTCCTAAAAAGTCCCTAAGATCAGTAACAAGCTTTGGAAGAAGTTTTAAGAGTTCTTGAAGAGTTGTGAAAAAAGATATAGTCCATATGCCCCATTAGGAGCCATTTTTGGAGCTACATAGGTAATCACTATATTAGCTAAGCTATGATCTTGTTATAATGTTTTATTAGACTTGTTATAATGTTTTCTTAGACTTTTTAGAATGTTTAAAAGATGTTAGAAAACCAATCTAAAAGAAATTAGATGATATGATCATTTAAAATGAAAGTTATAAGCTAAAGATGTCTTAAAATCCTAATTTTGTAATTTACATAAAATAATAAGTAAAAACCCATTTCAAAGGCTATAATTCTGGAGAAATGTTGTTATTATGATATAAATGTGTTTCTAAACTTTGTTCTAAGTTCTTAGATCATTTGATACATTTTTGAGGTTGTTATGTAATTTTAAACAAGTATAGGGACTAAAATTGTCATTTTTGAAACTTAAAAACTATAAGGGTTGAAAATGTAATTATATAAACTATAAATACTATATGTATCATTTTAAGGAAGTAATGAAAGTATCATGTTAGTAGGGAACTTTGTACAAGGATTTTCCATCTCTATATTACGTTCTGACTGAGTAGTTGGGGTTACGATTTAAAGTGTCCTCGCTCCTCAAACGTTTATAGAATGACTTCTGAGTTTGATGTCCCGAACAATGATGCTATAATTACCATAGTTTATCAATACCTAATTAATAAATCAAAGAATACCTAATTAATACTTAAAAATATTGAACTAAATATCAAAGACTTAATACTATACAAAATGTGTTAATCCAGGTGTGAGACAAAGTTGTTAAATGTGAGACCAAGCTGTTTATCTGTGAATAAAATATATCTGATGTAGCTCAGACTCTATGGTCGCCAGGTGAGTTCATAGCCTCACTTTTAATGCTTTGTAAATGATTTGAAAACCCGTGAGAGGGATATATGCTAAAACTCGAATACATGTATTTTTGAACTGTATGCTTTTACTGAAATATGTTATTGCACGAGTGCCCAAACTGTTATTTAAATTTCATAAGTCATCGAACACTTTATGTGTGTGTTAATATGGTGAATAGATCTATTGGAGGTAACGAATCCTGTTTGTGTTACCCGTGCTGTGGGTAATCGAGCACACTTTATTAGAACTAATAGGTAATCTGTACCTGTAGATTACTTGTCATGACATTATGTCATGATGGTCACTTTGGTGAATTCTCGTTAGTTTTGATGTTATGAGCTTAGTGTAATAAAATATTGTTTTATGTGAGCGAATAGTAACGTAGCTCGAGGTGGTAGACATGTATTCAAGATTGTTATTACAAACCTATGAATTCACTCAACCTTTGTGTTGACTTTTAAGCATATATTTTAGGTATTATTGACTAATAGCATGGAGCAGCACAAGGATGACATGAAGAGGCACAAGCTTGAAATTATTGACATAGATTTTTGGGACTTCATGTTGTAAAACTCTGATTTTATATGATATATAAAGAAAGTTGATTTAATCACTCTTTTGAGTTGTTTTCTATTATTATGACTTGTGTTCCATGAAACAATACCCCAGATTAGCTTCCGCTGCTATATGATAAAAATAGGGGTGTTACACCGATTGATGTGTTATTTTGCGTTTTTCAGGTGGTGGTGGTTTGTGTTTTGTGTGACAGGGAAAGTAGAATGACAAGTGAATGGTAGGGGTTATTTTTCCTGGTTTAAATATGATTAATGGTTTTGATCATGACCATTGGATGATAATGAAATTGATGGGTGAGATCGCTTTTTTTGTTCTTTAATAAATGTATAATTTATGAAGATCTCACCTCCTGGTTAAAGTAATACTAAGGCCTACTACCTTTAAAAATCGAAGACTTGCAAATTGCAATGCAATAATGAAAGTCTTAAAATAAATATCTATAATTAACTTTTAAATATTAGACGAGTCATTGGACCTAAGCCCGTTTATAAGCTTGAGGCCATTAGATTTAAGGTTTTATGATTGCTTATTACGTAAGTTATGTACGTAGTATTTAGTATAAGTATATATACTATCTCTTGTAATGTTGATTCAATCAATAAAAACACATTTAATACTTTACATGGTATCATAATTTTAGGTAAGATACATCATTAAATTTTATTATTTAATAGATTATGGAAAATTAAAGGAAAATTAAAAGTATTGTAAGTATGTTTGACAAAACTAGTTGTAAGTTGTATGATGTATGCTTTAAGCTCTAAGCTGTAAACTGTACGAACGTTAAAATGAGCTACAAAATGTATTTTTTTATATACAAGCGTTTAGTAAATTAGGTGAACAAAAATAAAATATTTAAATAGATTATTATAAGATTGAAGGATACACTAATAATTTACGGTTTTAACAATCCAAAATAATTTGAAATTTTTTATGAATCAATTATTCATTAAAAAGTTAATTGTTTAAAATAAGAGTTTGAATTGATGTATCTAAATGAGTTCTATTATTTTGCATCATTTTTTTTACTTGCAAATAAAAGGACTAATTATAGCCATTACCAAAGATTTAAATCTCATGAAAAAAACAAAGAAGGAACATTTTTGCTAAAATGTAAAAAAAATTGCAAAAATCGACAAAGAACTAAAATTGTAAATTTGACGAAAACTATTTATCAATTGTGATAAAAAATTATGAAATATCACTAGTGATAACACAATAAAATATCACCGACGATATTTGATAAACATAGTTATCAATGTTTTAAAACCCAATTTTTTAGTTGACTCGGACGAGTCGCCGGTTCACTGGGTCACCGGTTCAACCAGTCGAACCACCGAATCAACCCGGTTTTACACCAAAGGCAAAGATTATCCGGTGTATAAAAATATATATGGATGAGTGCATGACACCACTAGTTTCTAAGATAAAATAAAGAAAATAAAAAAAATACCAATAGTTTAAGGGTTTTGCTAATAACCACGGTTTTTTAACTTTTCATAAGTATAAATATTTCCAAAAATAACTTAATTAATATAAATACATACCTTATTTAAACTTACTTAACTTAATTATATTTTCTAAACTCATGTATTTAAAGAAATGATTAGTTAATATTTGGAAATATTTGTAATTACGGAAAGTTAAAAAAAACCACCCTATGGCTATGAGTGGTCATTAGCAAAACCCATAGTTTAATACGGAGTATATCTAACAAAAGATATATGTGTACACTCATACGTTGACTATTAGAGACAAATGTGTCACAACAAGGCAACCCCTCAAAATTTTGCCTAGTCAGCTGCCAACTCAGCGCCACATCACACCAACACAACTAACAAAAATACCTCCTCACCCACAACACATCCAACCCCTCTTCATTTGGGCCCCACCACTATCTTTTTTTTTTTTTTCATTTTCATACAAATTAAATTTTATTTTATTAAAATTACAAATACTTAAATAAAAATACATTACGAAAATAAAAATACAAAACTAAACAAAAAACATTTTAAAAAATTACAAAAATAAAAATTTAATAAAAAAAATATAACTAAAAAAAAACATATCCACCAAAAAAAACCCCTCACCTTATCCACCAAACACCTCCCTCTCCTCTCTTCTTCTTCTTCTTCTTCTCTGTTACCACCAGAAAACACACACATAAACTCACACTGTTATTAAGAAGAAAAAAGAAAGGTGAAATGGGGGTGGGTGTGACGACAAGACACATCTTCTCGTCGTCAACATTTTGCAAATACGAAATCTTCTCGGCGAAGAGGGGGGTCGGTGTGGCAATAAGGCACGACGAGCCACGACGAGCCTGTCACGTAGGCACGACGAGCCTGGCTCGTTGTGATACCTTTCTCTCTTAGTTACTTTCATGTAACTTCTCTTTTGATTGTTCTCACAGAAAGACGAACATCACTTTGTAACCTCCTCACTTTTATTGTTCTAAAAAAAGCCGAACATCATTGTATGACCTTACAAAAAAAGAATACCAATGGTTCTCAAAAGACAAATCCTCATTTTCGTTGTGTAACACTGTAACCTCACAAAACAGGATCCACCATTAGTAATCCATTAAATAGACTAACATCATTTACATCCGTCACCGGTCTTCTCCTACAAACACAGATTAACAAAAATATAAACTCCAATAGATCCATCTTTTGCAAATAGGAAGCACATGATTCAACTACTCATCAAATTAACGTAGATCATTTTTCATTTTCTTTGTGATATGTGTTGAACCGGACGGTCATCGGTCCGACGGTTCGATCCAATTCGACGAAAATCCGGCGGTTTAATCCGGCTCGATTTTCAGTGAAAACCGATTCATAACGGTTTGGTCAACGCTCAGGTTCTCAGTTACACCGGTTTTTAAAACATTGATAGTTATAGTAATATAGTGTAATAGCACCAATAATATTCATTATTTTATCTTTTATTTAATAAAAACCAGTTTGGAAAATTTATAATTTTAGTCCCTCCGTTCAATTTTGAAACTTTTAGACTTTTATACAAAAATAATCCCTACATATATTTTTTTAAATTTTAAGTTAATCTCTAGCTTTAGATCCAACCAAAATAGATGATGCAGATTTATCTTTTGTTTGTAAAAAAATAAAAAATTACATTTTGAACTTTTATCGTATCGAAATAGAATTACTTATTTTAGAAAAAATTATTTATAAAACCAAAAACTCATATAAGAAAAAAAACTCTAAAAAAAACCTCTTGCCAGCTATAAACCGCAACGAAATAAGCTAATAAGCCCACATATAAGCCTTATAAGCAACCACTAAGGCTACGTTTGACGCGCGAGTTTATATCGTAGCATGAGCTTATTGTTTTTTAAAAAATAAGCTACTATTAAAAATAAGTCTCGTTTGACTGACAGAGCTTGAAGGAGCTTGTTAAAAAAAATAAGCTTTTAAATGACATACTAGTTAAAGTAGCATGTGTTTATAAGCTCAAGCTACATGCTCCAGCATCTAGCTCTAGTAACCCGCTCTACCCTGCTCCATCGATCCGCTACAACTTGTAAGAATGCCCAAGTTTTCATCTTTTTTGACTTGTTGACCCTATAAACATGTACTCCATCATCACCAACAAGAACCATGTTCTTGTTGCCACCTACACAGAATCAAATACATCATTTTCAAAAGCAATCCAGAAATGAGGATGAGATTAATAATCTCACACAAAAAACCATCATCATTAATAATCATTACCTTAAACCAACCAATATTCTTATCATCATCATCATCATCATCCTTAAACCACAACAATGAAACAACAACAGTGAATCAAGTGACAACAATCCTCCTCAACAACAAAAACTGGGCCCACATCCTAAACGCATCCCCAAATCTATTAAAAAACATTAACCCAAACGTTATCCATCTTGTTCTTCATCAAACCCATAAAAAACCGACCCGGTTCATCTTTTCACCTTTTTTAACTGGTCTGTTAATCATTTAGGTCCATCTAACATAACCCTTAAGTCTTTTTAATCTTGTTTACTTCTTTTGTTGATGCTAGTGATTTAAGGTTGGCTAGCTTATCAGAAGTTGTAGTTCACAGCTTACTTGACCAGTACTAGCCATAGATCAAGTTCAGACCAGTTATGATTATCCATGGTGTTTGATGTTGATTAGTTAATTACTTATAGGTGATAAGGTGTTGAATAAGCTCAAAAGAGAGTTCATCACTCTCTTCTCCACCAAAGGAGGCTTCATTAGCTAAAAAGTACATAATTGTTTTTTCAATTCCACTAAAATGTCAACTGCATGCTAAATTCTTAGAACTAGTGTAAATTTGCTTGATTTTGTTTGCTATTAGTTCTCTGTGATCTTGTTGATATGATTTGATAGTTTGTAGTGTGAATCTGTTAGCTTAATCTGCTTTGCATAGCTATGAATTCTGTTTCAGTTCATAAGTAGTGTTTGGTTCAGTTGAAATTTATTGATTCAGCCATTGGTTTGGAGAAATACTTGTTATACACTTAGTAACTGGTCTAATACAATTGTGCAAGTTTTCAAAGTCAAACACATAGTCAAACATGCAAATGACTCTAAAATTCATTGGGTCAGTTTTTCATGCTTAAACAACCTACTTTCAATCAATCATTACTTACTCAATTCTTGGAGTAAAGACTCTATTTTTGGTTTATTAGAAAGCTGAACATCCAGGCTTTTAGAATTGATAAGCTTCTAGGTCTAGTTTGCACTGTAGAATAAGCTGTAGTGCCTTAAAACTCTCTGTGATAAATAGCTTAATCTGTCAATAAGCATTTTCATTTTTAGCTTATCTACTTCAGAAACTTGTCCATTTTATTTCACAAATCAGTTGTAAAAGTGATAAAAACAAGATTTGGACTTGGTCAAACTTTGGTCAACGCAAGTCAAACTTGGTCAACGTAAGCCAGTTTGAGCTTATTTCACTTGATGGCTTATTGTGTGGATGAAAATTGGATTTTCTTGGACAGGTGTCAATATTTTGAGCTTATAAACGTTTCTTGTGAAATTCAGATCAAGTGCTTATCTAGAAAAGCTTATCTCTTAAACTTCGTTTATTGAAAATAGCTTATTTGAGATTTAGCAAGTTTCAGCTTAATTTCTTGACACTGGATAGCTTATTTTATATCCTGAATCAAAAGAAACTGGTTTTTAGCTTATTTGGTTGACTAGAACTTAAGTTCTAGCTTATTTTTTGTTAAGCCCGTTTTCCACTTTTAAACTTCCTTTAATTGCAAATTAGTCATTGGGATTTTGAACCTTGCTAGATTGTTAGAAATTAGTTACAACTAATTAGGGTTGCTGTTTAGTCCCTAGAAATTGTTAGGTTCGTTACTTTTGGTTCTTAGTTTGTTAAAGTTGTTACTTTTGGCAGTTAGTTTACACATTTTACAATTTCAGTCCTTATACTTTTCAAATTTACATTTTTAGCACTTATAGCTTTATGAACTTTACATTTTAGCATTTAATTATTGTTTTGCATCGTTGACTTGTACATTGTGCTTAATAAGTGGTATGTGAAACTTGTTTTTAGCATAGTACGGTTACGTAGACGATAATATTTTTACCTTTTTGACGGTTTTGTGGAAAGTAGAATACCAAAATATTTACAATCAAATACCAAGAACAATTAAGTGATTTGATTAATATCGATTGATCAATTCGTAAAGATACTGAGAGAAAAACGAACCTTGAAAAAGTGAAATGTTAGTCCAAAACGGAAGCTTGAAAAGAAAAACATTTAGATCTTAATCTACATGTAAACAAAAACTCACTTACCCCTCAATTAAAGAACATGAACGGCACAACTCCAAAGCAAAGATATGCACTTAGATTGAAAGGAGAAGAAAGAAGAAATGGAAAAAGAAAAAGAAAAAGTATTTTTGTCATTTGATCATTTTATAATATAATAAAATATTATGTCAGTGGACACATGTCAAACATGTAATGAAGTTGAGCAGATGTGCAATTGTGTATGACTAAATCCGTCAAACTCTTTCCACGTGACCAAGAAGTGAATCGAGGGGAAGGTTTTGACCAAATTTGTCTTTTTCCCTATAATATATTCGAATGCCGAATCATTTTGCATCTTTGACGTTATAGTATAAAACAAAAATATTAAAAAGTTAGTCAATCATATTAGTTATCGTGTTCTATAAAAGAGCCACTGAAACTGTAAGTGACGAGTGAAAAGTTAAAGCCAATGAAACTTGTAAGTGACAAATAAAAAGTTTAGACTAGTTCTGGTTGCTCATATTGATTTTTTTTAAGCTGGTATTTAGTTAAGATATTCTATGTTGGGTCTTTTAAATCGTTAATCTAAAGCTGTTACTGGTGAGGCTCCCATTCTATTCAGTTTTCTTGTTTGTTAGTTCTTGTATATGTGGAGTATCTTGTATTTGCTAGGCTTTAGTTGGTTCAAGAGCTTTTGAGTTAATGGTAGTTGTAGGATTTCTTGTAATTTTTGGCGGCTTAGTCGTTTTTGTGGTTTTAAATATATATTTTGCCTTTAAAAAAAAGTTTTAAAATACTGCAACTTATCTATGCTAATATATGAAATACTTATACATGATTTTTGAAAATGAAGAAGATGGTAAATAAGAAAAGAGTGTTGATACATGGACCTAATAAGAAGGTCTAAAAACAGACCTAATGCCACGTGACGTGTTGTGATTGGTGAATTGCAGGGGCCCACAATTTCATATATTCTCTTTCTTCACCTTAGCCTTTAATTGTGTCACGTGTTTCAATCCTGTGATTAGGTCTCTTTTTAGGCATACGAATTAAATCTTTCTATCATTTTTCATAAGAAGATACTTTAAAATTTAAATTTCTAGTATAGAGTAGTATGCACTAAAGTCAAACATTTAATATATGGTCACATAATAAACTATTGGGTGAGGTTACGAGTTCGATAATCGGGTTAATTCGGTCGAGTCATCGAGTCACATGTTCGATTATTCGGTCAATCTGCTCGAGTCATCAGCTCACGGGTTCGATCATCAAATCAACCCGATCGAGTCACCGAGCACAAGTTTGACCACCGGTTTAGCCCAGCCGAATCACCAAATTATCGATTTGACCACCGAACCAATGACCATATCATTTATTTTATGTCATCAAACGATTTTGTCGCTATGCGCGGTTAATTGTCAGTCCAATAAATATGAAAGAGCCCCCCCCCCCCCCCCCCTTAAATGGTAAGCGGTCTAATTACTGCTGAATAACATCATTAAAAACTAAAAGTTGAAGCTACTAAAATATGTAAGTAAGAATAAAAAGTTAACAATACTATAATTTATTCAATAACTAGGGTTGAAAGAGTTTAAATTATAAACAATTCAACTATACTTATTGAATAACATCATATTATTAGCAACTTACACAATTAACATACACATTACTTATAACATAAAAACAATTTTGTTCTATGACCTATGTGGGATAAAAAACACTTTTGTTATAAAATACGATAAACAGACACTTTAGTTACTGTTTTCTTAGTTATGCGAGTTATAGGTCACCTCCTTTAATACTGAAGCTTAACTATATATTCTTTTTATTTGAAACTTTATAATCGTATGTATGTAGCAGATTGTGTTTTTACCCTTTATTGATGAAAATTAACGTAACAAGAAGCGATTTAAAAAAAACCTCAAGATCTAAGTCCAGCCGGGAAATCCTTACCCTAAAAAAAACCAGATCAGTGAACACGTCGAGTGTGGGGGGAACATCATGGTTAGTCAAGCGGATTCTGTGCTAGAGGTTTTGTTGCTGGATTACAGACGCAAATGTACAACTACTGGATCCGCATACGATGCAAAGAGTCATAAATAATTGGGGGTTCGTAGAGTGTCGGAAGTTCGAGGTTCTAATAATTGACGTCGAAACGGTTCCGACACATAAAGCCTTCTGAAAGAAGCAAGAGAAATCATGAAAAAATATCCAAACCATTAATTAGACAATATCGTATTTTATGTTTCAGATTTTTATTTAAGTGTGTTTTTTTTTCTTTTTTTTTAGTGTTTCGGATTATAACTTTTATTTATTGAAATGAATTGTGTTTGTTTAATACGACAACATTACCCCAAAATGACTAGTGGTAAATAACTAAATATCATGAGAGAGGAGTTTATTTTGCAATGTTTGTGGACGTCTTTACACCATCTTTCGTTTAGAGTTATTTTTTTTTATTTTTGTGATATTTAAAAGACAAGATTTGCAATTTACCCAAACAACAAATAGAACTTGATGCTTGTTGCTACGCCATTTTACACTAAACAAATAAAATGCAAAATATAGTTTCTTAAAGAATTGTTACATAAATCTTATAGAAAAAACTTTTTAAATCTCGAATATAATATCATGGAATTAGTTTTGGAAGCGCAACATAATCACCATATAGCCAGGCACGGTTGATATTCGAGGTTCTTTCTGGTTGGTCGGTTCGAATAAGTTGAGTAAAACTTGATGTTCCATTGTACATAATATTGAACTGGAGTGGATTAAAAATGAACCGAAAACATTCGCTTTGGTCCAGTCAATTCGTTTTCTCGGTTCTTCCAATCCACGATCTATAATGATGGGCTCTGCCTCCATCTAATACAAGCTCATTTTTTTGGAAGTTTTGTTGTTACCAGGTCATGACTCTTGAGTCAATCGGTTTAACTCACGGTTCAACGAAACTTTTTGTTAAAAACTAGCTTCCGATCATACGACTGTCAACTCAAGTTTAAAACATTAGTTACCAATAGGGATCAGTATCAAGTCAAAGTCAGAACGCACAGAAAAAACCTCAGGCCAAATTATTAAAATATAAGTTGACAACTGGTATAATCTACAAGGGTAAGAAAGGTAATATTTTTATTACTTATTTTAATATTTGGAATGTTTAAGTTTATATTGCAGGTTTTGGATAATTGAAGGGCTATTTGTGACCACTTCGCAACCACCTTCCGAGCACGCATCACACCACTTTGAAGAAGTCCCCGACTCCTCATCCGATCAGGAAGTCGTCCCGACCCCTAAGTCGAAGAAGTCACGAAAGAAGTCGGTGGCAAAAAAAAAAACAAAGGAAAAGATCACGTCACCGAAGAAGAACCAAAACAAATGCGTGCGTTTTGAACTCAAGCCGAGGAAGAGTTTTTGGCCGAGACTTACATCCAAGTGTCCGAGGATCCAAAAGTCGGAGCGGATAAAAAAAGGCTTCTTTTTGGTATAAAGTGTGCAATGAGTACAACGCGGTCGGGAAAAAGAAGGGTTTTAAGGAGCGTATAAAAACATGATAACGGGCAAGTGGACTCCGATGAACCAAGCGATTAAGAAGTTTAATGATTTGGTGAACGAAATCGCGGTTCATAGTGGGGAGAGTGATGACAATTGGATGTCGAGGGAGTACCGGTTGTATGAGCAAGTCGTTGGGGGGGGGGGGAGTTTAAGCATCGGGATGCTTGGAACTTTTTGAAAAACAAACACAAGTGGAAAAACCCCGACTCTACTGTTGAAAGAAGAAGTCGTCTAATGGGCACCGACAAAGAACCAGAACACTTTGAAGACGATGCTTTGCCTCGACCACCAGGTATGCACCGAATTAACAAAAGTCAACGCACAAGTTCTAACTCGACCGCTAGCACCGGTTCTAACCCGGCCGCTTACACGAATTTATGGCGGAGCAATACAAGTTGGACAGTGAAGCCAAATTGTCCGTGCTTGCTTCCGAGAGCGAGGACCGAAGACGGTTGATCCAAGCTCAAAAGATTGCGGAAGACTTAAAGGTGCTACAAATTGACACAAGTGGGATGCATCCGGTCGACGCCGCAATCGTCGAGTCCCAAAAGGCACGAATCCGGGCAACGTATCAACCACGTGACTAGTCGACGCTCGAATAATAATGTTTTTTTTAGTTTTATGTCTTTTGGTTTCATGTTTTTAAATTTTATGTTTTTTATTTTTTTTATTTTTTTTTATGTAATATTTTTTTAATTTGAATGAATTTTATTTTAATTTTAAAATGTTTATTATTATTTACTTAAAAAAAATTCCCACGGCACTATTTTTCCAACGGCTCAGGGATACCAGTGAAAACTGGTGCCGTGAGAAAAACTGGTGCCATGGGAAAAAAAACTGACGTGACGGCACTTTTTAGACCATGGCACCAAGCCATGGCTTACAGATTCCCTGTGCTCTCAAAACTACATATAAAGGTTTATTGGGTAAAACAAAATATATATATATATATTATAGACTTATAGTATTGGAGTAAATGTGTAAACTGTAAACCATAGACAACTATGCAAATCTTTGAAATCTCTCAAAGTGACGTTTATGAAATACTTAAATACTGGATCATTTTTTATGTTATAGAGCCTATTTTATCCTTAATTTTACCAAATAAAACAAAACTATTATGAAACAAATTTTATCCTTAATTTTAAAATGGAAGGTGGATATTGCTTCATTTTTAAAAAAATTAATATACACCATTAAATGTGATTTAAATGGATGGTGGATATTGCTTCATACAGGACAAAAGTTCCCTAAGGAACATGCATCCAAAAAAGAAAAAATAAATCAATATCCACTATCCATTTAAATCACATTTAATGGTTTATATTAATTTTTTAAAATTTAATTAAAAAACACACTTTCATCTTATTTCTTAAAAATTAAATATCTCCCAAACCGTTAATCGTTATGAAAAATAATTATATCGTCACGACGGAAATTAAATTATCTTTTTATAGATATGCACTTCTATATACTTTCGGCGATTTTTAAAAAAAAATCGTAAAAAAATCACATGTGATTCTCGAAAAATTACATGTGATTCTCGAAAACTCATGTTTGATTTATTATTTTAAAAATCACATTTTAATTTATAAGGTCACATGCGATTTGTGAAAATCACGTGTATTTTTTGACGAGATTTTTCAACATTGTAAAATCATTAAAAGTATATGAAAATAACCGTATATTAAACGACAAAAATATTTTCGTTATTACCTTAAAATCACATGTAATTTATGTGAACTACATTAAAATGTTTGAATTACATGTAATTCTGTCAATATATTAAAATGTTTGTTGCCATTAATATAAAATATGTTCATTTTACCCGGGTGGAGTCCCCTTTACCCAAAAAATATGTGTAAAACAAATTGTCTTCTGAATTACATGTGATTCGGTGATAATTACATATGATTTTTCTTGCATTACATGTGATTCAAGCATTCCGAAACCGTAACTTTTTCTAACAAACCCACATTAGATGAATCACATGTGATTTTATTAATCACGTATTATCTGTTTTCATTTATGTAAAATATATAAAACAAATTGGCTTCTAAATTACATGTGATTTTGTTTGAATCACATGTAATTCTGCTTGAATTGCATGTGATTCGGTGATAATTACATATGATTTTGCTTGCATTACATGTGATTCAAGCATTCCGAAACCTTAACTTTTTCTAACAAACCCACTTTAGATGAATCACATGTGATTTTTTTAATTTATCTGTTTTTATTTATGTAAAGTATATAAAACAAATTGGCTTCTAAATTATATGTGATTTTGTTTGAATCACATGTAATTCTGCTTGAATTGCATGTGATTCTGTGATAATTACATATGATTTTGCTTGCATTACATGTGATTCAAGCATTCTGAAACCTTAACTTCTTCTAACAAACCCACTTTAAATGAATCACATGTGATTTTTTTAATCACACGTAATCTTGTTAATATATTAAATTGTTTGCTTGAATTACATGTAATTCGATGATAATTAAATGTGATTTACTTGCATTGAATCACATGTACTTCGATGATAATTACATGTGATTTTGCTTGCATTACATGTGATTCAAACATTTCGAAACGTTAACTTCTTCTAACAAACCCACTTTAGATGAATCACATATGATTTTATTTGAATCACGTGTAATTCTGTCAATATATAAAAATGTTTTGTTGTCATTATATCCTTAATAAAAGAGGGGAAGTTCGTTTCCCAATAAACAGTACCCTCCTCTCACACAATACACAATAAAAAAATCTCCCCTCTCACAATATGAGCAGTACCTTCCTCTCACTCCTCTCACACAATACACAATAAAAAATCCTCCCCTCTCAAAACTCTATCATCTCAGCCACAAACTCTTCTTCTTCCACTGTAGATTGTTATAAAAAAATCCAATTGAAACACGTTGGCCAATTACTTACCTTGAAAGATGACTGTGGCCGTTTATTGGTTGATTAAACGGTTTACGGGGTTAAAAGTTGGCCTCAAGCGTTGATTGGTCGTTCTCGTTTTCCGTTTTGGGTTGGTAGTGGGCAGAAGGTGATCTTGCGGTTGAGATTAGCTAAATAAGTTATTGGTGAAAACGGGCCTCATCTAGGATGCCCCGTGTCTTATACTGTAGCATGCATATTATATCCAAAGTTTCTCACACTTTTTGATCTAGAGTTGCAGTAAGCCAGATAGATCTAGAAATATGTAGATCTTGAAAAATCATCGAGGGCCTTTGCGTCTTTTGTTTGATTGCGTTCGTTGGAAAGATGATCTTCAAATATGTGGATCTTGAAATAAGATGGAGGTAATCTGTTTTGTTACCTTGACTTTCGTTTTTGTTTTGTCAGGTTTTGCTCTCAATGCGTTTGATTCATGTTTTGGGTTAATTTTCAGGTATGTGTTTCGTTTTCATTATTGTTATCAGGTTTTTATTGCCATGTCGTTGCGAGTAGAAAAATCAATGTTATATATGTTTTTAGGCAAACTGTCGTTTATATTTAAGGGCACTTGGTTTTAGATAACATGTTGTAGCTTTCTTCGATGTCGTTGACCCCTTCGTTGCCGCCAATCATGGTGCGTGGCGTTGGTGGCCGACTGGCGACGTTGGTGAGGTTACTTTGGCAGGAGGGTACTGCTCATATTGTGAGAGGGGAGAATTTTTTATTGTGTATTGTGTCAGAGGAGGGTACTGGTCATTGGGAAATGAAATTCCCCTTCTTTTATTAAAGATATAATAACCTGTCGGTCAGCTTGCTCCCATCGTGTGGTATCTTTGAACAGGATTAGGTGTACGGGAGTGGACCGATTAATTATGCTTCCCACCGGTTACATTTGATTGATTAATAAAAAAAGGCGGCCGTCGGTTGCTACTGTCCGACAATCTTTATGTGACGTTGTGATGAGTAATGGTATGCTTCTGTAATTATGTCGGGCTGTGATGAGTTTAAACGGTCGTGGGTAAAGACAAGATAGCCCGGATCTTGGCGGGGCGACCTTTGAAGGTTGCAGCCATGCCGGGTTATGATTCTTTTTCCCAACAAAACGCCTTATCTGAGCCTATGGTAAAACCCGCAAAAAAAGGGTGCGCAGTTCGAGAATACCGGGAAAAAAATAACTGATACCCGACTATATTGAATTCGTTTCATGGGAACAAATGGTGTATGCACTATTATTACGGTTGTTGCTGGGCTTTTGATTGTTTGACACCATTAGAACCCGTCGCTTGGCGTGGCAGGTCTTTACATTTGCAGCCGCGACGGGTTGTAGAATTCCTTCTTGATTGTATGAAGACATATCGTGTATGCCTCAATAAACCTTAAAATCTTAAATTGTAGCTTATGATTGATAACCTGAAAAGCTGGTAGGATAAACGCCAGTGTTGAGGGTTTTCATTTATACGGCCTGTGGCATATAAACTAGGCCTGCAAATGGTTTTCATTGTTGGGGATTCTATTTGTCGTAAAGGTTGGAAGTATTCAGTTTGAACAACCATTAAATTGGCCAGTTTGAGAAAATGGGCTCAGAAAGCGGCTGGTTGTTCGTTTGTTTGCATTACTGCTGACTTTTTAAATGTTCATTGGCGGCGTAAGCTTTGTAAGCTTGCCTACGTGGTTGTCGTATCCTCTTTTTTGTCTGGTTCTTATCTAATTAATATACACCTACCATGGTGGAAAGTTACTTTCCGTTTATTGTTGGCAATGATGATACTATTCGTTTTCAGCGCTAATACTTCTGAAAGTACAATGAGTAGTTGGACCGTGATGAGTGCCGCCCAACCGTATCTTGGCAGGGCATCACTATATCGTGCTTGCAGCCACGGGCGGGTCAGGTGCCCTTTTCTCGGGTTCAAAGCTCGCAAATCTGAGCCAATAGTTAGAAGTTGCAGCGAGCTTAGTCGCTCAAAAGGCACATTATGGGTGTGTTCGCATGATGATCTCATTTTTTAAGTGATATGCAAATTTCAGATTTCAGTTGTTTCAGCCAGCGGTTGCTTTATATTTGGTAAGTTTATGGTTTTCACTATGCTATAGCCATGTGTTGTGTAACAGGAAGAGTATGAAAAAGGATATGATATCAGGTCTTTGCATTGTGGAGATGACTTTTGCACATGTTGCATCAAGGTTAGTAATTTCCCTATGTTAAATATTTCATTTATTGAGCTTTATGCTAGCCTTGAAATTTGGCCAGCTTTATTTGGTCAAAGCTTTAAACTAATAAAAAATTAATCTCTTTGGCATGGCCGAAAATTAAGAAAAAAAATCCAACTTTGATATAAAAGAAAAATGTGTAATACCAGTGCTTTATAATTCTTTGCTTTCTTTGGTACATGTAACTAACAGATACAAGAAACTTACGCGCTTTATATACTACTAACCATTAATAAGTTAAATGATCTCTTCGGTACGCTAAAAAAATAGGCACACAAATACGTCTTGGATATAAAAGGAAAAAGTGCAATACAAGTTATTTGTAATTCCTTTTTTAATTTCAGAAACTAATACGTACAAACTACTTATGAATTCTGTCAGTAATGATTGTGTGCCTGCACGCGTCCTTTATATGATCGTATGGAAAAAACTCCCTTAAATAATATTCAAGAAAAAAAGTCATAGCTTTTGCCCCGTTGCCCAACCTGTCGGGTCATCTTATGTTTGTTAGTTTCTAAACGTTACGGGATGTGTCAAGTCTGGGTTTGAAAACACTGTCGGGTTGGCAGCTTAAGGATAGTCTGCTGATTCATAGCGCTAAATCATAGCGATTATAACGTTTTCTTTTTTGAAATAATCTTAGAGTTTTACCTAATTTTTAAAAAAATGGCTTTTGGCTTTCCGAGATGGTTCATGTTACTTTGGAATTTTCGGGTCATCACGTTCGATAGTCTTTATCTATTTAGCTCGAGCTTAGTTTTTGTTATATTCCTCTTTAAACATATGGAATAATGCAAACGGTGATGTTATACAAGTATTCATATTTTGCAACATTTTTAAACCACCTTTCCATGTTTCCTTTGAGAAACAGGAAACGCAGGTTGCACGCGAGCATGCATCAGTAGATGGCAAGGATTTTGGAAAACGATTACAGTTATTAGAATGGTTGCAGGACATGCAACTATTGTAGGCTGCAGAGCTCACACCAGTAGATGGAACGGGACACAGTGCTTCTGCACAAAATGCGACGGCGTGCTTTTTCCACCAACGGTAGAACATCTCGCCTTTATAAACTTCTGAAGGCTTTTATTATCTGCGCTTTTAGTTACCGATACATGTTGATTTCAATGACAGAAACAAGACATACATTATTGAGTTTACATATGTATCATACTAATTTTGTTTGCAAGGTACGTCAATAATTTTTTTTATTGTCCGTTGCTTTTCAATCATTATGTAGTCTTTCATCACTTATTTGACAAGTTCATAATTATTGAGATTATTGTTTTTAACTTTTCAATGTTATTTGCTTTATTGTTTCATGGAGGGAGTACTCAATCTAGAAAAACTAAGCTTGATGAGGGGGAGCATCATAATTTGGCTATATTAGATACGTGGAAAACTGATAAAAAGGGAAAAAAAAGAGGAGATGATTATGCCTCTAACACTTGAGCAGGCCTAACAAGAGGCTATAAAAGGTGAACCTAAATCATACACAATGTTGATCAGTGGTGGTGTTTTAGTTCTTGATAGCCACAATGATGCTGATGAATATGTAAAGAACGCGTGTATGGATAAATTCTCAGTTTTATCACGGGGGAAAGTGGAGTTGTCGAAGGATGCATCAGTCAAGATCTCTCATGAAAAAAGGTATGGTTTAACCAAAAGGGACATGAAGGTGATGCCCGTATGACCTTTTGCGTTTAGAATATATGCTTTTCCATATAGATTTGTTTACTGATGCTACTATCATGATCAAAAGCGATATGGCAGGGGGGGTCAAAGGATAAGAATTCAGGAGCATCGAAACATGATGTTGTCGGTAATGACACGGGACCAAGGCTCTTTCACGGGCTGTTGTCGACTGCTGTTATTCTGGATCAACGTCGGAGCCGAAAAGTACGCAAACCATTCACCGGACCAAGCGCCCGCGGCGGAGCGCGGGCAAAAGCCCTAGTTTATATAAAATATAGGAAGTAAACTGGCTTCTGAATTACATGTGATTATGTTTTGATCACATGTAATTTTACTTGAATTACATGTGATTCTCTATGTGTTTTTATATGTGATTCATGTAAAATATATAAAGCAAATTTGCTTTTGAATTAGTTATAAGTTTATTTTAATCACATGTAATTCTGCTTAAATTACATGTGATTTAATGATAATTACATGTGATTGATCCGAATAACAAGTTACTTATACTAAATTCAAAATCATAATTTTCGCCAAACCGTAAGTAATATTTTCAAACATTTGTGATTTGTGTCAAATGACATGATTTTTACCAAATCACATGTGATTTGTGATAAAAAAATTAATGATACGTACTTCTATATACTTTCGACGATTTTTTTTTAATTTTTGCACTCACGAATCACATGTGATTTATTACTTTATAAAGCACACTTGAATTTGTAAAATTATTTACAATTTAAGGAATTCTAAAATCACACGTGATTTGTTACTTTAATATCACATGTAAATTTATGACATCACATGCGATATATGGAATCACACATGCATTTTAGAAATAGAAAACACAATTGATTTTACAAATTACTAGTGATTTTACAAATTATGTGTAATTTTTTTGACGTAAATTTAAAAAAAAATCATCGAAACTATATGAAAAAGCTAGTGGCGTAACTTGTTACATGTTTACATTCGACTATGTAAATAATTACACTAATAAATAATAATAAAAGTTATTTATTTATTCTGTAAAAAAATTTATTTATTTTTAAAAAAAATCACAAGTAATTTTTCCGAATCACATGTGATTTTTATAGTCAGTAAATTTACGTTTCGTCAGAATTTTATGATAAAAAGGGAATTTAATGACGAAAACGTAAATTTACTGACGAAAACAAAAATTTTCTGACGAAAATGTAAATTTACTGAACGTAATTTTACTGACGAAAACGTAAATTTACTGACGAAAACGAAAATTTTCTGTCGAAAACGTAAATTTACTGACTAAAACGTAAATATACTGACGAAAACGTAAATTTACTGACGAAAACGTAAATTTTTTGACGAAGACGTAAATTTTTTGAGGAAAACGTAAATTTTCTGACAAATACGTAAATTTACTGATGAAAACGTAAATTTTCTGACGAAAACGTAAATTTACTGACGAAAACGTAAATTTACTGACGAAAACGTAAATTTTCTGACAAAAACGTAAAATTACTGACGAAAACGTAAATTTTCTGACGAATACGTAAATTTACTGACGAAAACGTAAATTTACTAACGAATACATAAATTTACTGACGAAAACGTAAATTTACTGACGAAAATTTACGTAATTATGTAAAAAAAGAAACTAACCTTTTTGGTGGAATGGGTTGAAATTGCCACCTCTAGTAATTAGGTAAAAAAAGAAAAAGGGTAATATCGTCATTTTAGGGTCATATTGGTAAAGTCAATAATCAATTTGAAAGTTCATTGGTAATGTCTAGCGATTAAATTGTAAGTGTTTAAAGTCGGTACATTTTGATAAGTACGATGGTATTGTATAGTTTTTACCTGTCAAAAATCGCAATAATAAAAAATCGTCAAAAATATATCAAAGTGCCTGTCTACTGAAAGATAAGAATTTTTTCGTCGCAATGGTGTATTTTTCGTAATCTGACGATTTATCGTTTGAAAGATATGGTGTTTTTAAGAAAAAGGTGAAAAATAAGTTTTTATTTTTTGATAGAAAAGCTAATGGTTGAGATTGATTTCTTTCTTCTTTTATTGGTTCATGTTTTATGTAAAATTCACATCTGTCATGCGATCATACCCATAAAAAATAAAAATAAAAATGTTTGAAGGAACATAAAAAGTTAGCCAATCATATAAGTTGTCCCATAATACGGAGAAGCCACTAAAATTGTAAGTGACAAATAAACAATTTGACAAATAAAAAGTTAATATACTATACACGTTATCCGGTACAACAAGAAGTGCCACTTAAATCGTAAGTGGCATTCGAGTTCATGCCGAGTAACATTATATTACTATCAACTTGCATAACAAACATACACCTCACTATATAAGCCAAAAACAAATATCTTGTATGACCAATGTGGGATAGAAAACAACTTTTGTTACAAATGAGGATAAACACACATTTAAGATATTGTTTTTCTTAATTATGCAAGTTATGTGTCGACGTACGGTCGGTATTCGGTCCGGCCCAACAGGCCCGCGACCCACACACACCTAACTTATCCTTCAACAAACCCTAAGCATATATAAACAAGGGTAGGGGTCTCATTATAATCAGGTTCTCTCTCTTAACCACACCTCATATATAACATGTCGATCAAATACTAACTTGACCGTCGGAGGTGGACCCCGGGGCTCCGGCCTCGGGTCCACGTCTAACCGGTTCTTCTTTGTTTGCAGCATTACTCCTGACCCGGGAAGATGATTAACGACCTGGGAGAGTCGTCAGACCGGCCCAACCAAACTATGCTCCAACAAGTTGGCGCCATCCGTGGGACCCTGACTAAACTAGGCTTCGTGGTCTCATACTACCGAAAAGCAAAGATTCATACGAAAATTGGTAACATCGAACCTTTCTGCTCTTGTTTTTCATGCATCGTTGTGCTTTTTATTGTCGTGACACATGCGCATATATCTCTGTTCTATTTACATCACACCTGATGACTTGATTAGATGTGTCACGATATTCGTATAACTGTTATTCCTTTTGAATGCCATGCGCATATACTCTTGTAGCTATATTAATAAATATTGTTAAATAATGATACATGCAACCTTTATGATCACATCTTAAAAGAAAGATCATTAACGATTTCGTACAACTTCGGATCGTTGTGCTAAATGTATACGAAAATTGACTAATAGTCTGTCATGTTGTGAAGAAGTCATTATCTACATGCATGAATATAACTTATTTTTTAAACTAGTACACACAATGAACCTCGTATAATGTGTACAATTTAAGATTTGTGTGGATCTTTTATATGGGTAAAGATATTGCATCTACCATTTAATTGATCAATAAAAGATGTACATGTCATATTCTTAGCTGAGGCATAATACGAGGGTTGACATACTTTTTTCGCAAGATCGTTGAGCCAATATTTCTTTTTCAAAAAGAGAGTATTTTTTTTAGTCAATGACAAACAGTGTCAATTTCTAAATCACTAAAAGATTTACTAAAATTTTAAAATCGATAAAGATATTATTTTATCTTTTATTTACAATTATCACTTATTTGCATATTTATCTTTTATTTATAAATTATGTTTCTGCGTGGGCATATTTATATTTTATCCCGGTCAAGGCATGTCGAACCGCGCTCGTCCGCATGTTCCAGAATATTTTATTTTTTAACTACGGTTGCGGGCCACGTTTTTTTTGCGTTAGTCCGTACGTCTGAATATATCGTCTATATTTATAAAATATTACGTGATCTTTTTAATTTATATAAAGATATTTTTCAATATCTTATTCTTAAATAGGTAACAAGATATTGCCTATATTTTTTCATTAATAAAAGATATTACGTATATCTCTTAACTTATTAGTACGATCTTATGTATATCATTTGGCTTTCTACGGATTTCTTGTATTACGATAAATGTTCGCATCTTTTAACACATATCTAGATAAATATTTGCATGTCTAGTATTGAGTGATTGTTTATGTTACTTATATCCGCGCTACTCCGTACATTCGGACATCTTTAGCCTACGGTCATACATGTACTTATCGTTCCCATGCGGAATAAGAGGATTAAGTTGAACCTACTAATTAAACTTGACGTGTAAGAGGGTTGCAAACCCAACGACCACGGATCATGTATCCTTGTTAGACACCTTGCTACCAAGACGTTGTAGTAAGTTACGCAAACCACATGACTTATAATGGACTTGCAAAAGACACACTGTGCACGTCTAACAACATTTTGTCAAAACTTTGACCATCCTTATGGTAGTAGCGGTATGTCGCACGTAATGGCATAGCTCATCCAATAAGTTAGTTAAGATACGTCTTATACTATGTGACAATTCGCGGTTATGGCACGACCCATCCGCGTTGGTTCGCACGTTCAAACCAAATTTCTATCTTTAGTACGCGGCTATGGTATGTCCACTCGCGCTGGTCTACGTGATCATAATTTTTAGAATACTTGATTAAGTTTAATACTACTAATCGAGTGTAGCACCATTAAACTTGGGGGGGCTACTAGGGTATAATAATACTACTATTTATGTGCACGTCACAATAATATCTTTGGATATATTCCTTTGCCGCAGAAGTCCGCCTTCTGCCGGTTTATTCCTTTGCAATGGAAGTATCTCTTCCATTGGCTCATTCCTTCGCCGTGGAAGTACTCCTTCCGCGCGCTTATTATTTTCGCCGTGGAAGTATCTCTTCCACGTGCTTATTATCTTCGCCGTGAAAGTATTCTTCCACGTGCTCGTTATCTTCGCCGTGGAAGTATTCTTCCACGTGCTTCTTATTCATGCGCCGTGGAAGTATCCCTTCCACGTGCTTATTATCTTCGTCGTGGAAGTATCTCTTCCACGTGCTTATTATCTTCGCCGTGTAAGTATCTCTTCCACGTGCTTATTATCTTCGTCGTGGAAGTATCTCTTCCACGTGCTCGTTATCTTCGTCGTGGAAGTATTCTTCCACGTGCTTCTTATCTTCGCCGTGGAAGTATCTCTTCCACGTGCTTATTATTTTCTCCGTGGAAGTATCTCTTCCATGTGCTTATTATCTTCGTCGTGGAAGTATTCTTCTACGTGCTTGTTATCTTCGCCGTGGAAGTATTCTTCCACGTGCTTCTTGTCTTCGCCGTAGAAGTATCTCTTCCACTTGCTTATTATCTTCGCCGTGGAAGTATCTCTTCCACGTGCTCGTTATCTTCGCCGTGGAAGTATTCTTCCACGTGCTTCTTATCTTCGCCGTGGAAGTATCTCTTCCACGTGCTTATTATTTTCGCCGTGGAAGTATCTCTTCCACGTGCTTATTATCTTCGTCGTGGAAGTATTCTTCCACGTACTCGTTGTCTTCGCCGTGGAAGTATTCTTCCACGTGCTTCTTATTCATGCGCCGTGGAAGTATCCCTTCCACGTGCTTATTATCTTCGCCGTGGAAGTATCTTTTCCACGTGCTTATTATCTTCGTCGTGGAAGTATCTCTTCCACGTGCTTATTATCTTCGCCGTGGAAGTATCTCTTCCACGTGCTCGTTATCTTCGCCGTGGAAGTATTCTTCCACGTGCTTCTTATCTTCGCCGTGGAAGTATCTCTTCCACGTGCTTATTATTTTCGCCGTGGAAGTATCTCTTCCACGTGCTTATTATCTTCGCCGTGGAAGTATTCTTCCACGTGCTTGTTATCTTCGCCGTGGAAGTATTCTTCCACGTGCTTCTTATCTTCGCCGTGGAAGTATCTCTTCCACTTGCTTATTATGTTCACCGTGGAAGTATCTCTTCCACGTGCTTGTTATCTTCGTCGTGGAAGTATTCTTCCACGTGCTTGTTATCTTCGTCGTGGAAGCATTCTTCCACGTGCTTCTTATCTTCGCCGTGGAAGTATCTCTTCCACTTGCTTATTATTTTCGCCGTGGAAGTATCTCTTCCACGTGCTTATTATCTTCGCCGTGGAAATATCTCTTCCACGTGCTTATTATTTTCGCCGTGGAAGTATCTCTTCCACGTGCTTATTATCTTCGCCGTGGAAGTATCTCTTCCACGTGCTTATTATCTTCGTCGTGGAAGTGCCTCTTCCACGTGCTTATTATCTTCGTTGTGGAAGTATTCTTCCACGTGCTTCTTATCTTCGCCGTGGAAGTATCTCTTCCACGTGCTCATTATTTTCGCCGTGGAAGTATTCTTCCACGACGCATCGTTATCTTTTGTCGTGGAAGTATTCTTCCACGGCGCATCGTTATATTTTGTCGTGGAAGTACGCCTTCCATTGGCTCATTCTGCCATAGAAGTACGTCTTTTGTTGGTTCATATCTTTGTTACGGAAGTACGTCTTCCGTGACGAATTACTTTGCCCGGCCATGGAGTGATTTTTCCAAAGTTTATATTGTTTGGCCTTAATTAGACGGAGCCTGATCAACTACGTTTGGATCAGGAAAAACCGCAATAAATTTTGGCATTCATTATCAGATATCGTGGCCGCAAGACGGATGTAATCTCCGCGTTACTTCGCCACAGAGGTACGTCTTCTGTTTTCCTTAAGACGAATGAAATATTCGCATTATGTTGCATCATCAGTGGGTACAAGAAGTACGCCTTCAAAATATTCACAATGCAACATACGGGTTCCACTTCCACCTTCATAAAAACTTCTTGTCATCCTCACGTTAGTGATGAACAAGAATTAAACCTTGCCAAATGCCAGTGTTACCCCGACTATAGAACACGTTTTTCTTCTTACGGGGTCCTGACCGTCTAATAACGGTAAACCAAGCATTCGAGCACAAACACCCGTCTTACGTATACATGTTTTCCTATTTATTTCGACGTGGATATGCTTACAGGTAGCGGATATGGTGTAAAGTCTAGTAACCTCGGTGACAACCTCGCATACTAGACTGGGGGGACATGATGGCGTATAGTGGCTATGCTCACTATTCGCAATCCCAACCCATCATCTTTTTGCTAAAGGAAGCCCATTACGAGTGGAGCCATATGTTACGGACGATCCACGAGGATGTCCTAGCAGCAAGCCGCACGCGGTTGTTTAGTGAGCATGATACACGAATGAGTCTAGCATAACATGATCATGGACCATATCATACTAGACTGGGGGACATGTCGACGTACAGTCGGTATTCGGCCCGGCCCAACAGGCCCGCGACCCACACACACCTAACTTATCCTTCAAGAAACCCTAAGCCTATATAAACAGGGGTAGGGATCTCATTATAATCAGGTTCTCTCTCTTATCCACACCTCATATACAACATGTCGATCAAATACTAACTTGACCGTCGGAGGTGGAACCCGGAGCTCCGGCCTCGGATCCACGTCTAACCGGTTCTTTTTTGTTTGCAGCATTACTCTGGACCCGGAAAGACGATTAACAACCTGGGAGAGTCATCAGACCGGCCCAACCAAACTATGCTCCAACATTATGGATTACCTCCTTTAATACTCAAACTTAACTATCGTTTTAATTTCAAACTTTATAATTGTATGTATCAAGTGTTTGTATTTTTATCCTTTAATGATGAAAAATAACATAACATGAAGCGGTTTAAAGAAAGAACTGAGACAATACTGACTGTCTAAAGACAAGGCATTTCTCCATTATTATGGTTCACGTGAGTAATTCGTCAACTGGTATGTGAATTTGTTAGTGATTTTTTATATGCAAATAAGTGAGTGAACTTCACCGGATGTTGTTTCATGTTGACGGATGTTAATGTCAAAAAAATTTATCGGCATCACGAGGAAAACCAAGGGTTTCCGGAGATGTTAGAAAGCCTTGATTGTACAAATTGAAGTGATTTCATTGTCCGTGCGCATCAAAACCTTCGAGCCTATTTGGTCGACCGCTTATCTCGTAATATTCAATTTTAACTTCAATTGTAATACTTTTAGGCCTCATTTGTTTTTCCAGAGGTTTTACCTCTTCATTTGCAAATCACGTATGCAGAAGAAGAGGTGCATCAAATATCTTTATCTACACGAAAAAACTCGTTTGTTTTATATACTATTGAAGTACTTCTTTTCTACTTTTTATCTATGCACCTTTTTCACTAGTGTTTTTTTTACGTTTTTCACTACTTTTACGTTTTTTTAAGTAATTTTACGTTTTCGATATTAAATTTACGTTTTTGTCAGTAATCTTACGTTGTCATCAATAATTTTACGCATTCGTCAGTAGTTTTACGTTTTCATCAGTAAATTTACGTTTTCATCAGTAATTTTACGTTTTCATCAGTACTTTCACGTTTTGTCATAAAACTTCAGTATTTTTATGTTTTCGTTAGTAAATTTATGTTTTCGCCAGTAATTTTACGTTTTCGTCATAAATCTAAGTTTTCGTCATAAAATTTACGTTTTCGTTAGTGAATTTATGTTTTCAGCATTAATTTTACGTTTTGTCAGTAATTTAACGTTTTCGTCAGTAAATTTACGTTTTCGACAGTAAATTTACGTTTTTGTCAGAAAATTTACGTTTTCGTCATAGAATTTAAGTTTTTGTCAGAAAATTTACGTTTTCGTCATAAAATTTACGGTTTCGTCAAAATATTTACGTTTTCGTCAGTAAATTTACGTTTTCGCCAAAAAATTTACCTTTTCGCCTCTAAATTTATGTTTTCATCAGAAAATTTACATCTTTGTCAATAATTTTACGTTTTCGTCAGTAAAAAATTACGTTTTTGTCAGTAAATTACGTTTTCGTCAGGAATTTTTTTTTTACGAAAACGTAAATTTACTGACGTAAACTTAATTTTTTTTATGAAAACGGACAAAACCCGAAAAACGCAAAATATATGATAAATGTATCCGGTTCATCAAAATATGTTTATAGTATTATGGTCCAAAAAATTTTGTGCATCCATCGATTTTTAGTCCTCGTTCCATCTCTAATGACTAAATACCGAGTTTGAGTGAATTTTTTTTTTGAACAGCGGAATTTTATAAAAACTAGCAAAAGCTAGAAAAAGAGATTACATAGAAACAATGCTAGCTACGGGGTTTTGCAACCAACCAACCCTATTACATTTAAACTTAGGGTCCGTTTGGTTCGTTGAAAGTTTATGGTGTAATTGTAATTTATTAAATGAATGGTAACTTGAATGAATTGTAATTGGAATTGTTGAAATCCGTTCATGTGTTTGGTTGGTAATGTAATGTAATTCGGTACAAATTTTCATTTAAACACTTCCATTTGCTTTTTATAAAAATTGTAAATTTACATTTTACAAAATTACTCATTATATTTGTGATATTTTTCATGGCCATATATGTTAGTAATATATGATAAAAGTATCTAAATCGAATTAAATATGATAACGAACATGCCGTAGAAAGGTTACATATTGTTACAGAAACATAAAATGAGAATTTCTAAAACTCGAAGTACATAATTAGGGTTAGTTTTGTAAATGTGCATAGATTCTATTGTAATTTTATACTTTCCATCAACAAATCAATGTAATTGAGATTACACTAAAAAGGTGGGCCCTATGTAATTTGTAAGATTACAATTCCACCAATTAATGAACCAAACAATTTATGTAATTGTAATCCAAATTACATTACATCCAATTACAACGAATTAGGTGAACCAAACACCCCCTTAAGATTTCTAGATGAAATCCATAGAAACGATTGAGAAACAATCGTGTCCCAAAGCAAAGCTTTTCTTGGAGGAGGGTAAATGAGTTTTATTCCACTTTTCCTTTTAGCCTTATTAAATATTTAAATGGTAAATCATTTTGTATGTTAGCATCATGGAACAACCACTAAAATTGTAAATGACGAATAAACTGTTTGACGACTAAAAGTTAATAAACTGTTTGAGGAAAAACATCATATTACTAATACTACCAATTTATACAACCAACATACCACCTTACCATATAAGCCGACCATAATTTTCTTCTATGACCTATATGGGATAAAAAACACTTTGAATTCTTTATTTTTCAAAATTTTCTAACGTGTTTGTTTGCAATAGTTTTAGAACTTAGAAAGTATCGATATATAAATGTCAACAATCAGGGCCGGCTCATTGATTTGAGTGGCCCGGTGCGATACTACCAATGAGGCCCCATAAATTACGGAAAGCATAACTATCGTTCGAAATAAAAAGTTCATTGATACTATGAAAATAGTTTTTGGTACAAAAGCTGAATTCTACTCAAAAAAGCTACATAGATATTCATATTGTTACTAAATCAAAAAGAGAGGTTTACTTCCCAAAAGAAGATTCAAACGTACTTCATTTCTTGAACAGTGTCATTCTTCTAACATTTTTAGCAGCAAAGTTGTCGATCAAGAGTTCATAATCAACACTTTCTAATATATCATTCTCAATAGCTATCAACGCCTATCCATTAAGTCTCTCTTGTGACATTTTAGACCTCAAGTAAGACTTCAACAATTTTAATTTTGAGAAGCTTCTTTCTGAAGATGCCACAGTCACTGGAATCGTCAATAATACTCTATATGCAATTATTGCATTAGGAAAACAATAAATCTCTTTCAAATGTCTTAGAACTTCAGTTGGACCAAGACTTTCATTAGGCAAAAAATTCTTTAACTACCTTAATTCTACATATAGCTCATTTGCATCAATATCAAATCTATCATTATTCTTTCATGAATCTTCAAGATGAGTGCAACAAGACTTAAGATCATTGTCGTCATAGGACTTCAGCTTGTCCTGAAGTAAACAAAAAACCAAAAATGTTCTCATATTCTTGGTATTGTTCAAACTTTGTTGTAAGTGAATTAATTGCTTGGTCAACAATGTACAAGAAACAATTTACCTTGAATGACTCCTCCGTGAAAAGCAAAACATCTTGACTAACTGAATTATCATCAAAATGTTTCTTCTTGTGAATTACACGCTTTTGAGTGAAGACTGGATCTATGTCCATTTCAATGGCAATTTGCTTAGCCTCTTCAATCGATTTAGAATACACTGTTTCTCTATAATCCTTAAAAAAAGAAATAAGTCCTTTCACTTCTTTGATTGCAACATCGATAAGCATATCCTAAGACTGAAACCTTTTGCTTACCAAATTTTACAGTGTACAAGATGTCGAACCAGATGACTATCGATACTATGAACTTAAAATCACCAAGCTCATTTTCTACTAGAGAGTTAGCTGTACTTTGGATTAAGGTATCATTATCATATTTTGCAACTTGAGATAAAGCTTCACATACCTCTAACATCTGCAATCTAATAGCTTTAACACTTTCTACACGGCTTTCCCATGGAGTAGTTGACAATGATTTAAGAGTCATCCTTTTAACATGATCTTTCAAAATCTGCCATCTTTTACTAGAATTGGAAAATATCGTGTAAATACGTTGTATGGTACCAAAGAAATTTATAGCTTTGTCACAAGTATTAGCCATGTCAGACAATGTAAGATTCAGACTATGACAGCCACATGGAGTATAAAATGCTCTAGGATTTATATCAAGAAATTTCTTTTGTACTCCCCGATGTTTTCCTTTCATGTTTGATCCATTGTCATAGCCTTGACCACGAATATCATCAATATCCAGACCAAGAGACTTCAACTCATCGTGTGTAACATCAAAAAGTACTTGACCAGTCGTATCATCAACACATAGAAATCCTAAGAATGCTTATTCAACACTAACACATGTGGATGTCACGTTTACGTATCTAAGTAGCAAAGACATTTGTTCCTGGTGACTAACGTCAGGTGTACAATCAAGTATAACATAGAAATATGTTGCTTGTTTGACCTTTTTGATGATTTATAATTTGATTTCACACGCAAGTAAAAGTATTACCTCATTTTGGATGGTATGCCCAAGATAATGAGTATGTATTTCATCACTCGTGATACGTCGCACATGCTCCTTAATAATCGGGTCAAACTCCGCCAAATTTCAATCAAACCTAGAAAGTTCCCATTGCTGGTTTGGTACAATCCTTCCTTTGATCCACGAAATGCAAAATTATGTTTAGCGAGAAATTTCACAATGTCGATGATTCTTAAAAGAACTTTTATCCAATGCTCTCTTTCTTTTTCGAATTGCTCTGCAGCAACTTTATCAATTGTTTCATTTTTTTGCACTCTTCGACGCATATCATACCAGCTAGCCATATTAGTGAGATGTATTAATCCAACTTTATGCTCTTTAAGTCTAGTGGTAACATGTTGCCAATCGGAAAGAACCTCATTAGCTAATTGACTTTTTGCAACCCTTTTTCTAAATATTTTACAGCAAAAACAAACAACTTTATCCGTCTCGGTTGAATATACTAGCCATTCTCTATCACGCTTCTCTTTATTCGATAGTATTTTAGTATATAAATCAAAATAAAATCGCCTAGAAAACTCATCTTTAGGACCATTTTCAATAGACTTATCTATTTTCGGACCTTCTACTACTAAAGTTTTTATCATATCTGAACTTAATCTATCCCAGTTCCTTGGATCAAATATATCAACATCTTCGACATTATCATCAGCATCTTCAACATGATCATCAATATCAACACCATCATCAATATCAGCATCTTCATCAATATAAACTTCATTACCTTCATGATCATCGTCATGAGCAACATCATTTACAACCACATCATCGACATTATTATCGCCTACTCCTTCAAAATTAAGATTAACATCATCATCTTTATCACTATTACCACCATTCTCATTTTCAGAAATTTGTGAATTTCTTTGAACATACTTAAACATTAACCCTTTTTAAGCTTACTGGATGCTTCAACCATCTTTTTCTTTTTGCGTTTTGCACTCCCAGAAGGATGCTTTCGTTTTCCCAACAAAGAAGGCATAATTCGGTATCTAATTACACAATTAAAACTTAATAACCTAAAAAGGGTAAAAGATAATTAACAATGATAATCAATAATTTAAAGTAAGGAAAAGATAAAATTGAAAATTTATTGTAAAAGAATAGGTAAATACTCACCATTAGGTTTGAGGATTAATTGCAAATTGATCGTAAGTTGCTAAGTTAGAGAGAGTGACTTTTTTTATTTTGTTTTTACTTGTGATGGAATTGAAGATTTAGCTTTATAAGTACGTCACCTACTAGTTACTATCTTTAAACAATTATGTGGGATGGACTTTTAAAATTTACTATATATACTAATGGATCAATTTACTTGGAGGCCTTTTCCATGGGAGGCCCTATGCAATTGCCCCATTTGCATAGGGTGAGCTCCAGCACTGTCAGCAATATATGTTTTTTTTAGGTGATATAAATGTTGCATAGCATTGAGCTTGTGAAATATGGACTAAATTGCTTAAAGATGATCTTGACTGAATATTTTTCATGGAGATGAAAATATGGTGGAAAGAGTAAATGATGATAAGTTCAGTTTAGGTAATGCCAACAGCAAATAGCAACTGACATGAGTACAGTTTTGGTTTGATTTTGTATCCATAGTTTTGGATATTTATAGGATCCTAAGGGGAATTAGATACAAACACGGCAAATGCTGATAGAAATTGTTAGAGATTTTGAGACTTAGTTGAGATTTGAGAGACCGTGTTGTACAACTATCATTATACATATATTCAATTTACACCTTATAATAACCTTTCAAGATTTAAAACTTATTTGTTGTGTTTTGCTTAGTATATTCTTTTTATTCAGTAACTTTATGCAGCATATATAAACGTACATTTTAAAACGAAAAAACATCGTCTAATGTTCAAGCCAAACATTATGGGTCATGCCGAGGTCGTTGTGTGTAGAGCTTTGATTTAAATTAACGCAAACTTCTCACAATGATAGCCCAGTTTTTGTTTCTCACTCACAGCAAACTAAACTAAGCATGACACATTATGTTTATTTTGAACATTAGGCAACACTAATTTTTGCCTAAAGCACAAAAAAAACTGCATAGATATAAGATAGTCGACATGATATGTAGTTTAAAAGACACGATAACGTACGAGATTGAAAACGTAAAATGAACTTTTATTTAAACACACAAAATGTTTTAGTTATAAATTAAAAACGTTACATAATAAACGTACGAAATAAAAAAAAACTAAAATTTGATTCAAACTATTAGATTGTTGTGTAATGGTTAATCATTTTTCGTGTGAGAAATGGTCCTAGCAATCCGGTAATAATTCCCACCAAGTTGTTTGAATTTGTCATATCGAACAGCTCGCCCTCTCCAGAGCACCAAAACCTTATTTGATGAGCGGATGATTAGGTCGTGCCTCCATCATCAACAATTCCGGAGCAGTTTGACATCAGCTACAAGTTCTTGCCTTAGTCACCTAAGGGTAGTTTCTCTCGTATCTTTTGGTTCATATCCATAGTGAGTGTTGTGTGAAAAATTGAGATGTGAAGTCTGGAAACGATGTTGGAGAAGTTGTGTTTAAAAAATGATTGAAGTTGTGAATACTCATAAGTTTAAAAGGAGTAGTTTAAATTTACTATTTATATATATGAATTATAGCGGGTTAGAAAAGGGCTCATAAAATTTTAAAACACATCCTTGATGAGTTTCTCACAATAGAGGCTTGTTTTTCTTCCTTGTGGTCATGTCATTTTGGAGACTCACTTGTGAGTAGCGAACTACTCGGTAAGTTGTGCACCACTCCGCGTAACCTTAATACTATATTGAGGTGGTACTAATTTGGCAAACGTGGACTTTAATATTAAAAAATAAACTCTTTACGATCGTGAGTTGAAATATAAAAATAAAAAAACCCTGCCAAACGCTACACGAAAAGTTAATAAAACAAACTTGAACTTTTATTTATTTATTTCTTTTTTATATGTCAAACTTTATTTATCAAATATAAAACGTATATCTATCAAATATATGTAAAGAAAATATAACACTGAAAATATCTTCGAATTGTGGACGAAACGAACCAATATAACAATATTTCTGACACGCATATAATTATATAAAAAATGTTTTTTTTTAACGGCGAGTTAGTAGTTAGTGATTCGAGCTTACAGTGACATCTAATTGGGCAGTATGTAAGCCTCGAACCTTCTTCTTAGGGGATAAACCCCACTCCTGCTTCTGTTTAATTCGGGCCCCTGAAGGTCGTTAGTGAGACTCGAACTTGAGACCTCTCCAACAATACCTCCCCAAGGTTAACCTTGGTGGCCAACTGAGCTAGCTCAGTTGGTTAATTATATGAAAAATGTTAAAGTTAAGTTTATATATAAGTTAAGTTAAGTTTAAATTTAGTATGTCTTACCTTTTTACTAATTTCGTACGTGTACGTTTACGTTATATTTAAGTTTTTAGCTTGGAGAATAGAAGTTTTTAAATAACAAAATGGGTACGAACGGTTAGTTTTTGGTAACTATTACGGTTGAATGATGAGTTTGAGTGAATTAAATGAGAAAAGAGAAAAAACTGATACGACGCTGAAATAGAGGGTGAGTTGTATCTTACCGTTACTTTTTGCCATATAAAAGATTTAGATGGTGAATCATTTTTGTTTGTTAGTATTATGGAAGAGCCACTAAGAGTGTAAGTGATTAGTAAAATGTTTGACGAATAAAGTTAGTAATAAACCGTTAGATGAAGAATAAAAAGCTAATAGATTATACAAATTATCCGTCACTGTCGGTAACCATTACGGTTGAATGACGAGTTTCAATAAATTAAATTAGAAAAAAGAGAAAGAAAAAAGAAAACTGATACGACGCTGAAACGGAGGTTGGCTTTTATCCTATCGTTCCTTCTAGCCTTATAAAAGATTTAGACGGTGAGTTATTTTGCATGTTAGTATGATGGAAGAGTCACAAAAATTGTAAGTGACTAATAAATTGTTTGACGAATAAAAAGTTAGTAAAAATCTGTTAGATGAGATTAACCATTATGTTTAAATGACAAGTTTGAGTGAATTAAATGAAAAAAAACTGACACGACTTTGAAATGGAGGGTGAGTTTTATCCTACGTTCCTTGTAGCCTCATAAAAGATTTAGATTGTGAATTATTCTGTATGTTAGTATTATATAAGAGCCAATAAAATTGTAAGTGACCAATAAAGTGTTTGACAAATAAAAATTAGCAATAAACTATTAGACAAAGAATAAAAAACTTATAGATTATACAAATTATACATCACTATCGGTAATACCAATTAGATTGTAATTAGCATCACCTACATTGCCTATAACATTATACAACTTCCAACTTACACAATCAAAAAACTCCTTACCATATAAGCTAACCAATTTTTTTTCTATGACCTATGTGGGAACAAAACACTTTTGTTTCAAAAGAAGATAAACACACACTTAAGTTACGTTTTTTCTTAATTCTGCTAGTTATGAGCTACCTCCTTTAGTACACAAACTTAAGTATCCTTTTTATTTTAAACTCTATAGCACGTACCCGCGCGATGCGTAAGGTACTTTGTGACTGAATTTTTTTGCGAGTAAATTTTATTTTGGTTATTCGTCTTTGATAGTAATAACTTATAAATAATGATAGTCTCCACCTAAAAACATGTCTCAAAACGTAAATTTGATATTGAGGTATTATTACTTGTGGCGTATATATAATATGTGTCACTTAATATTCGAAACTCAATAAGTGCGAGATTTGACAGAATATCTTTTGAACATTTGATGAGAAGATCAACTTAAGTGGTTTGTACATATGATTGCAAGATAAAAAGGCAGAAAAATATGATGAAGGAGATTTGTACAATGTGTTGTTTTTCTTGTATATTATGGTGATGAGGTGTTTTAATCGTATTATTAATTATTATGTTTTAATTAATCATGTTTAAATATTTTATATACTAGAGATATAAAGTTGTACATATGCATTATTAAACTCTTGTATTACGTGAATATGATTTTATTGGTTGTATTAATACGTTGTACATTATTTTGTATTTGTTGTACTTGTACTACGCATTTTTTTTACATTAAATATAGAGAGAGTGTCTAATCTCTTTTATAAGATAGTATAATAATCGAAAGTATCTAGTGGTTTGTGTTTATGACATGTGATTTTGAATTTTGGATTTTTCTAATATGTATGTGGGGGAGAAAGAGGATTATTTTTTCCCCAACTTTGGATCGACATTTTTTATGAAGGAAGGATTATATTCGTGATTTTATTGCGATCTATTATGATCTCTGTTTCTGACCGATTTGTGACAATCCTCAAATTTCACTTATGTGTTATGTGTTATGATTGTATGACTATGAAAATTTGACTAAATTTTTTTGCTTTTGTGCCTTATGATGAATGTGTTCTTATAACCTAAACTGCCACTTCAACATATTGCTATATGTTGTAAACACTATGTATATATCAAGTTTAAATTCTAATAGTAATCTAATAAGTACATTATGAATAAGAACATCTCAAATATAACTATGATGCCCTAAATTCCCTTAGAAACCCTAGAAATCCTATGTGAACTAATATTTCAAGCAATATAACTATATAATATCTATATATGAATATCAAATACAAATGTACAAGTTATAATCTATCATATGAAAGCAATATTTGATTTCAAAACACTAAGTGTAAGTAATCTAAAGCTAACTACAAGTATAAGACCTAGTAACCAAAATCTATTTCACATTGAATTGAAGTCTAATATTTTCAAAAAAAAATATAAAACTCAACTAATATCATAATAAGATTATACATTATCTCAAGCTAAGTTACAAGTTAATAAAGCACAATGTACAAGTTATCAAAGCATAGGATCTTAAGCTCCCATAATTATACCTAAGATATGATTACCCTATAAAAACCCTTAGGGCATGTTTGGTATAGAGAAATCAAGTAAGAGAAATGGAATTTGGTTTATTTCTCTTGTTTGGTAGAGAGAAATGAAAAAGTGGAGAATTGAAAAGAAATTTGTAGAGAGTTGAAGAGAATTGGATAGTGTAATTTGTAAGCTTCCATTTCCATTATTTTTATAGAGAAATGGGAGAAATATATTTTTGTTTTTGTAGAAATGGATTTTTGTTTTTGTAAAAATGGATTTTTTTTTTATTTTTTTCTTTGTAATCTCATACACATAACTTTAAAAAAAGTAATTTATGTAAACAAATTACATACAACATCTGTTGCTTATAAAGATTAAAAAAATATTTTGAGTGACATTATATTTTTTTATATTTATATATTTTTTAAAAATAAAAATTTAATTTTCGTGATTATTTTTTATTTCAATTCTCTGGCGCAACCAAACAGTTGAATTCAATAAATTTCTCAATCAATTTCATTTCTCTGAGATTTAATTGTCCGCTTCATTTCTAATCTCTGAAATTCTCTCTACAAAACGTGCCCTTAAACTAAGTGTGTAGAATATTTAGAAACCTTAAACACATCATATAAGCCCTAGAATAAGCTTATATAAGGAGATGAACACTAATAACCTAAGGTGCAAGTCTATTAGGCTTAATGACCTAAAAACCCTTATATTAAGCATTTCACTTAGAATCAATACCTAGTCTTTTAAGACAAGTATACAAACACTCATAACAATACATTTAGGTTATAAAATTATATTAAGACAATGTACAATTACCCTAAAGCACAAGGTACAATATTTCAATGCATGGCTTATAAATTAGGCCAAAATAGATATTATCACCCTTAGGACATGTTTACTTAGAATAACTTAATAAAACCAATGTAGGGACTTCATGAACACATTGAGGACAATGTAGAAGGTATAAATTTAGTTTACATCAGTAGATAAATCAAGGATAATGGCTTTAACAAGGATTAAACCCTAGATCATTAGAAACCCTAACCCGCCTAGGTTTTTCTTCCCAATTTCTCTTCAAACCTTTGTTAATCTTCAAACCAAGGACCCAAACTTCCTAATTACATTGTGTAAACCCTAATTATACCCTAATTCATCACTAATCACATTCCTAAACCCTTAATTACAAGAATTACAAAGTTACAAAGTTACAAGCCCTAGAATTCAATCAGGCTAGGTTTTTCCCACCAAAACCTATTCAAAAACCTTTCCCTCCTAAATTTAAACCTAAGGCATATATTTTGAGATATTTAGGAGATATTTGCAGCCCTAAGCAACCAAGGATATAGGTGCATCACCTACTTGATGGCAAATTTTCAACCTTGTTCTTTTTATGGCTAAAAATGGTTCCAACAAGTCTATCATGGATATTTTAGTTCATAGCTTCTATGCATCACTACTTAGGCATTCTTAGTCACCTCCTTCTGTTCTTACATGTTGCTAGGCCTTACTTGGAGCTTAAGGGTTAGAAATAGTATAAATAGAGGTCTTTAGCTTCATTTTGAAATCATCCCTCACTTTCAATTCTAAACGCCTATATATTCTGTTCTTAAACATCCATTGAAGTCCTAAAAAGTCCCTAAGATCAGTAACAAGCTTTGGAAGAAGTTATAAGAGTTCTTGAAGAGTTGTGAAAAAGATATAGTCCATATGCCCCATTAGGGGGAGCTACCTAGGTAATCAATATATTAGCTAAGCTTTGATCTTGTTATAATGTTTTCTTAGACTTGTTATAATGTTTTCTTAGACTTGTTATAATGTTTAAAAGATGTTATAAAACTAATCTAAAAGAAATTAGATAATATGATCATTTAAAATGAAAGTTATAAGCTAAAGATGTCTTAAAATCCTAATTTTGTAATTTACATAAAATAATAAGTAAAAACCTATTTCAAAGGCTATAATTCTGGAGAAATGTTGTTATTATGATATAAATGTGTTTCTAAACTTTGTTCTAAGTTCTTAGATCATTTGATACATTTTCGAGGTTGTTATGTAATTTTAAACAAGTATAGGGACTAAAATTGTCATTTTTAAAACTTATAAACTATAAGGGTCGAAAATGTAATTATATAAACTATAAATATTATATGTATCATTTTAAGGAAGTAATGAAAGTATCATGTTAGTAGGGAACTTTGTACAAGGATTTTCCATCTCTATATTACGTTCTGACTGAGTAGTTAGGATTACGATTTAAAGTGTCCTCGCTCCTCAAACGTTTATAGAATGGATTTTGAGTTTGATGGCCCGAACAATGATGCTATAATTACCATAGTTTATCAATACCTAATTAATAAATCAAAGAATACCTAATTAATACTTAAAAATATTGAACTAAAGATCAAAGACTTAATACTATACAAATGTGTTAATCCAGGTTTGAGACCAAGTTGTTAAATGTGAGACCAAGTTGTTTATCTGTGAATATATATTAGATGTAGCTCAGACTCGATGGTCGCCAGGGGAGTTCATAGCCTCACTTTTAATGCTTTGTAAATGATTTGAAAACTCGTGAGAGGGATATATGCTAAAACTGGAATACATGTATTTTTGAACTGTATGCTTTTACTGAAATATGTTATTGCACGAGTGCCCAAACTGTTATTTAAATTTCATAAGTCATCAAACACTTTATGTGTGCGTTAATATGGTGAATAGATCTATTGGAGGTAACGAATCCTATTTGTGTTACCCGTGCTGTGGGTAATCGAGCACACTTTATTAGAACTAATAGGTAATTTGTACCTGCAGATTACTTGTCATGACATTCTGTCATGATGGTCACTTCGGTGAATTCTCGTTAGTTTTGATGTTATAAGCTTAGTGCAATAAAATATTGTTTTATGTGAGCGAATAGTAACGTAGCTCGAGGTGGTAGACATGTATTCAGAATTGTTATTACAAACCTATGAATTCACTCAACCTTTGTGTTGAATTTTAAGCATATATTTCAGGTATTATTGACTGATAGCATGGAGCAGCACAAGAACGACATGAAGAGGCACAAGCTTGAAATTATTGACATAGATTTTTGGGACCTTATGTTGTAAAACTCTGATTTTATATGATATATAAAGAAAGTTTATTTAATCACTCTTTTAAGTTGTTTTCTATTATTATGACTTGTGTTCCATGAAGTGTGATACCCCCAGAATCTGATATGGAACAACTAGGCAACGAGGGGTAACACGTCATAGTACAAGAAACAATGAATTACAGTTGACACAAAGCTGACGTAATAAAAGCATATACATTACATCATAAAAGATCAGAGTTTTACTACAAAGGTCCCAGAGTTTTATAAGCGGAAAAATATATTATTTCATCTTGTTTTATAATATAAAGTTGACCAAAAGATAGAATAAACTTCTGACAGTTTTTACTAAAACTAATCTTTTAAAAGCATCACAGAAATCTCCAAGCTGCGATAATATCCTGCGGGCTCCCATCCGAGCAAAGCTAAGTAATAATACCTGAGATTAAATATGTAAAATCGTCAACATAAAGTTGAGTGATATTCATAGATTTAGCAGTAAAGGTGTGGAACACAAAAGAATTTGTAAAACACGTAATGGGGGGTTAACTATATACATTGTACATAGTCACGATGTATATTATTGCTGTTTAGTCTCATGAACCGAAGCTTAACTCAAATGTAAGTTCCTCTAGGGAGTATTCAGCCTAAATACTCAAGTATAAACGAATATTAGTACGTCAAGGTAACCGGGACGGGGATTGTCAATCCCGATGGATCCACCCACAACATTCGCGCTTAGCGCAAAGCATGCGGGACAATTAACGGTTCATGATAGGAGAGGAAACTCAAGGCTAACGTCTAAAAGCAATAATACCATTGAAATCATCTGTAAAGCATACACGTTCAGAATAACATACGAGTTCTGGATAGCAATACAGTTTTTAATTGGTTGTGTTCCACCATGTAAAATCTCACCCCGTGTTTAGAAACCATGTACAAGTAAAAAGGGGGCTATGAACTCACCTTAGCCACGAGGTAATTCAATCACGGTACTCAGCAATTGAGTAGAAACGGTAGTGGTAGACGATCACCGACGATATGGATGCCCGGGGAAACACGAAAACCGCAACCTATCAAAATAAGGCGCGCGTTAAGACTCGAACTCGAATATCGATATGTACCAAATATAATATGACTCAAATGTTTTCAAAGTATTCATGTTTCAAAACCATTGACACGAACCAAATGAATCCATTTATCTAACGTTACTCGTTTAAACACTTGTAAACGTGAAGTCGACCCGTCATAAGACGCCAAGTCAACGCAAGTTACACTATCATTTTACATCGCTCGGACCAGTAGCTAAGTCATTTATATAATGACTAAGCACTTGAGTAAGTCACCATGTCTGATGGTGAATACTCAAACTCACGCAACACACGCATTGAACTAAGTGTCCAAAATTAAAATCAGCAAGTACACCCCGAATGTACACACCGATCTATCCTATCTAGACTTGTCTGTTTTAGATGAAAATTGGTGTCAATGTCACTTATAACATGTATAAGACCTCACCAAAATTTGAGCCAAAGTTCACACTTTAAAACCCATCAGCTCGACACTACACTCGACCCTAAAATTTGGGACAGAATTGTATACTTGTTTTATAAAACCGTTTGGACCACTTTAAAAGTACTAACTCGACAATCCGTCTTTTGAAACCACTACTAGACTCATCAAACTAAGTTTGTAAACTTTGAAAACCAGTAGTTACGTTTATCTAACCAAGCCTAAAGTCCCCGAGAGTCGACCCAAAATCAGCCACAATTTCGGATTGTGTCGACTTGCTCTCCCGGTACACAAATACTAAAACTAGCATAACTTTTGACTCGTAAAGAGTTATAAGCTCTATCTTATACCAAAACGAGCGTCTCGGAAAACTCTACAATAAAATCAAATAATCTCAGCCTTTCTCAGACCTTAAACCCACGAAAAATCTGTTATAGACCTGCTGTCCCAAAATACCCTTTTAGAAAACATGACAAATCAATTTTTTTCATCAAAGCTAATCATTCCCATATACTATCATACCCATCAACCAAACTCTCCTATAACACTTTCATGTTAGATTTTAACAAAAATTAAAGATTAAAAATAACGTTTTTAGGATCAAAAAGTGACGATCTTACCAAGATCATCACATGTATGATGATTTAAACATAAATCAACTATGGAATCATAAAATCTTTGAAAGTTGATGCATGTTCATGATTTTGGTATCAAAAGAATGGCAAGAAAATTTTAAGAATGGAACTTGTTTTTGTTTTGATTGATTCAAGTTGTTTGATGATGAAAATGGGGTGTTTTGGTGTTAGGTCTCACGGCAAGGAGCAAGGAGAGGGTGATGGTGTGTTTTTATTTATTAAAAATGGTTATGTATGTGTTAGTAGTAAGAGATTTTGGTTTATATATGTTGGTTCAAGTGTAGGGAACAATCTTGCCTAGTTTGAAACTTGTGGACTTAAAAATAATTAATAGTTTTAAAGGGTAGAAAATGGTTATTGGTAAATCTTGAAAATATTTACGGGGCTCGAGTTTCGTAAAAATACTTTTCAAAAGTTACAATGTATCATAAAAATGATTATATGATTTCCCGACACGACTTAATACGTAATTAAAACGACATCATCGAAAATATTAATTATCGAAACAATCGATAATAAAACATTAAATTCTTGGGCATCCGTCGATATCACGATCACTAGGAATTCTCGTTGTACATTGTTTTTGAATAAACTCGTTGTAAAACGCACGCGGGTGATTTTAAATAAAAAAAACTTTGATATAGATTAAATATGGAAAAATAAAACAATAATTTTATAATTCTATACAAAGTATTGTCAATGATCAGAAAATACTTGAAAAGTATAATTTATTGAAATTATCATGATCTCAGGATTTACATATAGAAATACAAAAACGTAATATGTTGGAAAATTCAAGAAACACGAATAAAAAAATAAAATAATGTTGGGAAAGTACGGGTTCTTACAGTCTTCCCCCCCCCCTAAAGGAACTCTGGTCCCCAGAGTTCTCCTGAAAACAGTAGAAGATGCAAACAAGAGGAGGTACAAAGTGTAGTACATAATTCATTGCTTCCCATGTAATTTATGCATCACGGCGAACTTTAACAATTGGAACTCACTACGCTTCAGTACGGAGAAGTATTCAAAAGATAGAATGAACATGAGAATCGCTTAAATGGACAAGGTGCGTTTAGATGAATCAAAATTATTAATCAACAAGGAGTCGTACATCGTGCAAACTGTAAAGCATGACAATCTTAAAATGTAACAATCTAGTTACAAGAGAAATAGAAGGGAAAAATAAAGGGATTTTGAAACTTGCTAGATTGTTAGAAATTAGTTACAACTAATTAGGGTTGTTGTTTAGTCCCTAGAAATTGTTAGGTTCGTTACTTTTGGTTGTTAATTTGTTAAAGTTGTTACTTTTGGCAGTTAGTTTACACATTTTACAATTTCAGTCCTTATACTTTTCAAATTTACATTTTTAGCACTTATAGTTTTATGAACTTTACATTTTAGCATTTAATTATTGTTTTGCATCGTTGACTTGTACATTGTGCTTAATAAGTGGTATGTGAAACTTGTTTTTAGCATAGTACGGTTACGTAGACGATAATATTTTTACCTTTTTTACGGTTTTGTGGAATGTAGAATACCAAAATCTTTACAATCAAATACCAAGAACAATTAAGTGATTTGATTAATATCGATTGATCAATTCGTAAAGATACTGAGAGAAAAACAAACCTTGAAAAAGTGAAATGTTAGTCCAAAACGGAAGCTTGAAAAGAAAAACATTTAGATCTTAATCTACATGTAAACAAAAACTCACTTACCCCTCAATTAAAGAACATGAACGACAGAACTCCAAAGCAAAGATATGCACTTAGATTGAAAGGAGAAGAAAGAAGAAATGGAAAGAGAAAAAGAAAAGGTATTTTTGTCATTTGATCATTTTATAATATAATAAAATATTATGTTAGTGGATACATGTCAAACATGTAATGAAGTTGAGCAGATGTGCAATTGTGTATGACTAAATCCGTCAAACTCTTTCAACATGACCAAGAAGTGAATCGAGGGGAAGGTTTTGACCAAATTTGTCTTTTTCCCTATAATATATTCGAATGCCGAATCATTTTGGATCTTTGACGTTATAGTATAAAACAAAAATATTAAAAAGTTAGTCAATCATATTTTTTTTAAAGGCAATTTTTTTACAACTCACACAACTATCTCACAATTTTATCTCACATGTCTCTACCGAGACTTGAACCCACAACCTTGAGGTTAGAGGGTCACTCACATACCGCTAGACCAAGAGGCCTTTGGTGTTAGTCAATCATATTAGTTATCGTGTTCTATAAAAGAGCCACTGAAACTGTAAGTGACGAGTGAAAAGCTAAAGCCAATGAAACTTGTAAGTGACAAATAAAAAGTTTAGACTGGTTCTGGTTGCTCATATTGGTTTTTTTGAAGCTGGTATTTAGTTAAGATATTCTCTGTTGGGTCTTTTAAATCGTAAATCTAAAGCTGTTAGTGGTGAGGCTCCCATTCTATTCAGTTTTCTTGTTTGTTAGTTCTTGTATATGTGGAGTATCTTGTATTTGCTAGGCTTTAGTTGGTTCAAGAGATTTTTGATTCAATGGTAGTTGTAGGATTTCTTGTAATTTTTGGCGGCTTAGTCGTTTTTGTGGTTTTAAATATATATTTTGCCTTTAAAAAAAGGTTTTAAAATACTGCAACTTATCTATGCTAATATATTAAATACTTATACATGAATTTTGAAAATGAAGAAGATGGTAAATAAGAAAAGAGTGTTGATACATGGACCTAATAAGAAGGCCTAAAAACAGACCTAATGCCACGTGACGTATTGTGATTGGTGAAATGCAGGGGCTCACAATTTCATATATTCTCTTTCTTCACCTTAGCCTTTAATTGTGTCACGTGTTTCAATCCTGTGATTAGGTCTCTTTTTAGACATACGAATTAAATCTTTCTATCATTTTTCATAAGAAAATAGTTTAAAATTTAAATTTCTAGTATAGAGTAGTATGCACTAAAGACAAACATTTAATATATGGTCACATAATAAACTATTGGGTGAGGTTACGAGTTCGATAATCGGGTTAATTCGGTCGAGTCATCGAGTCACATGTTCAATTATTCGGTCAATCCGCTCGAGTCATCAGCTCACGGGTTCGATCATCAAATCAACCCGATCGAGTCACCGAGCACAAGTTTGACCACCGGTTTAGCCCAACCGAATCACCAAATTATCGATTTGACCACCCAACCAATGACCATATCATTTATTTTATGTCATTAAACGATTCTGTCGCTATGCACGGTTAATTGTCAGTCCAATAAATATGAAAGAGCCCCCCTTAAATGGTAAGCGGCCTAATTACTACTGAATAACATCATTAAAAACTAAAAGTTGAAGCTACTAAAATATGTAAGTAAGAATAAAAAGTTAACAATACTACAATTTATTCAATAACTAGGGTCGGAAGAGTTTAAATTATAAACAATCCAACTATACTTATTGAATAACATCATATTATTACCAACTTACACAATTAACATATACATTACTTATAACCTAAAAACAATTTTGTTCTATGACCTATGTGGGATAAAAAACACTTTTGTTATAAAATACGATAAATAGACACTTTAGTTAGTGTTTTCTTAATTATGCGAGTTATGGGTCACCTCCTTTAATACTGAAGCTTAACTATATATTCTTTTTATTTGAAACTTTATAATCGTATGTATGTAGCAGATTGTGTTTTTACCCTTTATTGATGAAAATTAACGTAACAAGAAGCGATTTAAAAAAAACCTCAAGATCTAAGTCCAGCCGAGAATCCTTATCCTAAAAAAAACCAGATCAGTGAACACGTCAAGTGTGGGGGGAACATCATGGTTAGTCAAGCGGATTTTGTGCTAGAGGTTTTGTTTCTGGATTACAGACGCAAATGTACAAATGCTGGATCCGCATACGATGCAAAGAGGCATAAATAATTGGGGGTTCGTAGAGTGTCGGAAGTTCGAGGTTCTAATAATTGACGTCGAAACCGGTTCCGACACATAAAGCCTTCCGAAAGAAGCAAGAGAAATCATGAAAAAATATCCAAACCATTAATTAGACAATATCGTATTTTATGTTTCAGATTTTTATGTAAGTGTGTTTTTTTTCTTTTTTTTAGTGTTTCGGATTATAACTTTTATTTATTGAAATGAATTGTGTTTGTTTAATATGACAACATTACCCCAAAATGACTAGTGGTAAATAACTAAATATCATGAGAGAGGAGTTTATTTTTTGCAAAGTTTGTGGACGTCTTTACACCATCTTTCGTTTAGAGTTATTTTTTTTATTTTTGTGATATTTAAAAGACAAGATTTGCAATTTACCCAAACAACAAATAGAACTTGATGCTTGTTGCTACGCCATTTTACACTAAACAAATAAAATGCAAAATATAGTTTCTTGAAGAATTGTTACATAAATCTTATAGAAAAAACTTTTTAAATCTCGAATATAATATCATGGAATTAGTTTTGGAAGCGCAACATAATCACTATATAGCCAGGCACGGTTGATATTCGAGGTTCTTTCTGGTTGGTCGGTTCGAATAAGTTGAACAAAACTTGATGTTCCATTGTACATAATATTGAACTGGAGTGGATTAAAAAATGAACCAAAAACATTCGCTTCGGTCCAGTCAATTCATTTTCTCGGTTCTTCCAATCCACGATCTATAATGATGGGCTCTGCCTCCATCTAATACAAGCTCATTTTTTTGGAAGTTTTGTTGTTACCAGGTCATGACTCATGAGTCAATCGGTTTAACTCGCGGTTCAACGGAACTTTTTGTTAAAAACTAGCTTCCGATCATACGACTGTCAACTCAAGTTTAAAACATTAGTTGCCAATAGGGATCAGTATCAAGTCAAAATCAGAACGCACAGAAAAAACCTCGGGCCAAATTATTAAAATATAAGTTGACAACTGGTATAATCTACAAGGGTAAGAAAGGTAATATTTTTATTACTTATTTTAATATTTGGAATGTTTAAGTTTATATTGCAGGTTTTGGATAATTGAAGGGATATTTGTGACAAGTGGATGAAAGTTGAAGTCAGCCCTAAATCAGCTCTATATAATCATCGCATTCTCATAGTTGTTTACTTAATCTGTTATCTTTCTGTTTTGTTTCTCTCACATTCCACCATTGTTGATCGATCTTGTATTTTGTTCTTGTACATTGTGAATATTGATCTTGTTGTTAAGATCATTGATTCACTTAGTTTGATTCTTGTTTCTTTTGTTTGTAAGTACTGATCACAAAGCTAGGTATCACATTTGAAGTGATAGCCTAACGCACTTAATAAAATAAAAGGAGAGGTTGGTTGAATAATCTTTGATTCTTGATTTACTATTTTATAAAATCCAATATGGTATCAGAGCCTATGGTTTTTGATACTTGTTTTTAACTCGTTTTCAACTATGGGTTTCAACTAGCTACTCGTTAATTGAGTTTTTTGAATCTCAAAAAAATTAGGGTTTCTTAATTGGGTTCTTCTTTGGTTAATTGGGTTTAATTGGGTTCTTCTTTGGTTAACGAGTAGCTAATGTAGCAGACTTGTTTACCAAAGGGTTATCTTCAGGGTTTTTTGATTTCTAGTGTTCCTTGGGGTTTAATTGGGTTCTTCTTTGGTTAATTGGGTTTAATTTCACTCCTGGTAAGTTTAATTGAAGAAACCCTAAAATCAGACATTAGGGTTTGTCTTCAATTTGGGGGTTTGTTCTTGTTTATTGGTTATTTGTTATAACTAACGTTTCAGGTTGTTTTTTCCGCTGTGCTTTATCTGATTTTGGTGGGATCTTCTTGATCTCTTTGGATCTTGGCTTTTGTTAGCATCTTGCTGCGCGTGCATTGTAACTCCTCTCGTGCTTTATCTTGTAGGTTATTTTTTCTTGTTTAGTGGGAGATTTAGGTGTCGAAGGGTTTAGATAGTGATTGGAGATTCATTCAGTTTTCTTGTGTGATTATTGGTAGTTGTGTGTAAAGGAGATACAAGGAGGTTCTTGTTGTGTTTTTTGTTGTTTTGTTTTGATTTGTCATCATGTCTGGTGACAAAAAGGGTAATAAGGGGGATAAGGTTGTAAGTGATACTGATACAGATGATAATACTAGGACTGTCATACACACTAATGACCCTCTTTACTTGCACCTTACTGATACTAATGGGTAGCCTATAATAAGTGTTAAAATTACTGGATCAGAAAACTATAAAGTTTGGGCTACTGCTTTTAAGATTGCTTTACACACTAAAAATAAATTGGGTTTTATTGATGGTACTTGTGAAAAAGATAAAGAAGATGATATCCTTTCTGAACAATGGGATAGATGTAATGCAGTAGTATTATCTTGGATTTTTGGTTGTATCTCTTTTGAGTTATACCAAGGACAAACTTTTTCAAAAAATGCTAAAGATGTGTGGGATGAGTTTAAGGAAACTTATAACAAAATTGATGGGTCTGTGATCTATAATTTGTATTATAAAATCTGCTCTCTCACTCAATCAGGTTCTTATTTGTTTGAGTATTATCAGAACTATAATAGTCTATGGAGGCAGTTTGACTCCCTTGTCAATCTTCCGTCTTGTAGTTGTGATGGTGCTCCTCAAATGAAGAGCCATAATGCTCTTATGAGGCTTATGCAGTTTCTTATGGGTCTTGATGACACATTCAGTGTTGTCAGGAGCCAGTTATTAACTACTGATCCTTTACCTAATGTTAAATCTGCTTTTGCTACTTTATCTTGGGTTGAATCCCACAAGAATAATTTGGTTCATAATGTTAATGATAAGAATACTGCTTCTGCTTTTGTGGTTAAACCAAATAATTGGTCTGGTAATAAAAATAACCAAAATAATCAAAACATAGGTTCTAATAGAAATAACAAGTTTGTTTGCACTCATTGTAATATGAATGGCCATACCATAGATAGATGCTTTGAACTGAATGGATATCCTCCAGGATTCAAGAAAAGAAACTCTGGAGGATCAAATGTGTCTAATAATGCTTCTACCTCTCATGGTAATAGTGTTGATCAGGGATCTGGGAGTTCTCTTACCTTTATTACTGATCAGATCAATAGGCTTATGGCTTTGATAGGTTCTAAGCCTAGTACTGGTGATGTGCAGTCTTGTGCTGCAGGTATTGTTTTTGGTTCTAACCATGTTATTAGTTTTGTTACTTGTAGATTTTTTAACTATAACACCAATATAAGTACTTATAGTACTTACATTGGTTGGATCTTTGATTCTGGAGCATCCCAACATATGACCTTTTCTATTGAACATTTATATGATGTAATTGATGTTTCCAAGTTAAACATATCTGTTTCTCATCCTAATGGAACTATTAAGCATGTTAATCATGTGGGCAATTTCAGACTTTCAGATAAAATTGTGTTAAAAAATGTGTTGGTTGTTTCAGGATATAAAGTCAGTCTTATATCTATTCACAAGTTGGCCAAAGATGATAAATTTGTTGTGTCTTTTACTGAGTCAAGATGTCTTGTTCAGGATTCTCTTCAAAAGTCCCTTCTAGGGACTGGTAGTGAGAACAATGGACTTTACTTGTTTGATTCAGGTAGGAAATTTACTAATAGTTCTATTACTAAGTGTTATATGTCTAAATGTGTTTGGCATAATAGACTTGGTCATCCCTCTGACCAAGTCTTAGCTATTCTTAAGGATAAAATCCAACTTGATTCTACTAATGATGTTCAGCCTTGTGATGTATGTTCTAAGGCTAAACAAACTAGGGATCCTTTTCCTCTAAGTGAACATAAGACCAAATCCTTGGGGTGATATTGTTCATTTAGATGTATGGGGACCTTATAGGGTTAAAAGTAAAGATGGATATAGATTCTTCCTTACTGTGGTTGATGACTATACCAGGGTTGTGTGGTTATACATGCTTAAAGGAAAGGATGAAGTTTTTGATAAACTGGTTGATTTTTTTAATCTAATTAAAAATCAGTTTGATGTTTCAATTAAAGTTTTAGAAGTGATAATGGGTCTGAATTCATTAATCCTAAATTTGAAAATTTTAATCACACTAATAGGATTGTTCATCAAACTACTTGTGTGTATACACCACAACAGAATGGTATAGCTGAAAGAAAACATAGACACTTACTTAATGTTGCTAGAGCCCTCATGTTTCATGGGGGATTACCTTTGAACATGTGGCCTGAATCTGTTCTTACTGCTGTTTATCTGATTAACAGGATTCCTAGCTCAGTTCTCTCTAGAAAAAGTCCTTATGAAATGATATATAACATAGAACCTAATATCTCTCATTTGAAATCTTTTGGGTGTTTGTGTTTTAGTATTGTGCTTAATAATGTGGATAAGTTTGCTGCTAGGTCAGAAAAGTGTGTTTTATTGGATATTCTTTTACAAAGAAGGGTTATAAACTTTTTGGTCTTGAGTCAAAAACTGTGTTGTTTTCAAGAGATGTCAAGTTTTATGAAACAATTTTTCCTTTTAAAAATGATGTTTGTAAAAGTGAATTGATTTTTGAAGATCAGGGTATAACTAGTTTAAATATTTTTGACTAAGTAGTAAACAAATCTGATGATCCCTATGATGAAGTGAGAGATGTAAACTTAGGTGATAGAGGTAGCATTTCAAAAGAATCTGATTTAGCTAATAAAGTATCAACTGATACTTCTACCACTATTACCAGTGATTCTCAGGGGTCAGATTCTGTGATTAATAAGAGTCATAGTGTTGGAAACCAGAATGATCTAGGCAGTAGTGAGGCCAATGATATAGATCATAATGTTGCCCTTGATGATGATGAATATGAATCTGAGGGTGAGGATTTTATAGAATTTAATCATCTTTTTCAAAATAGTCCAGAGAGGCCTGAGTTAAGAAGGTCAAGTAGACCACATAAGCTTCCTGCTAAGTTTGATAACTATGTGCTTGATAAAATAGTTAAGTATGATATTAATACTGTGGTGAATTATACTAATTTGTCTATTCATAACTTTGTGTTCACCAATAACTTGAATAAAATTCATGAACATAAGTCCTATGATGAGGCTGCTAAAGACCCTAGGTGGGTTGAGGCAATGAATGAGGAGACGGAGGCCCTTAATAGAAATAATACATGGATTATAGTTTATTTACCTCCAGGTAGAAAACCTATTGAATGTAAATGGTTGTGGAATGTGAAATATAAATCCAGTGGTGATGTTGAGAGATTCAAAGCTAGGGTTGTAGCTAAAGGTTTTAGTCAAAAAGAAGGGATAGACTATGAGGAAACTTTTTCACCAGTGGTGAAAATTGTTACTATTAGATGTCTTCTTTCTATTGTTGTGCACAATAGTTGGCCTGTTTATCAATTAGATGTCAATAATGCATTTCTGTATGGGGATTTAAATGAAGAAATTTATATGAATCTTCATGAAGGATATGGATCTAATTCTGATAATAAGGTTTGCAAATTGACTAAATCTTTATATGGCTTAAAACAAGCTCCAAGAAAATGGAATGAAAAATTAACCAGTGTTCTTATTAAAAATGGATTTAGTCAAAGCAAAAGTGATGTTTCTTTGTTTACTAAGACTGAAAATGAATCATTTGTTGTCCTGTTAGTCTATGTTGATGATATTATTATAACAGGGAACAATGATAGTATTATTAATACCTTTAAAGAATATTTGAGTTCTAAGTTTAAAATCAAAGATCTTGGGAAACTCAAATATTTCTTAGGTATTGAAGTACTTGATAATGAGTCTGTTCTATGTCTCAATTAGAGAAAGTATTGTTTAGAATTGCTTTCTGAGTATGGAATGTTAGCTTGTAAACCAGCTAAGTCTCCTATACCAGATCCTTCTAAGAAAAAGAAAGATCAAGCTAAATCTGAAGTTGATGTTATACTTGATAATAATAAAACATGTTATCAGAAAATTGTTGGGAAATTGATCTATCTTACTCTGACTAGACCTGATATTTCTTATGTTTTTCATTATCTAAGTCAGTATCTGCATGCTCCATATAAATCTCATCTTAAGCTTGCTTTTCATGTTCTTAGATATCTCAAAGGATCTCCTGGAACTGGTATATCTTTTGAGAAACATAATAATCTGAATCTTAATGCTTATGTTGATTCTGATTGGGCTAAATGCGAAATAACAAGAAAATCTGTCACTGGATACACAGTTTATATGGGAAACAATCTTGTTTCTTGGAAAAGTAAGAAACAGTCTGTTATAGCAAAATCTTCAGCTGAGGCTGAATATAGAGCTATGAACAGTGTTGCTTGTGAAATTATGTGGATTCTTAAGATCATGAAAGATCTTAAGGTTAATGCTACATTTCCTGTACCTATTAACCGTGATAGCAGCTCTGCTATTCAGATTGCTGCTAATCCTGTCTTTCATGAGAGGACAAAGCATTTTGAAATTGACTTATATTTCTTAAGGGAGAAAGTGTCTGCAGGTTTGATCAAAACTTTTAAGATCAAATCTGAAGATAATGTAGCAGACTTGTTTACCAAAGGGTTATCTATAAAAGATCACAATTCTTTTTGTGAAATGCTGAAGCTTGTTGACCTTTACCACAAGTCAACTTAAAATGAGGTATTAAAATATAAGTTGACAACTGGTATAATCTACAAGGGTAAGAAAGGTAATATTTTTATTACTTATTTCAATATTTGGAATGTTTAAGTTTATATTGCAGGTTTTGGATAATTGAAGGGCTATTTGTGACAAGTGGATGAAAGTTGAAGTCAGCCCTAAATCAGCTCTATATAATCATCGCATTCTCATAGTTGTTTACTTAATCTGTTATCTTTCTGTTTTGTTTCTCTCACATTCCACCATTGTTGATCGATCTTGTATTTTGTTCTGGTACATTGTGAATATTGATCTTGTTGTTAAGATCATTGATTCACTTAGTTTGATTCTTGTTTCTTTTGTTTGTAAGTACTGATCACAAAGCTAGGTATCACATTTGAAGTGATAGCGTAACACGGTTAATAAAATAAAAGGGGAGGTTGGTTGAATAATCTTTGATCTTGATTTAATGTTTTTATAAAATCGAATACAAATCAAGATCAGTTTATCCGAAAATCATCGACTCAGGACTAAACCGAATGTGTTCCGTACGGTCCAAGAAAACATAATGATCAGTTGTACGTGACACATGACCAAATCGAATAGATTCGATCTAGAGGTGGCAAAACGGGCGGATTGGAAAAGCACGAGCGACGAGCAAAAGGACAGAGAGCCAAAAAGATGCGGGCCAAAGGGGAGCGGGCTAAAACGGGAAAAAAAACATATACAAATGTAAAAATAAAAAATAATAATACTTGTTTAAAAGTAAAAAAAACCATTAAACATAAAAATACGTTAACTGATCAATTTGGTGTTTTACATACGTTTATTAAAGTCTATCTAGTGTCTTGCATGTGTCTATTAAGCTCATCAATAATAATGAATAGCCAAAAATTCTCTATACTTTCTAAAAGGTGTCAAAAAGACAAGATTTGTCACCTCTAATTTAATCCAATCAGATTGATCCAGTTTTAACTGGTTTCTCGATTCATTGTTGTCTGATATTTCACCCTGATTTTCACATGTAAAAAACTCTCTCTATTTTAAATTAATAGTTCACGTTTTTTAAATGTCTCTATATAATTGTGGATTATATTTAAAGTGAATTTTTAATAAAATTTACTATATTATTATTTTTGAATTATAATTACAAATTAAGGAAAAAAAACTTTAATTAGCCATCAAATTTCCATTAAGTGGTTTTTTTTGAGAGGTTTTTTTGAAGTCTTGAGTTCAATACTTGCAAAGGGTATTTCAAACGAAGCGGATAAAGAGAGTCTAACATAACTAGGCGAAAGTTTGAAGAAAGACATTATGTCGCTTTGATGTCATTGCACGACTCGATCTACTAAGAGCCCTGGGAGTCATGGCGCCGTGGGGGCTCAAACCCACTGCGCGGCCGTCGTTACGATTCCGACGATGGCCAAAACCCACGGCGCGGGGTCACAACGTTGGTATACTCACGGGGCGTGGTTTCGTCTTTCACTTATTTTCTTTTTTTTTTCTATTTTTTTCATTGAAATTAATTATGTGTGTGTATTGTGTGTGTGTAGTGTGTGTGTATTTCACAGAGGAAGAAGAGGGGAACAAGTAAGAGGTGGGGAAGAAAGGGGTGGGGTTTTATTTTAAATTTTTTTTATTATAATTTATATTTTTAATAAAAATTTAAATATAATATAAATTAGTTATATAAAATAAAAAGGAAAAAAAATTGATTTTTTAAATGAAATGAATTTTTTTTTATTTATGAAATGAATTAGTTTAATTTAAAAATGTGAGAAATAAAAAAAAAAGTGGGACCCACTTTCACCCATCACTTGGTGTGATGACTCCTCACTTTTTTTCATGTGAGTGAGTGAGTGAGTGAGTTTCGATAACGTGACACCCGAAATTGAAGTCACTCCAAGTGATGACTCCTAGCTCTCTAACCACTAACCACTAACATTTGTCGTTCTAATTTTATTTTTTAATAAATACACTTTTTTTTTCTTTCAAATTGTATAAGCTTTTGGCAGTGAGAGTAAAAAGTAAAAACACTACTGTAATTCTAGGTAACTTTATTCTCTTTTTTTTGACTTGTTGACCCTATAAACATGTACTCCATCATCACCAACAAGAACCATGTTCTTGTTGCCACCCACACAGAATCAAATACACCATTTTCAAAAACAATCCAGAAATGATGATGAGATTATTAATCTCCCACAAAAAACCATCATCATTAATAATCATTACCTTAAACCAACCAAGATTCTTATCATCATCATCATCATCATCCTTAAACAATGAAACATCAACAGTGAATCAAGTGACAACAATCCTCCTCAACAACAAAAACTGGGCCCACATCTTAAACACATCCCCAAATCTATTACAAAACATTAACCCAAACGTTATCCATCTTGTTCTTCATCAAACCCATAAAAAAACTGACCCGGTTCATCTTTTCACCTTTTTTAACTGGTCTGTTAATCATTTAGGTCCATCTAGCTTAACCCTTAAGTCTTTTTTGATTTTGTTTACTGTTTTTGTTGATGCTAGTGATTTAAGGTTAGCTAGTAGTGTGTTAGGGAGAATGGTAGATACCCGTTATTCGGTTTCGGATATAATTAACGAAATTGAGGCTTTTCGCTGCGAAAAGTTAGAGGTTAGAGGTTTGTTGTATGGGATGGTTGTTGATTGTTATAGGAATAAAGGGTTGTTGGAAGAAGGTGTTTGTGTTTTGTTACGGGTGAAATGTAGGGGCGATTTTCCGGATTTTGGGTGTGTTAATGTTTTGGTGACGAGTTTGGTGAGGTGTCGTAAGACGGATTTGGTGATTAAGGTTTTTGAGAAGATGGGTGAGTTGAAGATTGTGCCGGATGTGTATATGTATACGAATTTGATTGGTGGTTTGTGTAAGGATGGGGATGTGATCGGGGCGAAGAGGGTTTTTGTTGAAATGGGGGAGAACGGGTGTGAGGCGAGTTTAGTGACGTATAATGTGTTGATTGGAGGGTTGTGTAGGAGTGGGTTTGTAGATGAGGCGTTTGAGGTTAAGAGGGTGATGGTGGAGAAGGGTTTGGTTCCTGATCGGTATACTTATACAATGTTTATAGACGGATTGTGTAAGATGAAGAGGTTGGAAGAGGCGAAGAGTGTTTTGGAAGAGATGTCGAAGGTGGGTGTATTACCTGATCATGTTGCGTATAGTGCGTTGATTGACGGGTTCATGAAACAAGGGTGTGTAGACGAGGCTTTGAAGTTGAAAGATGAGATGTTTGGTAATGGAGTCAGGTTAAATGTCGTGACGTATAGCTCTATTATATCTGGCCTTTGCAGAGCGCGTCGGTTTGAGGATGCGATGGACGTGCTAACGGGTATGAAAGAGAAAGGTACTTCACCTGATGTTTATTGTTATAATTCACTTATAATCGGTCTTTGTAATGATAGAAGGATGGAAGAAGTACAGTCGGTTTTAGGTCAAATGGAGACTAATGGTGTAAAGCCGAATGCTTTCACTTATGGACCTGTGATAAATGGATATTGTAAGATGCCAAATATGGAAGTTGCAGATAAGTATTTTAACGAGATGGTTAGTCGTAATATAATGCCCGATCGTGCTATATTTACGTCCATGATAGATGGTCACTGCAGACAGGGAAACACAAATGAAGCTTATTCAGTATTTAAAATTATGCTTGGAAGAAATGTTCTTCCTGATGTACACATGTACAGTGTACTAATCAATGGTCTTGCTCGAAATAGTTTGATGGACAAAGCACTCGAGGTTTTATCGGAATTTATTGAGAAGGGTTTGAGTCCTGATGTTGTGACTTATAGCTCTATAATTTCCGGGTTCTGTAAGAAGGGTGATATGTTAGAAGCGTTTAATATGGTAGATGAAATGATCCGTAAAGGAATTAGTCCAAATACTGTCACTTACAATATTTTGATTGGTGGATTCTGCAAGTCGGGTGATTTAAAGAAAGCTCGCGAGCTGTTTGATGGAATTTGTTCCAAGGGTTTGACACCCGATCGTGTGACCTATTCTACAATGATAGATGGATATTGCAAGTCCGGGAATTTGACTGACGCGTTTGAGTTATTTGAGCTAATGGGTCAAAATGGAATTCAGCAAGATTATGTTGTGTATAATGCTCTTCTCAACGGGTACTGTAAAGAGCTGGAAATAGAAAAGGCGTTGACTTTATTTAACCAAATGGTGGAAAAGGGGTTTGCTTCTGCACATACTTACAACACTTTGATTGACATTTACTGCAAGTTGGGGAAGATAGTGGAAGCGGATGAGTTGTTGAAAGATATGATTGATAATAAGCACATAAAACCTAATCATGTCACGTTCACTGTTTTAATAGACTGTTACTGCAAAGCTCAGATGATGGAAGAGGCAGAAGACCTTTTCAATGAGATGCAAAATCGGGATTTAATACCAACGATCGTAACATACACTTGCCTAGCTCATGGTTATATGATATCAGGAAATAAACATAAAATGATTTCTATAATTGAACAAATGGTGGAAAAAGGTATTAGTTTAGATAAAGTGGTATACAATATGCTGGATGAAGATCAAGACGGTTTAGAGAAATCTTTTAGGCTTTTAGACGAGTTGTTACAAAATGGTTTATCAGGTCGAGATGTTTATGACAAATTGATTGATGGGTTGTGTCAAAACGGGAAATTTTCTGAAGCAGTGGCATCCATTGATGAAATCGGTAAACGTGGGGTTATGCTTAGTTTTGCTACATGCACCACTTTGGTACACAGCTTGCATAGTGCAGGATACAAGAATAAGTTAGCTGGTGTTTTGAAAAGTATGGAAGGTTTTGGATGGGTCCCACAAGCATCGAGTTTAACTGATTTGATCAACCAGCATGAACCTGATGGTGATGATTGGGAGAAAAATGGAATCAGTTTACGGAACCAGATTATATGAAAGTTTGGTTATTAGGTTAATTCTGGCTCAAGAAAGTTAGTGTCGGAACCATGAAATGTGGTTCAGATTGATCAAATGCTTTTGCTGGCGAGACACCATGAAAGAAGGTAAATACGAAACACGTTGACTTGCTGGAATATCGTTTTGAAATTTTTGATTAATTTACATTTTCAATTTGTTCTGATAATGTAATATAATGTTCCATGGACAGGTCATGGCTCTGAACATGTTGCATTTTGCTATTTCCTTTCGTGTGCTATTGATCACGAGGGTAGAAGAAAATATAATCGGTGTATGACCGGCAAGTTGGTCTTATGATCGATTCACAAGGGTATTTTGGTCAAAGACACAAGAACTAGCACTCGGAGAATGGCAAAACTGTACACACTACATACATTTCAAGCTAAGTGTATCTGACCATAGCTGGATTTTCAGGTTTAGGAAAACTGTCAAATAGATAGAGTTTGTCATCATTGTTTTACTTTTAGTTACTTGGATTACCTCTATGTTATATGGTACTTTTGTTAAGTTATACACAATGAGAAGGCTTCGTGATGAATAGTAAACTGCTCGTTGCTTCCTTGTTTCAGTTTTTTACTTTCTTACAAATAGCAAGTTAGCACTTATTACCTCTTACTTTTCAGTGGTTACAGAATAGATACTAATGCCAACTAACATGTAATTATGTAAATAAGGTAACTTTTGTTTCTTTAACGCTTAAAAACTACAGGTCAACATTTCTTTAATGCTTAAGGTAACTTTTTGTCTCTTTCGTGATCAATGCAAATGGTATGGTAAAAACGCGTTCGTAGAGCTTCACAATAGTTTAGGTTTAATTTTGTGGCTTTAAAAGAACTAAGTTGACATAAGAACTTTTCGCGTATGTGACATTCTTCCTGCAACTCTTGGATTAAATTGGTATGTTAGGTATAAGTGTGTAACTGTTATTATTACAGAGTAAATCACTTCAACCATGATGATACAAGTAAACAAAAAGATTTCCAACGTACAAATATACTAAGCTCCTACTTCCATGACTTGCTAAAATTGCATGTGTTTATAAGTTACTATAGTATGCTATCTCTTTGCTGCTCGTAAGAGGGCGAGGATCTCAATATCGTCAATTCCCAGGTCTGAGACAAGCTGACATGGTGTTTTACCTTGTGCGTCTGTTGCTAGAGGATTGGCTCCCCTACAATAAATATCGTCACGTAGTGTCAATCAGTGGAAAATAAACGTGTTTTCCTTCCAGGTTTAGAGCCCATATTTAGACTAATCCGTCATCTAGAGAGAACGGGATGATTAAAAACTCTATATTTAAATAAAGCAATTTACAAGCCATTATATGTTCAAATACACTTCGATGACTTTCAACAGGTCTGACTCGTTTGATCTGTTAATAATGACGATAACCCGTATCGACCCATTTACGGAAATGGGTCAAAAGATTAACTTGTAGGCGCACAGATAATAAACAATTTATAAACATTACCTGCTAAGAAGCAACTTTGCAATTGCAAGTCTTCCTCTAATGATACTTTGATGCAGTGGTGTCTGACCCTTTGAATCCGAAGCATTGATGTTTGACCCATGTTGTAATAACAGTTCCACCATGCTACAGTCAGCAGTTTGGCATGCCACGTGGAGCAACGAGCAGCCATCAAGAGATTCATTAGTCAATGGATCATCAATCTCTCGTAATGAAGTCAACGATCTCGAGGAGTTATCTGTAGAATAATCTTTTAAATAGTCAAACTCATGGTCAAGATTACTTTGGTCTTGAAGTTGCATAATGCTAGCAACAGATGAAGAGGAGCTGTATGAGGCATGACCATGAGGAGCGTTCACATCTGCTTCACATATCACGATAAATAGGTAAACTGCTTTCTTGTCATTCGCACGTACATTTTCCCACAATTGTTGTTCCAGTAATATACGGTGACGTGGGTCTTTTACTTTTTCAATAAAACGCCTATCTGCATACTGCGTACAGAACATGAATCCTCACTGTTAACTTTCATGTAACTATATATACTACTATGTCATTTCCCATGTACTTTGAAATAATAAACTTTAAGGACGTCATCGGTACATCGAGTTTGAGAAATTCTGTAGGTTTTTTTTGGACAATGCTTTCTGAAAATGGAAACATAAAATTTACCTTTGCATGGATAAACTTTTCCTTTGTGGATATATGATCATCGCAACCGGGCTTTACAAAAGATTCTTGTGATTTATCAGACTCCTTCGACCTGCATAAGATCCATAACCTCAATGTCATAACCGTCATTTTGAACACGTCAACGTTTCCATTTTTAATTATGCTTACCTCCTAGTCAATGATTTCTCCCAAATTGAATTAACAAATCCATTGCCTAGTGACTGGAACAACGTGATTACAGAAGGTTCCCATATCTTCACATCAAGTTCCAAAGATCTTACCTACATTGTAAGACCACAAACATAAGCTAGGGAAATTTGGTCAGATACTACCAAATAGAGGATAGAAATGTCATATTGACACAATGAACCTTTGAAATATGAACACCAAGATTGCGGTGTACACCAGAGCACTCGATGCAAATAAGAACACCAAGATTTAAGGAAGCCCAGTCTGGTTCAGGCGCACCACAATCAGCACACTTATCATTACCGGCTACCCTTTTCAATGCATTAATAGGTCTCTCACTTCGTGAACCATACTGCAACTGTTGTGAACTTCTACATACACGCATCAGATTTTTAGAGTATCTGTCCTTTTCAGTGAATTCTTCCGATGTTTTCCAGTCTTGACCTAATGATTTTGCTCCTATAACATCACTTGTAGCACTGTTACATAGATGCTGGGAAAAAAGAATCAAATTTTAACAAATTCGAAGAAGCAAGTATCATTAAGTAGAAGCTTTCGACACCTACCATCTCAGGAGATTGTGAGGTTAATAATGAAGCTATTACTCCGTTTATTTTGTCAATCCAATCCTTTTGTTCTAGAGAACTCTCTGCCTGCATGTTAACAACTCAAACTAGTTATTCTAATTTTGACCCCTTTGACCCGTAGAGTAGAGATAATGTATATGTAGTGTGTGATGTACAAACTACAAATCACCACGAAGGCAACAAAAAAAAGCACCTGCAAAGTGAATATCTTTGTTGGTGAGATGATCCTAAAACAAAATCTAAGGTCTGTCTGTTCTGCATCAGGTTTTATTGTAGATGTAAGGAGGTTGACGGTGTGACGTGCAACATCCTGTACACCACCATGATAATGAGAAGATAGCCACCGACTCAGCAATCCGGGTCCAGGTTCAGCCGGATTACCTCTCTGCGAACCAGCTCCCTGAAAGTTGTCTGATTGCTAAGAATCTATAACATAAATTAAAAACAATCATATATTTCAAACGTGACTTATTGGACTTACAGAAGGCCGGGTCAACTGTTTGCGGTAGTAATACAACATCCCTCGGTTATCAAGAACAAAGAATCTTCTCTTCCAGTCCCCCCTCAAATTTGAGGACCGTTTACATAGATATCCTTGTTTGATGGTTTGAACCTAAACTATTGAAGAACTAGCCTTTAGACAAAGAAAAAAATAACACAAAAAGTGAAAAAACATAAGATGTTTTAAGAGTACCTTCCCTTCGGCAGCAGACTGCATAACTGCTTGTATTGATTTATGGGTACTTCTTGATTGCTGAAGCGGTAAATCACCATTACCAGCTGGTAGATTACAAGATGACTTATTTCCGAAATCAATGTGTCTTTTATACTCTTGTATCCTTTCATTTAGTGCATGCTGTTCAGAATAGTAGCTTTCTCTTGCTTTTTGTGCACTTGACAATACCTGGTAAAGAAAAACGATAGAAACAAAAATTGACAAAAAAGACGACAAGTATAAAAAGTAAGGTACTTCAAGCGGGATTTGATGGCTACACTAAAAATCCGCTTAAAGTATGCTATGCAATTTCCTTAACTAAAGATTACAAAACCTGCTGGATAGAAGGTTCCATTTGATGTAATAATTCATATCCCTGCGAAGACACAAGGGTTTATAGTTCAGGGGAAAAATATATAGGATACCAGTCTACCAGATAAAGAAGGAGAACTAAGGCATCACGTACCTGCTTGAAATAACGAAGATGGGCGTCCATTGCCTCGCCCACAGATTCCAGAAACTCAAATCTCTTCTTTGCCTCGACGTTTGAAAGGGCACAAACCTGTAGTTATTTTCACATAAGAGACATTGTGTCATTAAAGATAGAACATATGCATAATGCGGATATACATATGTGGTTGGATAAACGCTGAAGTACCAGACTGAAGCGAGCTTGTTCAAAATGCATTCTGGCACTGTAAAGTTCCTGGAACGTCTCTCTACCAAATTAGAATTCCAAATGACGATGGTTACCCATGTATAACTATCAGTAAACTATTGCATAACTATTTGATCCATCTTTATACGAGACAACACATATACCTCTTCTGTAGCAGATGCTACTTCTGTCCGAGTACTCTTCCTCAATGATAAATATTTGTCACGTATCTGCATAAGAAAGATACAGATATAAATACGTAATGACAAGTCAGCACTGGAATTTAACACCTGTGTATACAAAAATCTATAGCTACCTGACTATAAACAGCATCAGCCTTGTCAAAACGCTTCCTAGCTTCCTGCATTATACAAAAATTATAGTATAACATTTTTTTGGTGGCATAAATAACCTTAACACTTATAAATCGTAAATATATATAAAGTACTGGTAAATTATGCAACCTTGATATCTTGCAGCTCAACATTGCCAAAACGTAGTAACCTATCGCTTAGTGTATGCTCAATCTGAAAAAGACAGATGCAGAACAGCATTTAAGAACGAATTTTGATGGTCTCGTTATGAACTTGGTGTGTTATTAGTAGTATTCACATACGCAAGAAATTTGAGACCTGAGTTCGAAGAGTTTCTTTATATGTCCCTAATTCTTTCAATACATGTGCAAATTTCATCATATCAGGGCCTGAGAAATAAAAGGAAACATATGGTAACACCACTGGCCGAAATTAAACTTTTTTTAAAAAAAAAAATCAAGTTATCTCACCTCCAAATGTCAAAGGAATAGGATCGGTCCCTGAACCAAAATTTTCAATGGAGCTTGAGAAGGCGATATCCCTATCATATGCTTCTGCTATACCTTCTCTGTGCAATGCAAAGAAAAAACCAGATAACTATCATTCACTAGCCCAGAAATATACTTTCTAGCGCAGAAAGATGAGATAAATGATGCTTACGTATACTTTCGACAGCCTTTATAAAGCTTTGAGCCTCTCTCCCTTAATGTCTCGGCTATTTCTTCTAAACATTGGAGCTGTATTTAAAAATATTAAGCACTCACTTTTGAGTTTTGACGTACTTAAAACATAGCAATGCAGGAGTATATATCAGTATTGCATAAATGTAAAAGCATTAGGTGCCAGCCAGTTTTATTAAAGTCTACATGGAAAAATAGGTACTGCGAAGACCCTATACAGAAGGAACACCAAAAACATGGACAAATGGAGCTACTAACGCAACTTCAGTGTTTTACCATGATCGATATAAAAGGATGTTTCGGTCCCTGTACGCAGATTATATTTAAATCGATCATGGGTCCCTGTACGCAGAATACCATTCACTTGACTTTCAAAGTCAATTATGTCATTGTTTAAATTGGGAAAATTTGTGATTTTTAGAACTTTTCATAAATAACAACACCCGGACATTAGAGTATTCGCAGAACCTTAAGTCTAGGAACATTGTCTTTCAGAAACCTGCAACTACTAGTATAAATCTTAGAGTACTAAACTATCTAGATTGACCATAGTATGGTCAAATTGTATATTTCTTCATACAGGACCTTCTTGCTGCAAGATCAACAAAACTTTGTAAGTTAGTAAAGAAAACCCGGCAACCTAATCTTCTTTTTGTTATCCTAGAAATTGTTAAGCTTGTGCCAAGATTCTGCTACGGGTTTTAAGTCACCTTCATTCCCATTTCTTGTTCGATTTTCTATCACTAGACACCTCAATCTATAATAGCGAATTGAACATTATCTACTTCATTCATTGACATCAGACACATTGTTATATGGATGATCATCACAAGTTTCCTCCTTATCTTGAGGAGATTGAGCTAAATGAGGATTACGTCAACCGGGTCAAAGGGTTAAAAGATGTTCAAGGTCTATCATAATCTAACCATATTCAAAGAACTTCCAAGCTTTCCAAAGACGATAAAGAGTCCCATTATTTTTGAACGAGCAGTAACGCTTGATTCTAACTGATGCTTGTGTAGATTCTGTCGTTACTAAAACCTCGTTTCTACTTGGAGAACAATAACGATGTTAACCAGGGTTATCATGGGAATTCATACGATTGTTCATTAGTTGCTGAGTAATTGTATATATTTGGGAACAATCACGACGTTGACCAGAATATACATTTGGTTCACCAAGTAATTCTTTACGGGTAATTTTACGTCTATCTAACAACATTCATGACAAATTAGAGAAATGTATATTGACCCAATGAAGAGCAACAACAACAAAAAAAAACAGAAATCATGCTTTCTTTATACGTAAAGCGTCGTAAAGACATACTTGTTGACGAAACATAGGAGAGTCTTCGAGTTTGGAGAAATACATGACGGGCTCCTGCTGTTTTTGCTTCTGCATTGATCCAAATCTCATGCATTAATTCAAAGCACCTTTCACGTAAAATGTGATACGTTTTCTCGAAAATGGATGCTGAGTATTATTCGATATGCGATGTTCCTGAATTTGAGTGTATGAAGAAGAAAGAAGAAGATGGACAACAACAACATAGGATGGTCCGAAATAATTGGAATGAGGAAAGAGCGAATTTTCATGGCTGCCATTGAAGTTAACGTTGTTTGTTGTTGTGTAAATACCAAATATTTGAAACCTTATAGTTTTTTATTTTACAAAATTTTAAGGAATCCCACATCGCCCTGTGAAGCAAAGTAGGCAGGGGGAGGTCTTTATAAATAGGAAGCCAAGGAGTATAATATATTAGAGAAGTGAAAATCTCAAACATTTAGTTTTGCTATTGTTCTTATAAATTTTGTTTATAAGAAACATCTCAAAACTAATTTTTTTAGATTTTAACAACTCAACAATTCCCCATCTCATAACTATAGTCCAATATATTATTTTTGGAAATTCTAAATTAATAATTCATGTCTAAAATTAAATATAAATGTAGTTTAAATTTACTATATCACCCTCATTTGAAAGTATTATTACAAACCATAAATAAGTTATAAATTAATTGGTTAAAAGTAAAATTATGATTGTGTAAAAAGTAAGAGAGAAAAACTGAAAAAGTGATTTTTTATTAAACTACGATTTTTTTCGGTGAACTATCATTATGAGACGGAGAGCAACATTTTAAAACCCGGTTTTTTAGTTGATCCGGTTTACGAGTCAACCGACAGTCCTATATATATGTATATATATATATATATATTTAATATGTAGTATTGTATCATCCTTTAATTTATATTTTGTTCAATTAAACTGATGAAAAATTTATATATTCTTTACTCATGGTTTTTAGTTTTACATTTATAACATTATAGCAAAGGTATATAAAAATAATTAATTTATTATTATACTATGTAATAGATTATAACAGAACAATTTTAATTAATGTTTTAAGTTAGTTTTGACTTTGTTTTAATTAACTAATTACTGTCACTTTGATTTATCTTTAAAACTTAGAAATGTTTATGAAAAAAGTTTTTAAAATATTTTTTTTATAAAAATTTGTGACCCAACAAAGTTTATCAAATCGGGTCAGCGAAAAGCTGACGGCTTAATCCGGTTTTCAAACAAGCAAAAACCCGGACACATCTAGACCGGTCTCCGAGCCGGTTTACGAATCAACCGGTTCAACCCGATTTTTAAAACATGACGAAGAGAGTATAAGATAATTTAAGAAGTGTTGTGTCAAGCTATAAGGCTATATCGCACTCCTTTTGTGTATACCAATAGCCTAACAAGTCAACAATGCTAAAAACAATTCGCAAAACTCAAATTTCTTGAATTTTACGAAACCAACGATTTTAAAAGAACAAGTCAACAATGCTAAAAACAATTCGCGGAACTCAAATTTCTTTAATTTTACGAATCCAACGATGTTAAAAGAAAGTTGCAAAGAACATCACATAAAAGCTTAGATAACGAGATATGTTTATAATTTTTTACCATCTTAATTTTAAAAAAGTGAGGTGATTTGCACACTATATTATTCGATTGACACATTTAAAATGTTATGTTGTGTTAATTCATTTATAACTTAAATATTTGTGTTGGAATTTGTTCATTTCACTAAGTGAAGTAAGAGTATAACTGTCAATATACAAACAATTTGAGTGTGTCAATCACTGTAAAAGCGATGTTAACTAAACAACTTTATAATTGCTTTTAGCGCCTTGATGTTAAAAGTAATTTACAAATAACATCTCGTAGAAGTTTACAAAAAGCTACAAAGAACATCCCGTAAAAAACTTAGATAACTAGATAAGTTATAATTGCTTTTAGAGCTTCCATGCTAAAAATTACTAAGAATTACATATAACATCTCGTAAATGTTATACTAACTTTACAAAGTTAGGATTGTTTTTACCTTTTTAGTTGTGCAAATATTTATTGTGCAAATATCAGTTTTGTGAAAACAAAATGCTTTTGTTATAATGGTAATCCCACATCGCCTTGTGAAGTAAAGTGGCTTGAATGAGTTGGTCATAAATAGTGAGTGAGGGGAATAAACTAGAGTAGGGATGTTAAATTCTTTAAAATATCTGAGTTTATGGTTCCGGATTATAATTTGGTATTATTTTTAAATTACTATTTTATAATCAGTGAGCATAAACCAAAGATATTTTTAAAATTTTAACAGCCCAACAATGTTAAATAAAATTTTAGAAAATCAGACAAAAGTAAAGAGTACTGTAAATAACTAAGTAAGTATGTTTTTTAGCTCTTTAATTTGGGCTATTTCTACCTTTCCATCGTAATGTAATGTTAAGTAATTTTAGCAATGTGACATTTTAGGTTCGGAAACACGTTGTTCATACGTTAAAATCGATTAAACATTTAATATGGTTAACCGTGACCTCGACCGTGGATTGCCGCTCATTTCAGGTACTGCGTGTTCGGTACCCGTCTAGTACAGTTAAATTTCGGAGAGTGAAGTGAGTTACCCGCCCCGAGATGGATAGTATAAAAGTTCCAATTAATAGAACGGAAACATTCTAAATGAACTGTCCAAGTCATTTAAGAGGAAAGCAATTCCAGCTTGGTATAACATTGTTTTATAATTTACATCAATACTTTTTTGATGATAAAACTTTAAAAGTTTTGCAGATATCAGTGTTGTATGAGAATTGATGATAAACACACGTACTAAATGGTAATATCAAAGTAGGTTCAGGTTGGTTTTTATTTCCGAGGTGATTTGTATTATGAAGATACTAGGAAGTGTATTATGCCGTGCTAAGCACGGCCCATATAGTTCATATATAAGGTTAGTTAAGTTAAAAATGGTTGCAGCGATTAGTTATACAACATAAGTATTACACCTGATTTAATTATAATATAGTAGGAACAAACTGATATTTACATATGATGAATTAAAGCAAAATAATTCGTACCACAACATAAAGCACAAAGTATGCTCAGCTAGGCTTGTGAACTACATGAATTACTGCTTTGAGTACTATTTGTACGTATTTTTTACAAATCCAACCTACCATAAAATCTCCCATGTCTTCCACAGTGCCACTTGCCTTCTACACACACGCTACATAACCCAATGTGTACCTAACCACCCCAAGACCATGACCTCTTGTCGTCGAATAAATAAAGATCTAAGACGACATTTGTAAAATCTTTCTATATTAGTTCAAAGTGTATGCTTAACAAATAAGCATACTATACAAGTACCAGCAGTTAACATTTCATCATTTCAAATAACATTTTTGCTTAATATATACTCCACAGTTGATAACTTGATACAATGTATTAATGCTACTGAAATAAATGATATCTAAAGTAGTAAATATGAACGCTTGTGTTCCGTATCATAACTTCTAGTACGCAAATAAATATATATGTTATATGCTCATTTGCAAATATAAATATTGCAAAGCACAAAACATCAGCAATCAACATTATTTCCACAACCAAGCTACATATATAAATACTTCTTAAACTTATTAGAAATTACTAAATTAGTAAGAGTGATCAACGCCTTAAGATGCAAAAACAAAGAATAAGTTATGAAGATATCACATCACCACGACATAACACAAACCAAATACTTAACTAACTTAAAGAAAAAGAATCACAGAAGGAAAAGATATCTTAAAAGTAGCCTACCATGATTTACTGATAGTTTGATAAACATTATCGTTCCGCGCTTCTGCTAACGATACATTCTTCTGAAATATAAGTTGCCACTCGTCATCTCAATCGTGGCATCATCACGACACCTCTCAGGGCCTTTTGTTGTTATATGCGCTGTCAAAATCTATACAAATTATTAAAAGTATAAGCTAAGTTTTGCCAAAGCATTGAATCATCAAGGGTAAGAAAGGTAAGTTTGTTACATTATATATTTTACTTTGTGCCACTTTTGCTATTTATGAAAGTGCAGGGACTGCTTGTGCCAAACTTGGTAAATGCGAAGCTGGTTGACTCTTGGGGCTATATATTCGTCTCATTCGTAGCATTAGGGTTATTCTGTTCTTGTTACTTTCTCTCTCACATTGTTATTATCGCCATTGTTGGTACGATCTTTGTTGATTTGTTCAGACGGTTTATGTGTTCATTGATCTTGTTTGTAAGATCCTTGTAACACATCTGGTTGTATTTCTTTCTTTCTTCTTGTATTGTATGTTGATCAAAAAGTTAGGAATCACATTTGAAGTGATTGCCTAACGCAGTTAATAAAAAATAATAAGGGGAGGTTGGTTGAATCATCTTGATTCTTGTTTTTGTTAAAATCGAATATGGTATCAGAGCCTGGTTCTTGATATCTGAGTTTTTAAACCGATTTTGTTAACAATCTTATGGTTAATCGTGTTCTATTTGTGGTTAATTACAAGATTTTCATCAATTAATTTTTAGGGTTTTAAAAATTTGGGGGTTTTCTGATTCTTGATGATCTGTGATGTTTAATTGGGTTCTTTTGTGTTTAATCAAGCTCAATTGTATTTCTGGTAAGTTTAATTGAAGAAACCCTAAAATCCAGAAACTAGGGTTTCATTCAATTTTTGGGGATTTGTTATTTTGTGTTAGTTATTTGTTATAACTAACCTTTTCAGGTTGTTTTTCCGCTGTGCTTGTTGGTTGTGGTGAGATCTTCTTGATCTTATTACTTCTTGGTGTTTTTGCTTGTAGTTGCGCGTGTTGTAACACCTCTCTCGCTCTCTCCTTTTTATTTATTGTTTTAGAAGGGGTTTTAGGTGTCGAAGGGATTAGTTAGCATTGGAGGTTTGATTCAGTTTTCATTTGTGCTAGTTGGTTGTTGGTTGTTGAGGAGATACAAGGGGTTATTTGTGCTTTGTTTGATCTTTGTGTGTTTTCATTATGTATGTTTCTAAGAAAGGTGACCAGGATGATGATCCTGTTAGTGATACTGAAACTGAAAGTGAAACTGTCATTCATACTAATGACCCTTTGTTTTTACACCCCACTGACACAAATGGGCAGCCCATTGTGAGTGTTAAACTCACTGGTCCTAAAAACTATAAAGTATGGGCTGCTGCATTTAAACTTGCATTGCATACTAAGAATAAATTGGGTTTTATTGATGGTACTTGTGAGAAGAATAATGATGATAATGTTTTGGCTGATCAATGGGATAGATGTAATGCTGTGGTCTTATCTTGGCTCCTTGGATGTATCTCTTTTGAGTTATATCAAGGACAAATTTTCTCTAAAAATGCTAAAGATGTGTGGGATGAGTTTAAAGAAACATATGATAAAATAGATGGATCTGTTATCTATAATTTACACTTTAAAATTTGCTCTCTCACTCAGTCTGGATCTTCTTTGTCTGAGTATTATCATAATTACAATAGTTTATGGAGGCAGTTTGACTCTCTTGTCAATCTTCCTTCTTGTAGTTGTGCTGGTGCTCCTCAAATGAAGAGTCATAATGCTCTTATGAGACTTATGCAGTTTCTTATGGGTCTTGATGACACTTTCAGTGTTGTTAGGAGTCAATTGTTAACTGCAGACCCTTTGCCTGATGTTAAATCTGCTTTTGCTACTTTGTCAAGGGTTGAGTCTCATAAGAATAGTCATGTGCATAATGGTAATGATAAGAATACTGCTACTGGTTTTGTAGTTAAACCTAATAATTGGTCTAATAATAGAAATAATCAAAGCAGAGGTTCTAATAGAAACAATAATAAATTTGTTTGCACTCATTGCAATATGAATGGACATACCATTGACAGATGTTTTGAGCTTAATGGATATCCTCCAGGTTTCAAGAAAAGGAATCATGGAGGATCTAATGTTTCTAATAATGTTTCTAGTTCTGGTAATAAGGTTGATCAGGGATCTAGGAACTCTCTTCCCTTTACTGCTGATCAAATTAGTAGACTTATGGCTTTAATTGGATCTAAAACTGATACTGGTGATGTGCAGTCTTGTGCTGCAGGTATGGTTTATGGGTCTAATCACATAATTAGTTTTGTTACTTGTAGATTTTTTAACTACAATTCTAATATAAGTACTTACAGTACTTATATTGGATGGATCTTTGACTCTGGAGCATCTCAACACATGACTTTTTCAACAGCTCACTTATATGATGTAATTGATGTTTCTAAATTGAACATATCTGTTCTCACCCTAATGGAACTGTTGAACATGTTAAACATATTGGAAATTATAAGCTTTCTGATAAAAGTGTGTTGAAAAATGTGTTAGTTGTTCCAGGCTACAAGGTTAGCCTTATATCTGTTCATAAATTGGCCAAAGATGATAAATTTGTTGTGTCATTTACTGAAGAAAAATGCTTTGTTCAGGATTCTCTTCAAAAGTCCCTTCTGGGGACTGGTAGTGAATGCAATGGTCTATATTTGTTTGATTCAGGTAGGAAATTTGTTAATAGTTCTATAACTACCTGTTGTTTGTCTAAATGTATTTGGCATAATAGTCTTGGTCATCCTTCTGACCAAGTTTTGACCATCTTAAAAGATAAAATCCAAATTCAGGCTACTAATGATGTTCAACCTTGTGATGTTTGCCATAAGGCTAAACAGACAAGGGATCCTTTTCCTTTAAGTGAACATAAGACCAAGTCCTTGGGTGATATTGTTCACTTAGATGTTTGGGGTCCTTATAAGGTTAAAAGTAGAGATGGCTATAGGTATTTTCTTACTGTGGTTGATGACTATACTAGGGCTGTGTGGTTATACATGCTCAAAGGTAAAAATGAAGTGTTTAACAAAATTGTTGAGTTTTATAATCTCATGAAAACTCAGTTTGATATATCTGTTAAGATTTTCAGAAGTGATAATGGATCTGAATTTATAAACAATAATTTTGAAACTTTTGTTAAAACTAAAGGTATAATACATCAAACTACTTGTGTGTATACTCCACAGCAAAATGGTATAGCAGAAAGGAAACATAGGCACTTGCTTAATGTTGCAAGAGCTCTTATGTTCCAAGAGGGATTACCTTTAAATATGTGGCCTGAATGTGTTCTTACTGCTGTTTATCTTATTAACAGGATTCCTAGCTCAGTTCTTTCTGGAAAAAGTCCTTATGAAATGATTTATAACCTTGAACCTAATATCTCTCATTTCAAAACTTTTGGATGTTTGTGTTTTAGTACTATACTTAATAATATGGATAAGTTTGCTGCTAGGAGTGAAAAGTGTGTTTTTATTGGTTACTCTTTTACAAAAAAGGTTATAAACTTTTTAGTCTTGAGTCTAAAACTGTTTTGTTTTCTAGGGATGTAAAATTTTATGAAACTGTGTTCCCTTTCAAAAATGATGGTTGTAAAGATGGTTTAGTTTTTTAAGAACAAGGTATAAGTAGCTTAAATATTTTTGACCTAGTAGCAGACAAGTCTGATGATCCCTATGATGAAGTGAGAGATGTAAACCTAGGAAATAGAGGTAGCATTTCAAATAGACCTGACTTAGCTGATAAAGTGTCTACTGACACTAATTCCATTATTACCAGTCACTCTCAAGAGTCAGACTCTATGAGAGATAAGAATCATAGTGTTGGAAGCCAGAGTGATCTAGGCAGTAGTGAGGCTAGTCCTATAGATCAAAATGTTGCCCTAAGTGATGATGATTATGAATCTGAGGGTGAGGAATTTATTGAATTTAATCAACTTTTTCAAAACAGTCCAGAAAGATCTGAGTTAAGAAGGTCAACTAGACCACACAAAGTTCCTGCTAAATTTGATAACTATGTGCTTGATAAAAGGATTAAGTATGATATTAATACTGTTGTGAGTTATATTAATTTGTCTATGCATAACTTTGTGTTTTCTAATAATCTGAATAAAATTCATGAGCCTAAATCATATGATGAGGCTGCCAAAGACCCTAGATGGGTTGAGGCAATGAATGAAGAAATGGAAGCCCTTAACAGAAATAATACATGGGTTATTGTTGATTTACCTCATGGTAGAAAACCTGTAGCTTGTAAATGGTTGTGGAAAGTTAAATACAAGTCTAGTGGAGATGTTGAAAGGTTTAAGGCCAGAGTAGTGGCTAAAGGATTTAGTCAGAAAGAAGGCATAGATTATGAAGAGACATTCTCTCCTGTTGTTAAAATTGTGACTGTTAGATGTCTTCTTTCTGTGGCTGTGCATAACAATTGGCCAGTATATCAATTAGATGTTAATAATGCATTTCTTTATAGAGATTTAGATGAAGAAATTTATATGAATCTTCCTGAAGGATATGGTTCAAATACTAATAAGGTGTGTAAGCTGACTAAATCTTTATATGGGTTAAAACAGGCACCTAGAAAATGGAATGAAAAGCTCACTAGTGTTTTAACTGATAATGGATTTAGTCAAAGTAAAAGTGATGTGTCATTGTTTACTAAGACTGAGAATGATGCTTTTGTAGCTTTGTTAGTCTATGTGGATGATATCATTATAACTGGAAATAATGATAAAATGATTAATGACTTTAAAAAGTATTTGAGTTCTAAATTCAAAATAAAAGATCTTGGAAAACTCAAATATTTTTTAGGCATTGAAGTTCTTGATACTGACTCTGGTCTATGTCTTAATCAAAGGAAATATTGTCTTGAATTGCTCTCTGAATATGGTATGCTAGCTTGTAAGCCAACTAAATCTCCTATTCCTGATCCATCTAAGAAAAAGAAGGCATGGAAATATTGTCTTGAATTGCTCTCTGAATATGGTATGCTAGCTTGTAAGCCAGCTAAATCTCCTATTCCTGATCCTTCTAAGAAAAAGAAAGTTGTTGTTGATTGTGAAGAGGATGTTATGCTTGATAATAAAACTTGTTACCAGAAAATTGTTGGCAAGTTGATTTATCTTACTCTGACTAGACCTGATATTGCTTATGCAGTACACTGTCTAAGTCAGTTTATGCATGCTCCTTATAAATCACATCTCAAACTTGCTTTTCATGTGCTTAGGTATCTTAAAAATTTACCTGGAACTGGTATATCTTTTAAGAAGCATAATTGTTTAAATCTCAATGCTTTTGTTGATTTAGATTGGGCTAAGTGTAAGGTAACAAGAAAATCTGTTACTGGATATACTGTTTGCCTTGGTGAAAATCTTGTTTCATGGAAAAGCAAGAAACAATCTGTGATAGCTAAATCTTCAGCTGAGGCTGAATATAGGGCTATGAACAGTGTTACTTGTGAAATTATGTGGATCCTTAAGATCATGAAAGATCTTAAGGTTGATATTACTCTACCTGTACCTATCAGCTGTGATAGTAGTTCTGCAATTCAAATTGCAGCTAATCCTGTGTTCCATGAGAGAACAAAGCACTTTGAAATAGATTTATATTTCCTTAGAGAAAAAGTTTCAGCAGGATTGGTTAAAACCTGTAAGATCAAATCTGAAGATAACATAGCTGACTTATTCACTAAGGGATTATCTATCAAAGATCATAAGTGGTTTTGTGAGAAACTGAAGCTTATTGACTTATACCAAAACTCAACTTAAGAGGGGGTATTAAAAGTATAAGCTAAGTTTTGCCAAAGCATTGAATCATCAAGGGTAAGAAAGGTAAGTTTGTTACATTATATATTTTACTTTGTGCCACTTTTGCTATTTATGAAAGTGCAGGGACTGCTTGTGCCAAACTTGGTAAATGCGAAGCTGGTTGACTATTGGGGCTATATATTCGTCTCATTCGTAGCATTAAGGTTATTCTGTTCTTGTTACTTTCTCTCTCACATTGTTATTATCGCCATTGTTGGTACGATCTTTGTTGATTTGTTCATACGGTTTATGTGTTCATTGATCTTGTTTGTAAGATCCTTGTAACACATCTGGTTGTATTTCTTTCTTTCTTCTTGTATTGTATGTTGATCAAAAAGCTAGGAATCATATTTGAAGTGATTGCCTAACGCAGTTAATAAAAAATAATAAGGGGAGGTTGGTTGAATCATCTTGATTCTTGTTTTTGTTAAAATCGAATACAAATACACAAGAAAACAATATGATGTGTTGGGCTTATAAAGCAGGTAAGGAAATTATAAAAAATATTTTACCATTGTTTATCTTCTTCTTTAAAGACTGTCTTCTTCTTTAAAATCTCAAAAGGAGTTACTTACAACCGGTGTTGGCTAGCAATGTCGGAGGAACAATGTGAAAATCGTGACTTCAAACCGAGACCATGATATAATACAAAAAATCAGTTACCTTTTGGTGCTTTTCAACCAATACTTGTTGACTCACCCACTCAGATATCCATTACTGTCGTCTAAAAGCCATGTCATCGGAAAGTTTGGTGGAGGTTGAGAGAGCTGGAATAGGTATAATGAAAAGGTGAGAGAGGATAATAGATGGATGGGAAGAAAAAATGGGAGAAACTATCATGGCTAAAGGAATGGAAAATTAGTCAAACAAAAGGTTAACAGTAGGTTACTATTCTTGCATACGTGTCTCTCATTAGAAGCTCCACAGTAAATAGGATGGTTTGGTTTGTAATATAGGTAGACAATCAGCTATTTGTGTCTTATAACAACTTAAACATAAGTCTATCGACTGTCGATGTGTTTTACTTTGAATAAAGAAACTCGACTCAAGCACGACCCAATGGTCTATTTTAAAAGAAAGCACACGACATAGTATACAACAGAGAGCCAAGATATTAAGGTTACAAAATTGTTCAAAATCTAAGAAACTTGAGCCAAAATAAACCTGAAAGCGGGTATAGTATAATTTATCCCCAAAGCCTACTAATGAAACTCTTTTTGTCTTTCTTCACCCTGTTCTCGATTGATGGGATATCGATTGAGCTGTAAGCAAGGTCTACAACTATGGGATTGCAGGGAATTGGTTGGAAGGTTGGGTGGTAGGCTGCAGATTCTATAAAAAATCCAATTTGTCTATGAGAAACTTCTGAGGTTGAAATTTCAAATTATCACATGTTATTTTAATGCAAATAAACTACCAAAAGCCTTAGAGCACTATACAATAAATAAAAAGTAAAGCTCTTGTGTTTGACATTCTATTATGACGTTTAGATGGTCACAATAGTACCAGAACTCAGAAAGTGTACCACTTATAAAATCTCTCATGCTATTGAACTAAATGAGGAACACGTCAACTGGGTCAAAGGGAGTTAAGGGAATAAACGAAGCAAGTAAGAATTTAAAAAATCTCTCATGCTATGGCTTGTTGGTATAAGTTTTGTATAAAATTTATCCCACATCGAAAAAAGAAGAAAATCAGGATCAATATATAACCTTAATGAGTTTGATATAAAATTAAAGAAATGGTTTTCAAAATTAAATAATATATATTTGATGTTGTAATACTATTTCTTTTTCGTAAATTCATCCATTTATATTGTTACTTGTCCTAATTATAATGTCACAAACGGTTTATTTTTTAATTTCCAATGATACATTTTTATATATTAAAAAAATTATTTTTCTTAGTTATGGTTTTGTGTTTGTATAATGGTATTTTAGATCCATGCATAAGTCGAAGAGTACATCTTTAATGGACAAACTGATAAGCTAATCGGGATATGCATCCTTCTAATGCAGAAATCAATGTCTTTTGTCTACTACCTCCGGCTTTCTTGACAGAAAAACTGTTAATACGGGACTATGTTGTCTTTTGGCACGATGATTAATATCCCAAATTTAGAAAGTTGTCTTAAGATCAAATTCTAAATTGTTTGTATAAATGTGGAGGTGTATGTATATGTGTTCTAAATGGCTCTGATTGACATTCTAAGTTGACTTTTAGATGGTTAAATAACCACCATTACAAGTGGCATTGTAAGATATGCAAAGAAAAATAATGTATGATGGAGCTATACCTATGTTTTTAACCGTAATATAACATAGTTAAAAGTGTATTTAGACGAACTGAAGAGTGGAAGCACATGTGGATGGATATGATACATAAAAGTTCTCATTTAGTTCTTTACTACTCGTACAGGAAAAAAGTCATTTTATGTCTCGAGGGAATAATTTGATTCTCAATCCTCTCTTTAGAGCCACTTAACTCGCATTCAAGAATCAAAATCGTGCTTCCAATTAATAGACTAAAATGAGAACTTTTAAAGATGTTATGGAGGGAGATTCAGTAAAGAAAAATCCATTTTTTTCCAGAACTTAACACTATGACCAAAAAAATCCATATACATGTTAGACACTGCGACAGAGAGCCTTGATAATAGAGTCAAAAACAGTTCAAATTTCTAAGATAATACATGCTTACATATACTTTCAACACCCTTTATTAATCTTTAAACGTCTCTCCCATGATGTCACTGCTATTTCCTAATCTTGTTTGTGTTATCTCTCTACTAGGCCTAAAACTCTTGACCTCACGGCAAGATTCTGCTACGGTTTTTTAATTCAACTTCCCGCCAAAAAACATCATTCTCTCACTACAACAAATTAGGCCATTGTTCACACTTTTTTCTTCGCACTTTATAAATTGTGAACTTTTTTTTATAATGTTCACACTTATAAGTGTGCAAATAATGTTCACATTAATAAGTGTGATAAACATTAAGTGCTACAAAAAACTTCACACTTTTTATTGTGAAAATAAAAGCTCACATTTAAAAGTGTGAAGTATACAAATTTTTTCATCTTCACATTTTTTAATGTGAAAAAATAAAATAAACTTCACACTTTAGAATGTGAAAAAAAGTCATAGTTTAAAATGTAAAAATGTGTTACTTAGACGTGGGCAAAAAAATCGGTTTATGATCGATTTGAGAAAAAAAACCCAAAACCGGTTTTAAAAAGCCGTCTTTTTAAAACTGATTTTTCTCAATCTGATTCAGCGGTTCATAACTTGTTTAATAACGTAGTTGTGACCTGTTTAAAAACGGGTTAAAACAATTTCAAATTGATTTGATTAATTAACTGATTGACTTAAATCAAATCGGTTTAAAAACGATCTAATTTTAAAAAATTATCCGATTTATTTACTACGATGTTACTTAAACAAAAGAAACACCTTTTTTTATCCACATATACATTTACATTATATATCTTTAAAACATGATAACCGGTACCCACCCATTTATTCGGATATGAATAAAACAAATCCAAAAATCAGATATGAAACAAATCCATCAAATCCAATTCGATCTATAAACTCAAAAATATGAACACATACTCATTTATTCTCGATCCATAAACAAATCCATAAATTCACAGTCATCAAATCCAATTCGATATGTAGGTGCGGTTGTTTTGCGGTAGGTGTGGGTAGTTAGGTGCGGTTGTATTACGACACGTGTGGTTATTTTATGGTAGCTAGGTGCGGTTATTTGACGGCAGTTGCGGTTGTTTTACGGCAGTTTCGGTTGTTTTGATAATCGCACACGCTCACAGGTAAATTAGTTTCTGATTATGTGATTTTAGTTGCGATGAATGGATTTGTGATTTTAGTCGGCCATTAATGGAGTTGATTATCTAATAGTTTAGACACAAGTAAATAGATGTCCACAATTTGATTAGATAAAGCAATTATACAGTGAAATGGGATTTAGTTATTCAGTATATAGTGCGAGATTGTTAGTTTGTTAGAAGACGTTTTGTTATAAAGCGATTACGATTTGTTAAGCTTGTTTATATGTTTTGGTATGTTTGAGGCTCTCTGAACTTAGTTATTAGTTTAGTGTAGATATAGTTATTGAAGTAAACTGATTGAAATGATAGATAATTCTCCACTGTATAATGTTGAGTAATGTTTAGATGCGTTCAGTGTTGTAATGTTTAGATATAGTTATTGAACACTGGTCCGGGGTAAATAGTTTCCACCAACGTACGCTGCCATAAGCTAAGATCATGGCAACGTAGAGTGGAACCATTGCGGACATGACAGTGTAAAAGTCATGACCAATGATCATTTTTGGTTTTGGTTTAGGGGTGTTTGGATATGGGGTGGGATATAAGGAAGGGTGAGGAGGGTAAAAATGGAAAGTGGAAATCCGTTATACTAGTAATATATTCTGACAGATTTTGTTTACTGAAAGTGTGGGCATGATCATGTTTGTAAAATATCCATAACATATAAGATTGTCCGTAATAAGTACAACTATCAGAACTAAGACTTTAAAGATGGAGTTTAGTCTTTTATCGAATGTGCTCGTATTGGAGGGGAAATTTCATGTCCGTGTAATAAATGTGCTCATAGTAACAGATTAATATTTTTTCGCCAATTTAATTTATGTACATAGTAACAGATTAATTTTTTTTCGCCTCAAAAACCATTACCGAGTATTGGTCACAGCATTACGCGAGTACCGTGGTAGCGTATTAAAAATAACTCTTTAACAAAACTCAGCTAACCATCTTTTTTTTGCGCACGATACTTCAGGGCCAACGTTGGAGGTTAGGAAACGAGGGTCCCTTGTTGGGCAATTTTAAAACTGGTTACAATTAGAGAACGCCAATATAACTCAAGTTCTCAAACCCTCCTTGGTAAACAAGCAACAACAAACTCATCATCAATTGCTTACGTGCTTTGGATACGCTTAATCTTGCTTTCTTCTCAAAGGTTTGAACTACTAATCTTTTTATTTTTAAATTGTGTCTTAAGATTCTCATTAAGTTACTAGTGGTTATGTTGATTTTTTATCGTCTTTTTTTCATGAATTAAATATAACAGCGACTCTGGGGGGTTTTTGTTTCGCTTATATGTGGGCTTATGTGTTTATTTGATTTTGGCTTATATTTCATAACCCCCAATGTTATGGCTTAGTTAGCCCACAAGTCTCAAGATAAGCCGAAAATTTGGGGCTTATGAATTTATTAATACTCATAAGCTCACATTTAAGCCGAAACAAACACCCAGTCACTATTACTACTGAAGTTGCATCTTATCACTTTATACTAAATGTAATAATTTAGTAGTATAATGTTTTTCAAGCTTTTCATTTGCTTTAAGCTATTATGAATTTGTATGTATCCAGGTATGGCCACGCTTATTAGGGCAATATTCAATATATTATGAATTTGTATGTATAAAAGTTATGTTTTTAGCTTATTACATGAAGGTAGATATCTTGATATTTTGCTCCTAAACGGCTAAACCCATGGATTTTTTTATCCTAATTATGTATTCTGATTCTTGTAAGTTGGTACTTGGTTGTCTTAAGATGTTGGAAACTAGAAACTATCACTTTACATGACTTGATGCCCTTCTTTGCTCTATGGGGCATATAGATCGTATTCTTTTTTCATCGATTAAAAGCTTGTGTGGAATCATTTGGCATCTGATAATGCTTAGCACTTTGTGAAAATAGGAAATGTAGGGTTATTGGTCAGTGGTAGAAGCGTTCTTGTCAAAGTAACCATACAAGTGGTTGGTACTTGGTAACATGCCAGTAAGAATATGTAACTGGTTAGGTTGACTTGATCCACACCTGATTTGGGAGTATGTTTTCTTATCTATTTTGTTACTCAGATTACCATCGTATCACATCACGGGATGCACTATCTATAAAACAACAACGTTTGCTGACACTGTTGGTTTAGAATTTTAGATGCTATTAATGATTTTAACATAAGTCACACTTATCCAGTTAGTTACTTATTAATGGGTTGATTTAGCTCATGCATTATCCTTATTTGGTCAAATAGGTGACATTCAAAGCAAAAAATGTCATAATGGTCCAAGAGTCGGCCCAAGTGTATCTAGCTTTGATTGAATTTACCCATTGTGATCTGAACCCGTTTCATCCGGTTACATAGCCCATCTATTTTTGCCAGTTTTTGTCCAAAGCTGAATCCTCTTAATATAATACGTACTTGATATATAATCCGCACATGTTTGAATGGGCCCGAATTGCTACGCATGTTCTTGCTTTTTTTATATCCTGTAATTATTATTTACAAACCAGCAGGGGCGGTTAATTATGAGATGTATGTTTATTTGTGTGTATTGTAGGTGGACAGAGGAGTTACTCTTAGTGAAGCTCTCCTTCGGCATGACAAATGGCTAGAAAAGAAAGGGATAAAGAATGCCAATTTGGCTGTAGGTCGAGTCATGCTGGAATCAGAATGCAGATTCAAGAAAATTTGTAAGCCTCCTTATTTCAACCGGTAAGTTTTGCGCTTGCCATAATCCAACCATACCACTTCTACTGCTACCAAGTCCAAATTTTCAAATCCCACCATCACGGATACATACAACAAATATGACATGAATCAACGTAGGACTGTCCAGAGGTTATCAAAGTCTCCCCTGCTTAGACAAGTTTCTTTGCTTGCATAATATAACTGTACGACACTAGCTAGTTATTCACAGACACTCGACCCGCTTATTACCAGTTGTATGAATTATCTTAGCTATTTATTGGCCATAATGCATGCAAATGCCTCCTCTGAAAGGATCATTGCCCGCTTATTACAAATGCTTTGCATGCCTTCATTGAAAGGTTCGTGGCCTCAATACATACAATGCTTTAACCAAACTGTAATGTTTGTTAAATACCTTAATTACTCTATCGATACTTGCATTCAAATTATCTCACCATGGACATATAACTAATATATCGATCCCTATAAGGCGCCTATAACGTTTAATGTTTTATGCAAGGTAGTTGAATGTGTAGTTTCATTTTGACTATCAAGGGCGTCTAATATAACTTGGATGATAGATACAAGGAACTGCTTTTACATCTGTAAGGAAACTAGGTTCAGAATAGAAAGGAGTCCTTAGAGTGAAAATCTTACTATTTAGGGTGTACATATCCTAGTTTCTTTTTCTGGTTACATTGCTTCTTTTCTGGTAATGAAAGCGTGATCATTTTCTGTTTAGGAGCTTTTGTTTGTATTCATACATACATAATATGTGGATACATTGGCCTTAGCAATACATACTCTCTAGAGAAGAGTCGTTTGCTAAGAAAATTGACTCCTTGGAGTAAGATACACTTCATGTTAAGTCTTTGCATAACAACGATGGATGTTAGCTATTATTGACCTGGACTTTTCAAAATAGTAGTTTTTTTGTCGTATGGTGAACTTTGAGCGACGACGCACACGTCGTTGTCTGAAGTCCAGGTTTGTTAACCATTCCTATACAAATTGTAAACAGAATCAACAAAATCAGCAGAAAAGATCCACTCGAAATCCAATATCAGATATACCGCTTCTCCTATCTGACTCGAAATCCAATATCAAAGGGCTAACTTTATTATCAGAGGGTTTGAAGCTAAGGGTAGTCCATAATAATGATCTATTTTAATTTGTTTCCTCTTCCCAAAAAAAGCCTGCACACACCGGTTTTCTGCCTGAATAAGATTTGAAAGATTGAGCTTTTTAGTTGTTTAAGTGGGCTTTAATAATAGTATCTCTAGAATCTTAGGACGTGAGTCCAAATCTTAGGCTTAGCGACTGTCGACGAAGGAGAAATATTATGAATCATTAGCGGTGCAAGTGTGCAAGTGTGCGATTATTGTTTTCTAATACTTCTGCAGTTTTTTGCAGGTCGAAATTGGTTCACAGAACACTCCTGAGCTTTGTGGATTCCCAAGCCAGAAAAATAATTGTTCTTTGTTAATATGAACTAGAAGTATGTGAAAACACGAATAGTGTTATAAGCTACACATAATTATTTATCGTGTGGATTAAATGTAACTTTGAATTTGAATGTTATCACTTTCTGATAATCAAATTTAAACGTGTATGCATAATTCATTTTATTGATTTGCCTTGTGTATGCATGGAGTGACGACATTTGGGTTGTTAGCGACGAGCCTGGTCATCACTAAACACAATTTTTTTTGTACTATTGGTTCAAAAACTTCACGCTTGAAAGTGTGAAGAAATAAAAGTTCACACTTTTAAGTGTGAAGATTTTCTTTTAAATTATAATGAATTGTTTCAAAATCTTCGCACTTAAAAGTGTGAAGATTTAAAACCTCACATTTAAGAGTGTGAAGAAATGTATCAACATTATCACACTTTAAAGTGCGAAGAATTTTTTAAAAATCTTCACACTTTAAAGTATGAAGTTTTTTTTATAAATCTTCACATTTAAGTGTGAAATTATTTGTCACACCAATATTGTTCACACATAAGTAAGTGTGAACTTTTTAATTCTTCACATTTTAATATGTGAAAAGAAGTTAAAATAAGTGTGAACAATCACATATTTTGTTGTAGTGTCTTATCTTTTTGGCTTGCTATTCGGGTATGGAAGATGGGCACAGGCCTCACTATCTCCCTTTAAACATTAGATCATCACTACCTGGAATGTATCTTTAGATCCTTTCAGGTAAAATGTGATATATTTTATCGATATATATACATGAACTCTGATTATTATTCAGTATGTGATAAACCTAATATGTTGATGTTTTCGTCTATGGACGACATAAGGAAGAACAAGAAATAAGAAGATGAACAACATCAACAATATAAGATGATGGTCCGAGAAGATAATCAGAATAATGAAAGAGCTTAGAATAAATTATTTTATGGAAATCCCACATCGGTCGGTGAAGTAAAGTGGTTGGAGGGACATGGCTGTAAATAAGGTGTGAAGGTGTAAGGCTAAAAGAGGTATGTTAACATCTTAGAAGTCTTTTAGTGTGCATTTTTCAATTATTATAACTTTGCTTTGATATTAACTGAAAACACGTTAATTAAAAAACTTTTTAGACTTAACAAATCAATAATGTTAAAAAAAAGATGAAAATTTAGAATAAGAGAACTTTTTTAACAAAAAATTTAGACGGTTCACTGAAACCAATTGTTAAAACCCTTGATTTAATCTAATATTCATATTGTAAGGACTAATTGTGTGCTTTCTATTATTTCAGGGACCAAAGATGGACAAAGGCTTTGAAGTTTACTTAAGGGCTAGCCGTTGGACGCATATGGGCTTGGGGATTGAAGGCCCAAGGTTGTTTGGGTTGCCCGTTGGTTGTTTAGCTATATTACCCTAACTCTTATTGAGTTAGGGTTAAGTTTGGTTTGTGTGTGTTTCTCTTGTGCAGCCATCAATGGCGTCACACATATCTTTCTTCATCTCTGGGTTTTTCATCTAGTATTTTGTTTATTTGATTTGTAAAACTATTATCAAGTTAGATAATAAATCCATACCAGTTTATACTGTGGTGGATTTTGGTTATTTATAACTCTCTCTTGTTCCTTTGATTGTTTGAAGTGAATGAAAGTGTTGTTAAATCTTCTAGCCTTATTTTTCATCATGGTATCAGAGCCTGGTTATCAAACCTGATTCTGTTATTGTGAAAAGTTTTTTGACAAAAGTTTTTTATACTTTCTTGTTCATACAAAGTTATAAAGTGTTTTTTCTGGTCGATCTGCTATTGCAATAGCGTTATACTCTCTCGATTTACAAAACCCCTAATTTTTTGAAAAAAATTAGGGTTTGACTTTTTGGGGATCTTTTGATTCATTGGTTCCGGTGACTAATTGTTGGGGTTATTGTGACTCTGGTGGTATTATCTATCTCATAAGTGGTAAATCTCCAATTTTTTGCAAAAATTAGGGTTTACTGTTTGTGATTAGATCTTGTGTTGTTTGTTCCTTGTGACTCATAGGTGGCTCATTGGAGTTGTTTCTCTTGCTGGAATTGATTTTCCCTTTTTTCCTTGAAGGAAAATTAGGGTTGGTCAATTGGAGGTTCTGATATCATCTAGACTAAGTGAATCTAGATATATCAGATCGATTATGCTTTGATTGCTATCATTGTAACACCTCTTATCTCTCTCCTTTACTTGCTACCTGTTTTTGTTTGTTCATTGTTTGTTTGTGCTCTTGGGTTGGTTGTCTTTTTATTTATGACCCTTTATTCTTGGATCCTCACTCATTGCTTGCCCTTAACCTGCCACCCTTGAGTGGTTTGGAAGCCTGGGAACTTTGTTTGCAGTGTTGTGAGTTTGTTTATACCCTTTTTGACCCTTCACCATGACTGATCATGAGAATGAGTCAGTTCATGGTGATGATGAGACCTTGAGTGTGACAGATCCTGTCACACTCATTAGCAAGTTGGACTTGAGTGACCCTTTGCATTTGCACCCCAATGATACTGCTGTCTTGACTGTTGTGAGTGTTAAACTTAAGGGTACTGAAAATTATCAAGTTTGGGCTAATGCCATGTTGTTGGCTTTAGAAGGAAAAAACAAAATTGGTTTTATAGATGGTTCTTGTAAAAGGTCTATAACTGATGAAGTTTTGGGAAAACAATGGGATAGAGTCAATGCTGTGGTTCTTGGATGGATTCTGAATTCAATTTCTGAGGAATTATTCCTTGGACAAATTTTTTCAAAAAAGGCTAAGTATGTTTGGAATGAATTGAGAGAAACTTACCATAAAGTGGATGGTTCTGTCATTTTTAATCTACATCACAAGATTAACACTCTTAAGCAAAATGGGTCTAACTTATCTGATTATTACCATAAATTGAATGCTTATTGGAAACAATATGATGCTATGATTGAGTTGCCTAATTGTGTGTGTACTGCTTCTGGTGAGTTTAAAAGACATAATCAGTTGTTGAAACTTATGCAATTTTTGATGGGATTGGATGATTCTTACATGAGCATTAGAAGCTCTATTCTCTCTAGAGAGACTTTGCCTGATGTGAAAGGTGCCTATGCCATAATTTCCAGTGAGGAATCTCATAGGTTGGCATCTGGTACCCTTGCTAGTTCCTCTCAGAGGACTCAGACTTCTGCTTTCCTTTCTAATGGGCCTGCTAGAAACAATAATATTCAAAGAAATCAGTCCAATAACCAAAGTAATTATAATGGTGGTAACTTCAGACCCAACTTTAATTTTGGCAACAATGGGGGTTTTAGACCTAACACTCCCGCCACTGGATTTAGACCTAATGTTCCCAACAATTCTGGTCCTAGACCTTTTGGTAATAGTAATTCTGAGTTGGTTTGTGAAAATTGTGGGTACAATGGGCACACTATTGATAGGTGCTTCAAGATCATTGGGTACCCTCCTGATTTTGGTAAGAAAAAGGGAGGGCAAGGTAACAAGGGAAAAAATGTTTCCAACAATTCTGTTGGAACATCCTCTTCATCTGGATTCAGTGATGAGCAACTTGCTACCTTACTTTCTATGTTTAAAGAAAACAAGGGAACCACTAGTGACTCTGGCAATGTTCATGCCAATATGGCAGGTATTTACTTTAACAATAGTAAGATTTTTAATGATAACTTTGAGAAGTTTTTTTGTTCTAACACAAACATCAAGTCCAAAATTGGGAACAATGGGAAGGTTGTTGATTCTGGGGCTAATCAACATATGACCAATAATGATTCTGAATTAGAAAATGTTTTTGATATGTCACACCTTAACATTAAAGTGGCTCATCCCAATGGGACTGAAGCTATCATCTCCAAAATTGGAAATTTGAAACTTTCTAATGGACTTGTGTTGCTTGATGTGCTTGTTATTCCTGATTATTGTGTGACTTTGGTGTCTGTTCATAAATTAGCTAAGGATAACAAAATCTTAGTGGTGTTTGATGAAAATAAATGTTTCTTTGTTAATCAGGATTTCAATCTCAAAAAAATCTTGGGGACTGGTAGACAGTGTGGGGGTTTGTACTATTTAGATGTAGAAGGTAACAAATGTGTTAATGATTCTCATATGATTGCTTGCTCCTTGTCCAAACATGACTGGCATTGTAGATTGGGTCACCGTGCTGACCCAGCTCTGAATGTACTAAAAGATTCTTTAAAAATTAGTTGCATTGATCAACATGAGTTTTGTGAAATATGTCAAAGGGCTAAACAGACTAGAGAACTATTTCCTCTAAGTAAACATAAAACTAGAGCTCTTGGTGAATTAGTACATTTGGATGTTTGGGGACCTTATAGGGTGACTAGTCATTCTGGCCATAGATTTTTCTTGACCATTGTGGATGATTACACAAGAGTTGTTTGGGTTCATTTGTTAAAAACCAAAGATGAAGTTGGTAAATCTATTGAGATTTTTTACAACTTGTTAAAAAACCAATTTGAAAAAGATGTTAAAATTTTCGGAAGTGACAATGGGACTGAATTTGTTAACCATAGTTTTCAGACATTCTGTAATACCAAAGGTATTATACATCAAACCTCTTATGCTTATACTCCACAATAAAATGGGGTTGTTGAAAGAAAACATAGGCATCTTCTTAATGTGACCAGATGCCTTATGTTTCAGGGGGGAATACCCTTAAGATTTTGGACTGAATGCATTCTAACTGCTACTTATCTTATCAACAGATTGCCCTCTTCTGTTCTAAATGGTAGATCTCCTTATGAGATGATGTATAACACATCTCCTAATCTCTCCCATATTAGGACCTTTGGTTGTCTTTGTTTTGCTACTATCTTGAATAGTCATGATAAACTTACCAGTAGATCTGAAAAATGTGTTATGATGGGTTTTTCTAATTTGCAAAAGGGTTACAAACTTTATAGTCTTGATAGACATCAGTTCTTTGTTTCTAGAGATGTCAAGTTTTTTGAGTCTATTTTTCCTTTTAAGGATACTGTTTTGAATAAATAGAATAAGAACCAAGATGTTGATGTCTCTCAAACTAATAAAATTTTAACCTTTTTTGATTTGGAAAATCCTGAGCTTCCTAATGATGATGAGAGAGTTACTAATGTTCATAATGGTGACAGTAAGTCACCAAGTGCTGGTAACCCAGACTTGGGTCTAGGTGACAATGGATACATTGCTTCTAGCAATGATACCACTGATGCCAGTCCAAGTGTTGAGGCTGCTACACTTGATGAAACACATGTGTCTGAAGGAAATTTAGAATTTCACCCAAGCCTTCCTTTGCATGGACATGACTTGGGTGGTATTTCTAATACTAATGCTCAGGGTAATCAAGGTGTGAGAAGGTCTTCTAGACCTTCTGTTTTTTCAAAAAATTTCAATGATTTTGTTGTGGATTCCAAGGTCAAGTATGGGATTGAGAAATTTGTTGGTTATTCTAAAATTAAAGGAGATGTGTTATGTTTTGTTACTCAGTTAAATAAGAGTAGTGAACCTAGGAGTTTTTTTGAGGCTTGTCAAAGTCCTGAGTGGGTTGATGCTATGAATGTTGAATTTGCTGCCCTGCTTGAAAATGACACTTGGGACTTAGTTGAATTGCCTGCTGATAGGACTGCCTTAAACTCTAAGTGGGTTTGGAAACTTAAGTTTAAATCCAGTGGTGAGATTGGGAGGTATAAGGCCAGACTTGTTGCCATGGGTTATGGTCAAAAAGAGGGAATTGATTATGAGGATACTTTCTCACCTGTTGTTAAAATGGTTACCATTAGATGCTTGATTAACCTTGTTGTTAATCAGTCTTGGCCTATTTATCAATTAGATATTAACAATGCCTTCTTGTATGGTGAATTGGATGAGACTGTTTACATGAAACCCCCTCAAGGGTTTTACTCTGGTAATCCTAAACTTGTGTGTAGGCTTAAAAAGTCTATTTATGGTCTCAAACAGTCTCCTAGACAATGGAATGCTAAACTCACTTCTGTCTTAATTGAAAATGGTTTTGTGCAAAGCAAGTCTGATTACTCTTTGTATACTAAGGATTGCCATAAGTGTTTTATTGCTGTGCTTGTTTATGTTGATGATATTATTGTTACTGGGAACAACAAAAAAGAAATTGACAACTTCAAACTGTTTTTGAAAAGTAATTTCAAAATAAAAGACTTGGGAAAACTGCAATATTTTTTGGGAATTGAAGTTGTTGACACTCAGGATGGAATATGTTTGAATCAAAGAAAGTATGTTCTTGATCTTTTGTCTGAATATGGTATGCTTGCTTGCAAGCCCTCCAAGACTCCCTTACTTTCTAAACTGACCATTTCTAATGAACCCTGTGATGCTGATCCCTTGTTGGAAAACATTGTGGATTATCAAAAGCTTATGGGTAAGCTAATATATCTGACCAATACCAGACCTGATATCTCCTATGCTGTTCATTGTCTTAGTCAATTTATGCACTCACCCTTAAGGTCTCACTTGAAGACTGCTTTTAAGATTCTTAGATACTTAAAGGGTGCTCCAGGTTTGGGTATTCATGTTAAGAATCACACAGGTATGACTCTTAAAGCTTTCTCTGATGCTGATTGGGCTAAGTGCATTGTCACTAGGAAATCTGTTACTGGGTATTGTGTCTTTGTGAATGATAACCTTGTGTCTTGGAAAAGCAAAAAACAAATCACTCTCTCTAAGTCATCTGCTGAGGCTGAGTATAGAGCTCTAGCCTCAGTGACTAGTGAAGTCATTTGGATCCTTAAAATTCTAAAAGATTTGAAATGTAGTAATCTTTTGCCTGTGGATCTTTATTGTGACATTAACTCAGCAATCAAAATTGCTGCTAATCCAGTGTTTCATGAGAGGACTAAACACCTAGAGATTGATCTTCACTTTGTGAGGGAAAAAATCTTGAATGGGGTTGTTAGGACTCAAAAGGTGGAGTCTGCAAATCAAATTGCAGACATCCTTACCAAAGGATTGGATACACCACAACATGCATTCCTGGTTGAAAAACTTGGGATGATTGATCTGTATAGAATATCAGATTAAGGGGGGATGTTAAAACCCTTGATTTAATCTGATATTCATATTATAAGGACTAATTGTGTGCTTTCTATTATTTCAGGGACCAAAGATGGACAAAGGCTTTGAAGTTTACTTAAGGGCTAGCCGTTGGACGCATATGGGCTTGGGGATTGAAGGCCCAAGGTTGTTTGGGTTGCCCGTTGGTTGTTTAGCTATATTACCCTAACTCTTATTGAGTTAGGGTTAAGTTTGGTGTGTGTGTGTTTCTCTTGTGCAGCCATCAATGGCGTCACACATATCTTTCTTCATCTCTGGGTTTTTCATCTAGTATTTTGTTTATTTGATTTGTAAAACTATTATCAGGTTAGATAATAGATCCATACCAGTTTATACTGTGGTGGATTTTGGTTATTTATAACTCTCTCTTGTTCCTTTGATTGTTTGAAGTGAATGAAAGTGTTGTTAAATCTTCTAGCCTTATTTTTCATCACCAATGTTTTCAAAAGTGGTTTTTAAATCGATTCGATTAAGTTATCGGGTCATCGGGTTTTAAATCAATTCGATTAAGCTGTCGGGTCATTGAGTTACCAGTTTGACCCAAGTCAACTTGGTTTTTCAAAAAATATTTATACGATTCGATTCCATTGCACTTTGTAAGTTTGTAGTGTGGGGGCCTCTGACCAGTTTCTGGTATAAATATTTTTATACTGGGTTTGGTTATTTAAGGCTTAATAATTTTGTTAGTAATCATATGCCACTTTGGCTGCAAAACATTATAATCCACTTGATGTTGCTTTACAAAACTTGTTATATATGAGATTGTCTGCTAACAGTTTGTCCATGTTTGAACAGCATGTTTGTAGGCCATGAGAGGAAATTAACAAGTTGTTTGATTGGAGTCGGGGTTTCTACCCACAAAAAACTAGATGTTGGCGCGGTGTTTCTACTAACAAAACATTAGATGAGTTTTGTTCTGCGGTTCGTGGTTTCTGGGCGTGGGCCGAAATAAGATGCAGATATAGGTTTCCTTTTTTTCCTCGATCGGAAAATTAGATGTTAAAGTCGGTTTTTTTCGTAATCTTGTTTGTGCTATCTTTATTAGTACTAAATCTTTTGAGCTCATGGCAAGATTCTGCTACAGTTTTCTAATTCAACTTCCCACCAGAAAACATCATTCGTGTATCTTTTTGGCTTGCTATTTGGGTATAGAAGATATAGACACATCCCTCACAATCTCTTAAACGGAGCTCCGTCTTTCTTAAAAGTCACTCTTCTTTCCCCCGAATGGGGCTACGAAATAGGTATTTGATCCATCGTCTTCAAGTATCTTTTCCTATATCTTTTAAGCCCGTCTATGGAGATTGGTGCTCGAATCATGTCTGATTTGCTTTTAAAGTTTCGCGTATTGATGGCTGATCGGTTAGCAAGAGTCTCGGTTGGGGGTCGAGCTTGAAAAGCTTGCAAACACAAGGCCGGCTTGACTGGACCATTTTGATTTCTTCACATATCTCACGTGTTACATTGAGCTCTGGGAAGTTTTATTCTACCAACGGAATCAACGTGTCGATAGTACCTTGATAAATTCCTTCAAACGCCATACGCATGGTTTTCTGGGTCGTATTTCCAACATTTTTGGGAAACCTTTGAACAGTCATGTGCAAGTTTCGATCAATATTTGGCATATAACAGTTTGATATATATGGAACATTTCTGCAGCGCCTTGTTCCAAAGTTTTATCAAGTGTATAAGCAGTCACTATTTCCGGAACATGAACCAACCTCAGCTTCCAAGCAAGAACCATTCCCAAATTAGAAATAAAAAGAGTTTAGACTGTGTACCGAAGCTCAATTAGAAATATAAAGAGTTTAGATGGTGTCAACTGTAAAGTGGGTGCGTGCATGAGAGTTCCGCTCACGCGTAAGGGGTTATAATGTGTTCGTGAGAGTGGCGCGTGAGACCAAAAATAGAACCACTAAACTTCGTCTCACTAAAATCGGCTGGACTTGAGCCAGTGTGTATTGATTTTAGCCTTTACCAAGACGTCTCAACTAGCATTGCATTTTATCATGAATAACAACCAACAACAAAACACAAACATTATGGTTGCGGTTTACATGTTGTCGAAAGATGGGAGAGTCTTCGAGCTTAGAGAAATACAGACGGGCTCCTGCTGTTTTTGCTTTTGCATTGATCCAACCGTAAAATGCAATATGTTTTCTGGATATAAACAAAAATGGATGCCGGGTATTATTCAATATGTGATATGCCTGAAATTTGACAAAATAATTTTTTATCTAAACGAAAACCAAAAACCTTCTTTTGATTATTCAAGCTATAAGATAGCTTGAGAAGTGTTGTGTCAAGCCATAAGCCTATATTGCGCTCCTTTTGCATGTAGCCCTTGTCCGAGGGTGTACTTTGTTTGTGTATATGACTGTTTGTATTGTGGTTAGGGTTTGCATTAGTGTGTTACAAATTAATGATGTATGATGAACGATGACGTGAACGCTGAGTTAGTGTGAGTGCGAACATAATACGGACCTACGGTAAAGTTTGTTGATTAAGGATTACTCAGGGAATTACGTGTGTATCTTGAAAGCGTCATGATTTAATAAAAAAGATTATTCGCTTTGCTCCTACTCCCATTTCTCATTTTGGATAAGGTTGTCGTTCTTTTTGGTTTTCATTAAAACCTAGCTAGAACAACTAACGTTTTAGTTATAGAAAAATACATTTTTACATATTGGCCAATGTTATAGCTATCTCCTACACTAGTCTCGCAACTTGTTGAAAGTTATGTGTTTAGTGGTGACACAACACGTTGTCATGCTCTTAATATATCAGTGGAAGAAAGAGATATATTAAGTAGGTCTCCGTTTTGAATATTATCAAATGTCAGTAAAACAAAAGTAAGAGAAAAGTTCAACTTTGTTCTCGGTGTTAATTTGAATGATATTTTTACATGTGATACAACTACAAGCTTCACCTAATCACCTTGTGCTCTTATGTGTGTTTTAAACCATTTGATTTGTATGAATTGAGATCAAACTTGTTCAAGCCCATACTAAATTATAGTGGTCTAATCAACCGGGCTACATTAGTTGGTTATTAAAGATGAACGAGAGGTTTTAGGTTCGAGTTTTTTCTGTATGGTTTTCTTTCAAGGTGAAAACCTACGAGGCTTTGCCCTATGAATGCGTCGATTCAAGGCTGGCAAATAACTAACTTTACTAACTCAGAGTTCGAAAATAAGCGATACTTGTTATTTAAAAAGTCAAAAAAGTATTGTGCAATTCTAGTTAGATATAATACTTATTTTCATACTTTTTAGATGGTAACTAAAGTTCTGCAAATCTGCAAGCATTCATTCAAATAATCCACAACACAATCATCTTTCACGTAAAACGTGATATGTTTTCTCGATATCGAAAACAGATACAGAGTATTATTCGATATGTGATGTTCCTGGTATTTGCTGTGTAAATATCAGATTTTTTAAAAACAAAATGATTTTATCATAATGAGAATCCCACATCGGTTTGTGAAGTAAAGGGGCTCGATGAAAGTGGTTATAAATAGGGGGATCAGTAAGGGGAATACACAAGAGTAGGGAAGTCAAAGTTTCTAAAATCTCTGGTTATGCTTATTGATTATAAGTTTAATCAGAATGTAAAATCAGGTATTTTTATAATTTTGACAAACCAACAATTTGAAATAAAATTAAAAAAACCAAACAGTAAAAAAGTAAGTTATAACTTAAGTTTTTCAAGACTAATTACTTCTTGAAATAACCAATTAAATATGTTTTTTTTAGAACGGTAAATGTTAGTGGAAGAATGTCTTCTTTGAACCTTCGTCTAGTTATGTTAGACTCCTTATCCGCTTCGCCTGAAAGGCCATTGGCAGGTCTTGAACCCAAGACCTCCAGGAATTCTCCCCAAAGAAACCACTTAATGAAACTTTGGTGGCGAATTGAGCTAACCCGTTAATTAAGTATGCTTTTTATAGCTCTACATTGTTTTGTATCCAAGAAACACATGTATCCTATATGTTATATGAACAACTATCATTCAAATCCTCAAGTCTATTTATTCCGCAAAAAGACGGTCCTCTTTTCAATCCATTGGTCAATTTCACATTCTCTTTCAATAACTGGTTTAAAAGACAACAAACAGCGTAGTATACGACATAGAGCCGATATTAAGGTTACAAAACTGTTCAAAATCTAAGAAACTTGAGCCAAAATAAACCTGAAATCGTTCGGTACAGTATAATTTATCCCCAAAGCCCTACTAATGAATTCTTCATCATGTTCTCGACTGATGGGAAATCGATCAAAGCAAGTTCTACAAGTATGGGATTGTAGGGAATTGGTTGGAATTTTGGCTGGAATACGTGGAGCTACATTTGTGCTCAAATCACCAACAGCAGACATAAGTCTTAAGAATCAAATTTCTCTATCAGGCTGAAAATTCATATTCTCACATGTTATTTGATTGAAATAAACTACCACAAGCACAAGCTTTATTAGATATTGTTTGTAATAGATTGTCAAGGCTCCTACAAAATATTTATGATCATAATCTGAGTTACATAATAGCACAACAATCTACTACAAACTATTACTCTCTATTAAAGATGATAGATTCTTTACATGGAAATGAAACTGAGATTATGATAATGAGAATAGTGCAAGATTATTCCAAAACTATATCCAAAGGATGCATGAAGGGTGTCAATTGAAGTCAGGCTCATGTTGATGGGTACACCGTAACTTCCGAGTTACTAATAACCGAAACACAACATTTTTTTACAAATTTATTTGTACAACTGAGATTAAAAAATACAGTAAGATACCAAAAACACTAAAAAGCTAACCTTATTCCCAGATTTGTCAACACATCAAGCAATGCAGCATTAAAGGTCTTCAGTTCTATGAGGCAAAGGGGAGAAGCTGGTTCCTATCACAAACCGATTAAACATTAAGCGATGGCAAGGGCGACGAACATTTGACCAGGTCACAAGTATCCGTAACCACTGCATTTTTGCAGCAGAAAGAGAACGACAGGGAACCTAAGAGAAAATAAAATACGAATATGAGTTTGGAATAGAAGTTGTCCATTTGCCCGAGGCTAAATTTGCATGCTCAAAAACATTACGAATGACCTGCATTGGCTGCAACCATATTCTAGACGTGGCTGCCTTTTTTGGATGAGACACGGGAAATATATAACACAAATAATAGAATGCAAAAACGTCACAAACCCATCCTTAAGTTTGAAGTGAAAGTTTATGGACTTAAAAATCGATAGTCGTGTGATAGGATCGAACTCGAGATCACGGGATTGCACATATTACGTAAAGAGTTAATTTATTTATTAAATATATTTATTATATATTTATTAAATCAAACCGTAGCTAACGATCGTTAAGTAATTAAAATTTAAGTATTAAACGACCGTTATAGAATGTTAAAGAAGCTAAAAGAAGGTGTCGGAAATGTTCCGGAAACCTCTTTTGGGGGTGGTGTATATCCGGCCTAAATGGGGAGACAAAAGAAAAGGGAAAAGATTTTGTGGCTTTATTTTGTTTAACCTTGAAGAGAAGTTTTCAAGGTGTATATAAACAAACCTAAAGATTCATAATTTTCACCTCATATCTCTCTTTCTCTTGCTCAAACCGCCGGCCATATACCCTCTTTTAGGGTTCTTCTTTAATTTTCAATTAAGCTATTTTAGATCTAGTCCTAGCCCCTCTCTAGGGTTATTGGGTAGATCTTCCATAGACTTGGAAGCTCGGTTTGTTCGTGCTAGACTCACGGTTAACTCGCCGTATCATGTGTCTACAAGATCATGGTGTAATCTTGTTTTAGATTACATCCTGGTGGTGTTCGTGATCTATCTCTACGGTGACCGTTCCGTCAACTTGTAGATCTTGCTAGGATAAAGGTATGTAACCCTAGCCTTGATTAATTATAATCGTGTTATATAAAGATCTTGTTAATTTGCTTCCGCTATGTGTTCTTTGATCCATATTAGGGTTTTTATAATTGCTATGATAAATATAAACCATCAGTAGCATCGAGAGCCGTTTTAACATGATTTTAATTATCAAGATCTAAAGTTTTTAACTAATATTGATTGGTGTTAATAATTACATGTTGTTTTTTAGGTTTTATAAAAAAATTAGGTTTTTTGTTTTTTGTTTTTTAAATTCGGATCTGCCGAATTTTTATAAATTTTTTTTTAAACCCTAAACTTACATGGTAATTAAACTTTAGATATTTTGCATGAATTAATTGTTATGTCATGTGTGGTTACGATCCGTAGTTTTTAATTGTTAAGAGAATGTGGGAGATCCGTAAAAAACATGCATGTTTTTACGGATCATATAATTTTGATTGGTATTTGCTTAATTTGATTCAAAGTTTTAAAATTAGGGAAGACTTTTTATGTTCATAAAAACCCTAGATTTAATGTTCTTTGAATAAATTGTTATGCATGTGGCTATTTGATTTAGTTTTTTTTGTAGTACTTGTTTTCATGCGTTTTACATTGTATGTTGTAAACAAGGGTAATTTTTTTAAAGAAAAATAATATAGACTAAATCTTATCAAAATTAATGAATTGTTTTGATATCTAAATTACATATGATCTGCGTTGATTAAAATTGCAATAGAAACTTAACGGCCTACTCAATTTTGGCAAACTATAAAGTGGGTATAACGCACCGCTGGTCAAGTACCCGGTTAAGGAAGGAGGTGTTATGCTTCAGCGCTGACCAAATTCCCGGCTCGCTTGTGCGTCAAAATTGGAATTACCTACGGTTGTTATTTGTTTAATTCTTTAAGGTTGATTTAACTACATTAATTCACATCTGAAACACAATGAATAAGGTTATTGCTTAGTGCTTTAGCTAAGTTCTAGAAAAATTACGGTGTGAATTTAGTTGTGTGTAAAATCTTTAATTGGTTTAACCAATACCTCAACTTGCAAATATATGATGAACTTTTAGTCTCACCAAAAAGTTTACTAAATGTTTTTATTAAACTTATGTTATGGAGATGTATGCATGCTTCTCCATACATGATTTTGACACCAAAAATCTATACCCTAAAAATTTAAGTCATATGCCATCTAATTGACGAACACTTGAAGTTACAATTGTCGTCATATAAGATATCGGACGATGTTGTAATGGAGAGAAAACTTCGTGACTGAATAAGATTGCACATGAAGGTTTTACGTTCTTTAGATTAGTCGACTTAATTGAGTTACTCAGTAAGAACTGGAAACTTAAGGCATAAAGTAGGGATAAAACATGTTTACAATGCAAATGATTTTGGCAATGTAAATCCCTAACGTATCTAGAAATTGCAAATTTGTTTGTCAATTATTGTTCGACAAGTTATTGTATTGAATACATTTGTCACTAGCAGATCAACTGATGTGATAAATCTATGTCAATATGGATTCTAGTTCTTCAATGAAAATACTATGGTTTTATTACCGGGGTAATTTTATTTTCTTGAATTGTATTATCAAAAATACTAATGTATGAACTTATTTCTGTAGAAATGGCTCAACCCGAAAGCAATCTGACAATAAGCTCGGCGTTCAAAGCCTTCTTTAAACGGCCTGAACTTACTGGCCCTAATTTCAATGACTGGTATCGCTCACTAAGAATTGTTCTGAGAGCAGCGGGTACTATCAATATCTTGGAAACTCCTTTTCCGGAGGATCTTGCTGAAGGAGCATCTGATGCAGAAAGGCTTCAACACGCTGCTAACGTTAAGAAGCACCATGAGGTGGTTGCTGTAATGTTAGGGAGAATGGCTCCATCACTTCAAAGGAAGGATGAGCTATTTCCACCTCAGCAAATGCTTGATGAAATCAAGGCTGTGTATGAAACGCCGCAAGCTATAGAGATCTATGATTTGGTTGATGCTCTACATAGTTGCAAGCAAGCTCCTGGAAAGTCCGTAAGTGCTCATTATATGGAGATGAGGGGTTATATGGAACAACTCATCTCACTAGGACAACCCTGTGATCATAATATGGCTATTAACTTAGGTCCCTTAATAAGGACTTCAATGATTTCGTTCGTAACTATAATATGCATTGCATGGGGAAGACGGTTAATGATCTGCATGCAATGCTCATTGACTTTGAAAAGGGGTTGAAAGATAAGGCATCCACTGCTACTCCTCAAGTACTTTATGTGCAAAAGGGTAGAGTGACGAAACCAAAACCGCAAGTGAATAAAAAGCAGAAAGGCAAAGGCAAGGTTGATAAGAGCAAACAAGTTGCGACTCCATCAAAACCAAAGCATAACTTTGTCAAGAAATGTCAATCTCAGAAAGATGAGACTTGTCACCACTACAAGATGACTGGACACTGGAAGAGAAATTGCTCTCTCTATCTCCATGAAATGCAAGAACATAAGAAGAAGGCTGAGCTAGCTGTTGCAGCATCTTCAGGTAACTTATTTATGATAGAGTTATTTAATCTTTCATACAAATCAAACTCCTGGGTATATGATACGGGATGTGGTATTAACATTTGTAATACCCTGCAGGGATTTGAGTTGAAGAAGAAGCTTTCCTATGGGGAACAATTTCTGCAAGTGGGCAATGGCGCACAAGCAGCGGTTGAAGCTATAGGAATATTTAAATTAGTTTTACCTTCGGGTTTAGTACTGTTTTTTAATAATTGTCATTATGCACCTTCAATTGTTAGGGGTGTCATTTCCTTTTCTTGTATGTTGGATATTGGGTTTAATCACACAATTGATAATAATAGAATTTCTGTTTTCAAAGATGGTTTATTCTATTTTGAAGCAATTTCTGTGAATGGTGTTTTTGAAATTAACATGCATGATAATAATTCCAAGAGGAAAAATAATTTTGTTTTTAGCATGAATAAGAAGAGAAAGTTAGACAAGAACTCTTCTTATCTTTGGCATTGTAGACTTGCCCATATTGGGAAGACTCGCATACAAAAGCTTCAACGTGATGGTGTTTTGGAAAATATCAATGATGAATCATTTGATAAATGCGATTCTTGTATCTCTGGAAAGATGACCAAGAAACCTTTTAATAGCAATATTAAAAGGGCTACTGAACTACTTGGTTTGATACACATTGATGTGTGTGGACCACTTAGACATGTGTCAAGGAAAGGTGCTAGCTACTTCTTAACGTTTATGGATGATTATAGCCGTTATGGTTATGTTTATTTACTTAAGCATAAACATGAGGTATTTGAAACATTCAAAACGTTTAAAGCAGAAGTAGAGTTACAACTCGGAAAGAAGATTAAAGCTCTTCGTTCTGATCGAGGTGATGAATATTTAAGTCAAGAGTTTAAAGATTATTTAAGTGAGAATGGAATTGTTCAGAAACTTAATTCTCCATATACTCCACAACAAAATGGTGTATCTGAAAGGAGAAATCGTACATTATTAGATATGGTGCGATCTATGTTTAATCTTACAACTTCACCATTATCCTTTTGGGATTATGCTCTTGAATCTGTTGTTCGTATTCTGAATATGGTTCTCACAAAGAAGGTTGATAAGACACCATATGAACTATGGCATGGCAAGAAGCCATATTTGTCTTATTTGAAAATCTGGGGTTGTGAGGCGTATATGAAACGTGACTCTGGAGATAAACTCCAACAACGCTCAGTTAAATGTATCTTTGTAGGTTACCCTAAGGAAACTATGGGTTACTACTTTTATTATCCGGCAGAGAACAAAATAGTTGTGGCTCAATATGGAGACTTCCTTAAAAATGATATTGTAAATCAAGAATTCAGTGGGAGAAATTATGATCTTGAAGAAATTCAAGAAGATACATTGCCTTCTGGAAATACTAGCGAAGAAATTCCTATAGAACCAGAAAGTCTGGGAGTTCCACCGGAATTAATTCCTCCACGTAGGTCTCAAAGGACTATACGTGCGCCGGACAAACTATGTCTTTACATAGAGGATCATGAGGAGGAAGTAGGGGATCTTGGTGAACCTGCTAACTATTGATCCGCAATGTCTGATCCAGAAAAGTCAAAATAGATAGTTGCGATGAATGAGGAAATGAAATCCATGGAAATCAACAATGTTTGGATTCTTGTGGATGCACCCAAAAATGCTAAAGTAGTGAAAAATAGGTGGATCTACAAGAAGAAAACCGACATGGATGGTGAAATACAATCCTATAAAGCACGTTTAGTAGCTAAAGGTTTTACTCAAACTTTTGGCGTAGACTGCGAGGAGACATTTTCTCCTGTAGCAGACTTACGAGCTATTAGGATTCTCATAGCTATAGCAGCATACTATGACTATGAGATATGGCAAATGGATGTTAAAACTGCCTTCTTGAACGGTCGCTTAGATGAACACATCTATATGCAACAACCGGAAGGGTACGTTGATCCTAAATATCCAAAGCACGTATGCAAACTTCAAAGATCTATTTATGGTTTAAAGCAAGCATCACGTCAATGGAATAAGCGATTTGATGAAGAAATCAAAAAGTTCGGATTTATTCAAAATCGTGATGAGCCATGTGTATATCGCAAAGCTAGTGGGAGTAATGTAGTGTTCCTAATTTTATATGTCGATGACATATTAATCATGGGAAGTAACATTCCAAGACTTAAGGAAGTTAAGGATTATCTTGGTAAATGTTTTTCTATAAAGGATTTGGGAGATGCTGCATATATTTTGGGAATTAAAATCTATCGAGATAGGAGTAGACGGTTAATTGGTCTTAGTCAAGATGCTTATATTGATAAGATATTGAAGAAGTATAACATGCATAACTCTAAGAAAGGTTTTTATCGATGGAGGTTAAGCATGAGTTAAGTCATGAGAAAGATGCATCAACACCTGAAGAGGTGGCTTACATGCGGAAGGTACCTTATGCTTCGGCTGTAGGATCTATTATGTATGATGTAAGATGCACAAGGCCTAATATGGCGTTTGCTCAGAACTTGGTCAGTAGATACCAACAGAATCCAGGAAAGTTCCACTGGACTGCTGTTAAGCATATTCTAAAGTATTTGAGAAGTACGAAAGATATGTTTTTGGTATTCGGGGGTAAACCAGACACAGAATTGAATGTAACGGGATTCTGTGATGCGTCCTGGCAATATGATAAAGACGATACGCAGTCTCAGACGGGTTAAGTGTTTGTCATCAATGGAGGAGCAGTTGACTGGAAGAGCAGTAAGTAGAAAACCATTGCTATGCATGTGACTCAATCTGAGTACATGGCCGCTTCAGAAGCTGCAATGGAAGCTGTTTGGATTAGGAAGTTTATTAGAGATCTTGGAGTGATGCCTTCAATTAAAGAACCTATTGATATATATTACGACAATTCTGCTGCAATAATATTCGCCAATGACCCTGGAGTTATGAAAGGCGCCAGACACTTTAAACGTAGATATCACTACGTTCGAGAACAAGTGGAAGCTCGAGAAATAAAATTAATAAAAGTTCACACATATGATAACGTAGCTGATCCTTTTACTAAGGCTTTGTCTAGGCCAAAGGTAGTTAAGCATGCCAAAGCTATTGGGCTGCAACTAGCTAGCGAATTCATGCAATAAATCTGTTGATTAGTATTTGGATAAAGGATGTAAGACATTATTGAATTGATGTAATAAAGATTGGATTTCGTTTATTTTTCTGTTATTTGATTTTGTATCCTATTTTACATGTTTTAATCCATGAGCATTATGATGTTTCTAAATGTCCGTTTTCGATTAATAATATGGGAGTATTATTAAACTAAGACAATTCAAATAGTGACAGAGTATACTTGAAAGTATATTGGTCAATTTTGGATGATATTTGATGGATCAAATATTGGACTTATCCCAACTATATGATTTTACTTTATGGATCTTTGTCATTAAGTAAATCATAAATAGTTATCCTTAGACCTGAGATACCATAAAACTGCATTGAATGTAGTGCATTTCTGTGAGATAACCTAACGCTAAACGTAACTGGTAGTTATAAGGGTTATTTTCAGAAGTGTTGCAAAGTTCATGTGTTTTGCTTGTAGTCAAAATGGGATTTGTTTCCTTCAAATTATTTTGAAGTATAAATACAGTTGGGCCCCTCGGGGGAGTAGTAAGATGTTTGTGTGGCCACACCCAAATGTGTTTTGGTACTCTTGCTATATCCGTAAACGAGAAACATAATAGTTAATGAAAGGAATGACTGAGATCCATATCCTTATTAACGATGTATTTCAAATGAAAGGATAATGATAATAATTATATATCATTAAAAGGTTTTGTCCAGGAAACCTTACTCGAGTTGTACTAGTGACATTGTTAGTGTAACTAGACGTTAATCAATGTGATCACGATATTCGAATTTTGTCCAAGTGGGAGCTGAAAGTTTATGGACTTAAAAATCGATAGTCGTGTGATATGATCTAACTCGAGATCACGGGATTGCATATATTACGTGAAGATTTAATTTATTTATTAAATATATTTATTATATATTTATTAAATCAAACTGTAGCTAACGATCGTTAAGTAATTAAAAGTTAAGTATTAAACGACCGTTATAGAATGTTAAAGAAGCTAAAAGAAAGTGTCGGAAATGTTCCGGAAACCTCTTTTGGGGGTGGTGTATATCCGGCCTAAATGGAGAGACAAAAGAAAAGGGAAAAGATTTTGTGGCTTTATTTTGTTTAACCTTGGAAGAGAAGTTTTCAAGGTGTATATAAACAAACCTAAAGCTTCATAATTTTCACCTCATATCTCTCGTTCTCTTGCTCAAACCGTCGGCCATATACCCTCTTTTAGGGTTCTTCTTTAATTTTCAATTAAGCTATTTTAGATCTAGTCCTAGCCCCTCTCTAGGGTTGTTGGTTAGATCTTCCATAGACTTGGAAGCTCGGTTTGTTCGTGCTAGACTCACGGTTAACTCGCCATATCACGTGTGTACAAGATCGTGGTGTAATCTTGCTTTAGATTACATCCTGGTGGTGTTCGTGATCTATCTCTACCGGTGACCGTTCCGTCAACTTGTAGATCTTGCTAGGATAAAGGTATGTAACCCTAGTCTTGATTAATTATAATCGTGTTAATTAAAGATTTTGTTAATTTGCTTCCGCTGTGTGTTCTTTGATCCATATTAGGGTTTTTATAATTGTTATGATAAAGATAAACCATCATGAAGATCTGTAATTCAAAGATATTCAAACATTTAAACACAAAAATAATTAAAAAATTCAAAAATGAATCTGTTGAAAAAGCCTCAAATTATCGTTGTGTTTTTTGTTGCGCTCTAACGAAAATATTTATACCCATTAGAAACCTATTTTCCAGAATATTAAACAATCAAAAAAATCAACGACCTATCTATCATATTTCGACAGATGAAAAAGTATAGGGCAACAAAATTATCACTCTTAAAAGGACCTTTAAACACAACAAGAAAGTAAAAACAAACCCTAGATATTATGATGAGGATCTTAACAAATCTTGAACCTTCCTAACACGCTAAAACTATCAAACAACAATAGCTTGTAAACACACACCCAAAATGGGTAAATACAAGAAAAAACACGTAACATGACACTCAAAACAACCAAGCCATCGAAACCTACTAAACATCATAACGCACAAACAACCCGAAACACCAGGAGATGGTGGTAAGGAAGAGAGCGATGGTGATTAGGTTTATGGTGCGAGAGTAAAGAGATTTATGTGGTTGAGAATCTGTGTGTTTTTTTTATTATGTTGGTTTGATACATTACTTGATTTTAAGAATGCCCTGTGATGTATATTGATATCCAAAAAAATTCAACACTTATTTTAAGAATGTCTTTTATAAGACCACCTACTTTTAAGCTTTTTAAGTGCTTCTAATAAGTGCTTATAGTATTTATTAGCAAATCATCTGTTTAAAGTGTTTGCCATTCTTATGCTTATCTCTTATTCCAAAATAAGAAAAGCAATTTGTGTTAAAGCTTAGAATACCCATTATCCTTGCTTGCCTACATATCCATCCCACTTATATCATTAATAAGCTAAAGTGCTAAACCTTACAAACACAATCTATAAAGCGAAATAGAAGACTGCACAAAACAGTTGCTTGACTTAAACTACTGGCAAGGTGGTAATATTTTAACACAATTGCATCAACTTATCATCTTTTATATGTGGGGTGATTTTTAAAATTGTAAGATACAAAGACATTATTATGCTTAATCTGCACAAATGTAGATACCTTATATATTGGTGAGATATTTTGTTCGCTCAATAGTTCCTTTCAAGCAAACTGTGCAATCCGAAGGTTATGGGTTCATTGAGCTTGTTAGCCATGCTGCTGCAAAAAAGCATCAACAAACATGTAACAGTGGTCTTAGGCCCAACATTGAGCAAAACTTATATTCAGTTCCATTCTTACTATCTCCTCAGAATTATAACTCTATTTGCTACAATAGTTTCCTGTTTTGTTTTCTTGGGAGTATCTTCCAGCTCTACAACCTAGTGCCTAGTTTGATGCTCTGCTAAAGAAGTCAAGCTGACAAAGCAACGCTAAAAGTTCTAGTACACAAGGTTACATTAAGATATAATTCATAGGCATTATTGTTTCCATTAAAAGTAATTAAAATAAGCTATTCCAAACACCCCTTACTCACACCAATCTTTTCGAAAATCACCGTAACTAAAATAAGCTAACCCAAACAGCCAAGACATTAATTAATTAAAAAATAATGAAATTATTCATCCCAAAGCTAAAAGAAATATCAAACGTTAATATTATGTATCACTCACTAAAAAATTATGTGAAAATATGCGAATTAGTTTTCGGCCGTCGTTACTATTCATTGTTTCCTGAAGTTGTTTGTCTCTTCATCGTCAGCCTCCCTCTTTACTGGCCAAGTTGTGGTGCACAAAAAAAACAAATTAGATAAATATACAACCCAATTAACATATATAAAAAACATTGCTTAAAAAATAAAAGAACATGATTAAGAAATATTTTCACCTAACACCCAAAAAATATGATCCCTAAATTGTAGAACATATTTATAACATCTAAAAAGACATATGGAAAAAAACACACACACAAGATCTCGATTCTTGATCTAGGTGGTGAAGATGGAATGAAGGTGAGGAGGAGGATGTACATGGTTCGATCAATCTAAACCACCACTGAAACCAACAAAAACCACTTAAACCACCAATCAATACCACCAATCAACCAATACCACAAACCAAAACTACCTTGAAACCACCTAAACCATCAAGAGATGGCGGTAGAGTCGGCAGATGTGGTGGTGGCTTCGAGAGATGTGGTGGTGAAAAGATTTGGTGGCGGCTTTGAGGGAGCGTATTGATTAAGGAGGTATATGAAACCGAAATCAATTGACTGTAATGATTTTTGGGGAAGGTTTTATGATATTAAACCACATTTATAGCTTAACAAAAATACATTGTGAAACTGAAACCAATTGTAACCGAAGTTCCTGGGTTGACATATTCTGTGATTTCTTTTTCGGGATGTGTAGAGAGTGTAATTAAGGTAATATTGAGAAAAACTACTATTAATAGGAATGAAGAGATTTTTGAAAAAAAATTATACAGCCTTTATAAGTAGTAGAGATGATAATTTACTTTTAGTTAATTAATTAAATCTTATTTAAAGTTTGTAATAAATAGTTCAAGCAAGAATAATATAGTAAATTTCATCAAACTATTCTATCTATTTTTGATAATAGACCATAATTTTCGGAGAACCCAAAATAGAAAGATAAGATATAATTTTTAGAGGAAAAAAATATAAGCTTTGAAATTTATACATAAAATTACAATTTGACCCTCTCAAATTTTATAAACCATATTTTGGCCTTTCTAATATATATACTCAAGCTATGCTACTAGACAACATTATGCTAATGATAACATATTGTGTTTGGTAACAAGCAGTTTGAAGCGTTTTGGAGCGGTAAGCGACAAACAGTTAGAGTTTTTATTGCAAAGCTTGTTTGGCAAAGAAGCAACTAGCGTCTGAATATTGTCTAAACGCTTCAATTTCAAATGCTATCTGAAGAAGTATTTCAGAACTGCTCCAAGCAGAATGATTATAAAATTACATTTATACCCTCAATTATAATATTTACAATTTATGTAATTAGGTTATGTGCCCTTTTTCGTAATTTTACAGTTTCTAATTACATCTTACAGCTACGTTACCAAACACTTTTTCTAAACAAACTGCTTACTGCTTGCTGCTCCTGCTTCTGCTTACTGCTCTTGCTTATGCTTAGTGCTTATTGCTTCTGCTACTGCTACGTGTTGCCAAATATACCCTTTGGGCATGGAACGTATGGTTGGCACCACGAGATATGTCTTTCATCAAAAAATAAAAAAATAAAAAAATATTAACTGACACATATAATTGTTGTACTTAATTATATGCTTAAATTTACGTGACAACATTTATTTAAAACGAAATATAAACTAATATATAAACCTATAATTTCACAAACTACTAAAATATTGACACATTAAAACACAAAATTATTCACATATTAATCTGGGATCTAACTTAACTTATTAGCAGTTGTCGCCTCCAGACATTGATTGTTATGTCGATGGTCCGAATAAATCACAAACAAAATTAGCTTCTTTCAACTCTCAACTTCAACTTTCAATGTTTGGCTCTCAAGTGACTTTCACAAGATTACCCGGACTTCTTCAGATTTGATATATTTTCAGTAATGGTGTGTCATCTATCAAGCTTCTCGTATACAAGTGCATCTATGTTTCCATTCCCATATCTAAAGAAACCACGACCTACTCATGTTGCGTCGTCGTTTCAGCTCACTTGTGGATTCGACACTTGGTATCTAAGACTATTTTCAAACCGTTTCCATATCTTCTGTGGTTTTAGCCCTAGTTATGTGGTTTTTGTGTTCGGTGAGTTTGGTTTAAGGGATTGAACTTTTTCACGTTTCTTGTAAAGACGTTGATTATTTTCATCATCTTTAGATCCATGTTCCGTCATCTAGTCAAGTGAAGGAAAGCATTTAGTTTTTATATTGATAACAAAGATTTGTAGGTCTTCAATGGAAGATGATTGTGGTTATATTCAATCACAGTTCAAATGGCGGCTTTTGCGGAGCTAAGGCCTGACCTCTACGTTAAAAAATAAATCATCGCATTGGCTTTGAGCGTGGCATAGGACAAAGCATGACAAGACGAGAGTTATTTTTAAAGGTTTAGAAAATATTCAAATTTTTTATAGACTTGACTTAGGTTGATTAATGTTTATAACCCATTGATAAACATCTATAAATCGTAAATATGTATTACCGTCTTAAGTCGCGCTTTAAAAACGTTATCCAACTAGTCTTTACACGAAAACTTAAAGCTTTATTATACCACTACGCCGCAACTGACTATCTTTTAAATCTCTTACATAATTTCAATTAACTTTTGTGTAGAAAAGAAAAAAACCATCTTAAACGTCCAAATCATTCTCTTAAATAAGACAGAAATATCATTAAAAAAAGTTGATCTTATTCGGTAGATAAAACATCCTTGTCACAATATCACGTGCCTCCCACATTTCTAGATAAAACATCTTAAACGTCCACCCACATTTCTAGATATTTCGACCCTTATAAATACCACTCACCCAAACTCACATACACACTACTAACTCACTCACTCTGTAACAAATAAACCAAAAAAAAGATGAAGAACAATGGGAAGAGCATCAAGTCCACCACGAAATCCGACAGGAAATCATCAACCGGAATGAACGGATCACCGAAGAAAGGAGGACACGGAGGCAAGTTCACCTGGTCAGGTGATTCCAAATCTGAACTAGGTCAATCTGTTGATGATTATCATCATGTTGCTGATGACGTCATCGAGTCCAAAATCATTCTTGTTGATGCTGATCATCACGTCATCGTGTAGTAGTGAATTAAGTTGATGACGTCATTGGTTTAATTAATACAAGTAGATCGTATCGTTTTGAATTAATCGAGTTGTTGATGATGATGATGACGTCATTTTGGAGTCTGTTTTATGTAATTAGTAGCATGATTATGGATAACAAAGTAATGGTTTCGATGTGAATTGTTAATAGTTGTTGATGATGATGACGTTATTGATTTTAATTACTGCTTTATGATAAAGTTTTTACTACAGCAGTAGTTAAATTTGATGTTCTAGAGAATTTCTAGAGTTTAAGTTTGATGACGTCATTGATCGTGAAGCAAAGAAGCAATAAAAAGTGACCTTATAAGCCGTAAGCCCAAAACCAAATAAGCCATAAACCGGTGAGCATAAACTAGTGGTCTCGTACCAAATGAGTGGTATCAATTTTTTTTAGAGAATAAACTAGTGGTACCGGTACGGGATTCTCGGTCTGCATATCGAAACCGGTACCTAGAAATCGGGGGAGTAAATACAGTTCAGGTTACGGTTCGATTTTGTATTTTGGGTCTAAATACTCATCCTAATTTGGTTATATAAGCCGAAACAAACACCTCCTAAGAATAGTTGATGACTTGAGGTTGAGTAGATTAATACGTAAGAGTGTTATCGAGTACAAATTGGCTTGACATTTGAGTCTCAGATGGCTTAATGTCGTGATGAATTTTCAGTTTAAAACCATTTCTATTTATGGTGCAATCAAATATTTGTAACCTTTTTTTTATCAGCGAAGTCAAAGATTTCGAATCTTAAAAGTCAAATATTTGTACCCGAAAACAAACACCTGAAACAGCATCTCTAAGAGCATCTATAATAGGTAAAGTCCTTAAAGACTTTTCACTATTTCATAAAGTCATTTTTAGAGGTTTTTGCCATTATAGTGAAAGCTTTTTGACATGACTTTTTACAAAGACTTGATAAATATCAAGTCTTTTATAAAAGTTTTACCCTTTAAATGTGTTTTTCATTAAAGGCATTAAATGCATCAAGTCATGAAAGACTTGATGCATTGTTCATGCTCTAATTACATCATTTGTATAACACTTTGATTTAGAATGGTTACAAACGTCAAAATGTATTACTGTAAAATAGCTAAAACTCAAGTTCTTTTGGTTTATATGTCATTCCCACCCGGAAACAAGCACTCTTTGGTATACTCGTCTTCGTTCGTATGGATCCACCGTTCTTTAATTGGCTCGATTATATATCGAGCCAGAACAATTGACACGCAGTTTCTTAGAGAAATCTTTTAGAACCATAAGCAATATCTTGTCACCGGTTACTTATCTGATTCCTCTAAACATATCATGTCGAGATATCTTGCTTTTAATGTACCTGTGATGACACTGTGTGATTTCCTTGACGTATTTAGGAGGCAACATCTTGGATAAGTTTGCAATGGATCAGCAATTGGTACCCACCGGGAAACTGGTTTCCCATCGCGAACTCCATTTACTTGAGGCTTGTTCACAATCCTTTGCGTCTTGAAACTTATGACGAATTCTGGCAAAATATGAGTGTTCGTCTGACTACTCCAGATAATGTATTTCTTAGGAGACACCGCATCATCAACGCCCAAATCAAACTCCTCGGAACTCGGGTGAAATTGTGTCGAAAAACGATTAACAACCTCCGTTTTACCCAATAAAATACGACAAAGCAGTACGTGCTTCACTCCATCACCATCAGCAATTGCAGACTCCACACTGTCGAGTGGCGAATAATCAGCATCAAGCACAACAGCATTCCCAAACCCCGTACACTTGCCTATATCCTTACAGCTAAACCCGTACTGCACAATCCTATGAATCTCGTCTTTCGAACAACCATTGAACCATCCATACTTCACATTCGTCTCCCCTCCGTTTTTCGCCCCAATGGCGTTCACGTAAATCTGAAAGGAGGAAACCTTAGCTTGGCTAACGAAACTCTTGTTAAACATATTCCTATAAACACCTTCCACTTGAGCTTTCATCCCATTTTCACCTAGTTTGGCAACAAACTTGTTCGCTATCATCCCGTGCAGCTTATCACCTTCATCTAACTTAAACAATTCATTAACCGTAGTCTTTTTAACCGAATTTCCAATAACCACGCTTTCACAGTCGGAAACAACCGACTCATCGTCACCCGAGTTCTCACCGGAAAACACACCATTCTCTTGCAAAATTCTAGGAAAAAACACTTGAGAAGACATTTTCCGAAAATATTAAGGAAAAAAGTGTTAATGTTGGTTCAAACAAAAGAGCTTATGTTTGTGTTAAGTGTGTGTAAAATACTGCAACGGACATTTGTTTATATAGGAAATGAAAGTCGGTTGATGGATTTAAGTCGGTTGTTTTTTACAAAAATGACATATTTAGTCCCTCATGAATGAAAACATTGACACTTCGAGAAATCCATTCATTTCATGCCATTTAAATTTTTTATTCAATCATTGACCTTACTTACTGTTTGCTACGCGGGAATCAAAATCGTAATGAAATAAGTCGTGCAACGGATTAGTATATCATGGTTTGTTATGTGTTTTAGAATGTTATGACGCATTCCTTGATTCATTCCATTACGTCCATAGCCGCTGTTTTCATTACACTGCCACTCCTACTTCTTTTCCGTTCCATCATGGAATGACGTTTTGCCATTTTTCATTTACTTCATTCACTCCCCGTGTTGATTACAATACAATGCCTTTCATAACAACTATCTCATGGCTCATGCTCAATTCTAGTGCTATATATAGCAGATGCTCGTTACACGTTTACAGGCAAATTTATCTTGTAAAATTTATCGGAGGTTCCAAGCAACCTACCAGAATTGCGAGATCAATGTCCATGTCTTCAAACTTCTTAATGAACGGATGACTCTGCAATACATAGTTACACACACACGAAGCGGATTAAATAGTTGACAGCAAATGCATTTAAATTAACAAAAATTAAATAGTTCACGCCATCAGCTACATAAAAATTAACAAAATAAAAATATTAACACACTTTTCAACAAAAACAAGACCTTGTGCTACTCCTATCGTAATCTTAATCCTCATAGTAAACTGTTTCGAGTTTCCACCACATACTCATGTACAACTATACTTCATCTACTAGAGTAATATAAAGGGAGTGTTTGGGGTTGCGTTTGTCAATAAAAAACAAGACCTCGAGCTACTCCTATTGTCAATAGGCCATCGCTTAATATAAAGGGAGTGTTTGGGGTTGCATTTGTCAAACTGATTATCCGTTTGCCAAATGTCAATTCAAACCGGCATTATCAAAACTGAGTCGTTTGCACCTAGCAGGAATTGAATTTCTCACACATTTTAGAGTAATCGTCACAAGTACTTTTTCCACTAGGCAACCCCTCAAATTTCCAGTTAAGCCAATATGCCCAACAAATAAGCTACTACTACTACTATTTATTCACCATTTTCCGATCTCATAGTTGCAGTATGAAACACTAAATCCTTAATCATCCACTAATGCAACTACACTTTATTACAGTGACAGAACCGGGTTTTAGAACGAATGGGTTAGGCACAGGTGTGATTTGTCTACAACGCATTCCTGAGCAAGTAAGACATATTATCGGGTTGCTTGTCTTGTTAAAAGAATGTCCAATTTTAGTCTGCTATCGAATGCATAACGACTACTCTCCATTAAAACAGTCACATGTTCTCCTTGTAAAGAATCTAATGTTTCCAACGACTTTCATTATTATGCCTACACCAAATAATTTGTGTCGTTGTGTTATCTTGAAAGCATGTAATAGGAACATGAAGAAATCAGCTTAATCACCAAGATGAGGCTGTGTACTTGTACTTACCAGTTACCACCGAATAGGTCATTGTTTAATATAAAGGGGGTGTTTGGGGTTGCATTTGTCAAACTGATAATCCGTTTGCAAAAGGGCGTTTCAAACCGGCTTTAACCAAATTAAATTATCACTTCTTTCAGTTGGTTTCCAAATATAATCCCATGAACACATTCAAACACTATCTTTAGTTATTTACAGCCCATTTTCATACCTACTACTAGCTTCTGATCATACCAGTTACTAGCAATCGCTTTTAAAACAAACATCTAGTGTTTTTAATTTCTTTTTTTGGAAAATCGTGTGTCCAAAGCCATCCATTACCCTCTCTGAAAAGAGTGTACTGACCACAACTTTCATTCTCACATGTGTGTTTTGGAAGCAACGTCATGGATGAACTAGCAGGAACAACGACAACTAAACTGTCCCGTTCACCTCTGACATCATCACAGTGCCTCTCTGAAAGCAAAAAGCATTCAAATAGAAATAACCACATCAAAGTCATGCTCTTTACTTTGTGGAAAGGGACACAGTGAAACGTGAATGGTCCACGTGCTGTATAATTGCAGAGCAAAACGGATATTTTCTCTAGAGGATGCACCCTAGGCGCCAATCTAGCCTACCTTTTCTCACACACTTTTCTGCGTGTCAGCTGTATAAACAACCATATGATTACTTGCAAGATACTCGCCAATGAAAAGATAAACAAACTGGAAACTCGAAATTAGAAAGATGTTCCAGAATATCAAGATACTTCAAAATAATAACATGTAAATATTGATTTTTCCATACAACAATCATAATGTATTTGGATGCTTTAGTACAAAAATACATATAACACACTCGCAAAAGCCTTCTTTAATCAGTACATTCATTACATATCACTTTACACAAGACTACAAAACAAAATACATATAGCACGCGCAAGTCACACAACATTTAGAGGATTATGAGCGGTAGCAGCATCGGTCGGAACTTGCCCATAAGGATTGATGCTCCAAATCATCCTACGCGTGGCACAAACAACTTTTTCATAAGCAAATGTGGAGGTTGCTTTGAGCATGTCATAACACATAAAAAGAGCTATAATCACACAAATCATGGCAAAAAGGTGCCACTTGGGGAATTTCTGTGGAAGGGCCACTGAGACAGTGGCGTAAGGGGATAAGACAGCGGTAAAACAAAAGGCGGTTTTGAAAACACGAATCTTCCAGTTATCGTCTTCATAGAAATGAGCGTTACTAAATCCCCACGCGGCAACAAGAAAGTTCGCGACGAACGCTACCACGGAGATTCCGAGAAGTGACTTGCTATATTTAGTCATTTGAGCCAGTTGAGCTGTTGCTTGCATCAAAATGAAATCCCCGACTGCGTAGATACCATATAGCATCAACCGGCGTAACCTAAAAATGACGACAAACACAATTACTGAGACTTTACTAATAACACATCGACCAGGATAAGAATATTTCGATGTTTTTATTACTAGTACTAGGAACACAAACACCATATCATTTTGAAGCTAAACTAAAACCAGTGAGATCATTGTCACAAACATGAACATTATAAGAAACTTCTAACACAAAACATCGTCGTCCCATAAAACCCGCTTGGCGCTTAACTTATAAAATCCATGTAATCAATTTAACCCGTCAATCAAAATATAATATACGGTTTTCCAAGTGTTAACATCACTCGATCTATCGAATATGATGATATAACATCAATAATACGCTCTTTGTCCCATAAAAAGTGTCCAGCCTTGTCCAAAAAAACCGTTTTTAGACTGGTATACAAAACTAGTTAAATGGTCGACCTAAAAACTGTTTTAACTTATTAAACTCATGTAAGTTATTTAACCCGTCAATCCAAATATATAATATATAATATACGGTTTTGAAAGTGATAACATGGGACTTGTTATTCATGACATCCGATGTTATCATAAATAATATCGGACTGGATCTATCGAATATGATAATATAACATCAGATCCGGATAGATCGCATATATATGATGCTAAATTTTGATGATATATTTATTGATCTGATAAAAAGGTGGCTTGGCTATTTATAGTAAGTATTACCTGACAGTATCGTTATCCAATAAGAACCTGATGATATCGTTAATCATTATGAACCAGGTGATTTTGGTTCCCTGAAAACAGTCAAAAACTCTCCGTGATGATAGCCTGAACCTTTTTCAACAGTTTTGATTTGTTGTTGTGGAAGTGACGGCTTGAATCGGTTAAATTTTAAAAGGTCACAATCAAACCCTAGTGGGCCTTGACTAATGGGCTTTTGGTATCGTTAAAACTTAAAATTATCAGTTGACAAGATTAATTTTTGTTGACTCGCGTAATCGTACCGAATAAGTTTAGGGGGTGTTTCTTTTTCTTTTGTAACCTCTTAGTGGGAAACAAAAGTGGGCCTAAACTATTTAAGCATCTTGTTCCATACTTACACTAAAACCTTTCTCTTCCCACTAAGAGGCATATTAAGAGCCTTATATGATACCAAAAAAAAAAAAAAACAATTTCGTAGTCTGGGTTAGGGGTAAGTCCGATTCGACTATCTAGTTGTTCGATTTATTCGATTTGATTATTTGTGGGTAAAATTTATTAGGTTAACTCGAAAATTAAACCGAACTAGAATTCAACGGAAGCAACTCGAATACCGAATTTAAATTCATTTTAGTTTTTGAGTTGACCCGAATAATCAAAATTACACTAATTATTTAAAGGTAATATATAATTAAGATATTTAGAAAAAAATTATTTCAAGTAGAAAAAGTTTGTTTTTATAGTAGGATTAAATTTTAATTATTATTATTATTATTATTATTATTATTATTATTATTATTATTATTTTTTATTTTTTATTTTTTTTTATTAAAAACCATCACTTTTATTAGAAACAAAAAAGGATTTACAACAAATTAGATGGGAGTCGAGATACTATCTGCGCTCCCACCCCTTTAGCAATGGTAAAACCTATTATTATTATTATTATTTTTTTTTTATAAACATCACTTTATTAGAATAAAAGGATTTATAAAAAGTTAGTAGGAAGTCGAGATACAATCTGAACTCCCACTTCTTTAGCTATAGCAAAACTAATCCTATTATTATTATTATTATTTTAATAACAATAGTAATATATTGCTATCTAAAATTTTTTTTATTTTTTTTAATAATAATAGTAATATTATTATTGATGACGTATATTCCTCAACCGGGTCATGAACCCAGCGCATGGGTACTACCCGCATCCGCCCCATCAGGGTGGCCAATCAGGAGGGCCTAATAACCGAAACATTTTTCAGTCTCTTGGTGGGGCAGGCACGTCCGATAATACCCCACCACCAACCATCACTTTGGATAACCCCGACCCGGGGGCTGCACCAAAGGCCCCTACCAAGGAGCCGCAAAGGCCACTCGTGGCCGAGGCAGAATTGGAAGTTGGCTCACTCGACGATGAGGACCTTGAGCGTGTTCTCACGCCAAACTTTGACAGAATCGTCTCGTGCATCTTGTTAAGGCTAAACCTGGGAAGGAACCTCCAATCTAGGCTTAACTTTGGCAGTCTCGTGACTGGTACTTCCCCTCGAACTCGGAAGAGGAGAAGGAGGGTGCAAACCCAGGAACAACCTCCCTTCGAGGAAACCCTTCAACCTCGAAATGTATTCGAGCGCATAGGGGATCGCATCATGCATGAATTGCAACAAGCCCGTGAGAATAGAGATAGGTCCGACGGCTCCACTAGACGCCCGGTGTTGGAAACTCCCGTGAAAAATCGCCGCACTAGTGTGTGGGATAGGGTGAACTCTGGTGGGAAGAAAACTCCTAACTCTTCTCACAGAAATGGTCATCGTAGCCAACCAAGAGGCGGGGCACCGCTTCCCTCTCACGACCCTTCGGGTCTGATTCGGATGACCATCCTCCAAACGTCGTCGACCTAGGTATTCCCCCCACCACCATCAGACGATGAAGGATACTACGAGGATCCCTACTATCGTGATGAAGAAGTGGAAGGTCTTTCCCTTCCATGGTGCGACGACAAAGAGGACGCCTTCACTCTTCGCATACGGAACTACTCTGAGAAAAAGAAGCGTCATATGCCGGCGTGCGTTAAAACCTATGATGGGTCTGGTGATCCGGACGATCGCCTAAAAATATTTGATACGCAGGCTAAAATTGAACGATGGTCGATGCCTATATGGTGCCAGATGTTTAATTCGACCTTGATTGGCAATGCCCGTGATTGGTTTGAAAAGCTCCCTCATCGAAGTATTGATAGCTTCGGCGAGCTACGCACCGCATTCAAAAACAATTATACTCAGCGAAAGAAGTATAATAGGGATCCGGTCTCGTTAGCAACCGTCAAGCAAAGGCCCGGAGAGTCTACAGAAGACTTCACGGAACGTTTCAATGACGAGTGCACGCGCACAAAAACGTGCCCAGAGCTCCTAAAAAATTCTTATTACATGCATGCCATAACGGACAAGGAGTTAATTAGGCGGCTCAATGACAAACGACCGGAGAGGTACGACGAGCTCATGGAAAGGGTCAGAAACTTCGTAGAAAGAGAGACCGCAGTAGCTGCGGCGTACCCTACAAAAGGGGAATCATAACTATCGATCGAACGACCAACCCAAGAGGCAATCAGGTGGTCAAAGCACTCATGGCAACGGGAGGAACTCGGATTACAAGAGCCAGAATAAAGAAGGGTGGCTGGTGGCTTTCCGTGGAAAATAAGGAGAAGGAGGGAAGGAAAAGTGCAGGTATAAAAATGGTGGAAATTGAGTTGTTAACTGTGTGTTTACACAGTTACACGCACCAACTCTTTTATAGGGTTGCCTCGAGTTACGAGGTGTTATGGATGTTTGCTACGTGTAACCCACTACGCCCATCTAACGGATGAGATTTCTAACAATTCTGAAACGTCAGAGGGACCCACGAGTCACCTCTTGACAGTTTTACGTGGCTCAAGAGTGGGCCTGTCTGGTGCACTTTTGCATACAAAACGTCCGACTAATGACTACCATTAATGCATTCATTAATGTTGTCCCGGACGACCTTTTTTGGAGTACGGTTATGTTTGCGACAACGATGTATAAAGGATATTGATTAGTTTAGAGGTTACGCCTACGGCTGTAACGACTAGACTGGGGGGACATGATGACGTATATCGTCAATCGGGTCATGAACCTGGCCCACGAGTACTACCCGCATCCGACCCATCACGAATGGGTTGGATTAATGTTGTTTGAGCTTATGGGCTTGAATGAACAGTGGCTGCATAAGATGTGTGCGGCCCACGGCCTGGCACAACCGGTACACGGTTAGACAGAATCACAATCTTATTAGGATTGGGATTTACCTCAAAGTATAGGATATACACTCATCATAATTAGAAGATAACAATCAAACTAATTATGGTGATTATCTTTTGCTTGGGGCCGAAGTATCAGTGATAGCCCACTAGGGTTTCACTGCCTATATAAGGAACCCCCAAGGGTTCCACAAAGGTATCACATTCTCTATACTCTCAACCTACAACCGATTATCTAACCCTAAACCGATTGCTTACTCTCACGCCAGAGTCTAATCGTGAGATACATTCCCACGGTAAGTCTAACGCGTGTTGTTTTAGTGTGCAGGATCTCGACAAGTTATTCACTTGGTGCAAGAGCCGGAGCCCAGTCTACCCGGATTAAGCCTAATTCGGTCCAAGCAAGGATCATCCAACTTTTGTATCAACAATTATTATTATTTTTTTATCATAACCAACTTTATTAAAAATTTGAGATATTACAAGAAATTAGTAGGAAGCCGCGATACTATTTGGGCTCTCACTCCTCTAGCAATAGCAAAACCGATCCTACTAAAAATATGAACTACAACACGTGCCCCAATGTCTTGAGTCACAGAGAACTTTCGGATCCGCTTTAATAAGATCACAACATCCTTCTCGAGTTCCCCAAAAGAAGAGAATGAGAATGGAAGAAAACCATATCAAATATCTGCACACTTAGCCATGTACTTGACGCGTTTACGTTGTGCAGCCTCAATCACAACACGACACGACACAAAATCGATCATCGCAGTTTGCTTTCGGTTCCAACAACCAAATTCATATTCAATTCGAAAACCAAATTTTGTTGTTCGGTTCGGTTTTTGCAAATTCGGTTCAGTTACTACTTTGATTCGATTTTTTACGATTCAAGTTCGATTTTTGATTTATATTGTTTTGTTTAAGTTTTTTGCTCACCCCTAGCCGGGGTCGGATCGGGTTTTTGACACCCGAATTGTAATAATCAACTTCATAAAAAATTGTGATAATACACATAATGTCATATTACAAAATTTTATAAATTTTTGTTAAGCAAATATGGTAAGTATTTTAAATCTTAAAATCTATAATTCATAAAGATTTTAATTTCCCAAAATTTAAAGTTAGACTTTTAAATTACAAACCAAACGACACGTTAGACAAATTAGGGGTAGTCTTATCGTAGTGGACTCGTTGGTAAATTAAGTAATTGTGGTGTATTTTCTGTGCATGTCTATTATTATTTATTTAGTTATTTTTTTAACGTTGACGTTAAATTATTTTATTTGTGTTATATATACATATTTAATGAGAATTATACTAATAAAAATACATTTAAAACTAAATTCATTTATAAATTTAGCATTAAGTATTATATAATAACAGAAACACAATAATCGAAAATCAAAGTCGATTTTTTTTTCAAAAGTCAATACAAACACTTATTCAAGGACAGAAGTAGTAATATATAATTAATATAGTAGATTACAATCACTACACATGCATATTAAACTCGGGGTAAAAGTTTAATGTAAACTTTGTTTTTAGCATAAAACTAAACAAACAATTTTAGCCATTTATTTTTTCATCTAAAAACAAAATTCATTTTTATAATTTTTTTTAAAATTAAATATCTCACAAACTGTTAATCGTTACGCAAAACAAAACATATTATCGTGGAATGAATTAAATCATCTTTCTATCGAGGACACATGTATACACTTTCGACGAACTTTTTTTTGTCTGCGAAAATCATATATCGTATATGATTTTCTGAAATCATATATCGTATATGATTTTCTGAAATCATATATCGTATATGATTTTCTAAAATTATATATGATATTCATATATGATTTTTTCAAAAAAAATTGTTGCAAATTTATACATGTGTTTCTCAATAGAAAGATTATTTAATTTTCGTTACAATGATTTATTTTTTTTATCGTTTAACGACTTATTGTTTGTGAGATATATTTAATTTAAAAAAAAAAAGAGAATTGCAAGAATCGTCCCTAAACTTTGCACGAATTGCAGAAATCGTCCCAAATCTTCCATAAGTGCGTAGATTGTCCCTATCTCGAAAATTAAGTGCATATATCGTCCCTAGATTCCAACGGCGTTAGTTCTCTGTTAAATATACAAAACACGTGCATATCACACAAGGGCTTTATTGTCCTTTCAACCCACCCCCCAATTGAATAAACAAACCAACCTTTTATTTAATCCTCCACCCACTTCTTTTTTAATCCCAATCTCAGCCCCAAAACACCCAATTCAATACATCAACCCTAAACCTAATCGAAAACATCAACTCCATCATTTACCGCGGCGTCAAATGCTGCGAGTATGTCACTATCGAAACACCCCGAATTCTTCCAACAAACTTTGTAGATTGCTAGCCTCGCCTTTGGTGCAACTCCTTTAGCTATACATGTTACACATTTTAAGGATTAAATAATTATATTGGTAGTTGTCAAAGCTAATTTTCTCTGGCTAATTTTAAAACTTATAAACTCCTACGAGTTTATTATGGATTGTAAGCTGATTTAAGACAGTAGATCTTACAATAAGCATAAAAAAGCTTATGAAACATAGGCGGAAAAGACATAGGCTCATAAGACAAAAAAGAAATAAGTTTAGAGAGTGTTTGTTTAGCTTGTTTGTGAGCATGTGAGTTGATCAACTTTTAAGTTATGTGCTTATCCAAGCTTGTTATGTCAGAATTAGTCACATAAGCCGTAAAAAAAAAGGTGTCCTTGGGGCAACTAACCTGATGCATAGCCAGCCATACTAGCCTTGAAAACATATCTCCCCGCAGCAGTGGACGCAGTATGCCTCCCATGTCCATTAGTGTCACGCGCTGACCTAAACTCGATGGTGTCATTAATGGCACCGCCAAGTCCAATCCCGAATCCATCTGAGGCGGATTCATGTCCTTTCAAAAAAATACCTCGCTCCAATAATTTTCCTATTACAATTCTTTTCGATAAACTTAACTCCTACTTGACACACTCCTTTCCAATAATTTACTTGTTTGTTTAAGCTTATAGACCAGGCTTATTGCTTATTTAATAAACTCAATTTTTTTGGCTTATTTTAAAACATTTTGGCAAATATAAGCTTCTCAGTTGTTTTTTTTTCAGGTGGAGCGTTGATCATGGTTGAAAAAAGATGATTTGATAAAATTAAGCAACTAATGTATCGAAATATACCACCCGCTAGGAAAACCTTAATAATAAAGAGTAAGTAATAAACCAAAAACTGATAATTAAGCTGGGTTAATCCCCAAATTCACCTTCGATAAAATTAACTTTGATATAAAATCAAAGTTATAAAATTAGAGAGATTGGACAGTAAACAAGATCTAACTTACCGAAGGTATATGTTGTCACGATTTAATATTAGGATTGAAGAATCAAGTTATTAAAAGGGTTGATTTAACAACGGCGGAAATATAGAAGCGGTGATGGAGAGATTAGGTGGAGGATATAGATAGATATTTGTAATTAAATAATTAATAATAGTGATGGTGATGACTGGCGTGGAATGTTGTGAGGGAGATGATGAAGAGGGTAATTAAGTGGGAGAGAGACATGGTGGAGTGAAGTGAAGTATGGGTAAAAGGACAATAAAGCCCACCTGTGAAAGGCACGTGTTTTGATAATTAACAGACATTTAACGTCGTTGGAATTCAGGGACGATATGTGCACTTAATTTTCGAAATAGGGACAATCTACGCACTTATGGAAGATTTGGAACGATTTCTGCAATTCGTGCAAAGTTTAGGGACGATTTTTGCAATTCCCTCAAGAAAAGATCAAAAGTGAGTTTAATAAGAATGACACCGTAGTTAATATGATTAGTTAATTTGATGTATAGTAAATGAGTCCGGTTATTTAAGATACCTTGTATCTTTTGGATACAAGGGGACAAATCTGGACCATCCATCTCATCTCATCCAACAGCCCAGATTAAAAACAAAAAAAAAAGCGGAGGGGTAGTTTCGTCATTTTACCCCTCCCACCTAACACCCCTCCCACTTCTACATCCCAGATCTGGATCGATCTCTTTCTTTTTTCTTCTTCTCTCTAAAACACACACTAAACACACACACATGTACACATATTTACATCTTAATTTATCAACACAAACATCAAACGCATCGATCACCCACTTTCGTAAATCGATCATCCACTTCATAAATAAGGTAAAGTTCATTCGATTTGTTTTGATTCATCTTTTTTTTAGCTTATTCGATGTGAATAAGCTTATAATTCATCTTATTCTTTTCTAGCTTATTTGAGAAACTACGTGAATTTAAAGCTAACTAATGTGAATAAGCTTATAGATTATCATCATCTTTATTATGATGAATTATAAGCTAACTTATTAGCTTATTTTCGTGAATTATAAGGTTTTATGGCTTAATATCGCTGAACAGATTTAGTATGACATGTTTGTGAAGTATCATATATGATATACTATATCATATATGATATAAGCTAAAATATCATATATGATAAAATATATCATATATGATTAGTGCTTGAAAATTGAATTAAATCTTCTTTTTTTGTGTAGAGGAAGCTGTTTACAAGACATGTTGAATATTACAAGCATCCAAAAGGCCAAGAAGCTTAGTGAAGAAGCAAGAATTTTTTACGTTTATTGTTTGTTTTTTCTTTGTAATCTCCTAATGGAGTTTTGAAGTATATGGACAATTTTATAATCCATTGGTATCTAGTACAACGTCTTGTTAATATGATTAACTTTCTTGGTATTATGTCATGATGGTTTGATAAATTAAGCCATATATGATAATGCACTATCATATATGATAATGCATTATCATATATGACACTTAAAGAAAACTTGGATATATTAAACAAAGAATCTGATGAATTCATTATTATAACAAAAAGTATGCACAATTAATAACTAAACACTTGTCTAGAAAATAAAAAAGAATATTTTTTTATGAGTATCATATATGATGATGTATTATCATATATGATACTCAAATATTTTTGACAAATTCAACAAAAGGTTTGCTGACTTCATGACTAAAACAAAGAGCCAGCTGAATCAATGATTAAACATTTGTTCATAAAATAACAAAGTAGTTTTTAAGAGCATACAATTGATGATTTAACACTTGTTCAAATAGAATGTAACCAATCATGATTAAAACACTTATTCATAATAAAAAAGATACAAGAACAAAGAGTCTAATCAATTCATAACAAAATCATAACATTCTTATTATTGGAACTACTATTCTTCATTTTCAATCAGTTCTTCTTCATTTTCGACCAAATCACTTTTCTCTTGTAAATCTTCTTTGGCCTCGACGACACCTTCATCTTATCATTACATATATGCGTGCACGTCATCATGCTTTGCTCCAACCATGTAATTGTCACATCTATATATGCTCGTTGTTGTGTTCAAATAGTCTGCATTAATAAAAAAGATGAAAGAACATATTAGGCACCATTTTATCAACGAGTGAATTACCTAGCAGACTATATCAAAATGCACAATAGGTCAAAACTATAAAAAAAATCATGTACAATATCAATGTCTGGTTTTTTATATGGCATGTTAGATATATCATATATGATACCTCATATATCATATATGATATATCTATCATATATCACATATCATATAACTATCATATATGATAAATAAGATATCATATATGATCTATCCAACATAATAAGCTTACATCAGCAATATAGTTAAAAATGTCTAATAATACAGCTAATTCACGCTAACTTAAGCTTATTTAGAAACATCATATATGATACCCATGTATCATATATGATAAATGATGTATCATATATGATACATCAAGCTTAATTCAACATACATCAGCTACATAAAAAGTATCCTAATAATGCAGCTTATTCAAACGAAAATAAGCTTATTCGTAACTCTCTTATTCAAAAAACCTTATAATTCGTTAAAATAAGCTAATAAGATAGCTTATATTTCAACAAAATAAATCCAAATCATCTAACTCACAAGCTTATTCATAACTTTCATCTAATTCAAAAGCTTATTCAAACAAATAAGCTTATTCACATAAATCACCTAAGAAGTTAGCTTATAAGTAAGAACAATCAATCAAAATAATTCGTTCAAAACAAGCTAATTCAAAGCTTATAATTAACATGATAGTAAATTAATAAGCTTGTTCAAAATCAAATAAGCTAAATATAAGAATAGATTTTATACAAACCTGATGATTCAATTCGTGCCTAATCATGAATTCGTATTGATTAATTGATCTAATTAATTGATTCGTGATGGAATCTTGATGATATTCGCGAGGAATTCGTGATTAAAAGCTTCGATCTATCAATTGTAGAGAGAGAAACTAGATCGGGTAGAGAGAGAAACAGAAAGCCGATGTGTGTGTGTGTTTTATGAGAAAGAAGTGAGAAAAATGCTTATATAGTGAGCGGGTAAAATGACGAAAATACCCTTCCAGTGTAAAATGGAGATTTAATCTCAACCATTAGATGAGAGGGAGATGGAAGGTGGGGATGAGTCCCCTCATATCTTAGATAAGTTTGGTATCCAAATGAACTTAAATCATAGTAAATTAGAGGTTTACATTTATCATAAGTTTTAAACTCGTTTATATTTAATTTTAAATTCTATGCTTACATCGTGGCCTCCGTGTCCTTATTTTATCCTGGGTAATTTTATTCTGGTCTGGGGATGAGGATTATTGACCCTTATGAACAAATGAAGTTGACTCAGTTATTTTTTCTGTTGACTAGGTTCATTAAACTCTATAAATATACAAATTGAATAACATACAATACCATCGTACTTATCAAAATGTACCGACTTTAAATACTTATAATTTAATCGCTATACATTACCAACGAACTTTCAAATTGATTATTGACTTTACCAATATGGCCCTAAAATGACGAAATTACCCTTTTCTTTTTTTACATAATTACGTTTTCGTCAGTAAATTTACGTTTTCGTCAGTCAATTTACACACTCGTCCGAAAAATTACGTTATCGTCACTAAATTAACGTTTTCCTCAGAAAAACGTTTTCGTCAGTAAATTTATGTTTTCGTCAGTAAATTTACGTTTTCGTCAGTAATTTTACGTTTTCGTCAGTAAATTTACGTATTCGTCAGAAAATTTACGTTTTCGTCAAAAAATTTACGTTTTCGTCAGTAAATTTACGTTTTCGTCAGTAAATTTACGTTTTCGTCTTACGTATTCTTCAATAAATTTACGTATTCCTCAGAAAATTTACGTTTTCGTCTGTAAATTTACGTTTTCGTCAGTAAATTTACGTTTTCGTCAGTATATTTACGTTTTCGTCAGTAGATTTACGTTTTCGTCAGTAAATTTACGTTTTCGTCAGAAATTTTTCGTTTTCGTCAGTAAATTTACGTTTTCGTCAGTAAATTTACGTTTTCGTCAGAAAATTTACGTTTTCGTCAGAAAATTTACGTATTCGTCAGAAAATTTACGTTTTTGTCAAAAAATTTACGTTTTCGTCAGTAAATTTACGTTTTCGTCAGTAAATTTACATTTTCGTCAGTATATTTACGATATCGTCAGTAAATTTACGTTTTCGTCAGTAAATTTTCGTTTTCGTCAGAAAATTTTCGTTTTCGTCAGTAAATTTACGTTTTCGTCAGTAAATTCACTTTTTCATCAGAAAATTTACGTTTTCGTCAGGAAATTTATGTTTTCGTAGTAAATTTACGTTTTCTTCAGTAAATTTACTTTTTCGTCAGAAATTTAAGTTTTCGTCAATAAATTTACGTTTTCGTCTGTAAATTTACGTTTTCGTCAGTAAATTTACGTTTTCGTCAGTATATTTACGTTTTCGTCAGTAGATTTACGTTTTCGTCAGTAAATTTACGTTTTCGTCAGAAATTTTTCGTTTTCGTCAGTAAATTTACGTTTTCGTTAGTAAATTTACGTTTTCGTCAGAAAATTTACGTTTTCGTCAGAAAATTTACGTATTCGTCAGAAAATTTACGTTTTTGTCAAAAAATTTACGTTTTCGTCAGTAAATTTACGTTTTCGTCAGTAAATTTACATTTTCGTCAGTATATTTACGATATCGTCAGTAATTTTACGTTTTCGTCAGTAAATTTTCGTTTTCGTCAGAAAATTTTTGTTTTCGTCAGTAAATTTACGTTTTCGTCCGTAAATTCACTTTTTCATCAGAAAATTTACGTTTTCGTCAGGAAATTTATGTTTTCGTAGTAAATTTACGTTTTCTTCAGTAAATTTACTTTTTTGTCAGAAATTTAAGTTTTCGTCAATAAATTTACGTTTTCGTACGAAAACTAAAATTTACTGACGAAAAAAAAAATTTACTGACGAAAACGTAAATTTACTGACAAAACGAAAATTTTCTTACGAATACGTAAATTTTCTGACGAAAACGTAAATTTACTGACTAAAACGTAAATTTTCTGACGAAAACTAAATTTTCTGACGACTACGTAAATTTACTGACGAAAACGTAAATTTACTGACGAAAACGAAAATTTTCTGATGAAAACGTGAATTTACTGACGAAAACTTAAATTTTCTAACGAAAACGTAAACTTACTGACGAAAACATAAATTTACTGACGAAAACAAACATTTACTGACGAATACATAAATTTACTGACGAAAACGTAAATTTTCTGACAAAAACCTAAATTTACTTACGAAAACGTAAATTTACTGACGAAAACGGAAATTTACTGACGAAAACGAAAATTTAGTGACGAAAACGTAAATTTACTGACGAAAACGTAAATTTTCTGACGCAGACGTAAATTTTCTGGCGAAAACTTAAATTTTATGACGAAAACGTAAATTTACTGACGAAAACGTAAATTTGACGAAAACGTAAATTTTCTGATTAAAACGTATATTTACAGACAAAAACGTAAATTTTATGTCGAAAACGTAAATTTACTGACGAAAACATAAAAATACTGATGAAAACGTAAAAAAATCGATGAAAAACGTAAAACAAAGGTAATAAATTTACGTTTTCGTCAGTAAATTTTCATCGATTTTTTTACGATTGTGGGTTTGGCTACTCATCCTTTAGCTACTACGTTTAATGATTATGGTGTGAGAAAGAGTGAATGTGGCACTATTTGTAATTATGTAAAAGAAGACAAGGGTAATATTGTCATTTTAGGGTCATATTGGTAAAGTGTATAATCAATTTGAAAGTTTATTGGTAATGTCTAGCGATTAAATTGTAAGTGTTTAAAGTCGGTACATTTTGCTAAGTACGATGGTATTGTATAGCTTTTACCCTAAAACTTTTAACAAAGTATATGGGCTTTTATTATTCCAATGGGATTTTACGTCAATCTAAATATTCGTAAACACTATTTCTGTGGACTAGGTTCATTAAACTCTACATATTTACCTACGTGTTTTGTTTCGCCCGAACCCAAAACAGTAGACAACTCGGCTTTTGTTGGTTAGGGTGTTAAAAAAAACCGAGAAATCAACGAACCAAGTTGAACCATTCAACCCGAAACCGAAAAGACCCGAAACCAAAAAAAAATTAAAACCGAAAAAACCCGCAAATCACAGTTCGGTTTCGATTTTTACTTTTGAATATCCACGTTTAACCGAAACGAACAGTGCATATTATACATGATTTTTTTAGCTAAATATTCAAATAATCGTACAAATATTAATAATTTTATTGCACCACTCTAATAATCTATGTGTGAAAAATAATAATGTAATTGTAATATATAAATGAAATAACTTTTATACGATTAATTTCGATTATATGACTTTAATATGACTTTTATCTACTCAAGTCATTTGATTTAAATAGAATGACATATTATGTTCTATATCACGTTATTTTTTATAAAGGTAAATTCGATTAAATATAAAAAATGGCTAATCGAGAAATAAGCTACTACTACTGTTTTAAATTAATCGAGTTGTTGACGATGATGATGACGTCATTTCAGAGAGTTTGTTTTATCACTTTTAGATCTCTTATAAAAACATTCTGTCGCTTAAATGTCATTACACGACTTGACCTACTAACCACTAACATTTATCGTTCTAAAAAAAATTATCACTACTAGATCTCTTATAAAAATCAAGAACTTTAACTATAAAAAAAGGAAAAAAAAAAAATCATTCACATTTAGGGATGAGCCGAACCGATCGAAAATCGATACAAACTGACCGAAATCAAAACTGGTCGACACAAATCGACTAAATTCGGATCGAGATTGAGGATGAGTTTTCCATGATGTCGAGACTCGGTTTAGGTCGGAACTCAGGATTAAATCGAGATCGCAAAAAAAAACCACACAAATCGAAAGTAACTCGAGCCTAACTCGGAATTAAATCAGGTACACGATTTTAATTTCAGGATGAATCAAGATTGGATCGGAACGGATCGATTTCGTCCCGATGCTCACCCTTGTCACATTAACATCCAAATCATTTTCTAAAACAGAAAGTTAAAACATTTTTGGTAGTTTAACAAACAGATAACACATACAATACAAAAAAATCATTAAAAAAATTCTTGATCTTATCCGTTAGATAAACCATCCTTGTCACATCACGTGCCCCCATGCCCCCATCCACCAACAGTTCTAGATATTTCCATCCACTATAAATACCACTCACTGGTTCACTTTGTAACAAATAAACCAACAAAGTTTCAAAAAAAAAAGATGAAGAACAATGGGAAGAGCATTAAGTCAACCACGAAATCCGACAGGAAATCATCAACAGGAATGAACGGATCACCGAAGAAAGGAGGACATGGTGGCAAGTTCACCTGGTCAGGTGATTTCAAAACTGAACTAGGTCCATCTGTTGATGATTATCATCATGTTGCTGATGACGTCATCGAGTCCAAAATCATTCTTGTTGAAGCTGATCATGACGTCATCGTTTGAATTAAGAGTTACATAGGTCGTGTTGTTTTAATCTGAGTTATTGGTGATGACGTCATTGTTTCCTAAGAATGTGTTTTTATGTAATTAGTAGTAGAATTATTATGGATAATAAAGTAATGGTTTCGATGTGAATTGTGATTTGGGGTTAGTTGTTAATGATGATGATGACGTTATTGATTTTAGTTGGTGCTTATGATAAAGTTTTTACTAGTTTAAGTTTGATGAGGTCGTGAAGCGAATAAGCCATAAAAAGTAACCTTATAAGCCGAAACATAATCCATAAGCCCAAAACCAAATAAGCCGCAAGTCGAAACAAACACCCATAAGACTAGTTATGTCGGAATGATATGGTTTCTTTCTATTAAAGAGTTGTTTTGTTTGTTGTATAAGTCGTGATTGATTTAATTTTTGTTGAGGTTGAATAGATCACTATTGCATCGTGGTCTCGAGTACAAATCGGGGGATGTAATTAACACGATTCGCTGTTCGACTTTCAGTTACAATCCTTGCCAAATATTGGAATTACCACTGGTTGTTTGTTCCGAAATGTGTTTGTGTGTACTATGTTGTTAGTGGTGGTTACATTGAGCCTTTGTCGATGATACAAGCCTTGCCAAATATTGCGACAATTCAGTCTTGATCGGATAATAAATTGTGACGTTCCGTCTTGACAGCGCTGTAAATTAATCATCACCGTTTCTTATGGTTGGCATACGTGAGACTCTTTGCCAAGTGTCAAACACTCATTTTCTCTTCTAATATTGACCAATCAAATTTTGAATTAAACCAATATGTTTAGGCGTACAAATCACTTAAGTCGAGCAAGATCTCACCTTCATGAGTTTACGGTCGAGATTACGTCAAGCTGTCCTTACGTATGGGAGCTTGACGTATGAGACTTAGCGTTCATCTTGAAATTATTGTTTAGAGAACTTTATATATTTGGAATAAACATCTCAAATGTAGTGATTTTCCTTGTAAAATAGAACCGGTATGAGAACTTGACACTAGGGGCAGGGGCGCGCATTTTGGACCATCGATTAAATCGAATTGAATCAGAAAATTACATCAGACCGGGCTGGACCCACTCAGATTGGATCGTACAATTTTGACCCGCTCCTCAGTTTGGGGTTTTGAATCCTTTCGGTCTTTGGTCCGCCGGTCCGGTCAAGTCCTTTTTTTATCAGTGAAGTCAAAGATTTCAGATCTTAAACTTTAAATATCTTTTATACTCGAAAAGAAACACTCAATTACATCATTTGTGCAACTCTTTACTTAAAGGGTTACAAACATCAAAATGTATACTGTAATCTAAAATAGCTAAAGGTCAATTAATTTGTTTATACGTCATTTCCACCCAGAAACAAGCACTCTTTGGAATACTCGTCTTCGTTTATATGGATCCACCATTTCTTTACTTGACTCGGTTATATATCCAGCCAGAAAGATTGACACGCCGCTTCTCAAAGTAATCTTTTAGAACCATAAGCAACATCCTGTCACCAGTTACTTCTTTGATTCTTCTAATCATATCATGTCGAGATATCTTGCCTTCAATGTACTTGTGACGGCATTGTGTGATTTCCTTGATGGATTTAGGAGGCAACATCTTTGATAACTTTGCAATGAGATCACAAATTGGTATCTGCGGGGAAACTGGTTTCCCAAGACGAACTCCATTTACTTGAGGCCTATTCACAATTCTTTCCGTCTTGAAACTTATGACGAATTCGGGCAAAATATGAGTGTTCATCTGACTACTCCAAATAATATATTTCTTAGGAGAGGCAACATCATCAACACCCGAATCAAACTCCTGGGAACTCGGGTGACATTGTGTCGAAAAACGATTAACAACCTCCGTTTTACCTAATAAAACACGACAAAGTAATACGTGCTTCACTCCGTCACCATCAGCGATTGCAGACTCTACACTCTCGAGTGGCGAATGATCAGCATTTAGCACAAGAGCATTCCCAAACCCCCAAAACTTGCCTATATCCTTATAACCAAACCCATACTGCAGAATGCTATGAATCTCCTCTTTCGAACCGCCACCAAACCATCCGTACTTGACATTTGTCTCCCCTCCGTTTTTCGCTCCAATGGCGTTCGTGTATATCTGAAAGGATGTGACCTTAGCTTGACTAACCACAGTCTGGTTAAACATATTCCTATAAACACCTTCCACTCGAGCTTTCATCCCAATTTCACCTAGTTTGGCAACGAAATTGTTGGCTATTCTGCCGTGCAACTTATCACCCTCATCCAACTTAACCAATCCATTAACCGTAGTCTTTTTAACAGAATTCCTAGTATGAACCACGCTTTCATAGTCGGAAACAAGAGACTGGTCATCACCTGAACTCTGACCGGAAAACTGATCACCATCATCATTTTGATGGAAAACTCGAGGAAAAAAGACTTGAGAAGACATTTTAAGGAAAAAGTTTTGAGAAAGTGAGAGAGGGAATGAATGTTGGTTTAAACTAAAAAGTTTATGTGTGTGTAAATACTGCAAGGGATATTTGTTTATATAGGTAATGAAGGTCGGTTAATAGAAATGAAAACACGGAATTGAAATGAATTAAGTCGGTTGTTTTTTACAAAAATGACATATTTAGTCCCTCATGAATGAAAATATTGACACTTTTCGAGAGATCCATTAAAATCTTTTTTCAATCATTGAAATGCAAAATAAAAGACTGATCTAGCCGTTGATTTAGAAACTAAAGACTGATCTAGCCGTTGATAAGATGAGATTAGATTTTAAAAATTGTGAAATTAAGAAAAAAAACTCTAGTCTTATACTTTGCTGTTATTGAAACTTATGATGCACATACGGTAATTCTACTACAATCAGAATGTTTATTACTAATTCCTTTCCTTAAGCCTAACATTATGTTTATGTTCTTGGAAATGTAGCAAATTGAAGCGAGAACTACTGGTGGATATGGCTCGTTAAGCTCTTACTTGCTCGTGGCTACACTGTCCATGCTACTGTTCGATCCCTTGGTTAGTCTCTGGTTTTATTTAAAACTGTTATTCATTAGTACTATATTTTATTTAAAACTGTTATTAATAACACTTTGCTTTGCTAACATGTATTTCTTTCAGTTATTCAAATTCTGAGAGTCAAGAGGTTTCTATGAATATCAATCGAGTTGCTGGAAACAAGAAGCAAGGGGAATTCAAGTTTGCTACAGATTACCCTAAATCAAATGAAGTACTACTACCATTCTCTGATGAATTGGTTTATCTTTGTCTATGTTTTCGGGCCTATCAGTTGATTCAAACTAAAAGTTACACTGACGTCTTTATATGGATACTCTTCTATCTCAGGAGCTCTGCTTGTAAAATGATTCGTACACTGATTCAACTTATGAGAACTCTAGATAAGATGCCATAAGAGGTAATGTGCTCGTAAAGTTTTTCTGTCTCTAAATTGACATCTTTATATGGATACCTGCTCACAGTGGCCTTCTTTGACTTTGTTTCAGCGCACCATTTTGATGAAAATCCACTACTATATATGATGGTGTCACTGTATGATGTTCATAACCTTTTCTCCTATTATTTATAAAAGGAACTTATTAGTTATAAACCTGTTTGGCGTTATATCTTGATTTCCCTGTTTGTTTATTTGAATACACGACTTTAGTAACGTATATTTGAGAATTTTGTCACTAAAAAAGTAGTTGAAACCATACATTTCGATGCCTCTGTAGATTTGTATTACCATATAACATGATTAAGGACTACGCCTATTACCTTGATTCATTTGAAATATAAGTAACATGACAAATTTCTAACAAATAGTGAACTTACTATATATATAGGCGTTTTGCAGGCCCAGTTCGCACCCCTTCTTTGGTATTTTGACTATTTTCCTTGCCTAATCAGGTGTAGCTTTTTGTATATCGAATTTGCGCATGATATTCTTATACATAGTTTGTGATGGGTTTTTTTTGTTTCTTTCATTAATCTTGATCAAATGAATTTATTGAACAACTTCCACAGCTCGAACAGGCGAACATAAAATAAAAAACAACTTTCTGCACACTTTGTTGATGCGACTAATATACAGTCACTTATTTTAGTTAAGATACAACTTGGTTTTTACTTAGTGACAGAAACACGTAATACGCTTGGTGACTCCTCTTTGATATGTAAGAGGAGAGATGGTCTTGTGCTAATGCTGATGTGAATTGAGCCGGCACAAGGACATTGGTTCTGCTAGCACCTATTCGATGTCCTATCACATTTGGTTATAACAGACCGGATTTTGCAGGCACGAAAACATCACTAACTGAACAAGCTTTTCTGTTAATATAGTACTACTCCGGATTTTGCAGACCAGAGTAGTACTATATTTCTTGCAATGTAGTCCCGCTTGACGTTGTATGGGGCTTTTAGGCTAACAAGTTTTTCTGTTAATGTTGTCGGACTCGGACCTTTACGCCTTTCTACTCGAGCTATACCCCTCATGCTTGTCATGAATTTCTATCATAAATTTCTTCAAAATCCCTAAAATAGTTTAAACCGGAGTTGTGAACTGAACTTTAACTAAAAAATCAAACGATGTATAAAAGTTGAAAGCATGTTTCCTCTTAGATTTGTGTGTTAATAGCCCGATATACAAAGGTTATAAAATCGGTTACTAATATATGAAAAAATAGGCAGGTCTAGTAGGCCGGGTAAATAGGTTTGGGTGAGAATGGATAACTGTTTATACGGGTCAGAATGCGACCTGCAAACAATTTTGGAGTTTTTTTGGATGCTGAAGTTCAACTTTTGACCCGTGATAGAATATATCAAGAATCCACCCATTCATGAATCGTGAGTAAATTGGCCAAAATGTTCCCTTTAACATATATTAGCATCTGTAATGCTATACAATTTTCTGTTAACGGAAATGAGGTAATCCTTTGGTTTAAACTTTCTTATGGTTTCCTCATTACAGGAAACAAAGGATGACCCAACTGATTTTGATGCAAGGCTTTTCCTATCTTTACTTCTGGAATTCCATGGTAATATCTATTATATCTTAAGGTTGATGTTGAGCGACCATGTGTTTCAGGCTGAGAATGATGAGCGACCATGCTAGCAGGATTAAGCTCGAGGACACAAACGGAAAGAGATATTTTGGAATTGTTAGATCACCCATAATCAATAGTTGTATGAAAGATTTGTTGCCATTTTAACGGAACTGTGTATGATATAGTAGTAACAGGCTTGATGTATCGCCCCGCAAACACCCTGGAAAACCCGCCCTCAGCAGGGAGCTCAGACCTTGTTTGACTAATGTGTAAAAGCATTGCACCTGACTTACAACTAGCATAAGACAACCTTGTCTTCTGGTATTTGGTCGTAAATAGATATTTCTTTTTATAAATAAAGTCAAAGATTACATATTATAAAAGTCAAATAATGTTTGTACCGGAAAACAAACACTGAAACACAGTCTCCTATTACATCATTTGTACAACTCTATCACAAAGGTTACAAACGTCAAAATGTATACTAATAATAAGTTACTATACTCGTCTTGGTTCATATGGATCCCCCATTTTTTTTACTTGGCTCGATTATATAGCGATCCAGAACAATTGACACGCAGTTTTTCAGAGAAATCTTTTAGAACCATACGCAACATCTTGTCACCGGTTACTTCTCTGATTCCTCTAAACATATCATGTCGAGATATCTTGCCTTTAATGTACCTGTGATGACACTGTGTGATTTCCTTGACGTATTTAGGAGGCAACATCTTGGATAAGTTTGCAATGAGATCAGCAATTGGTATCCACCGGGAAACTGGTTTGTTCGCAATCCTTTGTGTCTTGAAACTTATGACGAATTCGGGCAAAATATGAGTGTTCATCTGACTACTCCAGATAATGTATTTCTTAGGAGACACCGCATCATCAACGGCCGAATCAAACTCCTCAGAACTCCGGTGACATTGTGTAGAAAGACGATTAACAACCTCCGTTTTACCCAATAAAACGCGACAAAGCAGTATGTGCTTCACTTATCATCATCAACAGTTGCAGACTCCACACTCTTCTCGAGTGGCGAATAATCAGCATTAAGCACAACAGCATTTCCAAACCCCTTACACTTGCCCAAATCCTCATAACCAAACCCGTATTCCACAATGCTATGAATCTCGTCTTTCGAACAGCCACCAAACCATCCGTAGTCTCCCCTCCGTTTTTCGCCCCGATGGCTTTCGCGTAAATCTGAAAGGAGGAAACCTTAGCGTGACTAACCACACTGTGGTTAAACATATTCCTATAAACACCTTCCACATGAGCTTTCATCCCAATTGTTGGATATCATCCTATACAACTTATCACCCTCATCCAACTTAACCAATCCGTTAACCAAAGTCCTTTTAACCGAGGAATTTCCAGTAACCACGCTTTCACAGTCGGAAACAACATACTCAGCATCACCTAAACTCTGACCGGAAAACTGATCACCTTCATCATTTTGATGGAAAATTCTCGGAGAAAACACTTGAGAAGCCATTTTTCGAAAATTTTAAGGAAAAAAGTTTAAGAGAGTGTGAGATGGAATTATTGTGGGTTCAAACAAAAGAGTTTATGATTGTGTTCAAGTGTGTGTAAAATATTGTAAAGGACATTGGTTTATATATGAAGGGAAATGATACGTACACATGAAGTTTTACTTTGCACACATTCAATTTGATAAGCATAGACAATAATACTCTGGAATAAAATTTAAACAAACAAACATATGGTTCTCTCACATTTTCCTCTTAATTAAATTCCTTCAACCTACCTGCTAAGAAACTTCAACCAACACCATACTTAATCCCGACTCTCACAAACCGTTCACTTTTTCGTTTGAATAAAATGATGGTCTCTCTACACGTAATATAAATAGTGCACGAAAATGTAAAGTATAGTATTATTTGCTCCGATCTATACACCATTGTACCTTGTGTCACGTATGAGTTTATGGTAGACAACGACATTGATCAATCGAAGAGGTCGTCAATGTCTTTAATTTGAGATTGAATCTACATATATGACAAGGCCAGATAATTTGCTTATGTTATTTCCAATATGATTATGACTATTTATGATATCTAGTTTGCTGGTTTATTATTTGCTCATAGATTGTTATTGTTTAGTTTATTCAACCATGAATTGTTATACCTTTACTTTGGGATTTAGTTTGAGCCTTTGAGGTAGCGGCCAACGGGCGATGGAAGGTCGTTGGAACAGTTAGGTGGATGCAAGACACTGGTAATTAATTTAAAACAAGGGTTTATGCGTGGTTGTGTAGAATGATGATGATTTTATTTTAGATCATTTTTATGATGCATCAAGAATAACTGGGTATATGATAATTTAAATGGTTTCATAAATTTGAAGTCAATCACGTTAAAGTAATATGAGGCTATTAGTGTCTTTACACATTAATTTTATGTGTGCAAATTAAAATCCATATCAACTCCCATATATGAAATGGAAGTCGGTTGATGGAAATGAGGAAAACACGGAATTGAAATGGCTGTGTGGATTTAAGTCGGTTGTTTTTTACAAAAATGTTACATTTAGTCCCTCATGAATGACAGACAACCTTAACACTTTTCGATAGATCCATTCAATTGTTACAAAATCAAAATGTGTGAATTGGCCTATACAGACGGGAGTGGGCCGAATCCAGGAGGAATGGGTTGAGTAATTGAGGGCCTGGTAGTGTGAAAATGGTGTTGCTGGGCTTGAAGCATACGTTGTGCAGTTGTGCTTGAGCTGACAGACCCAAAACCGACCGGACCGGACCGAGCAATTTCGGTCCGGTCCTCGGTCTGGGGTTTTGGACGAATTCGGTTCTCGGTCCGGTCCGGTCCGGTTCGGTCTTACTAAAATCTCGTTAAACATGTCTAATAGGACCGGATCGGACCGAAGACCGAACCGGACCGGACCAACCCGGACCGGACCAACCCGGACCGGACCGGACTATTTCGGTCTGGGGTTTTGGACTATTTCGGTCCTCGGTCCGGTCCGGTCTTGGCCGGTCCGATCCGGTCCCGGACCGATGCTCAGCCCTAAGTGATATTACTAGACAAGCCATATTGGGCCAAGAGCTTTTTTTGGGCCTGAACCAGTCGCAAGAGTTGGGCCTGTCCCATGCTATATATTTACATTCTTGTTTAGTCCAGAAGGTTGTCTCATGCTATTGGTATGATTGCTAATTCCAGAAAGTGATTTTGCATGGGATATTGGGATTGACGTGAAGAGTTTTGTATACTAAAGTGAGTCTTGAGACATTTATATTAGGGGTTAAGTCGTTGAATAACGACGAATTTTTTTAAAATATACCGATTTGATACGTGTATTCTTAAAAAATTGTACAATAGCAACTAGGGGTGTTGTCGGGTTGGGTTGAGTCGGGTTTTGGTTAGGAAAATCTAACCCGCAACCTAACTCGATAAGGAGTTGGTTTATCAGGTTCGGGTTTATATCAATCGGGTGATTCAGGTTAATCGCGTTAGCTAATTCAGCTTGAAAAAAATTATTTATCTTAGTCGTTTGTCATTATTTTATACTTTTTGATAACTCAAAATGATTTAACAAAAAGTAAGCACAATATTTTAATAACATATGTTAAACACTAATTTGACGGTGTATATGAATTACCAAATATTCTATGGTACAAATGTACAATAGCATCTTTAGTTTAAGTTCTTGTAAGATTAAGTTCTTGTAATAGGCGGGGAGTGGGTTACAATTTACTCGTGAGTTAAATAAAGTCGTCGAAACTTTCATTCTTTCGGTAACCTACTCGCGTACGATTTGGTCGTTTTTATCAAATCTTTGGGGCAAACTCACCGGCGCGAGTTGGATAACAAACCGGACCCACATGTTTTTTTTTGACCGGTTGGTTATTTTTTCAAATTTTAATCCCCCTTTTTACTTATAAATACCAACTAAATCATCTTCATTTTTCACACACAATCTCATCTAAACTAAAAAATCTCCTCATTATCATTAATCATGTCTCAAGAATACACATCCCGATCCGCCAACAAACGTCGAGGACGTCAAAATACCCAAAACTCACCATCCACGCTGGAAGGAACGTTCAACCTAGAAAACCCGCCACCCTACCAAGTGAACGCCATACGACCACCATCATTCTATCAACACCAACCTTACCCAAACCAACCTTACCGTTGCCCGAAACAAAATCAATACCAATATCACCAAAACCCCTACCCGACTTTCAACAACCAATGGCACCAAACTATGTGTCACAAACAAAAATGAGTGGTTACTCATCACAACCATGGCACCAAACTATGTGTCACAAAAACAAATGGGTGGGATCTCATCATAACCCGACATACAAACTGGCGATTACTACATCCCGGAGTATTCAGATACGTATCAAGGATTTGCTTCGTATCAATAAATCGGGTCTCTCGTTCAACAAACCGTTCAAGAAACCGTCCAAAGGCCTAAACCGAAGAAGACACTAGCTAGGGGACGTCAAAAGAAAAGACGACCGAAGAAGATGCAAAACGGCAAACACATTGGATAGTCGCGGAGGAATTTGCTTTGAAAAAAGCTTGGGTTGCCGTGTCTGAAGACAACACTCAAGGAAACGAGATGACAAAGCAGGGATTTTGGAAAAAAAATCCTTGAGTACTGTGAGAGCAAAACGAAGCAGCCCCGGGCTTGTACGTATGATTCTTTGAATGGGAAGTGGAAGTCCGTTCGACCGGCTCTAGTTCGGTTTTTGGTGTTTATGGTAACTTCATGCGTATGGCACCTGAAAGTGGAAGAAATCCTAGATTGAGAATCTTGAAAAACATTATTAGCAATAAAACAACCAATTCACCTAGGGTTTGTCGGAAGAAACCCTAGATTGAGAATCTTGAAAAACAGCCAATTCGCCTAGAGTTTGTTGGAAGAAACCCTAGATTGAGAATCTTGAAAAACAGTTTTTGTAGTCAATTTCATCGTCCAATAACTTTTTCTTGGTGACTCATCTTGACAATCCCTCCGATGAGATCCTAGACACAAGTTTCAAGAACTCCCAGAAAAAAATTTCACGACGATCCAACGGTTCACGAAAAAGTTATGCCCTTCTGAATACTGCTTCGCACACACAACCGCCCAGAAAATCCTATACGGATTTCTTTATTAATTTTACGACACGAACACCTTGTTGATCCTAGCATCGAGAGCCACGAGGCTCTGATACCAATTGTAGAATCCTATGATTCCTAGATCTTTAGGCTGCTTGGAACGAATCTCATACACTTGTAAGAACAAGGCGGAACAGAATGAAACACGTTATGAACAAGATGTTTAGAAACAAATATTTTATCTTTTATTCAATAAGAAACTTAAACAAAGATCCTAGGCCTCTTACAAAGACAATGACGTGTAGATGAACACACAGACTTTTAGGTTTACATTGTGTAGAAAGTGAATGAATAAAACCTAATACATTTGGTTCCTTTTATAGTGTAAGGACCAGGGTTTTTACACAAGTGATAACTGTGAATAAAACAATAAAATCTTCTAGTTATATACACCAGTGTTGTAAAAATCGGTCTTGACGGCCGATTAATCGGGGATAAATCGCTTGGCGGGGATTAACCGCCACGATTTTCATTTATCGACCTTATTAATCGTTTTAGTCAAAATCGGATAAATCGGGATATATCATGGATAAATCGATCAAATCGGGAAACAAATGATAAATTGGCCAACTCGGTTTCGATTATAAATCGGCTTAATGGAAAAAAAATCAGATAAATCGTAAAAATCGGCCAAATCGGACATATATTTTCAAAATTTTATAATTTTATACATAAAAAATCCAATCCGATTAATCCTTGATTAATTCCCGCCAAACCGATTAATCGCTTGGCGGTACCCAAACGCCACACCAGCGTCGAGCGATTTTTGCAAACTTGATACACCATATTCTGAATTCTTATCAAAATAAGAATTTATATATGACAAAATAAGTCCTCCTAATGTTTCTTCTTTGACTTCTTGCCACATCAACTTTTAGACCCAACATTGTGAAGAGTTGATGGTGTCTTAGTAATTAAGATATGAAAAGATTTGCATGTCTGTTTATTTATAGAGAAAATATTTTGTATTGATGATTAAGACAGACACTGGCTATAGATTAAACAGGTCTTATTCAGTTTAACAGAATAATGTTTTGTGTAATTCAAAGATTTACATGTTAGTTTATCTTTTTGCAAATATTTTGTCTTAGTGATTAAGATATGAAAAGATTTGCATGTCTGTTTATTTATAGAGAAAATATTTTGTCTTGGTGATTAAGACGGACACTGACTATAAATTAAACAGGTCTCATTCAGTTTTAAGCATCAGAAAAATGCAGACTTTCAGCTCCAATACCAAACAAATTTCTAGCAGTCCTTCGATAAAAAACACTCGATCCTTTCCGTGATCTTTCAGGCAAGTGTGTCAAGTCCGGCTGTACAACAACTTTGGACGTTGTACCCTGGGAAACAGACAACGAATCTGTTTTAAGGGAAGCGTGTTAAACATGTGGCTCGTCTTAGTGTTTATTAGTTTTTTCATTACTGTTATTTATTAACTCTCTCTTAATTTTCTGTTATCTTTATTATTGTAATTTGATTTCTTTAATAAAAATATACACCGTTTTCTATAGCGAGAACCACAATCATAACGATTTTCTCTTTCTACAACTACATGACCAACTGACAAAGGTAGAATGACTGATGACACTACAAAAAACATAAATCACTTAACACAAATATATACACACAAAAATCAATTAAATAAAACACTCGCACGCATACGCGTCACTTAAGGTCGAGAATATTCATTCGAAAGTTGACCTGATCCGAAAAACCAACCGAGATCGAGTTGAACCAACCGACATTATTTGGTTATGTACCACAACGCACATGTTTCATTTGTGTTAAGATTACCATCTTGTTTTCATGCAATACATTGACGTGCTTAATGAAGACATTACTCATCTAGCAGTGTCCATGGTCATACTATTAGTAGATAAATATGGCTTGGTCCAGTTTGTGGGTTTTAAGGTTAATTAGGGTTTCATATTTGTAATCATTATAAATGGTGAATCAATAACAAATAACATTCATGGGATTTTTATCATTCTAACATGGTATTGGAGGGTTATGTCCTATACCCGCTGCCTCCAACCTCATCCATACTACCGATCCATAAAATAAAACCCTCGAAAAAAAATCGTTCCACCATCATCAACAAACATCAAACCCGTATCCTTTGGATTTGACACACACAAAGTGACTTGTATTACCGGTAGGTTTTAGATAGAAATCTTCTTGTTCATCTTCTGAGTTCTGATCTTTTTTTTGTGTACAAAGAAAATGGCCGATATCAAAGATATTCAGCCCCTTGTTTGTGACCATGGTACCGGAATGGTGAAGGCTGGTGTAACACCCCATTTTGATAATGGAATGTCACGTGTAATTATGGCGTGTCATCAAAGCATACAAGGATAAATGTCTAAAACATTACATGACCATAGGGATAACCAGAATCAAACATCGGTTCCCAAACATAAGCCCAAAACATAATAAAGTAAAAGAAATGAATGAAAGACTAATCAAGCATAAGTATATGAAGGCAAAAAGGAAAAGAAGTCTTTAGCAGCTTCCATCTTATGCACGTCCTCCAAATGCTCAAGTCTTTCCTAGGGTACCTGCCGTCTTGGGACATGGAAAGGAAAGTAACGGCTGAGCAAAACGCTCAGTGCACGGATATAGACATAGTATGAATGACTAAAACATAATAAAGACTTAATAGCAGCGGAAATGTATAAGTCCTGGAAAACCTGGAACATGTTCATAAAACTGGTTTTATAGTTTGAAAAGCCTTATGTTTATCTTATGAAAACTGTTTAACATATTTTACCATTAGCCAATATAGGTCATGAAAATCCACCGTGCATGAATACTTGGAGGGGTGACCTCATCATGCAAATTAGAGGGGCTGCCTCTAATTTAATATACTGGTTTTGGGTAGAAGGGATCAACTCCTTGTGAAGGATGCAAGGCACACACCACATTCACCATGAAATCCTAACTGAAACATGTAACTAGGATGCACCCATACGCCCCACATGATAAATATAATATAAATGGCTAAAAGTTGAAGGGACGCCACGAGCAATCACTCCGCCGTGGTGAAGTCATAACATCAGTGCCTCTAATGTTATGGTTATGGTACCTCCATAATTAGGTGAAACTGGTCATGCATGTATATGGCTATAGGTATTCTAAATTAAACATAAGCAACTCAAACACATACTTATACTACGGGAAAACATTTGGCTGCATACGGGAAATCCTAATAAAGAAAGCATGTCCATACTGAAAGGACGGGAATCCGTACCTTATGTACAGTGAACGAAGAAGACGAACGGAAGAGAGTCCTACTTCGGTATCACTAACGCGACATAAATACATTTGTATATAAGTATCTGATCACTGAGTACGTAACTGGTTTTTAAGTCATGTCTTAGCTTGTTTTATATGTGCACGTCTAATTTTACTGATTTTAACGTTATACCGTATTTATCGTGTATTCTGTATATTCTGATTAAGTATTACTTGTATTTCTTGTATTATTATACTCGCTGTGTAATAATAAGTAACTTTCTAAAAATAGCAGATTTCCTAAAATAGAAAGTTACCAAAAATAGAAAGTTTCCAAAAATAGAAAGTTCCCAAAAATAGAATTACTGCTTAAAATAGATAAGTTTCCATAAATAGATTAGTTGCCTTAATTAAATAAGTTTCTAAAAATAGAAAGTTTCCATAAATAGAAATAAGCTGGATTATTAAGCTAATAATATAAGCTAAAGTGTTTTCTGATTTATATTCTAAGTCATGAGATTATAAGGTATAGTTTATTAAATATTTCATGTGAATTAAATAAACTATAGTTTTAAAGTATTTAATTAACTATAACATGATTTAATTAAATAAAAGGTAATAATACTTAGGTTAAAACGTGTATAAATGTTTAGTATTAATATAACCTAAGTCATGTAAATTAATTAATTACAAGGCATGTTAAATAATTAATTAATTATATAATCTAATATAAATAATAAATACTTGGGTTACCATCCTTGTATTATTATTAATAATAATAACCTAAGTCAAAATTAAATTAATTAAGCAACATGTCAATTAATTTAATTAAACTCGTAAATAAATAATCTCGTAATTATAAGTCGTGTTTTATTAATTTTATTTACCTTGTAAATTAATATACATGTTAAAGCTAATAACTTGTAAAAATAATACCCGAACCCATGTATTATTTTATTAATCCGTGTAGTAACCCGAACCCGTGATAAACCGTGAAACACGTGTCGTTTATACATTTAAGCCAAACCAAACAACCCATTATTTTCTGGTTATTAAACTCTGCCAAACGCCCCCTTACGTCTTTTTAAACCCAAAACCAAACAGCCCCATTCACTGCCAGTTTCCACTGGCAGTGGTGATGGTGCCACCGGAAACAGCCGGTTCCCCCTGCCTGGGTTTATTCCCCACCGAGAGCAATAGCTCTCGGATCCCACTGTCAGCACAAACACGCCCCTGCCGGGCTTCCGTTCCCACTGTTAAGCCAAGCGTACCCTGCTGCTAGCAGCTTAAGGGTTACGGCTGGTGGGCTTATGTTGCCACTGACTGCACAACCAAGCCCACACCCATAAGGGTTTACGGCTGGTGGCAGACTGCTACCACCGAGACCATGAATGGTCTCGGTCTGCGTGCCCATCGAACACAACAACACTAAGACGACACCCCCCTTGTATTTTAGCGTATAATTAACATGGTTTTTGATTATAATCTCTTGATTCGTGATTAATTAATCCAAGAAATAAAATAAAATAAGATTAGGGTTTACTTACACTTGTGATTTAGGGTTTTAGAAATAACCAAAACATGAATCATCTTGATTCCTTGAATCCAAACCCACAACTGCCTTTGATTTTGCTTCTTCCCACGTCGGCACCAAGAAAATAGCAAAAGAAAAGTGACGGCTGAATTCTTTTTCCCTAGACCATTTTAGGGTTTCTTATTACTTTATGTCGTGTCTAAAAAAAATAAACAAGTGCTCTCGTATGTTTAGTTTATACACGGTACAAACACACTTGGGCCTTGAGCCCAAGTCCTTCCTTTTTCTTCTTTGTCTAAAACGGCCCTTAACTTTTCCCTATCGTTAGTATTAATTATACAATAAAACGTACGCGTGTTTGTATAATTAAAGTGTCGTGAAGATCACGGTTATTCTCATGCGTGTTTAACGTAATATTAATTACGTAATTATCGTGTTATTTTAAATATACGTAATAATAATAATCGTTAAAATGTTCGTGATCACGTTTTACGTAGTTTACGTAATTTAATTAGTTTTCGATCATGACTCAATATATTTATTCATGTTTGTAATAAATATATAAATACGTAATTAATATTAGCTCGTGATTAAATTACGTTCATGATTTCATGATCGCATGTTCGTGATTAATTATTGTTTAAATAATTATTGTGTGTTCGTACGTAATAAATACTTATCGTGTTCTAACACGTACGTAATACGTAAAATTATATTTCATGAACGTAAACATGCTATAAAAAGAAAGTTTTAATCTAATACGTACGATCCAATGGGTACTATTCATGGTAAAAGCATGCGGGTTTTACAACTCTTCCCCCCTAAAAAGAATAATTCGTCCCCGAATTATAGATAACGTAACTGAAAGAGAAACATACCCGAATCAAACTGAGAGGGTATGTAAGATTAATGAACGTACAGGTGACATGGTAGAAGGAACGTGGAACGTGACATGTCTTTAAAGGACATGGAACGTGACGTGACTGAAAGGACATATCTAATTGATAAGAGAAAACGGATAAGAAGTCCGGATGAACTTGTCCGTTTCAAAGTGGCCTCCCTCTTGGAACGGTTCCTTTAGAAGATCTTGACACTAATGATAAATCTTGGTCCTCCTGACCTTGACTTGGAATACGAAGAAATTCTTGGTTATCAACGGAAGGTAGATCCCCTAAATTCGATCGAGGAAAATAAGAGTTAACGTGCAAGGGTAACTGAAACGTTACGATGCAAGACAATCTGACTTAACTGATAATTAGTAACGATGCGCGAGACATAAAGAAACGTAGTACGTGAAAATTTTTGAACGTGATACGTGAAAATTTTTGAACGTGCTACGTGGAGATATGACGAGTGTAGTATGAGTAAACATATCGTGATCTATGATACGTGTAACATATCTTGATCATGATATGAGGAACGTGGAATAAACATGACATGTGAAACATGTCATGGACATAGAATATAATGGCGGTAACGCCAAACGCTACAAGGTGAGACATAGAATATGACGAGAAGCGTCTATCTGAGGATAGGGAGTTATACTAAACTTGGGTTTGGTCTCTCAAGTTCTTGCAAAACTCCCCAGAATGAGAAAAATTACCGTAAAATCGTATGCCAAGGTACCATCATGAATGTGAATGGTGTCATGAACGCGAGCGCGAAAGCAAGTCGTGGAATTAGAATGAAGACGTGAAGTAAATAAGGAGTACAATTGCGAATCTTTATCTGACCCGGTAATTGAGGGATTGCCAAGTGATCGGATGAGCCTTGGTTGGAACATGTCTGATCAATCTGTTGGTTCTGCAATCCTTACGGATGTAAGGATTCTGCAGACTTGATCAAACTGTTTGCAATAACCCAGATATCATCATGCTTCTTCTGAGTTTGCGTTAATCTGGTAGCCAAAATCCATGGAGATCTTGTCCCTTTTTGATTCACAATTTCAGATGATGAAAACATCCCAGTCTATTGGTGTCCTATCTTAACCTGTTTGTATGACAGGTATGAAGATATGAACGTAACTGTATCTTGCTTCGTAGAACTTGATACATAGGAGTTTGCGAAACTCTGAGTCTCTGAATCTAGACTTCTCCTAGCGTAGGATTTTCTAGAACACCTAATGTAGTGTAGGGTTCTCTCCTTTACGCATAACCTGAGTCATGGTAAGATTAACCGTGCAAACCCATGTGATTTAGCGTGTCACTGTAATCAACCAGAATTGACATTGGAAAATTTTCCAGGGTAAAATTTCCCTTGTCATAGGATTTGCAACATAGTGCATATATGGTCTTCCTGTTCTTCTCTAGGCTTAGAGGAAATCAGGTTATCCTCAATGAAAACACTGATGAATTTGCTATGAGTTCATGGAAACTCATTCTTATAATGCCGTTGGAGCATTGATGAGACTAATTCAAAATCATAAATCCAGCATGACTGAGTCGTGTACGAATAGCAGTCATGGACATGTCCTGCTCTTTCACTCGTCACTGTTGGCAGCATGATCATGAATTCGATCTTGGTAAAGTGATTAACACTATAAGGTCGATTGGACATGTTGTCAATACGTGGAGGAGAATATTGGTCAGGAATGGTGATTTGTTTAAGTCGACGGTAGTCGACACATAATCTCATGGTACCGTCCTTCTCCTTGAAGGTTCTTCTAGAATATATGGGAAGATTTTGGAGTAGTCAACTGGTTATGCGTAAAAGGACTTAAGTAGTCGTGTCTAACTGACAGCTAGAAAATTTTGGCGACCATGGCTAACAACGCACATGCTTGTAAGCATAGATAATTTGTACAGATTTTCCTGATGGAAATCAAGCTGAATGTATTCAGGGGCCTAAACATTACTGTACATAATTATGAATCGTAGCAGGGTGTGTTGTTCATAGTCCATAATTATGATAAAATTCAACTCGTGTCTGTCCGAGGAAATGCGTTAGCAGCTTGGATCTCATCATTAAGCTGAAGGAAAACCTTTGTATACGTGGGAATACGAAAGGCGTCTTTTATGATAATGAATCTATGAGCTATGGTTATAAGAAATGAAAGTGTCATCGACAACATGACAGTTCTCACTGATGCGCCGATAATGGTATTGAAATTCTTGTGGCCTGATTAATATATGGCAGAACAAAATGGATATACTCTTGGAGGGTACCCTGAATTTCTTAGAAAGGTTCCATAGTTGGACGTGAGTCATGTGTCTTGACTCGTGTCTTGGAACTATAAGCATGACATATGTCTTGACTGGTGTCTTCAGAAAGTATACATGAGACATGTGTCTTGACTGATGTCTTGACATGTGTCTCGAGACGTAAAACAATAGAACTACAATATTAGGTTATTATGCCAGAATTGGCGGATTGGTTGGACTACTGATCATTTGTATGTCTGATCACGTCCGCGGCCGGAGCCTCGTTTGCGATTTCTAGGATAGTTATTATCATGGTAGTGGTTACTATCGTCCTGTCTGTCAGTTGCATGACGGGCATTCTCATGACCGTGATTCATGTAACTATTCAGCTGAGTGGCCGGCTGGTACCGGTTTGCACTCATATGGTCGAAATGACAGTCGAATGACGTGTGACATGTAACTAAGAATTAGGGACAATGATTGATGGAAATCATCTGATGGTGAAGCATTTTCTCGTCCAATTGCTTTGCTCTGACGCATTTGTCTTCGTCTTGTAGGATCTCCGCATCCGCATCTCGTAGCGTCTCCGAACGTCAGCAGCATCAACCTTTAGTAACGTCTCCAAGTTATGAGCGGCATCAGCAATCTTGTAGAATATCAACAATTGAAAATACGCACATGGGATAAGGTACATGGAGTACACATGGAATGTACATGAAATGATCGGTATGGGGTCGATTATTTGTCATGATTTAAGGGAAGTATATCGGTTAAACGGTTAGGAAAACCGTCATGATAACCTGACAATGCCAGTATATACCTCATTCTGGTTGCATAGAGAAACGTTAAAGTGTGGTTACACAAAATTCAATGATGATTTGCCTGACAGCATGATCAATGAAAACCAACCATGACTATCATGAAAGCAGGATTCAATGAAATCCAACAATGCCTTGCATGAAAACATAAATAACAAAAGAGGCGTAAGACGTAATCAACATGAAAACGGAAATATCATGAAGAAACATGAACAATTCAACATGAAGGAGTGTATAACATAATCAGCATGAACTGAAGTTAACCATGACAGTGTGAAAACATACTTGACATAAAAACATATTATCTTATGAGGGGACATGAAAAAAATTTTATGCCAATAAATCATGAGAAAAATTTTATGCATGAAAAACAGTGCATGAATGCATAATGTAGTTTATAAAAACCTTTAAATGTGCGATGGGACGCCTATGGGTCGGTCCCAAAACAAAATACATGGCGAGGGGACGCCTATGGGTCGGTCCCAAAGTTAAAAGTTTCGATAAAAGCACATGCGACTAAATAGGGCCAGTCCTGTACCAACCATTACTTAGTCATAATCCCTGCAACAATGATACATGAAACATAAATAAATGAAACTCATCTGTCAAAACTTATCAGAAAAAAATTTTATGTGACTAATTATAAACTACTGGGGTTCAGTCCACATAGTCACAGTTCTCGAGGAACATTATGTATGAAACAATGACACATAACTAAATACGAATGACGGTTGTCCATCCATATTAGTAAATCAATATCGATGAAAACATCAAGGTTAAAACCTCAAGGTGCTGAAAACATCATGGTTAAAACAACAATGCGCTGAAAACATCAATACGTAGAATAACAGACGTTGGCTTAGGAAGCTCCTGGTGACTACCCACTAGTCACAGGTCAAGTTTTAGAGCCTACAGGTCGAAGCCTTGGCTCTGATACCATAATTGTAACACCCCATTTTGATAATGGAATGTCACGTGTAATTATGGCGTGTCATCAAAGCATACAAGGATAAATTTCTAAAACATTACATGATCATAGGGATAACCGGAATCAAACATCGGTTCCCAAACATAAGCCCAAAACATAATAAAGTAAAAGAAATGAATGAAAGACTAAGCAAACATAAGTATATGAAGGCAAAAAGGAAAAGAAGTCTCAAGCAGCTTCCATCCTATGCACGTCCTCCAAATGCTCAAGTCTTTCCTAGGGTACCTGCCGTTTTGGGACATGGAAAGGAAAGTAACGGCTGAGCAAAACGCTCAGTGCACGGATATAGGCATAGTATGAATGACTAAAACATAATAAAGACTTAATAGCAGCGGAAATGTATAAGTCCTGGAAAACCTGGAACATGTTCATAAAATTGGTTTTATAGTTTGAAAAGCCTTATGTTTATCTTATGAAAACTGTTTAACATATTTTACCATTAGCCAATATAGGTCATGAAAATCCACCGTGCATGAATACTTGGAGGTGTGACCTCATCATGCAAATTAGAGGGGCTGCCTCTAATTTAATATACTGGTTTTGGGTAGGAGGGATCAGCTCCTTGTGAAGTATGCAAGGCACACACCACATTCACCATGAAATCCTGACTGAAACATGTAACTAGGATGCACCCATACGCCCCACATGATGAATATAATATAAATGGCCAAAAGCTGAAGGGACGCCACGAGCAATCACTCCGCCGTGGTGAAGTCATAACATCAGTGCCTCTAATGTTAGGGTTATGGTACCTCCATAACTAGGTGAAACTGGTCATGCATGTATATGGCTATAGGTATTCTAAATTAAACATAAGCAACTCAAACACATACTTATACTATGGGAAAACATTTGGCTGCATACGGGAAATCCTAATAAGGAAATAATGTACATACTGAAAGGACGAGAATCCGTACCTTATGTCCAGTGAACGAAGAAGACGAACGGAAGAGAGTCCTACTTCGGTATCACTAACGCTACATAAATACATACGTATATAAGTATCTGATCACTGAGTACGTAACTGGTTTTTAAGTCATGTCTTAGCTTGTTTTATATGTTCACGTCTTATTTTACTGATTTTAACGTTATACCGTATTTATCGTGTATTCTGTATATTCTGATTAAGTATTACTTGTATTTCTTGTATTATTATACTCGCTGTGTAATAATAAGTAACTTTCTAATAATAGCAGGTTTCCTAAAATAGAAAGTTTCCAAAAATAGAAAGTTCCCAAAAATAGAATTACGGCTTAAAATAGATAAGTTTCTAAAAATAGAAAGTTTCCATAAATAGATTAGCTGCCTTAATTAAATAAGTTTCTAAAAATAGAAAGTTTCCATAAATAGAAATAAGCTGGATTATTAAGCTAATAATATAAGCTAAAGTGTTTTCTGATTTATATTCTAAGTCATGAGATTATAAGGTATAGTTTATTAATTATTTCATGTGAATTAAATAAACTATAGTTTTAAAGTATTTAATTAACTATAACATGATTTAATTAAATAAAAGGTAATAATACTTAGGTTAAAACGTGTATAAATGTTTAGTATTAATATAACCTAAGTCATGTAAATTAATTAATTATAAGGCATGTTAAATAATTAATTAATTATATAATCTAATATAAATAATAAATACTTGGGTTACCATCCTTGTATTATTATTAATAATAATAACCTAAGTTAAAATTAAATTAATTAAGCAACATGTAAATTAATTTAATTAAACTCGTAAATAAATAATCTCGTAATTATAAGTCGTGTTTTATTAATTTTATTTACCTTGTAAATTAATACATGTTAAAGCTAATAACTTGTAAAAATAATACCCGAACCCATGTATTATTTTATTAATCCGTGTAGTAACCCGAACCCGTGAAACACATGTCGTTTATACATTTAAGCTAAACCAAACAGCCCATTATTTTCTAGTTATTAAACTCTGCCAAACTCCCCCTTAAGTCTTTTTAAACCCAAAACGAAACAGCCCCATTCACTGCCAGTTTCCACTGGCAGTGGTGATTGTGCCACCGGCAACAGCCGGTTCCCCCTGCCTGGGTTTATTCCCCACCGAGAGCAATAGCTCTCGGATCCCACTGTCAGCACAAACACGCCCCTGTTGGGCTTCCGTTCCCACTGTTAAGCCAAGCGCACCCTGCTGCTAGCAGCTTAAGGGTTGCGGCTGGTGGGCTTATGTTGCCACCGACTGCACAACCAAGCCCACACCCATAAGGGTTTTCGGCTGGTGGCAGACTGCTACCACCGAGACCATGAATGGTCTCGGTCTGCGTGCCCATCGAACACAGCAACACTAAGACGACACCCCCCCCTGTATTTTAACGTATAATTAACATGGTTTTTGATTATAATCTCTTGATTCGTGATTAATTAATCCAAGAAATAAAATAAAATAATATTAGGGTTTACTTACACTTTTGATTTAGGGTTTTAAAATAACCAAAACATGAATCATCTTGATTCCTTGAATCCAAACCCACATCTGCCTTTGATTTTGCTTCTTCCCACGTCGGCACTAAGAAAAGAGCAAAAGAAAAGTGACGACTGAATTCTTTTTCCCTAGACCGTTTTAGGGTTTCTTATTACTTTATGTCGTGTCTAAAAAAAATAAACAAGGGCTCCCGTATGTTTGGTTTATACACGGTACAAACACACTTGGGCCTTGAGCCCAAGTCCTTCCTTTTTCTTCTTTGTCTAAAACAACCCTTAACTTTTCCCTATCGTTAGTATTAATTATACAATAAAACGTACGCGTGTTTATATAATTAAAATGTCGTGAATATCACGGTTATTCTCATGCGTGTTTAACGTAATATTAATTACGTAATTACTGTCGTGTTATTTTAAATATACGTAATAATAATAATCGTTTAAATGTTCAGTATCACGTTTTACGTAGTTTACGTAATTTAATTAGTTTTCGATCATGACTCAATATATTTATTCGTGTTTGTAATAAATATATAAATACGTAATTAATATTAGCTCGTGATTAAATTACGTTCATGATTTCATGATCGCATGTTCGTGATTAATTATTGTTTAAATAATTATTGTGTGTTCGTACGTAATAAATACTTATCGTGTTCTAACACGTACGTAATACGTAAAATTCTATTTCGTGAACGTAAACATGCTATAAAAGGAAAGTTTTAATCTAATACGTACGATCTAATGGGTACTATTCATGGTAAAATCATGCGGGTTTTACAGCTGGGTTGCTCGTGATGATGCTCCGGGGGCAGTTTTTTCATGTATTATTTTGGTAGACCAAGACAGTCTGGTGTTATGGTTAATACGTCGGTAATGTTGATTTGAAATCAACAATAAAGCTCTTGTGTCTCTATTATGACTTTTAGATGGTCAATTTAGTACCGGAACTCAGAGAGTGTTCCACTTTTTGTTACAAGAAAATATCCTAGTATCATTTTAACTCGATCATGGTGCAAATCAACAAAACTTTCTAAATTAGTAAAGAAAACGCTGGTGTCATACTCTTCTTTTTGTTACCCTAAAAATTATTAAGCTCGTACAAAGATTCTGTTCGAAATATAGTTCAATTGTGGGTTCAGTTCATACTGGTGAATGGGTAAGGAGGTACGGAGTGTACACCCATAAGTCCCTGAACATCCAGACTCTTATAGTGGGTAACATGTTGTTCAGCATTGCTGATGATCTTCAGTGAGTTAACTCTTTAGTGAGTTGAACTCTGGACTGAAGGTATTCATCAGGGAGTAACTCCACTGAACACTTATCTTTGGTGTTTACTTATCAGCATGTCTTCTTCAGTACTGAAGGCTTTAGCGGGAACACCCTTCTAGGGTAGCTGATGGTTCAGTGAGACTGATGCTAGAGCTGAACATGAATATTTGTAACAGTCTTTGACCAATTCAAGTGTTTTAAAGACCACGTTTAATTGGTCTTGTAACCACTATGTCCTGGTATTATGGAGCATATTAAGAGGAGTTAATGGGCCGTTAATTTCTCTTAATACCATTGACTAGGGTTTGAGTACTACACCTATAAAAAGGTGATCATAGCTGCATGAAAAAAGACAGAAACAAGAAACACATAACAACAAAAGGGTTAAAGATTTGTGCCTAAATCTCTAACTGCATTTGGTCTTATCCCAAGTAGGTATTCGTGATACCCAGACATTAGGGTAACCATTGTTTTGGTACGTAGCTAGGATTGATTATCTTACCCTGGTTGGGACGAAGTAAACACCAACAATCAAAGTAAATTATTTTGTGATAATCAATGGTGACTGATATGAAGCATATGGTGGCTACCTTCTCCAAACTGGATAAGTTTGAAGGGGTGGATTTCAGAAGATAGCAAAAGAAGATGCACTTTCTTCTTTCTACCATGAGCATGGTGTATGTGCTGAGAACTCCTATTCCTGATGGTGGTGATGATGCTACTTTGGAGAACATAAGGAAAAGGAGCAAATGGGAGAATGATGACTATGTGTGTCGTGGTATTATTCTGAAGTGTGGGAAACCTGGACACTTCAAAAGGGATTGCAAAGGTGTTGATACTTGCAGCAAAACTAGTGGATCAGGCACAAAAGGTTCAGTGATTGGTTCTAACAACACAACACTGAAAGGTTAGAATATGTTTAATGAATCTCTCCAGATTTATAATGTTACATATGTATCTGAAGCTTATTTTGTGCAGATGATGATGTTGCGTGGTGGGTTGATTCTGGAGAAACTGTTCATGTGTGTAAAGATAGATGTTGGTTCAAGACTTATGAGTCACTAAATGATGGATCTATTATTCACATGGGGAATGAGTCAACAGCCCTAGTGCATGGACGTGGTTGTGTAGATATTAAGTTTTGTTCTGGAAAGATTGTTAGCTTGTTTAATGTTTTCCATGTTCCTAATATTAGGAAGAATTTGGTTTCTAGTAGTGTTTTGAATAATTATGGTTATAAACAAGTGATTGAATCTAATAAATTTGTTTTATCCAAACATGGTGTGTTTATTGGTTTTGGTTATTTAAGTAATCAAATGTTCAGGCTTAATATTGAAACAACCACCAATATTAACTCATTTAGTGCTGGTAGTGCAAATATTTGTTTAGCCTTAGTGTCCACCAGTAAACTAAAGGATTCTTTACTATGGCATGCTAGACTGGGCCATGTCCACTTTAAGAGGATGCAAAATATGCCTAAGCGGTTAATCCTAATATATGACATGGACACTAAAAAGTGTCAGACTTGCATGCTAAACAAAATAACTAAGAAACCATTTCAAGTGTAAAACGTGAAACTAAAGTTTTGGAGCTAATCCATAGTTATCTGTGTGATTTGCATTCTACTCCCTCATTAGGGAATAAGAAATACTTGGTAACATTTATTGATGATGCTTCAAGGTTTTGTTATATTTATTTATTACATACTAAGGATGAAGCATTAGATAAATTTAAAGTATTTAAAACTAAAGTTGAATTACAACAAAGAGTCCAAATCAAAAGATTAAGGACTGATAGGGGAGGTGAGTACATGGATGCTCAGTATTTTCAGTCTGTTGGAATTATCCATGAAACGACTGCTCCATATACCCCTCAGCAAAATGGTATATCTGAAAGGAAAAATAGAGTACTAAAGGAAATGGTTAACTCCATGTTATCCTATTCAGGATTGAGTCAAGGGTTTTGGGTGAAGCTATGTTAACAACTTGCTATTTACTAAATAGGGTTCCCAACAAAAGGAACATAATTACCCCTTATGAACTCCGGACTAAAAAGAAACCAAACATGAACTATCTCAAGGTTTGGGGTTGTAGGGCAGTTGTAAGACTCCCTGATCCAAAGGTGAAAACCTTGGGTGAAAGAGGCATTGAGTGCATCTTTGTTGGATATGCTGAGCATTCCAAGGCTTATAGGTTCTATGTTATTGAACCTAATGATTTATATTCTATAAACTCAATCATTGAATCAAGGGATGATAACTTTGATGAGAATAGGTTCTCATCAGTCCCTAGACCAAGTCTTAGAACTCCTACTGGAGCTGAGGACATCGATGCTTCAGTGGAACCTAAAAGGGTCACTGATGAGGTTGTGGTTCAGCAACCTGAGCCTCAGCTTAGAAGAAGCACAAGGCATAGGACTCCAAGTAATTTTAGGCCTGAGTGTCAACTATAGTTGGTTGAAGGTTCAAGGGATGATGTCTCAGACCAATACTCCTATTGCTTTAATATTGAGGATGATCCCAACACATTTGATGAAGCAATAAAGTCACAAGATGTTGCTTTCTGGAAAGAATTAATAAATGATGAGTTGGATTCCATCATGGGCAACAACACTTGGGTGTTGGTTGATCTACCTCCAGGTTGCAATCCACTTGGTAACAAATGGATTTTCAAAAGGAAAATGAAGGTAGATGGAACTGTTGAAAAGTTCAAGGCAAGGTTAGTTATTCAAGGCTTTAAACAAAAGTCAGGGATAGACTACTTTGATACTTATAATCCAGTAGCACGTATCAGTACTATAAGAATGATGATTGCTTTAGCTAGTATTCACAATCTGATTATTCATCATATGGATGTGAAGACAACATTCTTGAATGGTGACTTAGATGAGGAGGTTTATATGAACCAACCTCAGGGCTTCATCATGCCAGGTAATGAGCACAAGGTGTGTAAACTGATTAAGTCCTTGTATGGACTGAAGCAGGCACCTAATCAATGACACCAGAAATTTGATGAAGTGTTTTTATCTAATGGTTATTCACTTAACCAAGCTGAGAAATGTGTATATAAAAAATTTGATGAATCTGGTAAAGGAGTCATCATTTGCCTATATGTTGATGACATGTTAATCTTTGGTACTAACCAAGCTAAGGTTGATTAGACAAAGGATTTTTTGTCATCAAAGTTCTCCATGAAAGACATGGGGGAGGCTGATGTTATCCTTGGCATAAGGATTAAGCATGAAAGTAATGGTATTGTAATTTCTCAGTCTCATTATATTGAGAAGGTACTAAAGAAATTCAATCACTTTGATTGTACTCCAGTGAGTACTCCTATGGATACAAGTGAGAAACTAATGCCTAACAATGGTCAGGCTGTCTCCCAGCCTGAGTATTCGAGGGTGATTGGTTGATTGATGTATGCCATGACTAGTACTAGGCCTGACATTGCATTTGCTGTAGGTAAACTGAGTAGGTACACTAGTAATCCTAGTACTCAGCATTGGCAAGCAATTCAGAGAGTACTAAAGTATTTGAAAGGAACAATGGATTATTGTTTGTCTTATACTGGATATCCTTCAGTGTTGGAAGGTTACACTGATGCAAGTTGGATCAGCAATATTGAGGATAATTCATCCATCAATGGATGGGTATTCCTACTTGGTGGTGGTGTAATTTCTTGGGCATCCAAGAAACAAACTTGCATTACTAGTTCAACAATGGAGTCTGAGTTTGTGGCTCTAGCAGCTGCTAGTAAATAAGCTGAATGGTTGAGAAATTTGCTTATTGAGATTCCATTGTTGGTCAATCCTATGGCACCCATTTCTATCCGTTGTGATAGTGCAACTACATTGGCTAAGACATATAGCCAGATGTAAAATGGTAAGTCCAGACACCTAGGTGTTAGACATAACATGATTCGTGAACTGATCATGAATGGGGTGATTTCAATAGAGTTTGTGAGGTCTCAACAAAATTTAGCTGATCACTTGACGAAGGGATTGGCTAGAGACTTGGTTATTAATAAGTGTGAAAACACTTATCCTTTTACCACTTAATTATAATAATAACCAATCCAAAACGTGTATTTTATGTCGTAAATGTCGGAATTATGCGTGGTTTGTGTTTTTGTTGTGATTTAGGACTAAAATGTGAAACGGGAGGAAAACACGGGCTTTCACGGGCTTTTATCGAAGAAAAAGACGAAAGACGAAGTCAAGAGATCAAGAATGCAAAAAGAACGGAAGTCCAAGGCCTATTCTGAAGATTTATCGAAGAACAAGTCCAAAGACGGAAGTTTAATAAAGTCGTGGAACTCAAGTCTAATTTATGAAGAAATTACAAGACGAGTTCAAGTAATCCCGAGACAACGTCGAAAAAGTCGAAGAATTAAGAAGACGAAAAGACGTGAAGAAAGAAATAAAAAAAGGAGCAACACATGCACCCTTCCCTTCTCCCTATAAATAGAACACTTCCACCCTCATTTTACTTTGTTAGCTAATTTGACACATTAGTCTTTCCACCTTATTTTCATGTCATTTTAATTAATTGTCATTTTAAATAGTTGTCTTGCACTTTAATTCCTTTAATTCCAAGTAAGTCTTTTAATTTTGTGTTGTTTAATCTTTTATCTTTAAGCTTTTTAATCATCTCATTCTACTTTTCTTCTTGTCTTAATCTTAATCTTTTTCATAATCTTAGTCTTGTTTGTTTTGTGTTCTTTATTAATCTTTTTCGTCATTTCTTTTACAAAAAGTTCGTAACTTTTTACTTATCTTGGTTCGTCTTTAAAGTTTTTTATAAGTTTTTATCATTTCCCTAGCTTATTGGTAGCTTATTAGTGTTTTCGTGTGCTTATTTTTCTTAAAAAGTTGCTTAAAATCGTCCTTGTCCCGAGTTCCTATTTTTTAGGAAGTCCTGATTCAATTTCGCAATTTTTCCATAATTGCGAAATTGAATCCTCTCCAAAGTTGCGAAATCTTGTCCCTCAGCAATTGCGGAATCTTGGTCTTATCTGATTGCGGATTTGTACCTTCTTTCTATATTGCGAAATTGAACTTTAGGCTAATTGCGGATTTGATCTTCTTCCGGTATTGCGGAATCTTGCCTATCAGCTATTGCGAAATCATACTTGTTGCATTGCTGAATCATTTAGTTTTCAATACTGCGGATTTGTTTGATTTTGTTAATTGCGGATTTAAGTCACAATTTCGCAATATTGTGAAATTGTGCATAAGTTTTAGATTGCGGATTCTTCTAGTTTTGGGATTGTGAAGTTAATTCAATTTTTTTTACATGTTGCGAATTTAATTACTTTTTATTCAAATTCAATTTTTAAACTTATTTTTCCCGCCATTTTTAATTAACTTTATTTTAATCGTTTCGTCTTATTTTTACTTAAGTTTATTTTTACTTATTTGTTTTAGTTTAATTTTTAAAGTGTTTTACTTAAAGTTTTTAAATTTACGTTTTGTCAAATTTTTATTTTACGTCATTTACTTTTCGTCAAGTTTTAATTTCTCGTCATTTAATTAGCTTACTTTTAAAGTCTTAATTTTTTGCCATTTACTTTTTAATTACTTTTAGTTTTAATTACCGTCATTTACTTTAAAGTTTTGCATTTTAATTTTACCTCAACGACCAATCTATTTGTTCTCACCAAAAGACAACTGAGTCACACGTTAACCAATAATCAATTCGATTATACCACTTCAACGAATTTAATTTTCATACTAGGCAAAAAACCCTATATTAGTTATAAAGTCTACTAAAGGGATGGGTTTAAAAGTTCACTTTAGTCACTAAATGTTAGGACACCCAACTCCCTCCTGAGGAAACTTGGGAGCTGAGTTCAATGTGGAAAGCTGAACATTCAGGGGACTGAAGCACATGAATATCATCCCAAGGATGTGCTTGTACCTGCTGAAGGAGGATGAAGTTATAAACTTCTCAATGGTTAATGTCTTTGTAAAAGTGCTGAAGCAGGATCATGATCTAAAGAGGAACCGCCTATGTAAATGTTGAGGTTTTGCCACCTCAGGGAGCATGGACTTGGCTCTTACAACATTTATGAATTTGGATATGGACACATGGCTAGTAGTGTCAAGAGTTGCTATGGATTTCAAAACTTGTGTGTATTTTATCTTCAGGTATTCAAACTAGTTGAAGGGTTCAATTCTTAGAACACCCTGATTCTCGAATGTTTGAAGTGATGCACTAAGATGGAAATTCAATCTTTAGGATATTTTCATTTATGCACTGGTTTTGTTAATGTTAATTTTCATGCAAAAGGAATTCTACTATATTGGGGAGGATTGTTGGAAATATAGTTCAATTGTGGGTTCAGTTCATACTGGTGAATAGGTAAGGAGGTATGGATTATACAACCATAAGTCCCTGAACACCCAGACTCTTATAGTGGGTAACATGTTGTTCAACATTGCTGATGATCTTCAGTGAGTTAACTCTTCAGTGAGTTGAACTATGGACTGAAGGTATTCATCAGGGAGTAACTCCACTGAAGACTTATCTTCAGTGTTTACTCATCAGCATGTCTTCTTTAGTACTGAAGGCTTCAGCGGGAACACCCTTCTAGGGTAGCTGATGGTTCAATGAGACTGAAGGATAGACTGATGCTGGAGCTGAACATGAATACTTGTAACGGTCTTTGACCAATTCAAGTGTTTTAAAGACCACGTTTAAATGGTCTTGTAACCACTATGTCCTGGTATTATGGAGCATATTAAGAGGAGTTAATGGGCCGTTAATTTATCTTAATACCATTGACTAGGGTTTGATAAAAAGGTGATCATAGTTGCATGAAAAAAAGACAGAAACAAGAAACACATAACAACAAAAAGGTTAAAGATTTGTGCCTAAATCTCTAACTGCATTTGGTCTTATCCCAAGTAGGTATTCGTGATACCCAGGGATTAGGGTTGAATAATTTACTTTGGAAAGTGATTACACGATTCCAAGTGATATCCGATAACCATTGTTTTGATACGTAGCTAGGATTTATTATCTTACCCTGGTTGGGACGAAGTAAACACCAACAGATTCTGCTCCAGTTTTAAGTCACCTTCAGTTCACTCCAAAGAGAATCATCATTAACATTTCTTGCTCGACATTCTATCACTAGACACCTCAATCTCTAATAGCGAATTGATCGAACATTACCTACTTCATTCATGGACGTCAACCACATTGTTATATGAATGATCATCATAAGTTCCATCCTTATCTTGAAGATATTAAACTAAATGAGGAGCAGGTCAATGGGTCAAAGGGTTAAAAGGTGTTCAATGTCTATCTAGCCATGTTTAAAGAACTGGAAGCTTTCCAAGGACGATTAAGAATTGTGTTATTAATAGGGAGTCAACGGAATAAACGAAGCAAATTAGAATTTTTAAAATCTCTCATGCTATGGCTTGTTGGTATGTTACGTAGTTAACCTTATAATTACAAAAATGATAAGCTTGGCCGTACTTCTGCTAGCTAGTCCATATATTTTGTTGGGTGATACTTCATCCCACATCGAAAAAAAAAGAAAATAAGGACCAATATATAAACTTAATGAGTTTAGTATAAAATTAAGGAAGTGCACATTAATATCAAATAATATATGTGATGTTTTATTGCTATTTCTTTTTCGTAAATTCATCCATTTATATTCTTATACTTGTGATAATTATAATGCCATGCACGCTTAACTTTACAATTTTTCAATGATACATTTTTATCTATTAAAAAAAAGTTTTTTTTTCTTTCTTAATTATGGTGGTTTTGTATTTGTATAATGCTAATTTAGATCCATTTGTAGTTTAATCTTATGTTAGAACTTAAAATAGGTTCAACTATTATTATATTTTAAAACTTTGATTGAAAAGAGTTTGGTAAATTGTAATTTCCGACCGAACAAATTCAAGCCCAACTGTCTTCATTATTCATTTTGGTGAATTGTAAACTTCTAGCATCATGATGAATAAGGTCGAAGAGTACATCTTTAATGTATTACTACGTAACTGATAACCCTAATCGGGGTTAACTTATAAAGTGCTATTATTGGTGAGTAAATTGAGAACACTAGATAAAAAAAATCCATATATGTTCGAGTCACTACGACAGAGAGCCTTGATAATAGAGTCACAAAATGGTTCAAATTTCTAAGATAATACATGCTTTTCGTATACTTTGTGCACCCTTTATTAAACTTTGAACATATCTCCCTTTATTCACTGCTATTTCCTAATCTTCTTTAGCCCTTGAACTTTTGAGCTCATGGCAAGATTCTGCTACGGTTTTTTTTATTCAACTTCGCACTAGAATGTTGGGTTTAATATTGAACAAGAGTTTTAGTAATGTTAGTATTTTAGATAGTATTTATTAAATAAGTTAGTTTCAATTGGTATGTTATTTGACCGATTGTAAGGGATATTGAGAGGGTCATCTGCCAAGTTTTTAGGATTCATGGGCAATAGGAGAGTCCACGTTTGATGTACTTTACTTTGATAGTATGTAGTCTATAAATAGGTAGTGGTTTTTAAAGTATTGTAAGTGTATGAGTTTCCTTAATAAACACAAGCAGTGAAAACCAAGTTTGTTGTTTTGATTGATGTTTGTGTGGTATGAGTCCGGTTCCAAGGAGACTGATTCCATCATTTGGTATCAGAGAGCTAGGTTCGTCTCATACTGGTGTATGGAAAGAAAGAATGGAATGAAGCCTTCGTTGTACAAGGAAGTAAAATAAGAAAGCAATCTAGCAAGTTTATGAGACATGCAAAAGGAAGTGTGAGACAGAGAGGGCACGAACCGCAAAAGAACGACGACACGGCGACACCTAGACCAAAGAAAGTTGAGACCGAGGAGCTTCAAAAGGTCGGGCAGCACCTAGACCAACAAAGGTGACAATAGACCGAAGGCTCACCTAAGAAATATTAGACCGAAGACCGAAATAGATGACCGTGACCGCGGGTTTTCCGAGAAAGAAAGTAAGACCGAACTTTCCACAGCACAAGACCGATAGATACTGTTGATTCAAAAGACCGAAGACCGAAGGCCGAAGAACGAGGCCGATGATCAAAGTAGAAAGACACTGTTAACTTAAAGGACTGAAGATTCACAGAAAGACCGAACAAAGAAACACCGCAAGAACTATTTTTGGAAAATAGGAAAGTAGCAAGGAGAACGAAAGAAAGCACATAAAAAAGAGTGGCGAGCAGGCAAGAGCAAAGAAGAAGTAATAGGAAGCAAGAGAAGAAATCCAGGGTTGATAACAGTACATGTCCAATCGGGAATATGCTTTTTTCATCAACGAGACGGTTAGAGATGTTGTTGTATGAGACACACTCAAAAAGAGAAAGAAGATGGAAGAAAGAAGCAAGAAACATGGAACAGCCATGAAATAAGAAGTTCATAGGAGAATCAAGTGGGCGTATAAGAAATAATAAGCATGGAATAGTGGCAACAAATGTCGTGGCCAAAGGCCTAAATGAAGCCAACTTGATCCACGATGATAACCGAGATTGATGTGATGAAACAATTCAAGATTAAGGGGTGAAGGTTGGGTTTAATCTTGAACAAGAGTTTTAGTAATGTTAGTTTTTTAGATAGTATTTAGTTAAATAATTTAGTTTAAATTGGTATGTTATTTGACCGATTGTAAGGGATATTGAGAGGGTCACCTGCCAAGTTTTTAGGAGTCATGTGTAGTAAGAGAGTCCACGCCTGATGTACTTTACTTTGATAGTATGTAGTCTATAAATAGGTAGTAGTTTTTAAAGTATTGTAAGTGTACCAGTTTCCTTAATAAACACAAGTAGTGAAAACCAAGTTTGGTGTTTTGATTGGTGTTTGTGTGATATGAGTCCGGGTCCAAGGAGACAGATTCCATCACAGAATACATCATTCTCATATCTTTTTGGCATGCTATTTGGGTATGGAAATAGACACAGCCATCACTATCTCCCTTTAAACATTAGATCATCACTATTTGGAATGTATCTTTAGATCCTTTCACGTAAAATTGTGAGTAGATTATTATCTAACCATATCCAAAGGAGATTAAGAGTCTCATTATTTTTTAGCAAACATTAAGGCTTGGTTTTAACTGATGCCTGTGTAGATTATGTCATCACTAAAACTCTTGATAACTCGTTTCTAATGATGTTGACCATAAGATTTACCGACCGCAATCTTGGGTTCTGTTATATAATTTATTCACCAAGTAATTCTTTACGGGTAGTTTAGGCCTATCTAATTGAAAGTTTAAAGACACAAAATTAATAGTCGTGTGGTAGGATCGAACTGGGGATTACGAGATTGCACACAATACGTAAAGGGTTAATTTTATTTATTAAATATATTTTATATATTTATTAAATCAAACCAAACTTAACTAAACAATGGTTAATTAAATTAAAAGTCAAGTTAAATGACCATTAAGGAATTATATGAGAAAAGGAAAGTTGGAAAAGTTCTGGATGGGGTGTGGTTCGACCGGCGGCCAAAGGGGGAGGGGAAAGGAAACAGTCTTTGTTTCCTAATTCTTGTGTTTAACTTGGTGATAAAATATTGTTAACATATATAAACACATTAATCCCCTCATAATTTTTTTCCTCCTCCCTTCTTTCTCTCCTGCAATCGCAAGCCTAAACCCAAAGGGGTTTTTCGTTGGTTTTCGATTTAGCTAAAATTCCACAAGTGTTGAAGTTCCAGTTTGCAAGTGCTAGACTCACGGTTAGCCCGTTGCATTACGTGTGTACAAGAGCGTAATATAGTTTTTCTTTAAACTATATCTTGGTATAATTCTTCACAAACCCTAATTGGTGATTCGTCGGTGTTTTTGTGGATCTACGCTAGGATAAAGGTATGTAACCCTAATCAATTAATAACAATTGTGTTATTAATGATCTTGTTAAATCGCTTCCGCTATAACGTGATTTGATTTTTGTTATGATTATATAATTGTTATGAACATCATAAACCATCAGTGGCATCGAGAGCCGTTTTAACATGTTATAATTATCGAAATCTAAAGGTTTTTTTTAACTAATGGTGATTTGAGTTAAATTACATGTTATTTTTTAGGTTTTAACAAAAATTAGGGTTTTGTTTTTTATTGTTTTTTAAAATCGGCTTGGCCGAATTTTTTTATATATAAAAAAAAGTTTTTTTTGTAAACCCCAAAATTACATGGTATGAATCTGTAGATGTTTGCATGAATTAATTGTTATGTCATGTATGGTTACGATCCGTAGTGTTTTAATTGTTAAGAATATGTGGGAGGTCCGTGATGAACGTGCATGTTTTTCATGTATCAATGGGATTTTATATGCTATTTGCTTTATTTGATTCAAAAGGTTTAAAATTAGGGAAGACTTTTTATGTTTATAAAAATCCTATATTTTATATTTTGAATAAATTGTTATGCATGTGGCTATTTGATTTAGTTTTTTTTTTGAACTTACTTGTTACGTTTTAATATTAATTGTATGTTGTAAACAAGGGTAATTTTTTTACAAGAAAAATTAATATGGACTAAACCATATAAAAATTAATGAATTGTTTTGAGATCTAATTTACATATGATTTGCGTTGATTGGAATTGCAATGATAACTTAACGGCCTACTCAATTTTGACAAATTATAAAGTGGGTATAACGCACAACTGGTCTTGTACCCGGTTAAGGAAGGAGTTGTTATGCTTCAGCGATGACCAAATTCTCGGCTTGCCTGTGCGTCAAAGTTGGAATTACCTACAGTTATTATTCTTTAACCTCAACTTGCAAATATATGAGGAAATTTTATTCTCACCAAAAGGTTTACTAAAAGTTTTATTAAACTGATGTTATGGAGATGTATGCATGCTTCTCCATACATGATTTTGACACCAAAATCAATAACCTTAAATTTAAGTCTTATGCCATCTAATTGACGAACACTTGAAGTTACAATTGTCGTCATATGAGATTTTGGACGATCTTGTAATGGAAAGAAAAATCATGACTGAATAAGATTGCACATGAAGGTTTTACATTCTTTATATTAGTTGAATTGATTAAGTTACTTAGTGAGATCTAGAAACTTAAGGCATAAAGTAGGGATGAAACATGTTTACGATGCAAAGAGACTTTTGGCAACGTAAATCCCTAAAGTATCTAGAAATTGCAAATTTGTTTGTCAATTATTGTTCGACAAGTTACCGTGTTGAATACATTTGTTACTAGCAGATCAACTGATGTGATAAGTTTATGTCAATATGAATTCCAGTGTCAAGGAAAATACTATGGTTTTATTACCGGGGTAATTTTATTTTCTTGAATGGTATTATCAAAAAGACTAATGTTTGAACTTATTTATGTAGAAATGGCTCAAACCGAACACAATATGACTATGAGTTCTGCGTTCAAAGGTTTCTTTGAGCGTCCTGAACTTACTGGCCCTAACTTCAATGATTGGTGTCGCTCACTAAGAATAGCTCTGAGAGCAGCGGGTACTATCGATATCTTGACTACTCTTTATCCGGAGGATCTTGCTGAAGGAGCATCTGATGCGCAAAGGCTCGAACACGCTGCTAATGTAAAGAAGCACTCGGAGGTGGCTGCTTTAATGTTAGGAAGAATGGCTTCTCCACTTCAGCAGAAGTATGAGCTATGTTCTCCTAAGCGAATGCTTGATGAGCTCAAGGCTATGTTCGAAAAGCCGCAAGCTGTGGAAATCTACGACTTGGTAGATGCTCTCCATAGTTGCAAGCAAGCTCCTAGAAAGTCTGCAAGTGCCCATTATTTGGAGATGAGGGGTTATATGGAACATCTCATTGCACTAGGACAACCCTATGATCATAATATGGCTATCAACTTGATCAATCGGTCCCTTAACAAGGACTTCAATGATTTTGTTCGTAACTATAATATGCATTGCATGGGGAAGACAGTGAATGATTTGTATGCAATGCTCATTGACTACGAAAAGGGGTTAAAGGACAAGGCACCTACTTCTACTCCTCTTTTGCTTTATGTACAAAAGGGTGGAGTGAGTAAGGCAAAACCGAACAAGAACAACAAGAAAGGCAAGGGCAAAGGCAAGGGTGATAAAGGCAAACAAGTTGCGACTTACTCTAAACCCAAGCAAAACTTTGTCAAGAAGAATCAATCTCAAAAGGATGAGACTTGTTTCCATTGCAAGGCAAGTGGACATTGGAAGAGGAACTGCCCTCTTTAATGCGAGGAGTTGTGAGAAATAAAGAAGAAGACTGAGCTTGGTGCTGCAGCATTTTCAGGTAACTTATATTTGATAGAGTTATTTAATCTTACATACAAATAAAATTCCTGGGTATATGATATGGGGTGTGGTATTAACATTTGTAATACTATGCAGGGATTTGAGTTGGAGAGGAAGCTTACCTATGGGGAACAATTTCTGCATGTGGGCAATGGCGCACAAGTAGCGGTTGAAGCTATAGGAACATTTAATCTAGTTTTACCTTCGGGTTTAGTACTCAGATTAAATAATTGTCATTTTACACCTAATATTGTTAGGGGTGTTATTTCCTTTTCATGTATGTTGGATCTTAGATTTATTCACACTATTGACAATAATAGAATTTCTGTTTTCAAAGATGGTTTATTCTATTTTGATGTAATTTCTGTGAATGGTGTTTTTGAAATTAACATGCATGATAATAATTACAAGAGAAAGATTAATACTGTGTTTAGCATGAATAAGAAGAGGAAGTTAGACGAGAACTCTTCTTATCTTTGGCATTGTAGACTTGCCCATATTGGGAAGACTCGCATACAAAAGCTTCAACGTGGTGGTCTTTTAGAAAATATCAATGATGAATCATTTGATAAATGTGAGTCTTGTATCTCTAGAAAGATGACCAAGAAACCTTTTAATAACAATATTGAAAGGGCTACTGAACTACTTGGTTTAATACACACTGATGTGTGTCACTTAGATTTGTGTCAAGGAAAAGTGCTAGCTACTTCTTAACATTTACGGATGATTATAGTCGTTATGGTTATGTTTATTGACTTAAGCATAAACATGAGGTATTTGAAACATTCAAAGTGTTTAAGGCAGAAATAGAACTGCAACTAGGAAAGAAGATTAAAGCTCTTCGTTTAGATCGAGGTGGTGAATATTTAAGTTAAGAGTTTAAAGATTATTTAAGTGAAAATGGAATTGTTTAGAAACTCACTTCTCCATATACTCCACAACAAAATGGTGTATCCGAAAGGAGAAATCGTACATTATTAGATATGGTGCGATCTATGTTTAATCTTACAACTTTACCTTTATCCTTTTGGGATTATGCTTTAGAATCTGCTGTTCGTATTCTAAATATGGTTCCCACAAAGAAGGTTGATAAGACCCCATACGAACTATGGCATGGCAAGAAGCCATATTTGTCTTATTTAAAGATTTAGGGTTGTGAGGCGTATGTGAAATGTGACTTTGGAGATAAACTCCAACAATGCTCTATAAAATGTATCTTTGTAGGTTACTCTAAGGAAACTATGGGTTACTAATTTTATTATCCGGCTGAGAACAAAGTAGTTGTGGCTCGGTATGGAGACTTCCTTGAAAGTGATCTTGTAAATCAAGAATTCAGTGGGAGAGATTATGATCTTGAAGAAATTCAAAAAGATACATTGCCTTTTGAAAATACTAGCGAAGAAATTCCAATAGAGCCAGAAAGTCTGGGAGCTCCACCGGAATTAATTCCTCTATGTAGGTCTGCAAGGACTATACGTGCGCCAAGCAAAGTATGTCTTAACATAGAGGATGATGAGGAGGAGGTAGGGGATCTTGGTGAACCTGCTAACTATCGATCCACAATGCTTGATCCAGAAAAGTTAAAATGGATAGTTACGATGAATGAGGAAATGAAATCCATGAAAGTCAACGATGTTTGGATTCTTGTTGATGCACCTAAAAATGCTAAAGTAGTGAAAAATAGGTGGATTTTCAAGAAGAAAACTAACATGGTGGTGAAGTACAATCCTACAAAGCACGTTTAGTAACTAAAGGTTTTACTCAAACTTTTGGCGTAGACTACGAGGAGACATTTTCTCCTGTAGCAGACTTACGAGCTATTAGGATTCTCATAGCTATAGCAGCATACTATGACTATGAGATATGGCAAATGGATGTTAAAACTGCCTTCTTGAATGGTCGCTTAGATGAGGAAATCTATATGCAACAACCGGAAGGGTATGTTGATCCTAAATATGCAAAACGCGTGTGCAAACTTCAAAGATCTATTTATGGTTTGAAGCAAGCATCACGTCAATGGAATAAACGATTTGATGAAGAAATCAAAAAGTTCGGATTTATTCATAATCGTGATGAGCCATGTGTATATCGCAAAGCTAGTGGGAGTGATGTAGTGTTCCTAATTTTATATGTCGATGACATATTAATCATGGGAAGTAACATTCCAAGACTTAAGGAAGTTAAGGATTATCTTGGTAAATGTTTTTCTATGAAGGATTTAGGACATGCTATATATATTCTGGGAATTAAAATCTATCGAGATAGGAAAAGACGGTTAATTGGTCTTAGTCAAGATGCTTATATTGATAAGATATTAAAGAAGTATAACATGCATAACTCAAAGAAAGGTTTTCAACCTATGGAGGTTAAGCATGAATTAAGTCATGAATTAGATGCATCAACACCCGAAGTGGTGACTTACATGCAGAAGGTGCCTTATGCTTCGGTTATAGGATCAATTATGTATGATGTAAGATGCACAAGGCCTGATGTGACGTTTTCTCAGAACTTGGTCAGTCGTTACCAACAGAATCCAGGGAAGCTCCACTGGACTGCTGTTAAACATATACTAAAGTATTTGAGGAGTACGAAAGATATGTTTTTGGTATTCAGGGGTAAACCAGACACAAAACTAAATGTTACAGATTTCTATGATGCGTCCTGGCAATGTGATAAAGACGATACGAAGTCTCAAACGGGTTACGTGTTTGTCATCAATGGAGGAGCATTTGACTGGAAGAGAAAGAAACAGACAACCATTGCTATGCATGCAACTCAATCTGAGTACATGGCCGCTTCAGAAGCTGCAATGGAAGTTGTTTGGATTAGGAAGTTTATTGGAGATCTTGGAGTGATGCCTTCAATTAAAGAACCTATTGATATATATTGTGATAATTCTGCTGCAATTATATTCGCCAATGATCCTGGAGTCATGAAAGGCGCCAGACACTTTAAACGTAGATATCAGTACGTACGAGAAAAAGTAGAAGCTCGTGAAATAAAATTAATAAAAGTTCACACAGATGCTAACGTAGTTGATCCTTTTACTAAGGCTTTGCCTAGATCAAAGGTAGTTAAGCATGCCAAGGCTAGTGGGCTGCAACTAGCTAGCGAACTCATGCAATAAATCTGTGATTAATGTTTGGATAAAGGATTTCAAGACATTATTGAATTGATGAAATAAATAGCGAGTTTCGTTTATTTTCTGTTATTTGATTTTGTATCCTATTTTACACGTTCTAATCCATGAATAAATTGTTATGTTCTAAATGTCCGTTGTCGATTAATAATATGGGAGTATTATTAAACTAAGATAATTCAAAATAGTGATAGAGTATACTTGAAAGTATATTGGTCAATTTTGGATGATATTTGATGAATCAAATATTGGACTTATCCCAACTATATGATTTTACTTTATGGATCTTTGTCATTAAGTAAATCATAAATAGTTATCCTTAGACCTGAGATACCAGGAAACTATCACGAATGTAGTGTGTTTCTGTGAGATAACTTAACGCTAAACGTAACTGGTAGCTATAAGGGTTATTTTTAGAAGTGTTGCAAAGTTCGTAAGTTTCGCTTGTAGTCAAAATGGGATTTGTTTCCTTCAAATTATTTGAAGTATAATACAGCTAGGCCCCTCGGGGAAGTAGTAAGATGTTTGTGTGGCCACACCCAACTTTGTTTTATATTGTTGGAAATTCACTTTATGTGACGACATTTAAGAATTCCCATTAGTTATCATAGTCACACACGCTTAGACTAGACTAGGAAACAATGTATAGTTTAGGTGCGTTGTGTGACTATATATACCCCTCCAAGGCTTCCAAGGAGGTCTGTTGCTAGTGTTTCTTTCTTATTTTAATACATTTTCTATTTTCACACACAACCTCTCTCTCTCTCTCTCAACCATGGCTGCCACCACCTTCCACCACCCACCTAGACCACCGGATTACTAAAAAGCAAATCCACAATTGGCATCAGAGCCTCGGTTCAATCCTTGGATCGAGTTCTTGTTTTCGATTTGGTGGTCTAATTTTTTTCTTGTCTCAAAATCTGTTAAACAGTTTTTTTTACGAATCTGTTTAATTTTTTTGTTACAAAAATGGTGATTTGGTGGTCAAAATGTTTTTTGGTCCGAATATGATAAACTTTTTTGTGTCACAGTTTTTCTTGTCATGGCTTATCATTTGTCATATCATGCTATTATTCTTTTGTCTATTCTGGTCACGGTATCATCAGTCCCAAGTAAAGTCCATGGTTTCTCTGGTCTTGGTCCAATAGTATATCATATCTGTCCAAACTTTTCTGTTTAAAAAAGTTATAATACTTTTTCATGAAATTCGGATCTGGTTGTTACAAGTTTTTATGGGTTTTTTCTGGTATTGTTTAGCTTTGAAGATGAAGATTGTGCCCAGAAAAACATGATCCTGAATATACGGAAAAGTACCTTTGGATAAGATTTTCTGCTGGTCATCATTACGATGGCAACAATCGCATTGAGTGCGATGGGTGTATTGCGATGGCTACCATTGCGATGGCTACCATTGCGATGGGTACCATCGCGATGGGACATCATGTTACGATGGCCATATTTTTTTAAGACTGCGATGGGTTAAAAGTTAGACTGCGATGACTTCATTTTTTTAATGTTACGATGGATTATACTCAAAAAGCATTGCGATGGAAAAAAAAGTTTGACCAGTTTAACAAAACCAGTAACCATGTTTGTAAAAACATTCGAGACCCATGCCAACATCTCAACATCCTACATCTATCTATATCAACAACACCGACTCGGTCTACTTAATCCCATCGTCTCCTATCTCCATCTACAACATCTAGACTCGAAACTTAAGTAAGATCTCAGATTATAATCGTGATTTGACATGCATGTCAAGATCTATAAAGATCTAAACCCACGAAACTTATATCATCATTGATCAGTGTTTGGTTTTAAAACCAAGTATTATTATTCGAAATTAAATAAAGATCTATAACAAACTTGTTATGATCATTATTTGTTTCGATTTTTAATCAAAAACAAGACATGCAATCTGAATCACATCTGTCAAGGCATTCACCTTCATTGATATACGAATTTTAAGAACGAATCATAACAACTCTGTTAGATTCGATCTTGGATTCGTTTAATTAAACACAATCAATATCCGGACCTACCCGAGATCAATCTGTTGATCTTGAAGCCTTATATTTATTGATTTCTTCACGAATAAGAACCGTCGAGCATCATTTGCTTGGTATTTGGTCTTGTTTTATGAGAATAAACAATTAATGGGATTGGAGTATTGTTGTTCTCGTATGGCTAGATGTATTGTCTGGTTGAGATTAGATTTGATCTATTTTTTGGTGTAACGGATTGGGATGAATATGATTTGGATTGATAGTTTTGGGATGAGTCGGCTGAGAAGAAGAGAAACGGGGGACGGAGGTTTTGACAAATTGTGATTAGGTTAAGTGTGAGGTTAGTTAGGGTTTGACCTTTATATAACTAATTATTGGATCCAGTTTTATGTTTATTAATGGACCGAGTGAAATGATGGGCTGCAAATGTTGGGCTGTGTGTTTTATGAATGGACGAAAATAAGTGTTATATGGGCCAATTTTAAATTGTGTTTCATATACATTCTTTTTCTCTAATTTTCATATATCCGGGTTTGATAGTGACGAGACAATATGACGAGACAACAAGTGACGAGACAAAAGACAAAGTGACAAAGTGACAAGAATTATTTTGATGAGACCAAAAAGAAAAATAGGCGATATTTTTAGTGGCTACGGATTTTGTGTTCGGGTATTAATTATGTGAAGTTGAAGATGTATTTTTCGAAGGCGTGTAGTTATTTTATCTTCAAAGATAACTTGCTCGTGCTTAATCTTAGGATGAAGACTTGTTTATCTAGTTTCCGGGTTCGAGGTGGTTGGTTGATGACTCGGATAACTATCACTTAAAGGGGTTACATTGTTGTACTCAGTGTCACGCGCTTAGTCGACGTGGATAATTTCAAGAGGTGTTGTGCTTATAGACTTCTTCAGTGATGCATTGGGTACTTAGAGATTTCTCCACGTTCCTCATTCAATAATTGTGCAAGCTTAAGTCACAAGATCGAGGGATTCTTATTCTGTTTCATGTTTGGTATATCCGGTTCATTCTATCAGTGGTCACTTCAAATTGCCTACAAGGGGGTTGGTAAAGACGGCCATGGAGAGTTTATGAGTAGAGAATTTCGATCAGCAGCTGATTCTCACAAAATATATAATTCATCTTATTTATTATTCTCACGAGATTTCAGGTACATGTGCGTACGATTTATTGTTGGTTCCGAGTTTCGAAACCATCAAGGGGGAAGAAGAAGACACATTAAACGCACAACGAGTACACGTGATGAACTTCATACCTTCTTTTGATTTGAAGACATTCCGGGAAGACAATTGTCATAACCATAGAGAAAATCAATATTTTAACTCGTGGCGTTATCAATCTCTAAACGGTACACTACTGATTCGCTGTTTAATTGTTTTGATTTTGAAATTATTCATCATCATTATCCTATATGGAGAGATATGCACTTCCGGGACTTAATTGACTCTGGTGCATCTCCGGAAGAAGATATGTGCATTTCCGGGACTTAATTGACTATGGTGTTACGATGCAACTTCATGAACGGGATAAAGTGTCCACTTTAGTATTTGAGCTTAATACTTGGGATTGGTTTATTTTCTTCAACTATGTGGGGGAAGAAATGTCTTGATTCTTTCTGGTATGCATAACTTGAACTCTCAGGGGGAAGAAAAATTCAGAAGAATTATTCAAGCGTGAGAAGAGACGTTGTTGATCTACTTGGTGTGCCCCTTACTTTCAATCTCTCTTAGCAACATTATCATGTTATATGATGGGGTTTGCTTGTTAAATTCCGCTGTGCGCTTAATCATTCTAAGCTTTATTGAAAGCTTTGAAGTTGCTCATGAGGATTGTCGGTTTAGGGGGAAGCTATTTAAAAGCTTCAACATCAAGCTTATATGGCATGAGTTAGGGGGAAGTTAATTCAGAAGCTTCTCCTTAACCAGAAGTATATGGATTACTTAGCTCGTGCCGTTACAGTATTTCTACTACAAGTTACTTTAAAGATGAGTCGTTTTGAAGTGAAGACTTGAAGTCAAAGACCTCAGAAGTCTTCATCAGCATTGGACGCTTCATGGAATTTTTTGTTCTTAATCATTATGTACTTGTTAGGAAAAATATTGTAAGGAATTCTACACGTCGTCCCATGGGGAAAGATTGTTGGAAATTCACTTTATGTGACGACATTTAAGAATTCCCATTAGTTATCATAGTCATACACGCTTAGACTAGACTAGGAAACAATGTATAGTTTAGGTGCGTTGTGTGACTATATATACCCCTCCAAGGCTTCCAAAGAGGGGTGTTGCTTGTGTTTCTTTCTTATTTTAATACATTTTCTATTTTCACACACAACCTCTCTCTCTCTCTCTCTCTCTCTCAACCATGGCTGCCACCACCTTCCACCACCCACCTAGACCACCGGATTACTAAAAAGCAAATCCACAGTAATCTTGCTACATCCGTAAACGAGAAACAGAATGGTTAATGAAAGGAATGACTGAGATCCATATCCTATTAACGTTGTATTTGAAATGAAAGGATAATAATAATGATGAATCATTAAAAGGCTTTGACCAGGAGACCTTACTCGAGTTGTACTAGTGACATTGCTAGTGTAACTAGACGCTAGTCAATGTAATCACGATATTCGAATTTTGCCCAAGTGGGAGCTGAAAGTTTATGGACATAAAATTAAATAGTCGTGTGATAGGATCAAACTCGGGATTACGGGATTGCACACAATACGTAAATGATTAATTAATTTAATAAATCTATTTATTATATTCATTGAATATAAACCGAGCTTAACTTAAACTATCGTTAATTAAAAGTTAAGTATAACGAGCGTTATGGAATACATTGGAAAATGAGAAGGTTCCGAAAGACACCCATAGGGGTGTCCACCGCCGGGTATACAAGGCCCAAAGGGAGGAGGATTTGTTTCCTAATTTGATTAGGACTTAGAAAACAAGTTTTCTAATCCTATAAATACCCCTCACAGCCTTCATAATTTTTCCATCCCATCTCTTTGTCTCTCTCTTGAACCGATCGAACAAACACCCCTTATAGGGTTTTCGGTTTGCTTTTTGGTTATTGATATTGGATATATTCCACAAGTGTTGAAGCTCCGGTTTATTAGTGCTAGACTCACGATTGATCCGTTGTATTACGTGTGTACAAGAGCGTAATATAGTTTCACTATAAACTATATCTTGGTATTTTTCGTATAAACCCTGATTGGCGATTTGGTGGTGTTCTTGTGGATTTGCTCTAGCTAAAAGGTATGTAACCCTAAACTCGATTAATTAAGAATGTGTTATTAATTATGATCTTATTAAATCTCTTCCGCTATGTGTGCTTTGATCTTATTTAGGGTTTTGCGTAATTGTTATGAGTTTTATAAACCTTTATGAAGCACCCCCACTATTTGTCGATTTAAAAGGATACTTATGTTCATAAGAGTCAGCATCATTCGACTCCAAGATAACATGAGATTTCAAATAAAAAAATATATATGCTTTACTATTCAAGGCATAACTAATAAAGACACATTCGTAAGCTCTACTAGCAAGTTTAATTCTTTTCGGGTCGGGGATTCTTACATATGCTAAACAGCCCCAACTTCTGAAATATGACAAATTGGGAGGTTTATTTTTCATTATCTCATATGGGGAAGTGTTACTTTTAGACTTAGGAATTCTGTTAAGAACGTAACATACGGTCAAAATTATTTCCCCCCACCAATAAGAAGTTGCACCAGAATTTAATAAAGTTGCCACTACTAATTCAGTAAGCGTTGTATTTTTTCTTTCAGCTTTTCCATTCATTTCTGGCGAATAAGGTGCAGCTTTTTCATGTACAATTCCATGTAGTTTATAAAACTCAATAAAAAGGGTCGAATCATATTCAGTGCCTCTATCACTACGAAGTATTTTTATCTTTCTACTAAATTGGTTCTCAATTTCAGCAACAAACACTTTAAACATGTCAAGGGCCTCACTTTTATTTTTCATCAGGTAAACAAAAGTGTAATCAAAAGAATCATCGATAAAAGTTATGAAATAACGTTTTCCATTTCTTGTTAAAGTGCCATCAAGTTCACATATATCAGAGTGAATTAATTCAAGAGGCTTAATATTTCTAACTACAGGTTTATGAGGTGTTTTTGTAATTTTAGCTTGAATACAATATTCACATCTTTCAAAATCATTCAAGGATACTTTAGGAATCAAACCTAAGTTGCTCATGTTTTTTATTAGTCTTTTGTTCACATGACAAAGTCTAGCATGCCAAATATTAAAAGTGCACAACATGTAAGTAGAAACATTCATCTTATTAACTTCAACATTCAATTTAAACATTCTATCAGTTGCATACCCTTTCCCCACAAACATCCCATTCTTAGTTAAAGTAAACAAATCTGCCCCTATAGTCTGAACGAACCTTGCCTTGTTGAGAAGGTAACCCGAGACCAGATTCTTCCTCATCTCAGGAGTGTGCACAACATCTTTGAGGATCACTGTTTTCCCAGAGGTAAATTTCAGTTCAACGTTCCCAATACCAGCAACATTAGTGGTGTGGTGATCTCCCAACAACACTTTCTTGTCCGCGGAAGCAGCAGTGTATGTTTTGAACATACTTCGATCATAGCGACATGGATTGTAGCACCACAGTCTACTCATCACCCTTCTGATCCACCTATAAGGTTAATATCAGAAATCATAGCTATTAGTGGTAGCTCTCCAGTCAGGTTAACACTTTGAGTTGTGCTTGGCCTGTTCTGACACTTACGTGCCATATGACCCGGTTTGCCACAGTTGAAACATGTGAACACATCCGAGTCATTCTTAATAGGGGGATGTTGCTTCTTATATTGGTTCCCTTGCGGGTTCCAATTCTGTTGATTGTTTCGAGGTTGATAATTGTGGTTTTGGGCCGGTTTGCGGTTCTGATTCTTGAAGTTTTTGCCATTTGGTTTCAGAACAGCAGTTGATCTTTTATTAGTGTTGTTGTTATTGGTAGAAACAACAAGCACTTCATCTTTTTGGTCTTGTTTACGAGCTTCCTCCTTAATGCGAAGGCGAGTGATCAGACTTTCTAAATAAAATTCTTTTGTTTTGTGCCCGAGAACATTCTTAAAATCCTTCCAAGATGGAGGTAATTTGTCAATAATAACAGCAACTTGAAATTGTTCATCTAAAGACATACCTTCAGAGATGATTTCATGGGCTACCTTTTGAAGTTCATGATATTGCGCCTCGACTGACTTATCATCGGTCATTTGGAATTTCAGGTAGTGAATCACATCATACTTCTTGGTTCCAGCCTCTTCGGTATCATATTTCTTTTGAAGCGCCTCCCATAACTTATGTGCACTAACATCATCAGAGTTATAGTAGTCATAGAGAACATTAGAGAACCCATTCAGAATGAAGTTTTTGCACATAAAGTCATTCTCGGCCCATTCTTGCAATGCTTTGTTTTGTTTCTCATTTTCCCATAACTCAGTGGTTTTAATAACAACCGGTTTTTGGGAAGTGAGAGCAGATGCAACCTTCTTCATGGTGAGGAAGAACAACATCTTTTGTTTCCATCTTTTGAAGTGAACACCCTCAAAACGAAAGGGCTTGTTGATGTTAGCAACAACAACTCCAGAGATCTCATCGGTGGACATGATATTCGACGTGGCAGAATTGAATCGTCTTAAAATTGTTGTAGCAGAATAATACCAACACCGAATTAAATCTGGGATGAGTCGCGGACTAGGTCGCTCTCTTTAAGACGTTTGTGGTACTTCCCTTGATTGTGCAAGCAGACTATCAACCCCGATGCCCCCAGGATAAAACAACCTAGTACCTCTGTTACGGGCAGGGATGGAGCTAGGGGGTTCCCGCGGGTGCCCGTGACCCCTATGAAATTTTTCTGTGTAATGTTAAATTGTGAAGAAAACATTAATTTTTTCTAAATCCATCTTAAATGCACCCAGTCAATCGGAACGTCTTTCTACCCTTCGTTTTAAATCATTTTTTACATCTGTTATATTAGGGTTTACAAAATTGCGCATCCGGTCATATTTCGTCCTGGCTTCGTCCCTGGTTACGGGTCTCTATTGCACGATAGAGATCCGTCAAAACCACACTCTTTTACAGCTTGGAAACTCATAGAAGATTTAGAGAATAAAGAGAAGAAAAGATATGTTTTGTGCTCTTGGTTCAGTCAGATTTTATAGGCACAAATCCTAACCAAAAAGGAGTAACAAACGTGGAAGATTTGGGCCTACAATATTGGAGAAATACTCCGGTTTTCTCAGGAGTAAAAAGTCAATGAAGACTTATTCAGGAAGACTTAGTATTTAGGATAATATTTCAATGAAGACTTATTCAGGAAGACTTAGTATTTAGGATAATTGTTGAAACAAAATAATGTTTCAACAATGATCATCCTTTTTAGCTTTTATTTTCACTACCGTTATATATAATATTTTATTTATAGAGAGTACGTATGTATAGTAAGTAACGAATACGGGTGGTCATTGAAGATTGCTTGTTGCAAAAATTAGAACTCTTTGTGATAAGCTAACCGTAACGTCTCTATAATTAATAATATTTAGTTACATAACAAAGTTTGCATTGTGCATGGTTCTAAATAGCGCGGTATAACGCGTTTTAAAGCGGGCTATAGCATGAAGCGTGACCTCCACGATATGAAACAGACTAATGCGTCGTCTCTAGGCATAGCGTGCTAAAAAGCGACATAAAGCGTTAATTAGCGCGTAGCGTGACATTTTCTTTTGAATCTTTTTACAGATTTACAAGAATTTGGCTTGTTTACTAGTATTGGGCTATTTAATAGACTTGGGCTTAGTAATTTTACTATGAAGATAAATTATTGAGTAACTGCTAGCCGATTTTTTTTTAAAATTTGAATTAAAGTATTACTTCATTTTATAAACTCACTATATAAATATTAATTTATAAATATTGTTTGCCGCTATATATCACGCTTCAGAAGAAGCCGTAACTTCGTGAAAGCTTTTGTAGCTTGAAGCTTAGCTCTTTCGAGGTCGTCCCACATTGGGTTGGTGAAATGCATGAAAAGCGTATTTATAACTTATAAAAATTCAAAAACTATTTAACGAAGCATTTGAAAGTCAAGTATTCAAATCTTTTTTTTCAAATGACTCACAAAACAGGTTAATATGTTCAAGTGAAATAAAAGTCTCAGTTTTGGTTAAGGTTTATAACATAAGTTATTAGTTTTCTCTTATTACCTTTGCTCATAGTACCCATCACGGGGCGAGTAACTAATTCCACTCCGAAATCAAACCATACTAGACACGTATCGAACACACAGTACCCGAAATGAGTGGTTATCCGCAGTCAAGGTCACAGTTAACCATATTAAACGTTTAATCGATTTTAACGTATGAACAACATGTTTTAAAACCTAAAATGTCACATTGCTACAATTACTTAACATTACATAATTCGAATAAAATCAGAAAGTCAATGAAAAGGTAGAGATAGACCAAATTAAAGAGCTAAAAAAGCATACTTAGTTATTTATATTAGGGCAAATAGCATAAAAAGGTACTCATCTTATGTTAAAATTCAATTAAAGGTACTCAATTTTTTTTCTCAATTTAAGGTACCGATCTTTTTTCTTGTTGCAATGTTGGGACAATTAACAAATTTAAAGGTTATATATTAACGACCGTTTACTTTATTTTGCATCGTTAGTCCTTCATATTCACGACACTTTATAATAAACTCAATATTCCTTTTTTACAGTTTTAGACCGTTTTCTATCTTTTTCGTCTGATTTTTACCGTTTTTATTCAGTTTTAAATCGTCTTAGTCCATTTTTTGTCGCTTTATCTGTTTTACCGTTTTCGACCTTCTTTAGTGTGTGATATCGTTTCGACTGTTTTTTTTACTGTTTTCGTCCGTTTATTTCCTTATCGCCTATTTATTTTACGGACGGAAAAAAAAACAAAAAACGTATAAAACGGTCAAAAATGGTAAAAAAAAAACCAAAAGGGAAAAAAAAAACAGACGAAAACAGTTAAAAGCGGTAAAATGGGCACAAACGGTCAAAAGGACTCAAAAACATAAAAAAATGGACGAAACGGTCGAAAACGGTAAAAAAAACGACGAATGTTGTAAAAATGGATCAAAACGATTAAAAACAAACGAAAGATCAGACGTAAAAGGTATAAAACAGTCTAAATCTGTAAAAAAATGAAATTTGAGTTTATAATAAAGTAACATTAACATAAAGGACTAACGATGCAGTAATAAAGTAAACGATCGTTAATATATAACCTTTAAATTTGTTAATTGCCCAACATTGCAACAAGAAAAAAGGTCGATACCTTAAATTGAGAAACAAAAAGTTGAGTACCTTTAATTGAGTTTTGACTTAAGATGGATACCTTTTTATGCTATTTACCCTTTACATTACTCCTTGATGCTGTCTGATTTTTTAAAATTTTATTTAACACTGTTGCTTGTTAAAATCTTAAAAATTTACGTATTTGTGATTATTAATTATAAAATTGTATTTTAAAAATAATACTAAATTATAATCCATGAGTTAGGATCAAATGAGAAGAAACCTTAAAATAAAAAAGATAAGAAGAAACTATAACCGCATATTCGAGATGCATCCACTTAAATTAGATGCATCTTTATAATCTTAGATGCACTATAATGCATTATAACGTGTTGTATAGCTTTTAATTAGATGCATATATGTATATTAGATGCATTTCTTAAATTATCTATATTTTTGTTCTTCTGCACGTGCCAAAATCATGAAAAATAATTTGCACCATCTACACATCAAATTAACTTCCGAAACTTAATATGGTGCATCTACATGAATGAATATAAATGCATCTAATACAAATCGTTGCATCTCAAATATGTTATTTTAATTTCTTCTCACCACTTCTTATTTTAAGTTTCTTCTCACTGGATCCTTACTCTATAATCAATAACCATAAACACATATATATTAAAGACTTTAACCCCTCATTTACTATTTATGCCCACCTCATTCAAGCCACTTTATTTCACAGGACGATGTGAGATTCCCGTTATAACAAAAGCATTTTGTTTTCACAAAATTTGATATTTGCACAACTAAAAAGGTAAAAACAATCGTAACTTGTATAGTTATTGTAATATCTACGAGATTTTATCTTGTAATTCTTTTTAGTATCGAGGCGCTAAAAGCAATTATAACTTATCTAGTTATCAAAGCTTTTACGGGATGTTATTTGTAGCTTTCTTTTAACTTCTACCAGATGTCATTTAGCATCAAGGCGCTAAAAGCAATTATAAAGTTATTTAGTTATCATAGCTTTTACGAAATATTATTCGTAACACTTTTTAAAATTAAGATGGTAAAAAAATTATAAACCTATCTCGTTATCTAAGCTTTTATGTGATGTTCTTTGCAACTTTCTTTTAACATCGTTTGTTTCGTAAAATTAAAGAAATTTAAGTTTTGCGAATTGTTGTTAGCATTGTTGACTTGTTCTTTTAAAATCATTGGTTTTGTAAAATTTAAGAAATTTGAATTTTACGAGTTCTTTTTAGCTCGTTGACTTGTTATATCTTGACACAACACTTCTCAAGGTATCTTATACTCACTCCGTCTTATAATTATAGTCCATCGACAAAAAAAACGTATTTATATAAAAATCATTTTTCCAGTTTTCTCTCTCTTACTTTTTACACAATAATAATTTTACCTTTAACAAATTAATTTATAACTTATTTATGGTTTGTAATATTACTTTCAAATGAGGGTGATATAGTAAGTTTAATCTACATTTATATTTAATTTTAGACGTGCATTATTAATTTGGAATTTCTAAAAATAATATATTGCACTATAATTATGAGATGGGAGTACTTGAATAATCGAAGTAAGGTTTTTTATTTTTGTTTAGATCATTATTGTGTTGGTTAACACCTAATACTTTTAAAATCAGAGAACATTCATTTTGGCATTGCTTAGTTGTTAAAATCAAAATCTCAGAAAGTTTATATCGTCATTGTTGAGTTGTTAAAATCTAAAAAAAGTTGGTTTTAGCAGTTTTTTTATAAACCAAATTTATAAGAAAAATACCAAAACCAACTGTTTGAGATTTTCACTTCCCTACTATATTCTACTCCTTGGCTTCCTATTTATAAAGACCTCCCCCTGCCTACTTTGCTTCACTGAGCGATGTGGGATTCCTTAAAATTTTGTAAAATAAAAAACTATAAGGTTTCAAATATTTGGTATTTACACAACAACAAACAACGTCAACTTCAATGGCAGCCATGAAAATTCGCTCTTTCCTCATTCCAATTATTTCGGACCATCCTATGTTGTTGTTGTTGTTGTCCATCTTCTTTTTTCTTCTTCATTCACTCCAATTTCAGGAACATCACATATCGAATAATACTCGGCATCCCTTTTCGAAGAAACTTATCACATTTTACGTGAAAGGTGGTTTAAATTAATGTGGGAGATTTGGATCAATGCAGAAGAAAAAACAACAAGAGCCCATCATGTATTTCTCCAAACTCGAAGACTCTCCCATGTTTCGTTAACAAGTATGTTTTTATGATCTTTTACCTATATAGAAAACATTATGTTTCTGTTTTTTTGTTGTTTTTGCCCTTCATTGTGTCAATATACATTTATCTAATTGTAAAATGAAATGTATACCAAATGATATCAACAAATGAACCCAGGATTGCGTCGCCGTCTGTAAATCCTATGATCAACATGTTAGTTTGTAGACGCAATTTAAATAGTTGTGTGTTAGGATCGAACTCGAGACTATGGGATTGCACACAAACGTTTAGAGCTATTTTATTATTTAATTATGTTTTTATTAAACGTAGTTAAATAGTTAACGAGTGTTAATAGCCGTGAGTAACGACCGTTACGTATTTAATGGAAAATGACTAACGGACATTAACTAGTAAAAGTGGAAACAAAATATTGTATCCCAAAACTATTTTGGGAGCATAATAGGCCGCCCCTTTTGAGGGAACATTTATGTGTTTGTGGTGTAAGTTTTGGTTTTAAGAAAACAATATATTCTCTATGTTTAGTTTTGTCTCCTAACCCTAGGCTTACATCCACTATAAATACAAAGGGTTTTTCATTGTTTTCTTTGCTCATTCAAGTGAAAGAAATCATACCCAACCTCTTGCTAGCCATGCTCGGCAGAATCCCTTCTCTAGGGCTAATTCGGTTTTGAGTTTTCCACTTCTACGACACGGTTCTGATCGTGTGACCTAGCTTGTCAAGTAGCTTGTTCGAGACGTCTGTATAGGAACACAGATTCAACCATTGTTAGGTTGATCTTGGATTGGTGTTTTGCATTCTCTTTATTGGAAGCATTGCAAGGTATATTCCTGTTTAATTTTATGTTCAATTAATTATTTGCATGTTATAATTATATGATCCGTAATCGCTTCCGCATGTGCTATGATGTTTATATGTTTTGTTTATCAAAATAAATGTTATGTTAGATCTAACAAATCAACAGTGGCATCAAGAGTCGTTTTAACATTGCAATAATTATTGAACACCTAATGATCTTAATAATTGTATTGTTAAAACATGAGTTTTAGTACTGAGTTTAAATGATTGTCATTATGAACCGACAATTGTTAGGGATGTTATTTCCTTTTCTAGTATGTTGGATCTTGGATTTATTCACACTATTGATAGTAATAGAATTTCTGTTTTCAAAGATGGTTTATTCTATTTTGATGCAATTTCTGTGAATGGTGTTTTTGAAATTAACATGCATAATAGTAATTCCAAGAGAAAAAATAATTATGTTTTTAGCATGAATAAGAAGATAAAGTTAGAAAAGAACTCTTCTTATCTTTGGCATTGTATACTTGCCCATATTGGGAAGACTCGCATACAAAATTTTCAACGTGATGGTCTTTTTGAAAATATCAATGATGAATCATTTGATAAATGTGAGTCTTGTATCTCTGGAAAGATAACCAAGAAACCTTTTAATAGCAATATTGAAAGGGATACTGAACTACTTGGTTTAATACACACTGATGTGTGTGTACCACTTAGACACGTGTCAAGGAAAGGTGCTAGCTACTTCTTAACATTTACGGATGATTATAGCCGTTATGGTTATGTTTATTTACTTAAGCATAAACATGAGGTATTTGAAACATTCAAAGTGTTTAAAGCGGAAGTAAACTGCAACTAGGAAAGAAGATTAAAGCTCTTGTTAGAAATACGTTTTAACGTATATTAGAAGTATCGGTCACTCCACAATATGATTTATGTTGTAATAGCTCGTAGTTAGTATTTAGTTATTATTTGCTTATTAACTTAAGTAAGAACCGGTCCATGGGCTTGTCATGGACCGGCCCAAGTCCACTTATGACTTGGAACTATAAATACCCCTTTCCACTAAGGAAAGGGGTTGGTTGTTATCATTTCTTAATTTCCACTTAATAAAATTCACATAGTTTCTCTCACTTTCTCTCTCTAACTTTCTCTCTCTAGAAATTAACAAACCCCTTCATAGATTCATTGATTATCAATATTCTACATTTGGTATCAAGAGCTATGGGGTGATTTAAGGTGGTGATTTGTGTGGTTTTTTAGTTTTTGATTGTATTAGTGTTCTTTTAGAAAAATCATCTTGATTCTTGGTATTTTTGGTGTTTTTGTGATTGGGATTAGTGGATAAGTATTAGTTGTTACTTATTTTAGTCGAAAGCACAAAACTTTTTGGGTTATTTGGTCAAAATCTGGGCTTAATCTTCATTTTTTGGGGTTCGACTGTTCATCGGAACACTTACTGTTTATTCAGCAAAAGTTCCGGATCAAGGAGTTCCGAGTCAAGAAGTTCCGGATCAAGCCAAAGTTCCGAACCAACAACTTCCGAGTCAAGAAGTTCCGGATCAAGCCAAAGTTCCGAACCAAGAACTTCCGAGTCAAGAAGTTCCGGATCAAGCCAAAGTTCCGGATCAATAACTTCCGAACCAAGAAGTTCCGAATCAATCCAAAAAGTTCCGAATCAAGGTAATCTTCCGAATCAACCAAAAGTTCCGAATCAAGGTAATCTTCCGAATCAACACAAAGTTCCGAATCAAGGTAATCTTCCGAATCAAACTTCCGAATCAACAAAAAGTTCCGAATCAAGGGTGATTTTTGCTTGTTTTTTCGACGATTTTTTTAGAGGATTTAATCTTGGTTTCATACAACAAAAACACAACACAATTCACAAGCTTTACTTCACTGCTCGATCAACCGATAATCTCTGTTTCTTTGAAGAAAAACAAAATGAATCCAAATTCAGTAATGCCTCAAATGACATCTCTTACGGATATATCAATCATAACGGGAACTGATAGCCGTCCACCGATGCTCATTAAAGAGGTGTTTGAGGCATGGCAAGGTCGAATGATGCAATATCTAAAGGGGAAACCGACATACGGAAGACTTATGGTCAAATCGATTTTGAATGGTCCACTCGACTATGGTACCATTACGGTTGATAACGTGACTAGACCACGAGAATTTGAAGAACTTACTCCAGCTCAACAACTTGTTGCAGATGCAGATGAAAAAGCTCTTCAAACAATTCTCCAAGCTCTTCCCCATGACATCTATAGGATGGTGAGTCAGTATACGGTGGCAAAGGATCTATGGGAACGTCTTAAGGTGTTGCTACAAGGCACGTCTCTCACCAAACAAGAAAGGGAGTGTCAGCTGTATGATTTGTTTGATAGATTCACCTACAACCCAGGGGAAACACTCCACGATTATTACTTCAGATTCACCACACTCATGAATGATCTGAATGTCTACAATCTTGTGATTGCACCATTCCAGGTTAACACCAAATTCTTGAATACTCTACCTCAAGCTGAATGGGGTGAGTATATTACCGATGTGAAATTAACCCGGGATTTGCATAAGTGCAACTTAGATCAAATCTATGCCTTCCTTCAGCAGCATGAGAAGCATGTGATTATGCACCGTTCTCCTCGTGGTATGCACCCAGATTCTTTAGCATTGATGGCGAATCAACCAAGCTTGTCTCACAACAACACACCCTATATCTTGGGACATCAAGCTTATCATCAATCACCTTACATGACACCAGCCTTTCCCCAATACTCGATTCTACCACAACCACCCACCTCACATCAGCAACAATATCGGTTCAATGCACCCTCACCACAGTATGCTTCACAACCTCATCCAGCAAATGTTGCACATTATGCTCAGCCATCATATTCTTCTTATCAAGAGAATGCAGCATATCCAACAAGCTACCCTGATCAAATGAGTCTTCCTTATACTGATTATGCAGCTCATCCAGATCAAGCACTATATTGTGATGATGAGGAAGTCCCAGTTCCTGTATTCCAACAAGGAGCTGACCCAGTTGAAGTGCTAACTACTATGTCTGCTTACCTCACAAGAACTTTAAGCAAACGAGGATTCAGAGGATCAGCTCCTACCAACAATCAGTTGAGGAATTCATCCAATTCTCGCCAACAAGCTACAATTGAGAATGGCAGAGTAATGGTTCAGCCAATTCAGCCATATCAGGGGAGAACTTCCACATCAACCAATGTTCGCACCGCCAATCCTGCTCCTGCTCCAATGGTCAACAACCCTCCACGGGCTAATACAGGCAAGTTGAGAATGATTACATGCTACAACTGCAAGGAAGAGGGTCATATGTCCAGGGATTGTAAGAAACCCAAGAGGAGAAGGGATGGACAGTGGTTTGCAGAAAAGATCTATCTGGTAAATGCTCAGGCGCAAGGAAGGGAACTTGATGAAGAGGAGCTTGCATTTCTTGCTGACCCAGGGATTGCTGAACAAGACGTTGTCACTACGCAGAATGCAGCTTACCAAGCCGATGATCTTGATGCGTATGATTCCGATTGTGATGACTTTCAGACTGCAAAGGCTGCTTTCATGGCAACTTTCTCCAGCTTAGGGCCAGATAAGAAATCTGAGGTACTTATTAATAACACTGATAATGCCACTGATGCTAGTATTCAACCATATCAAGTTGGGCAAGAGAGAGCTAATTCGAATGAATCTTCGGTGGTGAGTCTTTCAAACGAGGAGACAAACAATGATAGCAATATCAATGTGAGTCCCCAGACTTTGAGTGAATCACAACCGGGAACCAGTTCGCATATGCCTACTCCTGCTCAACAAGATTTGGTCATGGTTCCTGCTACACTACTTAGCCAAATGAATGCTGCACTCTTAGAAACCTTAGCTAAGAATAAGAATTTGTCTGAAGAGCTTGCGTTAAGCAATGAGAAAGTACAAACCTTGGAACTAGTGCCTTCGTCTAGTGTTCTCACAAATCTCGAATATGATCACTTTAGAAACAAACAAATGGGTCACTTGCAAGAAATCGAAAACTTAAGAGCAAATTTGTCTAGTGAACTTAGAGAAAAGGAGTTAGTGGTCACTAATTTTCAAAAACTTCAAACTGATTTTGAATTACTCGAATCTAAGAAGACTGAAATGGAGATTAATGCTACTAATAAGATTAGAAGTCTAGACTACTTGCTGTTAAGACAATACGCTGCTTCACAACTAGTTCACTTATTTGATGCTTCATTTAAAGAGTTTAACTTATCACGTCTAAAAGGCCTTCCCCCTAATCCACGATATGCAAAACAAGCTTTAAGACATAGTCCTAGACTTTATAATGCAACTCAATTAGGATTGGCTTTAGACCCGATTGTTTTTCCCAATGATCGAACAAATAAGGTTCTAGTTGATGAGGATCGGTCATACAATTCAGAAAAATATCCCGAGTGTGATTATTTTAAAATGAATAAGGAGCTTGCTAAAACTGATTTTAGAGTTCGCTTCCATATGGATAAAGATCTCATTACAGCACCAACCTACATGTTAGAGGAAGAACGCCCTAGTACATTTCCTACACTTGTCAACATGGAAGGTCCTAAGGAAATTCCAAAGAATCTTCCACCTGTTAGTACTGTATGGTTAAACTTGAAAGAGATTAACCGATACTTTACTAACTTTGACAAGGTCATTTTGGAATGTACGACTTCAAATGGCTTAAATGCCGGAGAATGGGCTTTCGAACACATGAACGAGGTGTTTAAAACTAAGATCAATCCGTTTGTCGAAAGTCTAAAAGGAAGTTTTGCATCTCTTAAGGAAAATCTTCAGTTTGAAATTGGGGAAGTTCAAAAAGTGTTTTATGAAATGGACACCGCTTACGAACTGCAACTAATTGAAAAGGAAAAGATTTTAACCGAATATGACCGATTCCTGTCCGAAGTAATCTCGTGTGATGTGCTTACTATTGTAAATGTTAAATATTCGAATGAGCTTACATCCGCTATGATGAATTGTGATGCTGTGAATATTTGTGATGATGTTTGTGATATTTCTGTAAATGTTGCTGAAACTGTAAATGAGGTAGATAGTCATTCTTGTCACGAATCTAACGCTGAGTTTTTAAAGCTACAAGATTCTTATAATTTACTTTCTCAACGCTTTAATCAACTAGAACAACATTGTATATCTTTAGAACTAAAACAACAAGCTCAAAATGAAAATCTTTTGATATCAAATGTTTGTGAAAACGGTGTTGAGACAAGTGACAAGATGATTGCAATTGTTAAGACATTAGAGGAAGAAATCATGAGATTGAAGAGAGAGATATCATCAAAGGAAACATTAAGAATGGAACTAGAGGCCGCAGAGTCTAAAAACCAAGTCTTAGAAATTAGACTATCAACTGTTCTAGGGGAGATGGATCGGACAAGGCAGGGACTATCCGCTCTTTATGGTTCACTAGAAGATCGATTCGCTTTTAATGCGACACAGCAACAATATTATGTTGAACAACTGAACCAAAAGTGCGAAGAAATCTCTGACTTGAACATCCTGCTCATAGACAAAAATATGGTTTTGGCTGAGTTAAAGGAGACACTTCTTCTCACCCGACAAGAAGTTGTTGATAACTTAGCTACCGACTCTGCACCGTCCACTAGTGCTCCAACAACCAAGAAAGTAGTGCTTTATAAGAATCCGCTTCATAAGAAAAACCCGGTTGTATACGATGATTATATGAGGAATGCCATTAAGCATGTCGATCTTCTTAGGGATATTTTAGACGATCTTTATGCCTTAGATCCCTCAAGTAGCGACTATTATTCGGCTAATGAATATGTTAAGCGAGTTCAATATTGCTTGGCTTATTTACAATACATAGGTACACCAGGTTCAGCACTACTTAACAATAGGCCCATTGCTGTCACTCCATTTAATAAGACTCCAGGAGCGAAACCATCATTGGCACAATCAAGTAAGACACCTTTAAAATCTGCTGCTAATGTTCCCAATTTGCCTTCTACAGGATTAAAAGAGACTACTAAGGCTAAAGGATCGCCACTCAAGAAAGCTAAGATCAAGCCCGCCACTAGTAGTGCCACAAAGAAGAAAGTAGAAGTCCACAATAGGAATGCTAGTTCAGTTTTAAATAAAACGAATCATGTTAAGACTAAAAGCTCTGCGCCTGTGCAGCAGCCTAAACCATTCGTGAATTCTGATTTAAATTGCTGGAATTGTAATGAATGTATGTTTTCACAGCGTCATGATTCGTGTCTGATTGATCACGTTAATGAAATGAATGCTATTAAGAATGGTCTTGAATGGAAGCCAACGGGTAGAACTCGTGCCCAAGTTGGCTGGCAATGGCGTCCCACTGGTAGGACCTTTACTCTCGATGGTAAAATGTGCCCTTTAACTAGGAATGCATCCATTGAGGTTAGGTCTGAGCGTCCTTTAGTTAGGAACACTCGCACTCAAGAAAGGAAACAGCGCCCTTTAATTAGGTCAGCCCCCACTGTAGTGCCTATCAGTGTAGAAATACCTCAGGATTTGAGCCAATTAGAATCTACACCACTAATTAAGAAGAAAAAGGCTAGGAAATCTAAGAAACCTAGAGTTAGCAAATCTAAGATTATTAAATCTGTACCTGCTAATAACAAGGAACACTCAGATTCCGATACCTCTACATTGTCTTTGTGTGGTGATATTTTCAGGTGGTCCAAATCATCCTGTGGTATTTGGACTCCGGTTGTTCAAAACATATGACCGGAAATCGCTCGATGCTCCGAAATTTCGTCAGCAAGTTTCTTGGTACGGTTAAATTTGGGAAAGATTATGGGGTATGGTGAATATCAGATTGGAAACGTGACGATTTCTAGGGTATACTATGTTGAAGGTCTTGGTCATAACTTATTCTCAGTAGGACAGTTTTGTGATTCCAACCTTGAGGTTGCTTTTCGACAACATACTTGTTTCATCCGCAACTTGGAAGGAAAAGATTTGTTGAAGGGATCTCGTGGTGCAAATCTTTACACTTTGTCCTTACAAGACATGATGGCCGCTTCTCCAGTATGTCTTCTCTCTAAAGCTTCTAAGACCAAGTCATGGTTATGGCATCGCAGATTATCTCATCTTAATTTTGATGCTATTAATCATCTGGCTAAAAACGAGTTAGTTCGTGGTCTTCCCAAGCTTAAATTTCACAAGGATCATTTATGTTCCGCGTGTTCAAGGGGGAAAAGCACCAAGAAATCTTACAAACCCAAAGCTGAAGACACTAATCAAGAAAAACTTCATCTTTTGCATATGGATCTTTGTGGACCGATGAGAACTGAAAGTGTGAGCGGTAAGAAATTCATTCTCGTCATTGTGGATGATTTCTCAAGGTTTACATGGGTTAGATTTCTACGTACAAAGGATGAAGCTCCGAAGGCTATCATCACTTTTCTGAAGTTCATTCAGGTACGTTTGAATACCACTGTCCGCCGTATTCGTACAGACAATGGTACAGAGTTCGTCAACCAGACTCTTCGTGATTATTATGAAGGAGTTGGTATATCACATGAAACATCCGCTGCACGCACTCCACAACAAAACGGTGTCGTTGAAAGACGAAATCGCACACTTATGGAAGCTGCTAGGACCATGCTTATTTATGCGAACGCTCCATTGTTCTTGTGGGCAGAGGCTATTTCTACTGCATGTTTTACCCAAAACCGGTCTATCATTCGGAAACGCCATGGAAAAACACCTTATGAGCTTCTACATGACCGCAAACCCGATGTTTCATTTTTCCATGTGTTTGGTGCTTTGTGTTATCCAAACATCAATAGTGAGAACTTGGGTAAGCTTCAACCAAAAGCCGACATAGGTATTTTCATTGGTTACTCACCGTCCAAAAGAGCATACCGAATCTATAACCGTCGTCTTGGCAAGATTGTAGAAACTATGGACGCTGATTTCGACGAGCTGACAGCGATGGCTTCTGAGCAACACAGCTCTGAACCCGCGCTTCATGAGATGGGACCCGGTGCTATAAGTTCCGGATTAGTTCCCAACAATCCTACTTCTACATCATTTTTACCACCATCTAGGCCCGAGTGGGATAAACTGTTTCAACCGTTGTTTGATGAATTCTTCGATCCTCCGACTGATGAAGTTCCAGTACCTGTAGTAATTGCTCCAATACCTGAAGTGGTTGCTCAAGTTAATGAACCTTTATCTAATGCATCTACAATTCAAGTTGAACCTGATGCACCTTCACCAAGTGATTCACAAACTACACCTGAATCATCACCCCTACTTGTGCCTAATGATGTAGAAGAGGATTCTACTGATCACGACCTGGAATATGCTCACTTGCAAGAGCTTCCTTTCTTTGGTGTAGCGATCCCTGAAAACCCTTCAGCCGCCTCTACCTCAGAAGAAGCTCCATCTATTGTTCACTCCAGACCACCTAGGATTGAAAACCATAGCACTAAATGGACAAAAGATCACCCAATTAGGAATGTTATTGGAGATCTAGATCGACCAGTCTCTACGCGCCATCAATTACAAGAGAATGCACTTTATTGTTACTTTGATGCATTTCTATCTGAAGTTGAACCCAAAAATTGGCAGCAGGCTATGACCCAATCATCTTGGATTGAAGCTATGCAGGAGGAACTCAATGAATTCAAACGACTAGAAGTATGGGAATTGGTTCCTCGCCCTGACAAGGTTAACATCCTTACTTTGTTATGGGTTTATAAGGTTAAACTTGATGAGATGGGTTCCGTATTAAAGAACAAAGCAAGATTGGTCGCTAGGGGATATAAACAAGCCTTGGGTATAGACTTTGAGGAATCTTTTGCTCCTGTGGCTAGATTGGAGGCGATTAGACTATTCCTTGCGTTTGCTGCTCATATGAACATGATCGTCTATCAAATGGATGTGAAGACGGCATTTTTGAACGGTGAACTAAGGGAAGAGGTTTATGTTAGTCAACCGGATGGGTTCGTCAGTACAGAGTCTCCTAACCATGTGTACAAGCTTAAGAAGGCTCTCTATGGGTTGAAACAAGCTCCACGCGCGTGGTATGATCTCCTGTCAACATATCTCATGTCGGAAGGCTTCTCCAAAGGCAAAGTGGACCCCACTCTATTCACTCTCAAAGACGGCAACGACATGCTTCTGGTACAAATTTATGTTGATGATATAATTTTTGCTGCCACTAACATAGAATTGTCTAAACAATTTGAGAAGATAATGTCCACACGCTTTCAGATGTCGATGATGGGAAAAATATCATTTTTCTTAGGATTACAGATTTCTCAGAATCCCAGAGGCATCTTTATAAATCAATCCAAATATGCTCTAGAATCACTTAAGAAATATAATTTTGAGAATTGTGACCCCGTAGACACTCCAATGGTTGAGAAAACCAAGTTAGATGAAGATAGGGATGGGATTATTGTCGATCCGAAACTTTATCGTGGAATGATCGGCACCCTTCTCTATCTGACTGCTAGCAGGCCTGATTTGCAATTTGCTGTATGCATGTGTGCCCGGTATCAGGCTCGGCCTACCGAAAAGCACTTACATGTAGTTAAAAGGATCTTTCGGTATCTAAAAGGAACACTTCATCGTGGTCTATGGTATCCGAAAGATTCCTCGATTGCTTTAATATCATACGCAGATGCCGATCATGCTGGATGTCAAGATACGAGGCGTAGCACTTCTGGATCTGTGCAACTCCTTGGAGATAGATTGATCAGTTGGTCTTCAAAAAGGCAGAAAAGCGCTGCAATATCAAGCACGGAGGCTGAATACATCGCCATGTCCGGTTGTTGTGCTCAAGTCCTTTGGATGAGATCACAATTAACTGACTACGGTCTTGGATTTAACAAAATCCCGATGTATTGTGACAACAAGAGCGCCATTGCCCTTTGCTGCAACTATGTTCAACACTCCCGGGCCAAGCACATAGACATTCGCTACCATTTCATCAAGGAGCAGGTGGAGAACGGAGTGATCGAGCTGTATTTTGTCACTACTGAGTACCAGCTGGCGGATATGTTCACCAAAGCCTTAGATCGAGGACGAATCGAGTTTTTGATCGACAAGCTTGGCATGAAATCATTCACTCCAGCGACTCTCAAAGAGTTGGCAGAAGAATCAGCTGAATAGTCGTGGTAAACTATTCAGAGTATCCTTTGGTTGTGATCATGTATATTATCGTAAATATATAAACCACAAAAAGAAAATACAAAAATATAAAACCAAGAAAAACCATAAAAAATATAAAACCAAGAAAAACCATAAAAAATATAAAACCTAGAAAAACCATAAAAAGTATAAAATCAAGAAAAACCAAAAATATTTTTTGTTTTAAATCGGGCATGTCTTTTAGTACGGTAATATTTACGGCCTTAGAAATGTCGATTAATATTGACACGGTGCCATAAATAGAGTCCGTATAAAAGTTGTACATTTTTAAAACATGCCCATTATGGCTTGTAGTTATTTCTGACTGCAACCCGGTTTTCATATTAAAGTCACGTATTTCCTTGGAAAACGTTGGCTCAGAACGGGAATTAATTTTCTCGGGCGTGATTTACAAGCCAAATCATGCAAAGGGATCAAGTTTACTTTATAACTTGGTCTGACACGAATTGGTGTACGTCTCAGTGCATTAATTTGTTAAAATAAGAGAAATCTTATTAAAACCACGAATCAAAATTTTTCAAGAGATAAATTGGAAATGCTTTCATCACTATTTGACTCTTTAAACAATGACTACAGCTCTTTAAATAGAAAACGGGTCATCGTTTAAGGGGGAGAAAATAGTAAAATCATCTTTGTCATTAAAATTGATTTTCAAAAGTGATTGTGAAAATTAAGGGCTTCATGGTAATTGAGTGGTTTTGCTTTAGAAAATGACTTGTCTTCGTTCTAAGTGATAGGCATGGCTTTTAGATTGTGAGGATATGCTAATAGATGCGTTTGCTAAAGTTGTGTGTTCGTTTAAATAAGGTTTAAGTGAATTGGAAAAATTAGAAACAAAAAGGAAAAGTTAAGTAAATGTAGGGACTAAAAGTGTGTTTTATTGAAACTTGGCAAAATTGGTTTTGACCTAAGTCAAATATCACACCCCCCCCCCCCCGCCCCCAAATTTTTCTAATCACTGTTTATCCAACACTTTTGCCGCCATTGTTGCATAACCTCACACACACGATCTAAACAATCAAATATCTTGCTTAATCTTTCTAGTTCCTGTTCATCTGCTAAATTAAGGTATATACATCAACATGATTAACTTTTAATCCATAGTTCTTATCATATTATTCTGATTAACATGCTCAATTCATCAGTTTAATCAGATTTAGAGTTTTGCCTTAATTAGGGTTAATTGATAAAGGATTTATGGTGGGTTTTGTTAAGAATAGATTAAATGATGTTTATATTGCCTTAGTTTGCCTTAGAAACTCACAAACGCGCTAGATTATTCATCATAAGCTTCGTTTGAAAAGTTCCGAATGAACACTGGATAAAACTTCCGAATGAAGGATTTCTTCTGAAAAACTTCCGAATGAGGAAGTTCCGAATGAAGAACTTCCGAATGAGGAAGTTCCGAATGAAGAACTTCCGAATGAGGAAGTTCCGAATGAAGAACTTCCGAATGAGGAAGTTCCGAATGAAGAACTTCCGAATGAAGGAAGTTCCGAATGAAGAACTTCCGAATGAAGGAAGTTCCGAATGAAGAACTTCCGAATGAAGGAAGTTCCGAATGAATAACTTCCGGATGAAGGAAGTTCCGAATGAAGAACTTCCGGATGAAGGAAGTTCCGAATGAAGAACTTCCGGATGAAGAAGTTCCGAATGAGCAGAAGTTCCGAATGAGGAAGTTCCGGATGAATATGTTCCGAATAAGGAAAAGTTCCAGATGAGTTGTTTGATTGTTATTGTTTGCATGCTATCTATGTACTTGTTGTTTTATCTTATGAAATGTGTTATGCTTAGAAGTAGAATGATATATATCTATCTGTTTTTGTGCATCAACCTTTCATGTCTTATCTTAAGCAGATAAAATGACTAATCCAACAGTACAAGCTATCCAAGAATCTAGGGAAGCCGATATTGCTAAAGCCCGAACCCTTAAGTTCATACCCAACAACTATAGGCTGAAGCAAGTTTCTAAATCCACTCACCATGGTTTTAAGGTCGCCATAGCCATTCTTGATAACTCCCATTTCAAGAACGCCCTTAGGAGTACAGCCTCGGTGCCTTATGAGTATATGTTTGAATTTTGGGCAACCAAGGATTTCACTTCGAACAAAATCACCTTCACCATAGACAACAAGCAGCAGACACTCACCGTTTCAGACTTCCGTAAGATGCTTGGTATACGGGATACACCCAAGGGCATGTCTTTCTCAAGGGATCCTACTAAAGATGAACTCGCGGAGTTATTTGACGCACTTGGATGTCCGGAAATACGAGTTGCATCTGAGTTTACCACTGCTAAGGTAGGACAACCCTGGAGAGCTTTGATGGGTATTCTCAGTAAATGCCTTACACCAAAAACAAGCGGACATGATGCTTTGAGAAGTCCGATAATGAACCTCTTCTATGGCATGTACAAAGCTGCGAATTCAGATTATGCTTTGTTGATATGGGAAGAATTCACCTTTCAACTCTTCCACAACAAGAAGCTAAAGACAAACTTCTTTCCTTATCCTCGATTTATTAAGCTTATCATAAATTATTTTATGAAGCTTGATGCTACTATTGATAGGCGAGCAGGAGGTCGCTATCACACTGAAGAAGCTGATGATACTGTAGATCTGAGGCATGAAGGACCGTCTACTGGTGTGATTCCGGGTCCTGTTCCTGATTACCTTCTGTCAGACAAAATCAAAGGTTCTGCAGATTACAAGCTACTGCAGCTTGAAATCGAAAGGCTGAAGGCAAACCTTCAAACTGGAGAAGACTCATCCACAACTGTTAAGAGTAAAGGTAAACGCAAACAACCAGCTGCGTTACCTGAACCCGAACCAAAGAAGAAGAAGTCAGAGGGTAAGAAGGGAAAGGGTAAGGATTTGATGCGTCTACGTGATGAAGCAGATATTGTTGATCCTACTCTTGGTAAAACCGAGCAACAACTGATGAAGATTGCTATTCAAAGGAGTAGGAAAGATACAGGAGGTAGTGGTTCAAGGGCAAGGGTAGATATTGAGGATGAGTACGTCGAACCGGATGATGTTGATGAGTTTGGGTCACCTGAAAACTACTCTACTTCGAAGGAGCCATCAATTCCTATTTCAACGAGTATGGAAAAGGAACCTGTTGCTTCTACAATCATGGTGACAACTCAACCTTTGGCAACTCTTCCACCACCAATCCAACCCTTAACAACCCGACCAACCCGACCGGCTTCCACACCATTTCTTCCACCACCCATAATCCCTACCCTTAGTACAGCAGTTACAACCGAGCCTATTCCATCAACATCTGCAACATCTGCAATGGCAGCAATAGTATTGGGCGAGATGTTGGATAAACATACGGATGCTCACAAGAGAGAAATGAATGAACTCCGCCAAGAGTTAAATAGAAGAGCTCAAAGTGAAGAAGCATCAAGGAAAGCTCAAGAAGAGTTGATTGCCAAGTTCGCTGCAGACTTGGAAGCTACACGAAAGGCTCATGCAGAGGAAATTGCTCAGGTTAAGCAGGCTGAGGCTAATAAACATGCTGCACGCATTACCAGACTTCAAGCAATGAGGGATAAATATAAGGAACAGAAAGAAGCACTCGAAGTATCTGTGAAAGAAAGAGTGCAAGAATCCGTTGAATCCTTAATGCCTAAGCTTCGTGACGAGTTGAAGACACTTGCTGCTGACAACTTGATGGTCAAATCATCCAACCCTTCCGAAGCCGCCTATAAGATTGCTTATGACCTGACGGATTTTGAATTGAAGAAGATCCTTAAGGCTCGAATGGTGGAACTTGGGTCGCATGATAAATCGAGGATTCAACGGGCTCTATTTAAATCCCTGAATGATGCTATCATGGAGGATGATAGATTATTCAAAATGTTTGGAAGTGTGGTACCATATCACATCTTACCTGAGGAAGAAAGGGAAGAGAGTGAAGAAGAGGGTACGGGTGAAGAAGAAGAAGAAGAAGAAGAAGAAGGTGAAAAGGAGAAAGACGATGACGAAGGTGGTGATGATGATGAGGGTGGTGATGATGATGAGGATGATGACGATGATGAGGATGATGAGGATGATGATGGCGATGATGGTGGTGATGAGAATCAGGAGAGTGCAAGGGGTAGTAACGGGGACGACAATCAGGATGATGATGGGGGTGAACAACCAAAGGGGGACAAGGTTACCAGCTCCAAGAAGACTGCTACAAAGACTGGAACCAAGTCCACAAAAGATGCAGCACCGAAGGACAAATCGACATCCTCGGAATCAAGACGAACTAAGTGGCGCCACGATGTGAATGCCACTACAGCGTCTTCGGCTCCTGGTATCTCTATCGCTGTGTCTGTACCTATTACAACTAACCCCATTAGTTCTGCTGTTGTTCCTCCTGTGATTGCAGAATCAGTGACAGAACCCGAAGCTGCACAACACTCTCCAGTTCAAGACACTGCTGAAATGCCTGAAACTGAACCAACTGATGTTCGCACTTCAACTCCTCAACAACAAGCTCAAAAATCTACGGTTCCTGAACCAAGCATAAGAGTTTGGGAAGACACGTTGGAGATAGACGAGTCTGCACCACCACAAGCTTGGATCACGGCAGCAGCTCAATATGATCCGATCACAGATGCTGACAAAGATGTGCTTTATCTGCGTATCCGAAGTCCGATTGACTTATGTGCATTTCTTGCTCATGAGTATAAGACTTCGGTTACTCCATCCTTGGTCAAGAAAGCGATGAAAGATAAGAGACTGCGTGCCAAAACCCGATTACCCCGAATGGAGCTCGAGTACTATGCCGATGAGATCATAAAGGCTTTGAAAACCGCTCAACGGCCAGGACTTCATGGATCAGAAAGAGCTCCACCTCCAATGGATCCTGCTCAAGATAATCAGATTGCTCTTGACTTCTTCGTCACCAACGATCTTGAGTATCTACTGAAGGGATCATCAAAGTATGCAACATCCCTGACTTTGCTGAAAGCTGCCAACTGGGGGACAATACCCTTCATCGAGGAAAAGGTAAATCGACTCTGGGTCCCAAAAATGAATCGTAATTATGATATGTATGCTGTCATAGGTGCATCTCATTGGGACGAACGAGTTCGAAGGGCGTACAGGGGTTGCTGCATGGTCAAGTCTGGAAGCAATGTTAGATCCGATATCCGCATCTCCAGCATCTTAGGAATGAAAACTGAAGCCAAGAACGGCTACTATCATGTGACAGAGATTCGCTTGAAAAGGGAGGATGACAGGGAATACAAAATCCAGCAAGGAGATTTTTCCATCATTCGCCTTGAGGATATTGAAGATATGCTGCTTCTAATGACCCGAGATCAACTTACTCACATTCCTCGTGAAGATCTGATTGCTTTGAATACAGCACTTCGTATGTTCACACGAAGCGTTGTCATCAAGTCACGAGTTGAGGATCTTCAGTTGGGAGTCGAAAGCTATCAGAGGAGGCTCAACTTAACCCGTCCTGTGAATCAAGTGCTACCTCAACATGTAGAAAGATGTCCTTATACCGGCATTTCTGTCCCTAATTCCGGCATTTTCTACTTGAACAGTCGAGGTTTGATGAAGTTTATGAGGATAGGTGAGCTCCACAAGTATAGCGATGGCACTCTTATACAAGTCAGAGATAAGTTGGAGCATCTGAACTCGGGTGGGACTTTGCCAGAGATGACGGAGGATTGGCATCCGGGTTACCGGCAGATGGCAAAGTATGTGATCAAAAATATCGATCAAAAGCTCCGTGAACGTAGATTGCTGAGGAGCTTGGAAAGATTCGTGGGTGGAAGACCGTATTTAGTGCACCACAAGCTACTGCAACGATCCATCTGATGGGTCGTACATCTCAGGTCACTTTATATTGGTTTTCAATTGTGAATATGTAAATTTGTGAATAATGTGCTTGAATGGCTTGGTGTAGTGTTAAGGTATGATAATTTTTCAAGAATTTCTCACGAGATTCTAAATCTTTCAAAATATATCATACCAAAGCACTACAACTATCCCTTATTAACTTAAGGGGGAGCAATAACTTGTTCTATGGCCAAATATTGATTTCATTTTTACCCAAAGACCGGTTAATCCATTCAATATCCCAAATATTAATGGTTAACATTTTGGATAAGGGGAGAAAATGGGATTAAGGAGACGTAAGTGATACTTGGCTAAAAGATGAAAAAGACTTAATGATAATCCAACTTAATATGTGTTAAGCACGTGTTAAGGGGGAGCGTTTTTGATGATCAAAACACCTAAGGTACAAAACTTTTGATTTCAATATCACAAGTACCTTAGGTGATTTTCAATGATGTTTTCATGGTGGCAATTCCTTCCCAAAACACGCTTAATTCACGACGGATGTGGTGACAAAAGGGTGGTAGGAATAAGTTAAGTCCAATGATTCATCAGAGCCGATGGAATCTTCCCAAGGACAATTCCCTAGTTAGAATTAGAAGTCCTAGGAAAGATGGAGAAAGAATGTGAACGTAGCTGAATGCCGACCAAGTACTTAAGCTAGCACTGGAACAATCACAACAAGGTGCTAGTGATGACGTATTGGTAAGCATTGAAGGGGTTGAAGAATGAAAAAGAAATGTAAAGATAAAGGGTGTAAAGAAAGAAGCCCTCCTTACAACTTTAGGCAGAAACCGGGTCAATACATATGCTATTGAGGTCATTTTTGTTAATGATTCTCGGTATTGAAGAAAGACATCATGGACCCAGTGATGCAATGCACAACCCTTCCCCAGCTAACTCAAATATCTCTCAAAAGGTATTTGTTTTAATCACACGGAGATCAACACGTTATCTATTGGTTTATTCACTCCGAATAAACTGGTATTGAAAAGGTGGCACTCCTCTCCAGCCATCGCTCACTAAATCAAAACGCACAATCGAGTCTAGAGCCAAGAGATCATCAAAAGTCTCATTAGGACACTTTCCATTTATTCCTTGCTTTCTCACACACTGTGAAAAGTAAGAGATTTTCATGAGTCCTACGCAATATTCTTGTAATATTGCCAGAACATCCGAGTAATACGTAAGTATTACAATGAAGATGGAAATCCTGCTTGAGCCAACATCAAACAAGCTCATGGTAGGTTACACGTGCGGTTCTTTTAGAACCAATCTTGTGAAAAACTGGAAGGTAACAGTGGTTTAATTCTTAATTGAACTTAAACTCGTTCCAGGCCTCTTCGCATTATCATATGATCTTGCCAGAACACTCAGAGTGACTCTTAATTGACCACAGTGACGAGTGGAAATCCTTCTAGTGTCAACATCAAACAGCACTTGGTAGGTAACGCGCAAGATTCATTATGAATCGAGCTCGTGACAACTGGAAAGCAACGATGGTGAAAATCTTAACTGAAATTCACTTGTTCCAGGTTTCATGAATTGACGGCTTTTAAATCACAAGGATAATTTATCCAAGTGATTCACTCTTTATGTTCGCAGTCAGCTTTGGACGGTCGAATAAAGAGAACGGGTTTACCCGCGAAATCCTGTCAGGAAGTTACTTAATTGAAACTATCCGTCACGGGTACGATATCTAATATCGTCCAACGGTCTTCACCGACCGGAGGTAAAATGCTACCGAATTAGAATAAAATGTTCAAAGCCATTTTATTCGTGTCGTTGCTGAGTACCTGCTAAAGACGGTGGCGTTGCTGTGTACCTGTTGAAGACGGTGGCGTTGCTGAGTACCAGTAAAGACGGTGGTGTTGCGGTGTACCTGGAAAAGTCGTTCCCACATGCTTATGTCTTTTGCAACAAAAATTCAAGAAAGTACAAGATGAAGTCTTCCGCTGTACCAAACTCTGAAGCTTTCAAGAATCCAACAAAAAGACGTAAGTGTGTGGAACATGAAGTCACGAGGAGGCAAAGTTCACAAGAAAGGCAAAGATCGCACGTGAAAGGCCAAAGAACAATGCTCTCAAGTCAAAGCCAAAAAGATCAAATCAACATATTCACAACAAAAGAAAGAAAAGAAGAAAAGACTACGAGCTAAAGAACGAAGACTTAGTATAGTATGCTAGGTTTAGAACTTGGTAACGTGGAGTGACCTCCCTTAGGGGGAGATTGTTAGAAATACGTTTTAACGTATATTAGAAGTATCGGTCACTCCACAATATGATTTATGTTGTAATAGCTCGTAGTTAGTATTTAGTTATTATTTGCTTATTAACTTAAGTAAGAACCGGTCCATGGGCTTGTCATGGACCGGCCCAAGTCCACTTATGACTTGGAACTATAAATACCCCTTTCCACTAAGGAAAGGGGTTGGTTGTTATCATTTCTTAATTTCCACTTAATAAAATTCACATAGTTTCTCTCACTTTCTCTCTCTAACTTTCTCTCTCTAGAAATTAACAAACCCCTTCATAGATTCATTGATTATCAATATTCTACAGCTCTTCGTTATGATCGAGGTGGTGAATATTTAAGTCAAGAGTTTAAATATTATTTAAGTGAGAATGGAATTTTTCAGAAACTTACGTCTCCATATACTCCACAACAAACTGGTGTATCCGAAAGGATAAATTGTACATTATTAGATATGGTGCGATCTATGTTTAATCTTACAACTTTACCTTATCCTTTTGGGATTATGCTTTAGAATCTGCTATTCGTATTTTGAATATGGTTCCCACAAAGAAGGTTGATAAGACACCATATGAACTATGGCATGGCAAGAAGCCATATTTGTCTTATTTGTAAAATTGGGGTTGTGAGGCGTGATAGGTGTGAAAACACCCATCCTTTTACCACTTATTTCTTACTAAAACAAGACCAAAATGCGTATTTAATGTCATTTGTTTGGAATTATGCGTGGTTTGTGTGTTTGTTGTGTTTTCAGAGCCAACCGGATAAATATTGGAGAAAACACGGGATTGCACGGGTTTTATCGAAGAAAAAGACGAAAAGATGAAGTCTATAGTCCAAGAGATGCAAAAGATTTGAAGTCAATGGGCCTATTTGAAGATTTATCGAAGAAAAGGACCAAAGGCGGAAGATTTACCTATGTCGAAGAAACTCAAGTCTATTAAATGAAGAAATTAAAAGACGAGTTGAAATTATTCGTCGACAAATCCCGAATCGAAATCGAAAACGTCAACTTTTCTGAAAAGACGAGAAGACAAAAAGAAAGGAAGAAAGCCCACTCACCAACCATGGGAGAAGCCTATAAATACTCCTCCCATTCAAGACTTTCCAAAAGATCTTTTCTGTTACAGTTTTTCCTATTTCGTAGGAAGAAAACCATCTCCCTTAAGGAGTGGTTTTCATCTTTGTTTGATTTCTTCCAATCTTGTAAGTTTGATCTTTCCACTTTGTTTGTTGAATCCTAAATCATTAATACAAGTCTACTTTTAATCTTTCCATCATCTTGTTCTTCATCTCTTTTTTATTCTAAGTTCTTAAGTTTTATTTTATTGGTTTGATCATAAAAAGTAAGTGGGATTTATGTTTTTGTGGTTTTGAATTGATGTTTACTTTAGGTAAATGATTAGTGGTAAAATTGGTTTAAGTTTTGATTGAAAACTTGGTAAATTTTGGGTTAAAATCGTATGTAAAAGATTTCCCTGTTCTTCGCTATTTTTGACTGTTCTTCCCAGATTCCGTATAGTGGTTTATGACTTACTGATTGATTCGGAATCTTCATTATTCCGGGTCAAGGTTATACTTTTTTTGGTTACTCGGAATATCAATTATTCCGAGTGGGTTAAAATTTTCTTGGTTATTCGGAATTTCAAACTTATTTCGCATAGGGTTTTCTTTTTAATATATTCCGCATAGAGTAAATGTTCCGGATAGAGCAGTTTTTTCGAATAGAGCAATTATTCATGATAGACTGTTATTCCGCATAAGCTACATTATTCCGCATAGGAATTTTATTCCGCATAGCCGTATTATTCCGTGTAGAATCCAATATTCCGCATAGGGTTGTTCTTTCAATTATTCCGCATAGATTTTCTCTTCAAAACATTTAATGGTTCTCATCAAAACATTCCGAATAGGGGTATTTCGTAAATATTCCGCATAAGGGTTTCCATCATAATATTCCGAGTAGGCTTATTATTCCGTATAGAGTTACTATTCCGCATAACCGTTATATTCCGCATAAGCCATCTTATTCCGCATAGTCTGACATTCCGAGTAAGAGCAAATATTCCGGATAGCCATTTTTCCGAATAAGGTAAATTTCCAGTTTTAATTTCCAGTTTTCCAGTTTTCCAGTTTTACGTTCTAGCTTTATTTTATTATTTCTAGCACTTACCATTTTAGTAGATTTAGACCAAAGCTCCCCCTTTTTAGTTACCAATTACAACTATTCCACTTTTGACCGTGATCAATTCGAGAAGATACAGAGAACGAAACAACGACATATATCAATTGGGTACGAGCAACGCAAAGAAAGATCTTGCAAGCAAAAACCTTTTATTAACCAACCAAAAGTCAGTTATTAAAATGGCGCCGCTGCCGGGGATCGAACCCGGGTCACCCGCGTGACAGGCGGGAATACTTACCACTATACTACAACGACGTGCACAATGTCATAAGTGTAGGGGAGACTTTTCCCACATGCTTAAACATTGAGGACAATGTTTATCTTAAGTGTAGGGGGACTTCTATCGAAGTTTTAAGTGGACTTTTCCATTAAAATGCCTTCATTTAACCGGAAAATCATCTTTTTCAGCATTTTTCAAATTTTTAATTAACTTTGGCCATGTAGTCGTAATTTTTAAATTTTTATCTTGCTTTCATATGTATATATCCCGCAATAAAGTCAAAAATATAAATAAAGTGGTGTAGCTAGTTTATAAGTCTTTGACATATTAGGCCCGTTGCGATTATTTTGACTCAACCCGAATTAACTTATCCAAGTTTATTCTAGCTAGTATCCTTAACCATGTAGACCTTAATTGGTTTATTAGGCTAAGCATCCACGAGTCTCATTACTTGAGATTTTAAATTGTGGAGAATGAGAAATGATAGAGTCAATTATAAGTCGGTATTCTTGAACAAGCTCACTTGGTGTAATTATCTACCTATTCTCCCATCACTTGCTAATAACTTATCTGCAATAAGTAAGGTCATACGATTTGAAAAGTTACTTAGCTTCTAGCCCAAGATCGTTTAAAAGTTGCTCGGTAATGATAAGAGTTCATAGCCAAGGCATAACTTATGAAGCGGGGCGCGAAGATTGGCGAGTCCGAAAAGGCCCTAACAAGGCATGAGGATTCTATTTTATTGATAAAGATCCAAGGTGATGTGAAAAGCATTATTCCCAAAATCGATATGAAGGATCAAGACTCACGACGAAAAGCAATCAACTCCCATAAAGATCATGGAGAAGTCTATCCGAAAAGACCCTAACAAGGTATGAGGATAAATAGATCCAAGTCCGAAAAGGATGCGGATCGTTGTATCTCAAATCCCAATTAGAGATTGAAGAAATAATCATGAAGTCGTGGTCAACAAAGTTGGAGTACCCCTCAAAAGTCTCCAAGTGAAGAAACTCTATTAATGAAGAGAAGACCATTATCTCAAGAACGTCTCTCAAGATATGAAGTATGAAGTACATGCCAAATATCGGCCCGAGAAAGGTCTCAAATCGTGAACCCAGTTATGCCAAGATATGAACTTTTTGATATCCCGAGAAGCAGTTTTAAGAGATTTTGTCCTTTAGCTAACTATTGATCAAATCGTCCTACTTTGCTTTCAGCCTAAATAAACTATCGAAATAAGTCCAAAAATGCATCTTCATGATCATTCTAAGACAAAAATAAAATATAAGAGATACACCTAGGAATAAGGGAGTTTAAGCATATAATTAAGCCATGTGTGTAAGTGTTTGAATTGCTAACTTATAATAACAATGATCTCGTTTTTAAGCTTAGTTTGGGGAACGTGAAACTTGAGGGTGATAAATCTTCGCAGCACCAGAGCCCTAATGTAAGTCCTTGATCTCTTTGCAAGTTATTTCCATATAGCTATTTTCAAGTGAAAATGGTTTCTATCCTTTTATCTCCTTTAAAAGTTTTAATTTATCTTAGTATTTAAATTTTTGTTTATTAGTATTTTAATAAGGCCAAGGTTGATTGATTATGAGAAAAGTGTAAATTTGCTTTATCACTAAGCATTGCATGAGGGCATGGTAATGGTTAAGTGTAGGGGATTTGATAGGTGTGAAAACACCCATCCTTTTACCACTTATTTCTTACTAAAACAAGACCAAAACGCGTATTTAATGTCATTTGTTTGGAATTATGCGTGGTTTTTGTGTTTGTTGTGTTTTCAGAGCCAACCGGATAAATATTGGAGAAAACACGGGATTGCACGGGTTTTATCGAGGAAAAAGACGAAAAGATGAAGTCTATAGTCCAAGAGATGCAAAAGATTTGAAGTCAATGGGCCTATTTGAAGATTTATCGAAGAAAAGGACCAAAGGCAGAAGATTTACCTATGTCGAAGAAACTCAAGTCTATTAAATGAAGAAATTAAAAGACGAGTTGAAATTATTCGTCGACAAATCCCGAATCGAAATCGAAAACGTCAACTTTTCTGAAAAGACGAGAAGGCAAAAAGAAAGGAAGAAAGCCCACTTACCAACCAAGGGAGAAGCCTATAAATACTCCTCCCATTCAAGACTTTCCAAAAGTTCTTTTCTGTTACAGTTTTTCCTATTTCGTAGGAAGAAAACCATCTCCCTTAAGGAGTGGTTTTCATCTTTGTTTGATTTCTTCCAATCTTGTAAGTTTGATCTTTCCACTTTGTTTGTTGAATCCTAAATCATTAATACAAGTCTACTTTTAATCTTTCCATCATCTTGTTCTTCATCTCTTTTTGATTCTAAGTTCTTAAGTTTTATTTTATTGGTTTGATCATAAAAAGTAAGTGGGATTTATGTTTTTGTTGTTTTGAATTGATGTTTACTTTAGGTAAATGATTAGTGGTAAAATTGGTTTAAGTTTTGATTGAAAACTTGGTAAATTTTGGGTTAAAATCGTATGTAAAAGATTTCCCTGTTCTTCGCTATTTTTTACTGTTCTTCCCAGATTCCGTATAGTGGTTTATGACTTACTGATTGATTCGGAATCTTCATTATTCCGGGTCAAGGTTATACTTTTTTTGGTTACTCGGAATATCAATTATTCCGAGTGGGTTAAAATTTTCTTGGTTATTCGGAATTTCAAACTTATTCCGCATAGGGTTTTCTTTTTAATATATTCCGCATAGAGTAAATGTTCCGGATAGATCAGTTTTTCCGAATAGAGCAATTATTCATGATAGACTGTTATTCCGCATAAGCTACATTATTCCGCAAAGGAATTTTTTTCCGCATAGCCGTATTATTCCGTGTAGAATCCAATATTCCGCATAGGGTTGTTCTTTCAATTATTCCGCATAGATTTTCTCTTCAAAACATTCCGCTTAATGGTTCTCATCAAAACATTCCGAATAGGGGTATTTCGTAAATATTCCGCATAAGGGTTTCCATCATAATATTCTGAGTAGGCTTATTATTCCGTATAGAGTTACTATTCCGCATAGCCGTTATAGTCCGCATAAGCCATCTTATTCCGCATAGTCTGACATTCCGAGTAAGAGCAAATATTCCGGATAGCCATTTTTCCGAATAAGGTAAATTTCCAGTTTTAATTTCCAGTTTTACATTCTAGCTTTATTTTATTATTTCTAGCACTTACCATTTTAGTAGATTTAGACCAAAGCTCCCCCTTTTTAGTTACCAATTACAACTATTCCACTTTTGACCGTGATCAATTCGAGAAGATACCGAGAACGAAACAACGACATATATCAATTGGGTACGAGCAACGCAAAGAAAGATCTTGCAAGTAAAAACCTTTTATTAACCAACCAAAAGTCAGTTATTAAATGGCGCCGCTGCCGGGGATCGAACCCGGGTCACCCGCGTGACAGGCGGGAATACTTACCACTATACTACAACGACGTGCACAATGTCATAAGTGTAGGGGAGACTTTTCCCACATGCTTAAACATTGAGGACAATGTTTATCTTAAGTATAGGGGGACTTCTATCGAAGTTTTAAGTGGACTTTTCAATTAAAATGCCTTCATTTAACCGGAAAATCATCTTTTTCAGCATTTTTCAAATTTTTAATTAACTTTGGCCATGTAGTCGTAATTTTTAAATTTTTATCTTGCTTTCATATGTATATATCCCGCAATAAAGTCAAAAATATAAATAAAGTGGTGTAGCTAGTTTAGAAGTCTTTAACATATTAGGCCCGTTGCGATTATTTTGACTCAACCCGAATTGACTTATCCAAGTTTATTCTAGCTAGTATCCTTAACCATGTAGACCTTAATTGGTTTATTAGGCTAAGCATCCACGAGTCTCATTACTTGAGATTTTAAATTGTGGAGAATGAGAAATGATAGAGTCAATTATAAGTCGGTATTCTTGCACAAGCTCACTTGGTGTAATTATCTACCTATTCTCCCATCACTTGCTAATAACTTATCTGCAATAAGTAAGGTCGTACGATTTGAAAAGTTACTTAGCTTCTAGCCCAAGATCGTTTAAAAGTTGCTCGGTAATGATAAGAGTTCATAGCCAAGGCATAACTTATGAAGCGGGGCGCGAAGATTGGCGAGTCCGAAAAGGCCCTAACAAGGCATGAGGATTCCATTTTATTGATAAAGATCCAAGGTGATGTGAAAAGCATTATTCCCAAAATAGATATGAAGGATCAAGACTCACGACGAAAAGCAATCAACTCCCATAAAGATCATGGAGAAGTCTATCCGAAAAGACCCTAAAAAGGTATGAGGATAAATAGATCCAAGTCCGAAAAGGAGGCGGATCGTTGTATCTCAAATCCCAATTAGAGATTGAAGAAATAATCATGAAGTCGTGGTCAACAAAGTTGGAGTACCCCTCAAAAGTCTCCAAGTGAAGAAACTCTATTAATGAAGAGAAGACCATTATCTCAAGAACGTCTCTCAAGATATGAAGTATGAAGTACATGCCAAATATCGGCCCGAGAAAGGTCTCAAATCGTGAACCAAGTTATGCCAAGATATGAACTTTTTGATATCCCGAGAAGCAGTTTTAAGAGATTTTGTCCTTTAGCTAACTATTGATCAAATCGTCCTACTTTGCTTTCAGCCTAAATAAACTATCGAAATAAGTCCAAAAATGCATCTTCATGATCATTCTAAGACAAAAATAAAATATAAGAGATACACCTAGGAATAAGGGAGTTTAAGCATATAATTAAGCCATGTGTGTAAGTGTTTGAATTGCTAACTTATAATAACAATGATTTCGTTTTTAAGCTTAGTTTGGGGAACGTGAAACTTGAGGGTGATAAATCTTCGCAGCACCAAAGCCCTAATGTAAGTCCTTGATCTCTTTGCAAGTTATTTCCATATAGCTATTTTCAAGTGAAAATGGTTTCTATCCTTTTATCTCCTTTAAAAGTTTTAATTTCTCTTAGTATTTAAATTTTTGTTTATTAGTATTTTAATAAGGCCAAGGTTGATTGATTATGAGAAAAGTGTAAATTTGCTTTATCACTAAGCATTGCATGAGGGCATGGTAATGGTTAAGTGTAGGGGATTTGATAGGTGTGAAAACACCCATCCTTTTACCACTTATTTCTTACTAAAACAAGACCAAAACGCGTATTTAATTTCATTTGTTTGGAATTATGCCTGGTTTTTGTGTTTGTTGTGTTTTCAGAGCCAACCGGATAAATATTGGAGAAAACACGGGATTGCACGGGTTTTATCGAGGAAAAAGACGAAAATATGAAGTCTATAGTCCAAGAGATGCAAAAGATTTGAAGTCAATGGGCCTATTTGAAGATTTATCGAAGAAAAGGACCAAAGGCGGAAGATTTACCTATGTCGAAGAAACTCAAGTCTATTAAATGAAGAAATTAAAAGACGAGTTGAAATTATTCGTCGACAAATCCCGAATCGAAATCGAAAACGTCAACTTTTCTGAAAAGACGAGAAGACAAAAAGAAAGGAAGAAAGCCCACTCACCAACCAAGGGAGAAGCCTATAAATACTCCTCCCATTCAAGACTTTCCAAAAGTTCTTTTCTGTTACAGTTTTTCCTATTTCGTAGGAAGAAAACCATCTCCCTTAAGGAGTGGTTTTCATCTTTGTTTGATTTCTTCCAATCTTGTAAGTTTGATCTTTCCACTTTGTTTGTTGAATCCTAAATCATTAATACAAGTCTACTTTTAATCTTTCCATCATCTTGTTCTTCATCTCTTTTTGATTCTAAGTTCTTAAGTTTTATTTTATTGGTTTGATCATAAAAAGTAAGTGGGATTTATGTTTTTGTTGTTTTGAATTGATGTTTACTTTAGGTAAATGATTAGTGGTAAAATTGGTTTAAGTTTTGATTGAAAACTTGGTAAATTTTGGGTTAAAATCGTATGTAAAAGATTTCCCTGTTCTTCGCTATTTTTTACTGTTCTTCCCAGATTCCGTATAGTGGTTTATGACTTACTGATTGATTCGGAATCTTCATTATTCCGGGTTAAGGTTATACTTTTTTTGGTTACGCGGAATATCAATTATTCCGAGTGGGTTAAAATTTTCTTGGTTATTCGGAATTTCAAACTTATTCCGCATAGGGTTTTCTTTTTAATATATTCCGCATAGAGTAAATGTTCCGGATAGAGCAGTTTTTCCGGATAGAGCAATTATTCATGATAGACTGTTATTCCGCATAAGCTACATTATTCCGCATAGGAATTTTATTCTGCATAGCCGTATTATTCCGTGTAGAATCCAATATTCCGCATAGGGTTGTTCTTTCAATTATTCCGCATAGATTTTCTCTTCAAAACATTCCGCTTAATGGTTCTCATCAAAACATTCCGAATAGGGGTATTTCGTAAATATTCCGCATAAGGGTTTCCATCATAATATTCCGAGTAGGCTTATTATTCCGTACAGAGTTACTATTCCGCATAGCCGTTATATTCCGCATAAGCCATATTATTCCGCATAGTCTGACATTCCGAGTAAGAGCAAATATTCCGGATAGCCATTTTTCCGAATAAGGAAAATTTCCAGTTTTAATTTCCAGTTTTCCAGTTTTACATTCTAGCTTTATTTTATTATTTCTAGCACTTACCATTTTAGTAGATTTAGACCAAAGCTCCCCCTTTTTAGTTACCAATTACAACTATTCCACTTTTGATCGTGATCAATTCGATAAGATACCGAGAACGAAACAACGACATATATCAATTGGGTACGAGCAACGCAAAGAAAGATCTTGCAAGCAAAAACCTTTTATTAACCAACCAAAAGTCAGTTATTAAGGCGTATGTGAAACGTGACTCTGGAGATAAACTCCAACAACGCTAAATAAAATGTATCTTTGTAGGTTACCCTAAGGAAACTATGGGTTACTACTTTTATTATCCGGCTGAGAACAAAGTTGTTGTGGCTCGGTATGGTGACTTCCTTGAAAGTGATCTTGTAAATCAAGAATTCAGTGGGAGAAACTATGATCATGAAGAAATTCAAGAAGATACATTGCCTTCTGAAAATACTAGCGAAGAAATTCCAATAGAGCCAGAAAGCCTGGGAGCTCCACCGGAATCAATTCCTCTACGTACGTCTGCAAGGGCTATACGTGCGCCAAGCAAACTATGTCTTAACATAATGGATGATGAAGAGGAAGTAGGGGATCTTGGTGAACTTGATAACTATCGATCCGCAATGCTTGATCCAGAAAAGTTAAAATGGATAGTTGCGATGAATGAGGAAATGAAATCCATGAAAATCAACGATGTTTGGATTCTTGTAGATGCACCTAAAAATGCTAAAGTAGTGAAAAATAGGTGGATTTTCAAGAAGAAAACCGACATGGATGGTGAAGTACAATCCTATAAAGCACATTTAGTGGCTAAAGTTTTTACTCAAACTTTTGGCGTAGACTACGAGGAGACATTTTCTCCGGTAGCAGACTTACGAGCTATTAGGATTCTCATAGCTATAGCAGCATACTATGACTATGAGGTATGGCAAATAGATGTTAAAACTGCCTTCTTGAATGGTCGCTTAGATGAGGAAATCTATATGCAACAACCGGAAGGGTATGTTGATCCTAAATATGCAAAACGCGTGTGCAAACTTCAAAGATCTATTTATGGTTTGAAGCAAGCATCACGTCAATGGAATAAACGATTTGATGAAGAAATCAAAAAGTTCGGATTTATTCAAAATCGTGATGAGCCATGTGTATATCGCAAAGCTAGTGGGAGTGTTGTAGTATTCCTAATTTTATATGTCGATGACATATTAATCATGGGAAGTAACATTCTAAGACTTAAGGAAGTTAAGGATTATCTTGGTAAATGCTTTTCTATTAAGGATTTAGGAGATGCTGCATATATTCTGGGATATAAAATCTATCGAGATAGGAAAAGACGGTTAATTGGTCTAAGTCAAGATGCTTATATTGATAAGATATTAAATAAGTATAGTATGCATAATTCCAAGAAAGGTTTTCAACCTATGGAAGTTAAGCATGAATTAAGTCATGAGTTAGATGCATCAACAACTGAAGAGGTGGCTTACATGCGGAAGGTGCCTTATACTTCGACTGTAGGATCTGTTATGTATGCTGTAAGATGCACAAGGCCTGATGTGGCGTTTGCTCAAAACTTGGTTAGTAGATACCAACAGAATCTAGGGAAGCTCCACTGGACTGCTGTTAAACATATTCTAAAGTATCTGAGGAATACGAAAGATATGTTTTTGGTATTTGGGGGTAAACCAGACACATAACTGAAAGTTACAGGTTTCTGTGATGCGTCCTGGCAATGTGATAAAGACGATACGAAGTCTCAGACGGGATACGTATTTGTCATCAATGGAGGAGCGGTAGTCTGGAAGAGCAAGAAGCAGACAACCATTGCTATACATGCGACTCAATCTGAGTACATGGCTGCTTTAGAAGCTGCAATGGAAGTTGTTTGGATTAGGAAGTTTATTGAAGATCTTGGAGTGATGCCTTCAATTAAAAAACCTATTGATATATATTGCGACAATTCTGCGGCAATTATATTCGCCAATGATCCTGGAGTCATGAAAGGCGCCAGACACTTTAAACGTAGATATCACTACGTACGAGAACAAGTGGAAGCTCGTGAAATAAAATTAATAAAAGTTCACATAGATGATAACGTAGCTGATCCTTTTACTAAGGCTTTGCCTAGACCAAAGGTAGTTAAGCATGCCAAAGCGATTGGGCTGCAACTAGCTAGAGAATTCATGCAATAAATCTGTTGATTAGTATTTGGATAAAGGATGTTAGACATTATTGAATTGATGAAATAAAGATAAAGTTTCGTTTATTTTCTGTTATTTGATTTTGTATCCTATTTTACATGTTTTATATCCATGAATAATAGTTATGTTCTAAACGTCCGTTGTCAATTAATAATATGGGAATATTATTAAAATAAGACAATTTAAAATACTTGAAAGTTTATTGGTCAATTTTGGATGATATTTGATGGATCAAATATTAGACTTATCCCAACTATATGATTTTACTTTATGGATCTTCGTCTTAAGTAAATCATAAATAGTTATCCTTAGACCTGAGATACCAGATTACTGAATAGAATGTAGTGCATTTCTGTGAGATAACCTAACGCTAAACGTAACTGGTAGCCATAAGGGTTATTTTCAGAAGTGTTGCAAAGTTCGTAAGTTTTGCTTGTAGTCAATATGGGATTTGTTTCCTTCAAATTATTTTGAAGTATGAATACAGATGGGCCCCTCGTGGGAGAAGTAAGATGTTTGTATGGCCGTACCCAAATGTGTTTTGGTAATCTTGTTATATCCGCAAATGAGAAACATAATGGTTAATGAAGGAATGACTGAGATCCATATCCTATTAACGTTGTATTTGAAACGAAAGGATAATAATAAATGATGAATCATTTAAAAGGTTTTTGCCAGGAGACCTTACTCGAGTTGTACTAGTGACATTGCTAGTGTAACTAGACGCTAGTCAATGTAATCACGATATTCATTTTTGTCCAAGTGGGCGCTGAAAGTTTATGGACATAAAATTAATAGTCGTGTGATAGGATCGAACTCGGGATTACGGGATTGCACACAATACGTAAAGGGTTAATTTTATTTATTAAATCAAACCAAACATAAATAAACAATGGTAAATTAAATTAAAAGTTATGTTAAATAACCATTAAGAAATTGTATGAGAAAAGGAAAGTTGGAAAAGTTCCGGAACACCCTTTGGGGTGTGGTTCGACCGGCGGCCAAAGGGGGAGGGGAAAGGAAACAATTTTTGTTTCCTAATTCTTGTGTTTAACTTGGTGATCAAGTATTGTTAACCTATATAAACACATTAATCCCCTCATAATTTTTGTCCTCCTCCCTTATTTCTCTCCTGCGATCGCAAGCCCAAACCCAAAGGGGTTTTTCGTTGGTTTTCGATTTAGCTAAAATTCCACAAGTGTTGAAGTTCCGGTTTTCAAGTGCTAGACTCACGGTTAGCCCGTTGCATTACGTGTATACAAGAGCGTAATATAGTTTTGCTTTAAACTATATCTTGGTATAATTCTTCACAAACCCTAATTGGTGATTCGTCGGTGTTCTTGTGGATCTACGCTAGGATAAAGGTATGTAACCCTGATCGATTAATTATAATTGTGTTATTAATAATCTTGTTAAATCGCTTCCGCTATAACGTGCTTTGATCTTTGTTATGATTATATAATTGTTATGAACATCATAAACCATCACTAATAACATTCATGACAAATTAAACAAATGTTTATTGACACAATGAAGAGCAACAAAAAAAATAGAAACATCATGTTTTCTTTATACGTAAATCATTGTAAAGACATACTTGTTGACGAAACATGGGAGAGTCTTCGAGTTTGGAGAAATACATGACGGGCTCCAACTGTTTTTGCTTCTGCGCGTTGATCCAAATAATATATGGTGAAATGTTAACTTGTAGCACCAAGAATACTGAAATTTTTTAGATTTTAACAAATTAACAATGTTAAACTAAGACTTTTAAATTTTTTTGGTGTTGATTGAAATGAGTTTGGTGAAATGTTAACTTGTAGCACCATGAATAGGTCGAAGAGTACATCTTTATTATGATAAACTGAAAACCTTTATTGCGGTTAACTTGTAAAGTGTTTTTTTATAACCAACAGTCTTTTCTTACAGTTATATTCTTTAGATTATATGTATCAATGTAATTGTCTTTTGAAACAGACAGAAATCACTACCTTTGGTCTACTGTCTTTGACTTTTAAATGGTCAAATTTGCTTCAAAAACAGCTAATATTAGATTATGATTTTGTATTTTGTGAATAAATTTAGAACTAGTCTAACTGTATTATGATGTTGGCTTTTGCGATGGAGAAATTCAGTTTATGTTACTATTTTAGAACCCATCTAACTGTATTATTATGCAGCCATATGAGATTTTGAATACACCAAAAGTACCTTATATTATTAAAAGAGTGTTTTAATCCCGTATGCAGAATACCATTCAACTTGAACATGGCGAAACACTCAAACCATTGAATATTTGTTGTGCAAATATCAAATTTTGTGAAGTAAAGTGGCTCGATGAAAGTGGTAAATAGGGAGTGAGGGGAATAAACAAGAGTAGGGAAGATAAAGTCTTTAAAATCTCTCTGTTTATGGTTACGGATTATAATTTGGTATTATTTTTAAAATACAACTTTATAATCAATAATTGTTAACCAAATATTTATAAAATTTTCACAAACCTAACAATGTTTAATAAAATTTTAAAAAACCAAACAACTTTATTTTGGCCGATTGATCTTCCAATATGCTATGCTATTTGTAACAAGTAGTTTTGTTGGTTGGATAATAGGTCCGGTATAGTAGATGCTAAAAATACTACAGATAACTAACTAAGTATGCTTTTTATCTCTTTAATTTGGGCTATTTCTACATTTACATTGACTTTATGATTTTAATCGAGTTGTGTAATGTTAACTAATTTTAGGAATGTGACATTTTAGGTTATAAAACATGTTGTTCGTACGTTAAAATCAATTAAACATTTAATATGGTTAACCGTGACCTCAACCGCGGATAACCATTTATTTTCGAGTACTACGTGTTCGGTACATGTGTAGTACAGTCTGATTTCGGAGAGTGAACGAGTTACCCGCCCCGCAATGGATAGTATAATGTTCCAATTAACCGAACCGAAACATCCTAAATGATACTACTCATTTCAGAGGTCAAGAGTACTAAGCAATTCCAGCTTGGTGTAACATAGTTTTATATCAATACTTTTTCGATGATAAAACATTAGAAGTTTTCAGGTATCAGTGTTGTATGAGAATTGATGATAAAAACACGTACTAAATGGTAAAATCTAAGTAGGCTTGTTGGTATAAGTTTTGTAAGCTACCTCGTATTTTGTTGGGTGATATCCCACATCAAAAAAAGAAAAAAATCAGGACCAATATATAAAGTCAATGAGTTTGGTATAAAATTAAGGATACAGTCGTCAAACATCAAATAATATATATTTGATGTTGTATTGTTATTTCTTTTAAGTAAATTAATCTTTATATTGTTACTTGTCCTAATTATAATGTCACGCACGGTTTTTTATATTTTTCAATGATACATTTTTATCTATTAAGAATATTTTTTTTCTTAATTATGGTTTTGTGTTTGTATAATGGTAATTTAGATCCATTCCTAGTTTAGAATTCACGAAACTTTTATAGCACCATGAATAGGTCGAAGAGTACATCTTAAATGGATAAATTGATAACCCTAATCGGTATTAGAGCATCTACAATGCATCAAGTCTATAAAACTTGATGCATTTAATGCAATCAATACAAACCTTATCTAATAACTATGTTACACCTTTGGGACGTGGTCAGCGCAGCAAGAAGCCACCAAAGTGGCAGGATTCATTTGTTATGGGCTAGGATTCTAGTTGTCCCATCTATTTTATTTACTTGCTTATTATAGGCTTGTTTTGAGTCATGTTAGGAAAGTCAATAAACATTAAGACGTGTTTTGTGTTAGCTTGTTTTTCAAGCTGTGTAATTCGGTGTATATATACCGAATGAAACAATCAATAAAAGTACGTTTGTCAAGAAAATATCTGTTCTTCTCTTCTTTTTCTTAGGGAGCCCGTACACGCTATAGTGTACACTACCTTGATACGAGTTAGATCGTATCAATTGGTGCTTTCATTGAGCTCATGGATGAACAAACACTGAGAGGGTGGCTTAAGGATCAACAGGATCGCGCTGAGACTTTGGCGCAGCAACAGGCAGCGGCTTTTCAACTTCAGTTTGATGAGTTGCGGGCTGAGTTGCAGACTTCGTTGGGGCAGATGCAACTTCAAGGCCGCCAAGGAGGGGGTGGTGACACAGGGGGATTGTTGCCGCGGTCCATGCGTCTGGATGTCCCGAAGTTTTCGGGAACCGATCCAGAAAGTTGGATTTTTGCCATTAAGGAATACTTTTCGCTTCTTAATACCCCGGCTGATCAACGTCTTCGGATCATTGGTTTTAATTTGGAAGGGGCAGCAGCGGAATGGTTTCGTTGGATGACAAAGAATGGGTTGGTTACTGACTGGGAGCAGTTTTTGGAGAGTGTGCAAGATCGTTTTGGTCCATCGAAATTTGAAGACCCACAGGGTACCTTGTCAAAATTGCTACAACTTGGCACAGTGGAAGAATACCAGAGGGAGTTTGAAAAATTGATGAATCGGGTTATCAATATACCGGAGTCTTTGCTAATCTCTTTCTATATATCGGGGCTCAAACTTCACTTACAGCGGGAACTATTGGTGGCACGACGAACTACGCTGGGCGACGCGTTTTCGTTGGCTCGGATTACCGAGGCTCGTCTGGAGGATCGTACGGTTTCGTCCACCGGAATAGGCACGAAAACCATAGCCACGGTGAAATCTTCCAAGCAGGTCGGCCCGCGCGTGGGAGGTACGAATGGAGTGGTTGGACCAACCAAACCACCTCTTTTGTCTACTCCTGCCGGTACAGCCAAACCCCTTGCGATTAAATGGATTTCTCCAGCCGAACGACAAGACCGACTGAACAAAGGTTTGTGTTTCAATTGTGATAACAGGTGGTCTCGCGGGCACAAGTGCCCTGCTAAGTTTTTGTTGCTTATGACCGATGAAGCTGATGACGCTGATGACGGAGGCGTCACGCTCACGGACGAAGTGGATGAGGCGGTCGAGACGGGTGACATCTCGATCCTTAATTCACTTATTGGTCACGGTAGCCCACGATCTCTACAATTGTGGGGAACGATTGGAACGGGTAAGGTCCATGTTCTTATTGATAATGGTAGCACGCATAATTTTATTCGCCCCGATGTGGTGGAAAAGATGTGTATATATGTTCAACCAACGAAGGCTTTTAAGGTCTATATTGGCAGCGGAGAGTCTTTGTTATGTGAGCATGTATGTTCCAATGTTACTTTACATGTGCAACAAGCAGTACTGGAGGTCGATTTATATGTATTGCCAATGAAAGGACCGGACGTGGTATTGGACATTCAATGGCTGCAAAACCTTGGCAAGGTCACGCATGACTATGCGCACCAAACAATGGAGTTTACTCTTTTGGGTAATACTTATACATTAAAGGGTGATGATTCCCTTCGCATGAGGAAGATCAGTTTGAACCAAATGCAGGCAATGTGGGAGAGTGACGATATATATGGAGTCTATGAGGTTCATCATTTTTCTACAATAGAGGACGCCGAAGCAAGATCGCGTGAAACATCTGCTCTATGTGAACCTGCTCTCGAACAACTTTTGGTGCAATTTGATTCTTTATTCCAGGTACCTACTACTGTACCTCCTAATCGTTCAATAGATCACCGTATTCATTTGTTACCGGAAACTAAACCGGTCAATGTCTGACCGTATCGTTATCCTCACTATCAAAAAGGAGAGATGGAGAAATTGGTTAATGAAATGCTAAGTCAAGGTATAATTCGTTTTAGCCAAAGTTCGTTTTCCTCGCCAGTTTTGTTGGTTAAGAGGAAAGACGGGAGTTATCGGTTTTGTGTAGATTATCGAGCTTTGAATGCCGTGACAGTTAAAGACAAATTTCCTATTCCAACGGCCGATGAAATGTTTGACGAATTGGGTGGGGCCATTATTTTTACCAAGTTAGATTTGCGCGCCGGATATCACCAAATTCGAGTTTATGAGAGGGATATTTATAAGACGGCGTTTCGCACGCATGATGGCCATTATGAATTCTTGGTCATGCCTTTCGGCTTGACTAATGCGCCATCCACTTTTCAAGCAACTATGAACAGATTATTTGCACCCTATTTGCGTAAGTTTGTTATTGTTTTTTTATGACATTTTAGTTTATAGTGCTACCTTGGATGCGCATTTAGAACATCTGGGATGCGTCTTTACTTGTTTGCAAAAACATCACTTTTTTGTGAAGAAATCCAAGTGTGTGTTTGGGGCCGAAACACTCGAGTACTTGGGTCACATGATATCGGGTCGTGGGGTTGAGATGGATCCTAAGAAGGTGATGGCGGTGCGTGATTGGCCGGAGCCAAAGACTCAACGCCAGGTGCGAGGGTTCTTGGGCCTCGCTGGATATTATAGGCGTTTTATTAAAGGGTATGCAACTTTGGCAGCTCCACTCATAGAATTATTGCGAAAGGATGGTTATAAGTGGGGTGATGAGGAGACGACATCTTTTCAAGATCTTAAGACACAATTATCTACTGCGCCTATTTTAAGCTTGCCAGATTTTACACAAGAATTCGTAGTAGAGGCCGACGCGTCTGACTTTGGGGTCGGGGCAGTCCTGTTGCAAAATAACCGGCCTATTAGTTATTTTAGTCGGAAATTGGGGCCAAGAATGCGTGTTGCAGCCACTTATCAAAAGGAGTTATTTGCTATTGTCGAGGCTGTGTACAAATGGCGTCAATATTTAGTTGGAAGGCGGTTTAGGATTCGAACTGATCATAAAAGTATTAAGGAACTCATGCAACAGGTTATTCAAACACCCATTCAACAAAAGTATGTACGCAAACTAATGGGTTTTGATTTTGTGGTTGAATATAAACCCGGGAGAACAAATCAGGTTGCAGATGCTTTGTCACGTATGTATGAGGAGGAGAATTCGGTAACGGCTGAATTCATGGCTATTAGTCAGCCCGTTAGTGGCTTACTTGATGACTTGAGAAGGGAGAATAAGGACTTGACAGAATTACAAGATTTGCATCAACAATTGGATGCGGGAAACGAACTAGATGGGTTTCGTCGGGCGCAAGGGCTATTGATTTTTCGAAACCGCTATTATGTGGGTACCAAATCTAAATTAAAAGATTTGTTATTGCGGGAGTTCCATGACACACCAAGCGCGGGACATGGGGGAGTTAAAAAAATGTTAGTGGGGCTTTCAACGTTATTCTATTGGCAGGGAATGCGTCAATCCGTGGAAGATTATGTTAAGAAGTGTTCGATCTGTCAACAAACTAAATATTCTACTCAGGCGATGGGCGGTTACCTTCAACCTTTACCGACTCCTGAAGGTGTGTGGGAGGATATTTCTATGGATTTTATTACAGGATTACCGGTATCTAAAGGATTCACTACGGTGTTGGTGGTGGTAGACCGTTTCTCCAAATATGCTCATTTTGGAGCGTTACCTACCAGTTTTAATGGTCATAAGGTTGCTGAATTGTTTTTGGATATGGTGGTAAAACATCATGGACTACCAAAAACTATTGTTTCTGACCGGGATCCGATTTTTGTTAGTAAGTTTTGGAAGGATTTATTTCGACTTAGTGGGACACAACTTAACCATAGCACCGCCTACCATCCCCAATCCGACGGGCAGACTGAGGTTGTTAATCGAGGCTTGGAGCAATATTTGAGAGCTATGGTGTTGAAAAATCCTCATCAGTGGGTGCGTCTATTACCTTGGGCCGAGTATTGCTATAACACCGGCTATCATAGTAGTATTAAAATGTCTCCATATCAAGCTTTGTATGGACGATTACCTTTGTCTTTAATTCCTTATCCCCCCGGTACTTGTAAGGTAGCTGCGGTTGATGAGCTGTTGGTTGAGCGAATGAAATTACGCGTCAACTCAAGCAAAATTTGTTGGCTGCCAAGATACGGATGGAGGAGTATGCCAACCACACGCGTAGGGATGTTGAGTTTAACGTGGGTGACAAAGTGCTTGTCAAGTTGCAACCTTACAGGCAAATAACTCTTGTTAAGCGTCTATCTAATAAGCTCTCTAAACGATTCTATGGGCCTTACAAGGTTGTGGAAAGGATTGGAAAGGTTGCTTATCGACTCGCTTTACCGGCAACAAGCAAAATTCACCCGGTGTTTCACGTTTCAATTCTCAAGCCTTTTGTGGGGACTAATATTGAGGTGGCATCAGAATTACCAGAAGAATTCAAAGAAGATCAACCGTTGGAGCAACATGTGCGCATTTGTGACTCACGGCTGATATTAAGGAATGGAAAACTCGAACAACAAGTCTTGGTGCAATGGACAGGCAGATCTCCTGAGGAAGCAACATGGGAATGGTTGTTTGATTTTAACTCGGCGTATCCTAATTATGACCTTGAGGGCAAGGTCGTTTCTGAAGATGTGGGGAATGTTACACCTTTGGGACGTGGTCAGCGCAGCAAGAAGCCACCAAAGTGGCAGGATTCACTTGTTATGGGCTAGGATTCTAGTTGTCCCATCTATTTTATTTACTTGCTTATTATAGGCTTGTTTTGAGTCATGTTAGGAAAGTCAATAAACATTAAGACGTGTTTTGTGTTAGCTTGTTTTTCAAGCTGTGTAATTTGGTGTATATATACCGAATGAAACAATCAATAAAAGTACGTTTGTCAAGAAAATATCTGTTCTTCTCTTCTTTTTCTTACTGAGCCCGTACACGCTATAGTGTACACTACCTTGATACGAGTTAGATCGTATGACTTGAAACAGAAGCTTGTAGTTTCTCAAGCTTTTCCAAAAAGCTTTTCAAAAACCTTGCTATGCAATGGTAAAAACCTTATAAAAAGCTTTTTAGAATTGTAAAAAGCTTTTCACCACTTTTTCCATTGTGGGTGCTCTTAACTTATAAAGCGCTATTTATTCATTTTAGAAAAATAGGTGTTTTTTCAAGAATTAACAATATATCAAAAAAATTCATACGTGTCGCAAAGACCTGCGAGTGACGGAGAGCCTTGATAATACATTTACAAAACTGTTCAAATTTCTAAGATTATACATGCTTACGTATACTTTCGACAGCCTTTATTAAACTCTGAACCTCTCTCCCTTGATGTCACTGCTATTTCCTAATCTTCTTTGTGTTATCTTTACCAACCCTTGAAAACATCATTCTCGTATCATTTTTACTTGCTATTTGGGGTATGGAAGATGGACACAGCCCTCCCCAGGGGCGGGACTATTTGAAAGGTGCGGGGGGGGGGGGGGGGGGGGGGGGGGGGGGGCGGCGCCCCCCATGGCTCATAAAAAAATCAAATTTTAATGTAAAAAAAAATTTAGAACCATTTTATTAAAGTGCACCCCATTAGAAAATCGAATTGCCCCCCACTCGGAAATAAAACAATGTAAAAACTTTTAAATTTCCCCTGAAAAGAAAAAAATAATGTAAAAACCTTATATTCGTATCTTTATTTTGGTATATACAACGGTTTTTTGTCCAAAAAATTTTTTTGCCTCCACTCTTTCAACTTTCTGGTTCCGCCACTGCTCACTATCTCTCTTTGAACATTAGATCATTACTACCTTCAATACATCTTTAAATCCTTAAAGGCTATAAAAAAAGTCCCCTTATTATTCAACAAGTAGTATTCACTTGATTAATAATAAAGCTCTTGATAATCATTTCCTACTTGGGAAGCCAATCAAGGTTCTAGATCAGGGTTATAATGGAAAGTCGTAGAATTTAAAGACACAACCTTTAGTAATGGAAACTATGCTATTTGTTCTCGTTTGGTATACATTTTGTTGAACGCATAATTTATTTCCTGTTCGACTCGCCTTTGACAAATGTGTAAAAAAGTTTGGGTATTGCTAACCACCACCCGGATATTTTTTAAACATTTTATAATTAAAAATGTCAATTAATGAACCTCAAATATATTATGTTTAACATATTTAATATTAAGTAGCCTGGTACCCACATAATGCAGCGACGGGTACTTGATAACCATTTTTCTACGAATAAATGTTACACTTTTACCCACCAAATATGTATTCAAATTAAAAATAAAATTAAAAAAAGTTAAATCTAAATAATTGAACTAACTAAAAATGAAAAAAACTAAAATTTAACCAAAATATATCAAAATGGATATTGAATTAAAGAACGCGAAATTTTAGAAAAAATGGTGAAATTAAATTAAAGAAAAAATAAATAAATAAAAAGATATTTCAATTTAAATAAAATTTTTTTTTGAATAGTTTGTTATAAAAGTTTGTTTAAAAAGAGATGGATGGATGAAATTAAGTTCTAAATTAAAAATGTTAGATGCTGAATTTTTTAAAACTTTAAAAATAAAAAGACTTAAATGCTTTATAAAGTATTATAGATAATATAAATATATACCATATTAAAACTTACTTACCTTGATTATATATTAATTATATGTGTTAGAATCATTCATTTATGGAAATAATTAGTTCTCATTTGGATATCTTACCAAAACGTCTCGACAAGCATATCATTTTATCATGACATAACAAACGACAAAAAACAGAAACGCCATGTTTAAATTGTTGTCGAAACATGGGAGATTCTTCGAGTTTGGATAAATACATGACTCGAACCTGCTGTTTTTGGTGCTGCATTGATCCAAATCCCCGCGTTGTCACGTAAAATGTAATATATTTTCTTGATATACATGAACACCAATTATTATTCAATATCCTATGATCATACTATTTTAGTTTATGGATGACATAAGGAAGAACAAGAAATAAGAAGATAAATGTTCGTGTATCTGGCGCTCGGCCAAATTCACATAAACCACCTTCAAGAAGCAAGGTAGGCCTGCGGAGCCTGGCAGTCCGGCCTACCAACTAAATACGGGTATAGAGGGAATCCTCAAAACTAGTGCAACAACAATGGGAATGAGCGGTGCACCTTATTACCCAGGGGACTCTCACATGGCACCTGGACTAATGGTTGACTCGCCTGTACACCTCAAAAGCAAGAGAGATTCCCTTGGGAATAACTGGTACACCTTATTATCCAGGGACCTCATATTAGCTGATGGACCAAAAGGTTGACCTGTCAGATCACAAGGCTCAGGGAGAACAATCTCCAAGGAGCTATAGTAAGCTATAGTGTCTCAACACTATAAAATACCCCCCTTATATTCAATGCAAGTCAGGCATTCTCACTCATATTTATTATACATATTCACTGGCCCTCCGGCTCTTAATGTTATTGGCCTCTCGGCTCTCAGTCAGATCCTTACTCTCAAACCGGAGTTGGTCTCGGGCGTCCCACCCGAGGCGAGCTAACGTGTGCTACTTTCTTATAGGCTTGTGGAGAAGATAGCGCAGCACGGCCCAGAGGCGTTCTCAACTCACTTAGAGGCCAATCGGACTTTTGCATCTACAAACTAGTGCCATTCGTGGGACCAAAGCATGCATAACGATCACCTGCCAAAAGATAAGGCAAATATAAGAAGAGATGCACACACCAACGTGCACAAAACAATAAATGAAAAAAAGGATAAGTGGCCTTACGGAAGGAACTCTCAGCTTCATTAGGAACAACCTCCGCATCCAAATTGATAGGCTTCGAAGCATTACCTGGGAAGAAAAGTATTAGAAAAAAAGATAGGAAAGACAAAGGCAAAAATATGTATAAAAAAGAAAGAAGGAAAGAGGAAGGTGACCTCACCTCCTGGAAAGACAATATTCTCATCACCGGCACCAAGGGAATCATGGTTACTGCTAGGCGCAACGGATGCAGTACAAGGAGGGGATGAAGGAGGATGTTCCTCCATATGGGGATCCTTCTCAAAAACACGAGGCTGAGACAAAGCATCGTCGGTATGATCTCGAAGATCATTCATAACATTAGGCCCCTTGGCTAAACGAGTGGGAGTACGGGACTCGTTCCCATCAACTAGTCCCCCAGCAGGAGTGGAAGGCTCAGCATGAGAAGCAACGGTAACTCGAGTGGCCTTACTCTTCTTGTGAGAAGAACCTACACCATCAGCTTCCTTTTGGACTTCCTTGTGTGAGTGGTGGTTCGAGTGGCCTTAGTCCCAGCACTGTAAGAACCGCCAACTGTTGCATCCTCTCGAGCAGCTTTTTCAACAACACGTCTTTGCTTTCTCTCTTGGTCAGCAATCACCCTTGCGTTAACTTTCTCATCCTGCTCCATGGCAATAGTTTTTGCAGGAATGTGAGCATTCTTAGGCAAAGGGAGTGTAGTATGGGTAGCAATAACTGTTCCCTCCAGCAAAGGGCTTCCTTGACGAATGGCCGCGCCTAAGAAGCGAGGAATCCTTTGAAACTCAGCCATAATAATATCTGCAAAAACAACAAAGAAAGTTACGCAGTGCATAAGATACGGAGGTCCAAACAAGAGGAGAAGGAAAACACATTTCTCTCCCCAGCCGGACCGTTGAAGGAGCAATCAAAACTTGGATGCCTCCAAAAGGGAGTAAGGCGGACAGTATATAAAAGGCTCTGGTATGGCTTACGAAGGGGGATAGCAAATTCACAAAGTTTCTTTGCATCCAACGGATTATATTCAGAAATCTTAGGAAGAGGGTCGGCCACACTGGAGTTATGATGCCTCCAAATCATGGCAATGGGAGCGGCCCTCCGGTAAATAATGAAAAAGAGACCTTTCCATCCCTTTAAGCCCGTAGGGCCGTCCTTAATGAAAGGACGATAAGGTTTGGAGCCTCGGCTCTAAAAAGAAAACAAGTCACCCACCTTACAAAGCTTATAGAAAAAGCGAAACAACGACATAGAAGGATCAATACCTAGACTACGACAATAGATCTCAAAAAGAGTGGCCTTATTAACACCAATAGGAACCAATTGTGAAATATGTACACCAAAGTGCTCAACAATGCGAAGAAAGAAAGAGGAAAAAGGGATATCAAGGCCCCCATCATCGAAATGATGAACGTAAAGGCCATTGAGATGAGAGGGGAGCTCGTTCATGCGAAAGTTGGGGAAGATGCAGAAGGGCTAAGATCTAAAGGGATCTAATACGCATTAGCCACACGCTGCACATGATCCGAGTTTAAATCAGATGTGTAAAGGTGCATGTCAAAATTTGGCATTACCTGAGCCTCATTAATGACAACACGTTGCTCCTGACTAGAGAGACCCATCTCTAAAGACTCATCAGAAGACATAACGACAGTCCTGGGAGGACCAATAAAAGGAAAAGAAAGCAATTAAAAGAAGAAAAAGACACACGTGGAGGGAAGGATGTACCTCACGGCTCTCGACGGTAAAAAAAAAAGAAGGTAAGAAGTGATAAGGGAAGAGCGTTATTTATAGAGATCCAAGAGTCAACCAAGGGTTATCTCATAAACCATAGAGACACGTGGCGCAACAACAACCATAAGATGCTCAAGTGGTGGACAACTGGCAGACATGATGTAGAGAAATTTGATGAAGCGCGACTACCCATATTTTTACTGAGAGTAATTATGAGGGTAGGTGCGACCTCAAAAAAAGGGAAGAAAAAGAAAAGCTTTTTCGGGAAAGTTATTAACAAAAAAACAAGAAAGAGGACAGAGGAAAAGGCACTACGACATAATGTATTAGATTACCAACATTTCACATTGATAATCTAATACTGGGGGGACATGTTCGCGTATTTGGCCGCTCGGCCAAATTCACATAAACCACCTTCTAGAAGTAAGATAGGCCTTGCAGACCTGGCTGTCTAGCCCACCAACTAAACACGGGTCTAGAGGGAATCCTCAAAAGTAGTGCTACAATATTGGGAAGGAGCAACACACCTTATCACTCTCACATGGCACATGGACTAAAGGTTGACTCGCCTGCACAACTCAGAAGCAAGAGAGATTCCCTTGGGAACAACCGGTATACCTTATTATCCAAGGACCTCATATTAGCTGATGGACCAAAGGCTGGCCTATCAGATCACAAGGCTCAAGGAGAACAACCTCCAAGGAGCTAGAATAAGGTACTGTGTTCTCAATACTATAAATACCCCCTTATATTCAATGCAGGTCAAACATTCTCACTCATATTTATTATACATATTCACTGGTCATCCGACTCTCAATACTATTGGCATCTCAGCTCTCAGTCAGATCCTTACTCTCACACCAGGGTTGGTCTCGGGCCTCCCACCCGAGGCGAGCTAACGTGTGTTACTTTCTTATAGGCTTGTGGAGAAGATAGCCCAGACGACCCAGATGCGTTCTCAGCCCATTTAGAGGCCCAGTGGACTTTTGCATCTACAATAAACATAAACATAAACAATATAGGATGATGGTCCGAGAAGATAAACAGAATAACAAAAGAGCTTAAAGTAAATTGCTTTATGGCAATCCCACATCGGTCGGTGAAGTAAAGTGGTTGGAGGGATGTGCTTATAAATAGGAAGTGAAGGGTGTAGACTAAAGCAGGTGAGTTAACATTAAAAAAAGCTCCTAGTTTGCATTTTTAAATTATAGTTTTGATATAATTAGGGAATGTAAATCACCAAATTTTTTAAATTTTAACAAATCAACAATGTTAAAAAAAGTAAATAACTGTAGATTATTTTTCCAACTTGACACAAATCTCATCGGCTGGTTGAAAAAGAAACTAAGCATTAAAAAGAAACTAAGTAAGGTAACAAGGATTTAAGTGCTTGTATCGCATAGACCGAACTTGAGGGTCTCTCATTTGTACTTTCTTTGGTGTTGTTCTATCCTTGTATTGCGCATGAATATCCACTTGAAAACATAACTTGTCGCATCAACTAGTAAACTTTTTTTTTTGGTAACCGTGATCTCCGAATCATTGACCGACTAATCCACGGGGTTTGAGCCCACCGCCACACGTGATTTCCGACTAATCCGCGTGATTTCCGACTAATCAACTAGTAAACTTTTAGACATAAGTATGCAAAACTCATACGAAACTCTAAAATTAAATTAGAAATGAAAAGAGTTTAGACTTTTTACCAAAACTTAATTAGAAATAATATGAGTTTAGACGGTATACAATGTATAGTGGGTGGGTGCATGAGAGTTCCCCTTACGCGTAAGGGGTTATCACGTGTTTGTGAGAGTGGCGCGTGAGACCAAAAATAGATCCCTTACACTTCATCTAACCAAAATCGTCTGGACTTGAACCAAAGTGTATTGATTTTAGCCTTTACCAAGACGTCTCAACTAACATTGCATTTTATCATGAAATAATGAACAACAACAAACCAAAATATCAAGTTTTATGTGTTGTCGAAACATGGGAGAGTCTTTGAGTTTGGATAGATATATGACCGGATCCTGTTGTGTTTGTTTCTACATTGATCCTAATCTTTCATGTTAATTTAAAGAACCTTTCACGTTCTCATTTCTCAATATAAATATGGATGCCGAGTATTATTCGATATGTAATGTTCCTGGTATTTGAGTGTATGAACAAGAAAGAAGAACATGGATAACAACATAGGATGCTCCGAAATAATTGGAATTAGGGAACATCGATTAAGGAGGGAATCCCACATTAATCTGTGAAGTAAAGTGGCTGGAGGGAGGTGGTTCTCTATAAGGAGTGAATACAATAAACTAGAGTAGGGAAGTTACGATCAAATTTTTTTTCATATGTATCCTTTCACGAGGTTGAACCGATTAGTTTTGGTTCGATGATGCAACCCGGGTCGATGAATACCCGATGGTTCAACATGTTTTCCACAAAACCAGGCATGCAGCTGACCGGTCATCACTTTGGTTCCCTATTAACCAGTTAAACCGCCTGAGTAGAACTGGGCTTTAAAACATGGGTTGATGGTATGTGTGTAGCCAACATTATGCAAGTAAGTGTCACGTACTTTACAATATCTTTTGTAACATTTACACTTTTAATACACTTTTAATATTTGACTTTTGCTGATGACAACCCTAAAGGCTATGTTTAAAAGAGATCTTTTTATTACAATTGAGTGTAAGAAATAAAATCAGTCAATCAAATTTAAATATTGATTTTTAAGGATTGTTTCCATGTTTTTCGTGTTGAGAATAAATGCATGAGTTTTAGTTCCCCTTGCTGGTTGGTCGAAGTTCCCCCTGGTAGAGTAAGTTGTCCTTGCTGAATAACAAAAGCAGGGGATTGGTCCCCCTACAAGAAGTCAAAGACCCTGTTGTGAAGATAAACTTAGAAGAGATTTTAACGCGTTTCTCTTACTACTCCAGAATAATTTCCTAGTTTGTTAGTAGTGATCTTGTACGTGAGTCCTTGTGCTATAAAAGGACTCACTAGGTTTTCATGTAACATATCTCTTTCTGTTCATTTCACTTTATACTTTAAGGTTGTAGAACCCTAATACCATTATTGGGTATTAGTATATCTATGATATATTAAAGTTGAACGTTTGATCTAAATACTTGTTCTTTTGCTAAACACTATTTTCTGCATCTTGTTTAGTTACTTTGTGTATTACAAAGTTTCTCTAGTGTTAGTTTGAATTCATTCTTTCTAACACAACCCTTAAACAAGCTAAGGTTTAAGATCTGAGTTTGGGATCAACATTTCGCAATTGACATCCAATAATAGTGATTCATTGATTACTTTCTAATAAATTCATTCCTCTTAACCACAGCCCTAAGGTTGTCATTAGCAAACACTTTATTGTATGCATAATAAAGCCCAAAGCCCAATACATACACTTTAGTATTGATTTGCACAACTATTTGCAAGAAGCGGTGGTAGAGCTTTTTGGAGTGGTAAACGATGAGCTTTTTAATTTTTATTGGTCGCTAGGTAAATAAGATATGAACGTTTTATAGTGATGCTATTTTTAAGGAGGCTAATTTTTTAATACTTGTTATAAGTAGTAGTGACAATATATCTCATTGCTAATGTCGCCTGCTAATGCTCGTTTTAACAAACACATCCTAAATCGATCATTTAATCAGTCTACATACGCCCAAAGCTCAATACATAAAAGTGCAACCCAATAAATCCACAACGCATATGTATTACCTTATTGCTTTTGTGAAGGAAATCATAACAACATCCAATCCCACATTGGTTAGAATGATGAAATGATGACACTTTATATATCATTGTCTATATCCAATTGTTATTTGGCTGCTATTATATTTCGAGTTGATCCTCAACTTTGTTGCTTAAGTCTCTTTGGTTTAGTACACTTAAGCCAGTTTTTTTACTTTTTATGTTTATAAGCCCGTAGGCCTCAAAATTACCCAGAGTATAACCTGAAATTATATAAGCTCGTAAGCCGAGCCTAGAAACAATGTTATAAAACACCCCCTGTATAATACTACCATTTAACTAGACCATGCTAAAACACTCCACCTTCGCTGATAATAAAACTTTTCATGGACTTTCAAAGTCAATTAATTCATTGTTTAAATTAGGAAAATTTGTGATTTTTAGAACTTTGCATAAATAACAACTCCAGGACTTTAGAGTATTTGCAAAACCTTAATTCTAGGGACATTGTCTTTCCAGAAACCTGCATCTAGTAATATAAATCTTAGAGTACTAAACTATCTAGGTTTACCATAGTAAGGTCAAACTGTATAGTTCTTGCTGCAAGTTTAAAATAACTTTGTAAGTTAGTAAAGAAAACCCTCATATCCTACACTTCTTTTTGTTATCCCAAAATCAGTAAGCTCATGCTTAGATTCTGCTACGGTTTTGAGTCAACTTCACTCCCAAAAGAATCATCATTACCATTTCTTGCTCGGCAAACTATCATTAGACACCTCAGTCTCTAATCGAATTGAACATTATATATTTCATTCATGGACGTCGCCCACATTGTTGTAAGTAAATATGGTGTATGTACGAAGGTGTGATAATCTTGGATATCTAACATGAATCGTGTTAAGTTCACTTTCCGTATAAAGTATTTTGACCCTATGGTGCCTGGGTTACACGAAATCCTTATCGGGATAATTCAAGTAGTAACACTTTGATTCTAGGCACAAGAAATCAAAGCAAGAACAGAGAGAATTGTGTTTTTCGTTATGCTCATATGAGACCAAAATTCTGTTGATTAATAGACATAAAACGGTTAGAAGCAGCTAAACCCGAACAGTTACAACTGTTCACCAACAGGCGTGTTGGTTCGGTTTTCATGAGAAAATTAAAACGAATCCTTAATACCTAACAGTTAAAGCGGGACCCCAGCAAAGGGCTCTGTCCCTTGACCCCACAAGGGGCGCTGCCCCTGGACCCCTACATTTTCATCGTGGGCGATAACATATTAGCTCAACGAGTGTGCACTCCGTACTTCACCTAACTCGTGTCAGAGCTGAATGAAATCTCGTTGTTCTCTAGTAAATCTCGATTAACTAAAATAGTTGATGACACTAAAATCACCAACAAACCCCCCCCCCCCCCCCATTTTAGTGTAATCCTTGATCTACTAATATATATATATATATAAAGATATATACAAATACAATAAGCAAACATAACAAAACAAACAAATGCTTAAATGAAAATGTCTTGCAATTGAATTTTCATCTTAGTATAATACACATTCCAAATAATCGAGAATCAGGGTGTCGTAACGATTGAACCCGTCAACTCATGTGAATACCTGAAGATACAATACACATAAGTTTCTACAACACTCTACAGTTCAGTCTAGACACTATTACAAGCCATGTGTCCCTATCCTCTAATGAACATATAGAAAGCCAAGTCCAAGCTTCTTGAAGCGGCAAAACTTCATGCTCATATAGGTGGTCCTTTTAATCTTGCTCCTGCATGTAACTTTTCAAAAGAACCATTAAGAAGATATACTTCAACCTAACATCACTTGCAAGTCTGAACACATACCTTGGGATAATAAACACATGCGTTCCAATCTCTATCTATGAGCTTTCGAAATTGAATTTAGCTTCTAACGTTGTATTAGAAGGGAATTGGGTATCTCATAGGTAGTATCTAGATGGACTTTAAACCCATCCCAATTACCGACTTATTCACTAAGTCTCTAGCTAACGCCTTCGTCAAGTGGTCAGCTAGATTATGTTGTGACCGAACAAACTCAATAGATATCACACCATTCATGATTAGCTCTCTAATCATACTATGTCTGACACCCAAGTGTCTACACTTTCCATTGTATATTTGAATATAAGCTTTAGCCGAAGTGGCAACACTATCACAATGAATAGAAATTGGTGATATTGGTTTCGGCCATATTGGAATCTCATGTATCAAGTTCCTTAGCCAGTCTGCTTCTTTACCAACAGTAGCCAATGCTACAAACTCAGATTCCATAGTTGAATCAGTGATGCATGTTTGCTTCTTGTAAGCCCATGAAATGGCACCTCCCCCAAGCAAGAACACCCATCCACTAGTAAAAGACGAATCTTCAACATGATTTATCCAACTAGCATCCGAATAACCTTCTAACACTGAAGGATATCCAATATATGATAAACCATAATCCTTAGTAACTTTCAAGTACTTAAGACTCTTGTTATTGCATGCCAATGATGTCTACTAGGATTACTAGTAAACCTACTGAACCTACCAACTGCATAAGCAATATCAGGTCTAGTGCTCGTCATAGCATAGATTAAAGAACCAATGGCTCTTGAGTATTCGAGCTGATCCATAGGTTTACCTGTGTTTGTCATAAGCTTTTCTACCAGATCCATGGGAGTACTCACCAGAGAACAATCTTCACGATTTAATTTCTTGAGTATTTTCTCAATATAATGAGATTGTGTAATTACAATCCCTTTATCTTCACTTTTAATCTTAATACCAAGAATAACATCAGCTTCTCCCATATCTTTCATGGAAAACTTTGATGACAAAAACCTTTTAGTTTTATCCACTTGATTTTGGTCAGTGCCAAATATCAACATATCATCAACATATAGACAAATTATAACACCATTATCGGAGTCATCAAACTTGCTATATACACATTTGTCATATTGGTTTAGGAGGAAACCACTAGACAACACAACCTCATCAAACTTTTGATGCCACTGCTTAGGTGCTTATTTTAGCCCATAGAATGACTTAACTAGCTTACTCATGATATGCTCTCTACCGAGCATAACAAATCCTTCTGGTTACTTCATATACACTTCTTCTTCCAAATCACCATTTAAAAATGCTGTTTTAACATCCATTTAATGGATCACTAGATTGTGAATAGCCTCCAAAGCTAACAACAATCTAATAGTAGTTATACGAGCAACTGGTGCATAGGTATCGAAATAATCGATTCCTTCCTTTTGTCTAGAGCCTTGGATTACAATCGAGCCTTAAACTTGTCAATTGATCCATCGACTTTCATCTTCCTTTTGAAGATCTATTTGCAACCTAAAGGTTTGCAACCTGGTGGTAAATCAGACAAGACCCATGTATTATTTTCCATAATTGAACCAATCTCGTCATCTATTGCTTCTTTCTAGAAAGCAACATCTCGAGATTGCATAGCTTCATTATAGGTTATTGGATCCTCCTCTATATTATAACAGTAAGAATATTGAGATCCAATTTGAGCTCTTGATCCTTAAACTAAATATAGTTGAAAATCATAACCATATGAATGATCATCCCATTGAAATTCATTCGAATTTGGTACGACATACTTTGGTCTATGTATAGTAGAGAAACGATTCTCATCAAATATTGCATCTCTTGATTCTATAATTGTGTTAATAGAAACAGTCATTAGGTTCTATAACATAAAACCTATATGCCTTGGAATGCTCAGCATATCCAACAAAGATGCAATCAATACCCTTTTCACAAAAAGTTTTTCTTTTAGGGTCCGGAAGCCTAACAATGGCCCGACATCCCTAAAATCGCAAAAATATCAAGTTGGGTCGTTTCTTATACCAAAGTTCATATGGGGTAGTCTTGTTCCTTTTATTAGGAACCCATTCAATCGATAGCAAGCCGTTAACATGGCTTCTCCCCAGAACCCGTCACTCAAACCAGAGTAAGACAACATGGAATTAACCATTTCTGTAAGAGCTTTGTTTTTCCTTTCAGTCACACCATTTTGTTAGGGTGTATAAGGAGATGTAGTTTCATGAATGCTTCCTACAGATTGGAAATATACTAGATCATAGTATTCACCACCTCTATCTGTGCGTAAGGTTTTAACCAAGTCATTTTGTTGCAATTCAACTTCTATTTTATAAATTATAAATTTATCTAGAGATTCATCTTTTGCGTGCAGCAAATAAACCACTATGTATTAATTCAAGTATGACATATTTCCTTGTTATACTTTTAAATGGTTGCCTAGTGATTTTTGTTAACATGCAAGTATTACATTTTCCAGCATTTTCATCAATAGCAGGAATTAAATCAACTTTAGACACTTCAAGCATTCTTTTATAGTGCACATGTCCTAAACAAGCATGCCATAATGAGGTATAAAGAACAGTAGAAGAAGACATATAAACAGAACTAGAATCACCATGAACTTTATTCAAATTTAAGATAAACATTTCATTGTTATAATAACCAAATCCTACAAATACACCAGACTTCGATAAGGTATACTTACCAGATTCATAGACTTGTTTGTAGCCACATTTATTTAATACAGGACCAGAAATTAAGTTCTTACGAAGTATAGGAACAAACAATACCTTAAACAAAGTAATAGATCTTCCAGAACTGAATTCCAACACCACACTTCCTTTTTCATGAACAGGAGCAAAATGATCATCACCCATGTAAATGACAGATCCGTCTTCCACCGGTTCATATGTCTTTAACCAGCAACGATCTTTACAAACATGTGTTGTGGCACCGGAATCAATCCACCACGCAGTTGCATCAACATGCACATAAAATGCTTTAGAAATTAGTGAAACAAAATATTTACCAAAACTGTTCTAAACATGTACTAAATTCTGACCTTGGTCTTGGGATTGGTCCTTAGACCCCTTTCCCTAACCACCAGCACTTGCGTTATTCTTTTTCTTTCCACCACGACAGTCCCGTTTAAAGTGGCCAGATTTACCACACTTCCAACAGTCCCCTTTGGGCTTTTTGTTGGAACCGGAACCACCGGTGTTATCCTTGAAACCACGTTTCTTTTTGTTTTGTTTGTTGTTCTTATTCTTTCCACCCTCTTCAATCATATTGGCCTAGGGTCCAACAACTTCTTTTCCTTTGCCCTTGTCACTGTCCTGCGCCCTTAGAGATTACTCTATGTGCATGTGACTACCAATTTGTACCAAAGACATATCGCCTTTCCCATGTTTCGAATTATGTTTTAAATCCTTCCAAGAAGGAGGCAACTTGTCTATTACACTAGAAACAGATATCGATTCATCTATTTTTAAACCGTGTTGTGTGTATTGTCCTAGGATTCTATGGAGTTCATAAAACTATTCCATGACAGGCCTAGAGTCGACCATCTTGTAATTATTAAAATTACTTACCATGAACTTCTTACTTGAAGCATCCTCTTCCATGTACTTGGATTCAAAGAATCCCACAACTCCTTTGCAGATTCATAATTCTGATAAATATCAAACAGAGTGTAAGACATAATGTTGAGTATGTGTCCTCTTTAGATGTAATCGTCGTTCTCCCACTTTGATCTGCGTCTGATCGCATCCACCGTATCATCCTCCAACAACTCTGGCATCAGGGTAGACAGAACATACACAACCTTTAAAGTTGTCAACAAGAAGTGCATCTTTTTCTGCAATCGCCTAAAGTCATGCCCGTCAAACTTATCCAGTTTCCTAAAATTCACAGTCATCTCTTTCACAGTACTTCCTCCAACCATGATTAACACATAAAATACTTTTTACGTTTGTAAGTAAATAGGGTGTATGTACGACGGTGTCATAATCTTGGATATCTAACTTGAATCGTGTTAAGTTCACTTTCTGTATAAAGTATTTCGATCCTATGGTGCGTGGGTTACACGAAATCCTTATCGGGATAATTCAAGTAGAAACACTTTGATTCTAGGCACAAGAAATCAAAACAAGAACATAGAGAATTGTGTTCTTCGTTATGTTCATATGAGACCAAAATTCTGTTGATTAAAAGACATAAAACGGTTACAAGCATTTAAACCAGAACAGTTACAACTGTTCACCAACAGGCGTGTTAGTTGGGTTTTCACAGGAAAATTAAGACGAATCCTTAATACCGAACAGTTACAACGGGACCCCAGCAAGGGGCTCTGCCCCTTGAACCCTTCATTTTAGTCGTGGGCGATAACATATTAGCTCAACGACTGTGCACTCCGCATTTCCCCTAACTCGTGTCAGAGCTGAATAAATCTCGATTAACTAAAATAGTTGATGACACTAAAATCACCAACAATTGTTATATGGATGATCATGACAAGTTTCATCCTTATCTTGAGGATATTTTGCTAGATAAGGAACATGTCAAGTTGTCAATCCGGTCGGGTTATAAGATTTTCAAGGTCTATTACTATCTAACCATATTCAAAGGCGATAAAAAGTCTCATGATTTTTGAACAAGCAGTAACGCTTGATTCTAACTGATGCTTGTAGAGATTTTTTCATCACTAAAGCTCTTGATAACCCGTTTCTAATGATGTTAACCATAGTATTTGCAGACACAATCTCGGGTTCATTGGTTGATGAGCAATACATATTTGTTGTTTTGTTTCAGTTTGTTTTTTGTGTTGCTCGTTATCGTTTGGTATGCATTTCATTCACAAAAGTTCTTTACGGGTAGTTTACGTCTATCTAACAACATTTGTCATGACAAATTAGACAAATGTACATTGACACAATGAAGAGCAACAACAACAAAAAAACAGGAACATCATGTTTTCTATATAAGTAAATCATCGAAAAGACATATTTGTTGACAAAATATAAGAGAGTCTTCGAGTTTGGAGAAATACATAACGGGCTCCTGCTGTTTTTGCTTCTGCATTGATCCGAATCATCCACATTAATTTAAAGCACCTTTCAGGTAAAATGTAATATGTTTTTTTTGATATAAACAAAAATGGATGGCGAGTATTATTGAATATGTGATGTTCTTGAAATTTAAGTGTATTAACAAGAAAGAAGAAGATGGACAACAACATAGCATGTTCCTTAAATTCGAGTGTATGAACAAGAAAGAACGAATTTTCATGGTTATCAACTAAAGTTGACGTTGTTTGTTGTGTATAATCTTAAGCAATCCCACATCGCCCTCTAAAACAAGATAATTAGGGGGAAGTATTTATAAATAGAAAGTGAAGGGAAAAAGCTAAACTAGGTAAGTTAAAATCTTAAACAATTCTTAATGAGGTTTTCCTTTATAAATTTTGTTTTATAAAGGTAACAGCTTCACTAGAACTTTTTTAGATTTTACCAACTCACCAATTTAAAAATAATTTTTTGCATACTTTGAATTTAACTACTTAACAATGCCAAAGAGAGTGTTATGAGAATTTAAAAGCATCAAGTGTTAATGGACACACAATAGTTACTTAAATCAAAAACAATATTTTGATTACTAAAGTTTTTAACTGAGATTTTATGTTTTCAAAATCCAGTTAGACCCGTAAGAATTGGTTAACCTAGGTCAACTCGATTCTCGAAACCCGGTTAGGTTTCGATTTTTTTCTTGTTTTTTGTAAATAAAACATGTAAATTATGCGTATTTGTTGGTCTATAGTTTGTATTTTTAATATATGAAATATTTCATGATTTTTATAATTAATTAATATATATATAAATATTTTCAATATATGAGAGACTTTCAGGCTCGAACCGATAACTCGATAATTTTCCCGAATCAATTTAAAACAATTGTTTTTAAAACATTGGTGTCAAGCCATATGCTATATCACACACCTTATACCGAGTACTCTCACTACTAGAGAAACAACCTTTACCCCCATCAAGATCCGCGGGAAATTCAGTGGGAAATGGCCATTTCCCACGGAATCATTCGGTTTATAAAAACATCGTGGGTAAATATTTTCCCACGGAATTTCCCATAGAGCGTTGACCATTTTCCCACAGATTTCCCACGGTTTTTATCACCCATTTTTAACCTTCAAGGAGTTGTTTTTTCCCACGGATTTCCCACGAACTTTTTCCCACAAATTACCCACAGACATTTTCCCACAGATTTCCCACAAGTTTTAACAACCATCTTCCCATATGTTTCCCACATATTTCCCACAGTTATTTCTCACGGATTTACCACAGACATATTCCCACAGATTTCTCACCGCTATATTTCCACGGATTTCACACAAATTTTACCAATCATTATCCACGATCCATTACTAGAAATTGAGATACACCGACGGGAATACATGCACAACAATACTAAAAGAGACACAATTATCAAAAATAGAAGCAAATAATTTCAAATTATATTTCAAAATATGTGAATCTAAGCAACTTATATAGCATCAAATTACAAAGTTAAAGTAAAAAATTATAAAATGTCTCAAAAACTGATATATATGATGGTAATTGATAAATGATTGTAACTGCAAGCAAATTCTGGTACCAGACCCTATGGCTCCAATGAAATTTGCCAAAACTGTCAAAGCACATACAACCGCTGTTAGGATGTATCCGTTTGATTCCTTCTATAGGTTTGAGTCACGATGGCCACGCATCATCATTTTACATCAGGTTCTGGCTTTATTAAGGTGGATATTTGTTTCCCACTAGGAGTATCCTCTGCTCCATGATCCCTATCAGGCAAATTAACTTCTCTGTTCGACTGGCGTGCTTTTGTAGAGACAAGGGTTTTAGCAACGGCCTCAGCTTCTGCTGCTGACGCCTCAACCAAGTATTCAACCCCTTTGCTAGGTCTCCTGCATATTAACATGATACACTCGATTTCAATCTTATACGCACCCTTCAACTAGTACAAGTCAATTCGAGATTGTAAAATGGGCGGGTTGTGTCTCAGGTCACACCAGGTTCCCGGTGAAAGCGAATAAGTCATAGTGGGGAAATTTGACGTAAACAATTTTTTTATATTCTTTAAAAAAGATCCAAATTCATGAACACACTTCCGTGTGTTCATTAAAAAAATATAAACTCTATTGTGTAAATATATATATAGGAGATTGTACGCATTAATGATAGACAGTGACGAATTCAGCCTGGTTACTCGATCCCCTTTTAGAAGTAATGGCTCGAAATCGCTAACTAAAGTTAATCAGGAATGAAATTTTCTAAAACTACCTTGAGCCTGGAAGCACAACATTATCGGTGCTGACATCTGCATACATGTCACCATTTGCTGGTGGGGCAACATGATCCCCAAGCACAACCGCACCATCAGCATCTGTTTCAGAATTCGCCTGCCTCGTTCTGTCATCACCGAATCCATACCGTCCAGGTAACCTCCCTACCTGTGATTTGGAGGATGCAGCTGCAGCTGCTGCATGTGATGCTGCTGGTCTTCGGCAACTAAAAGATCATCTAACAATACGCCTGTAATGAAAGAAAAAATTAAATAAGCTACCGATGAGACCTAAATTGAGTAATTATTCCTTTCTGAAGATAATATACGAAGCAAAGTGCTTAAGTCAAAAGACCCAAAAAATTAGCCATCTTTTTAATAGGTACGAGCATGTACAACGTTGGATCAGGTCTTACCTCTACGCAAACCACCATATATGAATATTAGATCACCTATAGCAGTGACTGCATGCCAACAACGCCTTGTCAATTCAACAGCAACATCTCCACCCGCAGCATCAGCACTGTATCTGCTTGTTCGTAGTGACCAGAATATGAAACAAAGAACGAACCGCTCCCGGGAGAAGCTACCAAGATGTCTAAACTTCTGTCAAAGCTTCTCAACTAGATAAAATCAACCAAGATGTCGACACCTCTCTCCTCACTCAATAACTCCATTATGTTTTATATCAAATAGATTGGATATCTATAAAACAAATTTGGGTTGTTTGTGTTAGTAAAAAGTACATCACATTTTATCCAAGAAGAGCTACATAAAACATAGTTCACGTTAATGACATTAACATACCCTGTCTCCAAATAGATTTTGACTATTTCTCGTTTCTGAAAATTGCAACCCAGAACTCCTCCTGAATATGATTATGACATATTAGATAATTAGAATAAGAGAATCAATTGTAATCAAGGTTATAGACTATATTAGACATTCTGATAATCAGAGCCATAATATGTTTTTGCTGATTTTAAATTATAAATCAGGCAATCAGGTATAAAACACAAATCAAATACCCCTAAGATTAAATGTCATTATGAATATTACCTTGTGGATGATGCCATCGTTTATAATGGAACTGCCAAACTTCTTAACACCAATGAAACAAATGCATCCCATTAGATTTGATTGGTTGTAGGAATGGCAAAGGCGGCACACCAAACATATAACCGCTCTTGATCTGCCAATGTAATTTTCAAGTAAATAAAAAAGGTCAATCCCAGCAACTTGCACTTGTGATGAATCCAAGATACAGATTAATATTAAGCAGATGTATCTTCAAGACCATTAAAAATACTAGAAAAGATGGTACTTCGTATTACGACAGAAATTTGAGGGCGATGTGTGTAGCCCTCCGTATCCATTTCAACTTTAGATCCCTAACTACATATTAAAAATGATATGTCGCGTCTTTGGCATATCATTGGTCCTAACTTCTAAAACGAAGTCATTAAAGCCAATATCTTTTTACACAGAACACCTTAAGCAAACTTATATTACTACCAATTAACTAAACATTACTGGTCTTACAAATGCCTATAATCCTTACACATATCTCGGTTCTTATAACGGGGGTCCATATACAAATGACTATAAGGTATGTCTAAAGTCAAAATTATTGTACTATGATTCAAACATATAACACTATTGGCTTTTGACATAGAAAATGTACTCAACAAAAATTATATAAAACAATAGATGAAAAAGCTCACTTTCTTGGCTTTGGCATCAACATTACCCAAACTCTTTATAAAGCTTTTTTATCAGTCAGCTTACCTTTCATTTCTTATCTTTCAATACCTGCACACAAAAACACAAATTTATTCAAAACCTTCATTTTTTAATAAATGAAATTAACATAATAATTATAATAACAACAGTACTTCTAAATTAGCAACTCCATTTCTTCGCTACTTTTTAACTTCAACTTCAAGCTCATCAGATTAATAAGGAAAATAAATTGAATTCATGTTATATAATTGTGAAAATCAATATTGAACTCATAGATCCAATGTTCCAATATCATGTAGATTCGATTTTACATGAACCCTTTTTCTCGAAACCCAAACACTAAATTGACCCATAAGGACCTCATATTGATGATTCAATTAAATATATAACACATTCTCATACCTGATATATGAATATACAGCATAAAATTGGGAGTGATGACAACTAGCGATAATTGATAATGGAGAACGTGAGCCAAATTATAGTTTTGTTCTATAATAAAAGAAAGCACCCTAGATGAAATTAAGAAGATAAGATGGGGATGTGAGATGTGTTTTTAGGCAGAAAACCTGAAAGTGAAAGTGTTTAAGTTTTGGGGAAAACAATATAGGCGGGGCATTTTAAGTATGTTTAATGAATAAATTTTCCTTTCTCTTTAATTAACAGCCAAGGTACTTTTGGATGTGAATTTTTCTATGGAAAGAGGATCGAGTTCGTCTACTACTTGGTTCTCCTGAAGCTTCAACGACTTCAACTTATTCACCAATACCTTCAATGACTCCAGTTTCCTCTCCAAGCTCTTCAACACCTCCAATCTATTCTTCGGGAACTTCGAGGTATGCAGAGTGTAAAGCTAAATATACTCGAGGCAACAATGGAAACACAAATGCATCCTGAGCACCACACAATGAATTCAAATGCACTACTACATGAGCTTTACAATAGCGTGGGAAACATTAGTTTGCAGTAGTTTGTCATTTAGTCAATTTAGCATCTCGACTTCGTAATGTAATTCGTATGTTTTATCTACTTCGTAATGTAATTCATATGTTTTATCGACTTTCTAATGTAATTCGTATGTTTTTTCGACTTTGTAATATGATTCGTATGTTTTATTGTTTAACTTTTTATCGACTTTATAATGTAATTTGTATGTTGAATAAACTTTTATCAACTTTCTCACGGATGTATAAATCACAAAATATTGGTAGTCCGTGGGAAATATGTTCGTAGTATGTGGGAAATCCGTGGGAAATCTGTAATCAGTGGGTAAATTACCAATGGATTTCCCATGGATGGATAAATAATAAAATAATATGTTTTCCATGGGAAATCCGTTGGAAATCTGTGGGTAATTTGTCACGACTTTCCCACGGAAAGTTTGGTTAATGCTTCTGTGGGAAATCCATGGGTAAATTACCCACGGAATTTTTTTTGCCATTTATGTGGGAATACCGTGTCAAATTTTCCACGCTTTTTGTTCCGTGGGTAAAAAGAATTAGAAATAACATCCGTAAAATTGAAATTTCAACCAACAATGTTAAAAGAAAGTCACAAAAAACATCCCCGAACAAGTTTAGATAACTATATAAGTTAAAAATTTCTTTTATCATCTTAATTCTAAGAGATGTTACAAATAATATTTAGTAAAAGCTATGATCTAGATAAGTTTAATGCTAAAAATAGTTACAAATAATATCTCGTAAAGTTTAAAAGAAAGCTACAAAGAACATTTTATAAGAGCTCACATAACTAGATAAGTTTATAATTGCTTTGAGCGCCTCGATGCTAAAAATGGTTAGAAATAGTATCTTGCAAAAGTTGTAATAATAACTATGTGAGTTTATGATTGCTTTTACCTTTTAGTTTAATAAAAACTTGGGAACGCGTTTCTAAGTTTTTATTTTGAAAGAAAAGAAGAGAAGTGGAGAGGAAATTAGAAAAATGTTGTGTTCCTGAGTTTTTTTCAGAAAGAAGAGAAAAGAAGAGAGGAGGAAATTATGTCAAAACTTCTCTCCTAATCTTCTTCCCAAATTGGGGATGATTTGGAAAGAAAGTGATTTTATAGCATTTTTGGCTTATATCCCCTTCTTTTCTTTCAATCTCGGGAACACAATATTAGAAATAAAAAAAATTCCTTTTCTCTTCTTTTCTCTCTTTCATGATCTCTTCTTTTCTCTTCTTTTCTCACCTTAATAAATTAATATGGTTTGGGTTTGGGTTTGGGTTTTAGTTTTAAAATCTCTAATTGATTTAAGTATAAATCAGTTGCATTCTCACGAAACATAAACGTGTCTAGACACTTAATTACAGCATTTGAGTCACAAAATTAATGTAGTTGATGATGTCTTAAAATAAAACATTTAAGAATTTTCTAGGTCGCTTATGCAGAACACTGGCAATATAGGCTATAAAAAGTCCCGTTACTATTCAGCAAGAAGTGCACTTGATTCAAACGATGCTTGTGTGTATTCAATCATCACTAAAGCTCTTAATAGTCTCACTCCTACTCGGGAAACCAATCAAGAATATGGTTCTTAATGATGATCAGGGGTACGGGTATGATGGAAAGCCATTGAATTTAATGACAGTCTTTGTTTAATGACACACGTTCCTTGTATGATAATTAGCTCCAAAACAGGTTGTCGAAACATGGGAGAGTCTTCGAGTTTGAAAACATGACTGGCTCTTGCTGTTTTAGATGTTGCATTGATCCAAATCCCCCACGTTAATATAAAGAATCTAAAACACAACCACCTTTCATACCTATTATTTGTGATTATCCGATATTTCATTTTATGGAGGACATAAGGAAGAACAAGAAATAAGAAGATGAAGAACAACGACATTATAGGATGATGTTACGAGAAGATAATAGAATAATGAAAGAGCTTAGAATAAATTGCTTTATGAAATTCCCACATCGGTGGGTGAAGTAAAGTGGTTCGAGGGATGTGCTTATAAAACGATTTTTTTTGTTTATAACAAATCCAGAATACTAAAAAAAAGAGTTTATAAAACAACATGATAGAGCATACTGATTTCCTACTCAGAAAGTGTACCACTTTTCTGTTACAGAAAAACATGATGGAGCATATTTCTATTAGTACTCTCATAGTATCATTTACCTCAAATCATTTATATAAGGATGTAAGAGTCTAAACTATTTAGGTTGACCATAATAGGGTCAAACTGATTTCCTATTCTTTTTGCTATCCCGGAAATCATTAAGCTCATGACAAGATTATGCAACGGTTTTAAGTCACCTTCATTCCCATTTCTTGCTCGGCTTTTTCTTCGAGTTCTATTCTTTAGGTATGCATTATGTCAAAGAGTCTTCTAATACGGAATTATTACCTTTGGTCTAATGCCTTTGACTTTTAAATGGTCTTGTCCGGAAAACTGCTGATGTGACAATCTCTTAAAATGTCTAAAGGTGTATTAACCCGAATAGCTGCGATTGACATTCTATGGTGACTTTTAGGTGGTCAAGTTAGCTCCAAAACACCATACATGGTTAGTCCATAATCAGTATTACAAACCCAATAAAACACATTCACATTTCATACTGTAAATATCAAAGAAGAGTCGACCAGTATATAGTATCTGAAAAAGTGAAAATAGTTTGAATGAATAACAAGAGGGGTTTTTTTATTATCTTCCTAAATAGCAGTCTTCAGCAATACCACTATCGGATATATAATAAAAGTATAAAAGCGTGTATAACAATCAAGCAAAACCATGAATAGTAATAACTCAACGCAGGCAACTATGGCCACAGATCGACACAAGCTAGCAAAATATATAACTAAAAGGCTTATTGCTGTCGAAAATTAATCATCATCCACCATACAAAGAAAAGAAAATTAAATTAATTGTGACTAGCAAGGCCTACATCATACATGACTATAACCAAAACCAAATGCTTTTTACAATGGGAAGAGTAAATTGCTTTTTGGGCAATCCCACATCGCTTGGTGAAGTTAAGTAGCTAGAGGGAGGTGGTTATAAATAGGGAGTGAAGGGAACAAAGAATACTAGGTGAGTTAAAATCTTTAAAAGATAGTAGTATTATATTTTTGGTTATAGTTTTGATTATTAAATAATTTTAAAATCAAAAGTTATAACCAATTTAAATAATACTCCTATATTTTTTACATTTCAACCCATCGACAATGCTAATAGAAAATGTTACTCGTATAATAATTCATAATTATAGAACTACAAATTTAGTTTCTTTCTCTTCTCTTTGATTTTACTAATCAATAACAAATTGCCAATTTTACTTTTTAGATGTTTCTTTGATTAAACCTTGCTACTCGTTGGCTATGAGGATTTCAACGTATGTAAACTTAAAAGATCTCATGTTCTAATTTGTACTTTCTTCTTTTGTTGATCTATCCTTATACTGTGCATCAATATCCACTTGAAAATAAAACCCGAGGTCCAATCAATCAAATGACTCTTGGATATAAGTATGCAAAATTCATGCGAAACTTTGAAACTGAATTAGAAACGGGAAGACTTTAGACTGTGTATAGTGGGTGGGTGCGTGCGTGCATGAGAGCTCCCTTGAGGCGTAATACATATGAATGATGGATGTGAGCGTTGAGTTGGTTAGAGGGGAAGAAAATAATATGGCATTGAGGACTACACCTAGTCTTACATGTGCACCAGTTAATACTAATTAAATTTTGAGAAATAAAGGCTAACAAATGTGTTATAATTATGTTTTTAGTATCGACGCAACACTTTGTCACTCATCTTTTTAGATTTTGTTCTTAATAAATCAAAACAAGTAAGAGTAGTTTGGGCGCATCTCAGTTTGCACTAGTATAGAACGCAAGTAAAAGGAAAGCTCAATTTGGTTTTCTATGTCTCCTAAAATGTGTATCGGTGTAAATATGTTCTAATTGACTGTGTTTGACAACATGATACTTTAGCTTAGCAACACGATACTTCGATAAACATGTTTCAACTAGTATAAATCTCACAATAATAAGCTGTATATACTTTGACCTAATTGCAGCAATATCATCAAAACTTTGTAAATGATGCAAAGAAAATACCTGAAAAAGTTCTTTCCTAATCATCTTTGTGGTATATTTACCATCTCTTGAACTTTTGACTCATGGCAAGATTCTGCTACGGTTTTTAAAAAGCCGTCTTAAGATCAAATTCATAACTGTTTATATAAAGTTTTGTTAAAATCTCTTAACATGTGTAAATGTGATATGTAATCCGAATAGCTGTGATTGACATTCTATGTTTATATAAATTTCCATGTGTACTTCCAGAAATGTCTACAAGAAATTAAAGAGTAATGGTTAGACTATTCACTGGTAAATAGTAACGGTTCCACGGTCTTAGTACAGATGACTGAAACATGGATCTATCCTCTACTACAGTACACAATGCACTTGATAAGTGTGGCTCGCTGGAGTTGCATCCTCGACGGGCTCACAACTGATTGTGTGCCCAGTCCAACTGCTCAGGTTGGAACTCACATGAGTTTTATTGTCATGTGCCTTGAAGCTCAAGATGACAAGATCTCTTGTTGATAGAGAATGATGTTATTCATTGTTAAGCACAACTTTGTCACTTAAGAGGAATCCACGAAAGAATGAATATATTGATGATTTTAGACCCGTTATGTGAGCCAGTTTATGGACTTTAAAGCCAAAGACCTGAAGTTGCATACAGGGTGTTCTTTCCGTGAAAATGAAATATGGCCACTTAGGTGTGATCCTTGGAATTTGTTATTCACAGTCTGTTTGTACAGTATCACTGGATATCGTGATGATATCAAGTACTATTCCATAACATGATGAGAAAAATATATAGGAATCTGGAAAAAAAATTGAGCATATTGAGAAGTTCCCACTATCCCACATCGGTTGAGTGAGTAAACATAAAGGGATGGGAAGGTGAATAAAAAAATAAGAATCAACAGGAATAATCACTTACGTGGATGCGGTCAATTAGTTACCGAGAAGGCTCGTGGCATAGGTTGATGACCTCCATTGCACTTTGTAGTGCGGGTCTTCGTCCGCGCGGCCTCTGACCAGTTTCTGGTATAAATATTTTTATACTGGGTTTGGTTATTAAGGGCTTAATAAGTTTGTTAGTAATCATATGCCACTTTGGCTGCATAGCATTATAATCCACTTGATATGTTGCTTTACAAAACTTGTTATATATGAAATTGTCTGGTCACAGTTTGTCCATGTTTGAACAGCATGTTTGTAGGCCATGAGAGGAAATTAACAAGTTGTTTGATTGGAGTCGGGGTTTCTACCCACAAAAAATTAGATGTTGGCGCGGTGTTTCTACCAACAAAACATTAGATGAGTTTTGTTCTGCGGTTCGTGGTTTCTGGGCATGGGCCGAAATAAGATGCAGATATAGGTTTCCTTTTTTTCCTCTATCGGAAAGTTAGATCTTGACGTCGGTTTTTTTTGTAATCTTGTTTGTGCTATCTTTTTTAGTACTAAATCTTTTGAGCTCATGGCAAGATTCTGCTACAGTTTTCTAATTCAACTTCCCACCAGAAAACATCATTCTCGTATCTTTTTGGCTTGCTATTTGGGTATAGAAGATATAGACACATCCCTCACAGTCTCTTAAACGGAGCTCCGTCTTTCTTAAAACACTAGATAATCACTACCTGCAGGAATGCATCCTTAGATCCTTATAGGCTATAAAAAGTCCCGTTACTATTCAACAAGAAGTATTCACTTGATTAAAATGATGCTTCTGTGTATTCAATCATCACGAAAGCTCTTGATAATTCTCTCCTACTCGGGAAACCAATCAAGAATATGGTCCTCGATGATGATCAGGGGTATAATGGAAAGTCTATTTAAAGACACAACCTTTAGTCATCAGAAACTATGCTATTTGCTTTTGTTTGGTATACATTTCATTAAACGCATAATTTATTTCATGTTGTAACTTTGTGTGACCAAATACAACTCGCCTTAGACAAAGGTGTATTAAATTTAATCTTTACCGTAACGTTTCAAGAAACATATCATTTTATCATACATAACGAACAACGAAAAATATAAACGCCAGGTTTTACCTATTGTCGAAACATGGGAGATCGTCTTCGAGTTTGGAGAAATACATGACTCTCTCCTGATGTTTGTGATATATATTGTCTATATACATGGACACTGATGATTATTCAATATGTGATGATCATGATATTTTAGTCTATGGACGACATAAGGAAGAACAAGAAATAAAAAGATGAATAACAACAATACACGATGATGGTCCGAGAAGATAATCTGACTAATGAAAGAGCTTAGAGTAAATTGCATCATGGAAATCCCACATCGGTCGGTGAAGTAAAGTGGTTGGAGGGATATGGTTATAAATAAGGACCGTTGGGTGTATATACTAAAGCAGGTAAGTTAACATTTTTAAAATTTCTTTGGGTTTTTTTCCAATGTTTTGAAACCCGGGTCGACCCGGCCGGTTCAACCGGTTGGACTGGTTCCGGCCGAAAAAACCGGGTCAAATTGACCCGGGTCTTACATTTTGGAAACCCGGTATGACCCGCCGGGTTTGAAGCGAGCCGGGTTGACCCGGTTCGTGCGACCCGGCCGGGTTTTGATTTTTTTCGATTTTTTTGTTTTTTTTTTTCGTTTTTTCGCGATATAATTAAACGTATTTGTAACGTAACTTTGTTTTTACGTTTTATAGTTGTTAGTAAATGATGTTTAGACCAAATATATGAAATATTAACGATTTATATTTATATATATATATAGTAATATTAAAAATATATAAATAAATTTTTTTAATTGAAAACCGGGTCGCCCCGGCGGTCCAACCGGTTGAACCGGTGACCCGGTGACCCGGTGGCTCAACCGGGTCGATTCAAAACCCGAGTTTTAAAACATTGTTTTTTTCAATTATAAATGTATAATTGAAAACAGGATCCCTAGAAATTTTTTAGATTTTAAAAATTCTAACAATGCTAAAAAAGGTTAATAATCGCTAAAAAAATCAAATTGACCATGTAAACAAATTTATTCTGAGTTGAAAGTCTATCATTTGTACTTTCTTTTGGCATTGCGCATCAAAATCCACTTGAAAATATAACCAGTGGTCTCATCAATAATAATTTAGACATAAGTATGCAAAACTCAAAAGAAACTGTAAAACTGAATTAGGAATGAAAAGAGATTAGAAAAGAAAAGAGTTTACATTATGTACCGAAACTTAATTAGAAATGAAAAGAGTTTAGACGATGTACACTGTACATTGGGTGGGTGCATGAGAGTTCCCCCCTCACGCGTAAGGGGTTATCACGTGTTTGTGAGAGTGGTGCCTGAGACCAAAAATAGAACCATTTAATTAAAATGGTCTACTGCCTTTGACTTTTAAATGTTCAAATTTGCTCCAAAACTGCTAATATGAGATTATGATGCCGGATTTTGCGAATTATTTTAGAACCTGTCTAAGTGGCTTTTGCTGATTTGAGATTAGGATATACTAAATAAATCATTATTAACATTTAGATGACCAAATTAGCTCCAAAATAAGTGTGCCACTGAGTCTAAGATATTTCTTTGTTAAAAGAGTGTTTTAGTCCTGTATGCAGAATACCATTCAACTTGAACATGGCGAAACACTCAAACCATTGAATAATAAACACGGTTTCATAGAATTTGATACAAGCCATTATAGTTTAGCAACATGATATTTCAAACGAAGGTGTATCAACTAGTATAGGTTCATAGGTTGTATACTTTGGCATTAATAAAGTCAAACTTTGACATTAATAAAGTCAAACTTTGACATTAATAAGCTGTATACTTTGACATTTATCACAACAGATAATACATTCGATTTTAGAGTTTGTGTAATTCTCACAGTAATAAGTTGTATACTTTGACATTAATAAAGTCAAACTGTAAATGATGCAAAGAAAACACTGAAGAACATATCTTTACTTGACCTGAAACTTCTAAGGTGAAGACAATCAAGATCTGATGATTCAAAGTACTTTTATTAACATAGAAAACTGATAACCAAAAGAGAGAGTTTATAAATCAAATCCACCACATTTTATAACTGGTGTGGATCTATTATCTATATTAATAATAGTCTTACAAAACAATCAATAAATCAACAAGATGAAATAACCCAGAAATGAAGAAAGGTGTGTGAAGTCGCCATTGATGGCTGCATAACAAACACACACTCAAGCTTAACCCTAACTCAGAATGAGTTAGGGTAAATATATCAAAAACAAGCAACGGTCTTCTCTTCTTAACCCATTGGGCCTTCAAGCCCAAGTCCATCAACACCCAACGTCTATATAAACCGAGCTTCACACTTGAGTCCCTGAAATAACCAAAATGGCAACATTAGTCCCTATAACTTAAGTATCAGATTAAAACAAGGATTTTAACATCCCCTTAATCTGATATTCTATATAAATCAATCATCCCAAGTTTTTTAACCAGGAATTCATGTTGTGGTATCCAATCCTTTGGTAAGGATGTATGCAATTTGATTTGCAGACTCCACCTTTTGTGTTCTAACCACCCCATTCAAGATTTTTCCCTCACAAAGTGAAGGTCAATCTCAAGGTGTTTAGTTCTCTCATGGTATACAGGATTGGCAGCAATCTTAATTGCTAAATTGCTGTCACAATGTAGATCCACAGGCAAAAGATCACTACAACTCATGTCTTTTAAAATCTTTAGGATCCAAATGACTTCACTAGTCACAGCTGCAAGAGCTCTATACTCAGCCTCAGCTGAGGATTTAGAGAGAGTGATTTGTTTCTTACTTTTCCATGAGACAAGGTTATCATTCAAAAAAACACAATAACCAGTAACATACTTTCTAGTAACAATGCATTTAGCCCAATCAGCATCAGAGAAAGCTTTAAGGGTCACACCTGGGTGCTTTTTAACATGAATACCCAGACCAGGTGAACTCTTCAAGTATCTAAGAATCTTAAAAGCAATCTTTAAATGAGACCTTAAGGGCGAGTGCATAAATTGACTAAGACAATAAACAACATAGGAAATGTCAGGTCTGGTATTGGTAAGATATATAAGCTTACCCATAAGCTTCTGATAATCCACAATATTTTCTAACAAAGGATCAGTATCAGATGGTTCATTGGTAATGGACGATTTAGACACCAAGGGTGTCTTGGAAGGTTTGCAAGCAAGCATTTCATATTCAAACAAAAGGTCAAGGACATACTTTCTTTGATTTAAACAAACTCCATCATTGGTATCAACAACTTTAATTCCCAAAAAGTATTGCAATTTTCCCAAATCTTTAATTCTAAAATTGCTTTTCAAAAACATTTTGAAGTTGTCTATTTCTTTCTTGTTATTTCCAGTAACAATAATGTCATCCACATAAACAAGAACAGCTATGAAACATTTATCACATTGCTTAGTATAAAGAGAGTAATCAGATTTGCTTTGCACAAAACCATTTTGAATCAAAACAGATGTGAGTTTAGCATTCCACGGTCTAGGAGACTGCTTCAATCCATAAATAGACTTCTTAAGTTTACAAACAAGTTTAGGATTACCAGCGTAAAATCCTTGAGGGGGTTTCATGTAAACAGTCTCATCTAATTCACCATACAAGAAAGCATTGTTAATGTCCAACTGGTATAAAGGCCAAGATTGATTAACAGCTAGGTTAATGAGGCATCTAACAGTCACCATTTTAACAATAGGAGAGAAAGTTTCCTCATAATCTATCCCTTCTTTTTGACCACACCCCATGGCAACAAGCCTGGCCTTATACCTTTCAATCTCACCACTGGATTTGAACTTAAGTTTCCACACCCACTTAGAATTTAAGGCAGTCCTACCAACAGGCAATTCAACTAAGTCCCATGTGTCATTTTCAAGCAAAGCGGAAAATTCAACATTCATAGCATCAATCCACTCAGGACTTTGATAAGCTTCAAAAAATTCCTAGGTTCACTACTCTTATTTAACTGAGTAACAAAGCATAACACATCTCTTTTAATGTTGGAATACCCAACAAACTTTTCAATCCCATACTTAACCTTGGAATTAACAATAAAATCATTATAATTTTTTGGAAAAACAGAAGGTCTAGAAGACCTTCTCAAACCTTGGTCATCCTGAGCATTAGTATTAGAAATACCACCCAAGTTCTGTCCATGCAAGGGAAGACTTGGGTGGATTTCCAAATTTTCTTTAAATACTTGAATTTCATCAAGTGTGGCAGCCTCAATGTCACTTGGACTGGCATCTGTGGTATCATTGCTAGAAGCAATGTGTCCACTCTCACCTAGACCCAAGTGTGGGCTACTAGCACTTGGTGACTTACTGTCACCATTATGATCATTTGTAACTCTCTCATCATCATCAGGAAGCTCAGGATTTTCTAAATAAAAAAGGTCAAAACTTTATTGTTTTGAAAAACATCAACATCTTGATTCTTATTCTTTTTATTCAAAACAGTATCTTTAAAAGGGAAAATGGACTCAAAAAACTTAACATCTCTAGAAACAAAGAACTGATGTCTATCAAGACTATAAAGTTTGTAACCCTTTTGAAAATTAGAAAAACCCATCATAACACATTTTTCAGATCTACTGGTGAGTTTATCATGACTATTCAAGATAGTAGCAAAACAAAGACATCCAAAGGTCCTAATATGAGAGAGATTAGGAGGTGTGTTATACATCATCTCATATGGAGATCTACCATTTAGGACAGAAGAGGGTAATCTATTGATAAGATAAGTAGCAGTTAGAATACATTCAGTCCAAAACCTTAAGGGTATTTCCCCTGAAACATAAGGCATCTTGTCACATTAAGAAGGTGCCTATGTTTCCTTTCAACCATCCCATTTTGTTGTGTAGTATATGCACAAGATGTTTGATGTAAAATCCCTTTGGTGTGACAGATGGTTTGAAAGCTACGATTAACAAATTCAGTCCCATTGTCACTTTTGAAATTTTTAACTTCTCTTTCAAATTGGTTTTTTAAAAGGTTACAAAAAATATCAATTGATTTGCCAACTTCATCTTTGGTTTTAACAAATAGACCCAAACAGATCTTGTGTAATTATCCACAATGGTCAAAAAATACCTATGACCAGTATGACTGGTCACCCTATAAGGTCCCCACAGATCCAAATGTACTAACTCACCAAGATTTTTTGTTTTGTGGTCACTTAATGGAAATGGTTCTCTAGTTTGTTTAGCCCTTTGGTAGATTTCACAAAACTCATTTTGATCAACAGAACTAATTTTCAAAGAGTTTTTTAGTACATTCAAAGTTGGGTCAGCAGGGTGGCCTAATCTATAATGCCAATCATGTTTAGACAAAGAGCAAGCAATCACATAGGAATCATTAACACACTTGTTACCTTCTACATCTAAATAGTATAAACCACCACATTGTCTACCAGTCCCCAAGATTTTTTTGAGATTGAAATCCTGATTCACAAAGAAACATTTGTTCTCATCAAAGACAACTAAAATTTTGTTATCCTTAGCTAATTTGTGAACAGACACCAAAGTGACACAATAATCAGGAATAACAAGCACATCAAACAACACAAGTCCATTAGAATGTTTTAGATTTCCAATTTTAGAGATGATAGCTTCAGTCCTATTGGGATGAGCCACCTTAATGTTAAGGTGAGAAATATCAAAAACATTTTACAATTCAGAATCATCATTGGTCATGTGTTGATTAGCCCCAGAATTAACAACCTTCCCATTATACCCAATTTTGGACTTGATGTTGGTGTTAGAACAAAAAAACTTCTCAAAGTTATTATTAAAAATCTTACTATTGTTAAAGTAAATACCTGCCATATTGGCATGAACATTTCCAGAGTCACTAGTGGATCCATTGTTCTCTTTAAACATAGAGAGTAAAGTAGCAAGTTGCTCATCACTGAAGCCAGATGAAGAGGATGTTCCAACAGAATTGTTAGAAACATTTTTACCCTTGTTACCTTGACCCCCTTTTTTCTTACCAAAATCAGGAGGATAACCAATAATTTTGAAGCACCTATCAATAGTGTGGCCATTATAGCCACAATTCTCACAAACCACTTCAGAGTTACTATTACCATAAGGTCTAAACACAGAATTGTTAGGAACATTAGGTCTAAATCCAGTGGTGGGAGTGTTAGGTCTGAAACCTCCATTGTTGCCAGGGTTAGGTCTAAAGTTACCACTGTTAAAATTGCCATGGTTATTAGTCTGATTTCTTTGAGTATTGTTTCTAGCAGACCCATTAGAAAAGAAAGCTGATGTCTGAGTCCTCTGAGAGGAACCAGCAAGAGTACCAAATGCTAACCTGTGAGATTCCTCACTGGAAATTATAGCATATTCGCCTTTAACATCAGGCAAGGTTTCCCTAGAGAGAATAGAGCTTCTAATGCTCATGTAAGAATCATCCAAACCCATCAAGAATTGAATAAGTTTTAACAACTGATTATGTTTCTTAAATTCACCAGAAGTAGAACACACACAATTAGGCAACTCAATCATAGCATCATACTGTTTCCAGTAAGCATTCAATTTGTGGTAATAATCAGACAAATTAGTCCCATTTTGCTTTAGTGTGTTGATCTTTTGATGAAGATTGAAAATGACAGACCCATCAACTTTATGGTAAGTTTCTTTCAATTCATTCCAAACATGCTTAGCTCTTTTTGAAAAAATTTGACAAAGGAATAATTCCTTAGAGATTGAGTTCAAAATCCACCCAAGAACCACAGCATTGACTCTATCCTATTGTTTTCCCAAAACATCATCAGTTATGGATCTTTTACAAGAACCATCAATAAAACCAATTTTGTTTTTACCTTCCAAAGCTAACAACATAGCATTGGCCCAAACCTGGTAATTTTCAGTATATTTAAGTTTAACACTCACAACAGTCAACACAGTAGTATCATTGGGGTGCAAATGTAAAGGGTCACTCAAATCCAACTTGCTAATGAGTGTGATTGGATCAGTCACACTCAATGTCTCATCATCACCATGAATAGACTCATCAACATGATCAGTCATGGTGAAGGGTCAAAAAAGGTATTAAAAGAACTCACAACACTGCAAACTAAGTTCCTAGGCTTCCAAACCACTCAAGGATGGCAGGTCAAGGGCAAGCAGTGAGTGAGGATCCAGTAATAATAGGTCAGAAATAAAAAGACAACCAACCCAAGAACAAAAAACAAATAAAGCAGATAGAACAAATAGCAAACAAAGAAGAGAGTATGAGAGGTGTTATAGTGATACCCAACAAAGTACGATCGAACTGATATATCTAGATTCACTTAGTCTAGATGATATTAGAACCTCCAATGACAAACCCTAATTTTTCCCTTCAAGGGAAAAAATAGGGAAAATCAAACCAGCAAGCAAATCAGCCACCAACATAGTCAAAGAACACCAAGAACCTCAAGATCCACCCACAAACAGTAAACCCTAATTTTTTTGAAAAAATTAGGGGTTTACCACTTATGAGACAGATAATACAACAAGAGTCCCAAAAACACCAACAATGAGTCACCGGAACCTTTGAATCGAAAGATCCCCAAAAAAGTCAAACCCTAATTTTTTTTAAAATTGGGGGTTTTGTAAATCGAGAGAGTATAAAGCTATTTCAATAGCAGAATCAAAGAGAAATCAGTTTATAAAGCCAGTATTAAAGAGAAATAAAAAAAGTTTTATAAAACAATTTTTTACACAATAACAAAGTCAGATTCGTAAACCTGGCTCTGATACCATGAAAAAAATCAAGATCTAATGATTCAAAGTACTTTTATTAACATAGAAAACTGATAACCAAAAGAGAGAGTTTATAAATCAAATCCACCACAGTTTATAACTGGTGTGGATCTATTATATATATTGATAATAGTCTTACAAAACAATCAATAAATCAACAAGATGAAATAACCCAGAAACGAAGAAAGGTGTGTGAAGTCGCCATTGATGGCTGCATAACAAACACACACTCAAGCTTAACCCTAACTCAGAATGAGTTAGGGTAAATATATCAAAAACAAGCAACGCTTTTCTCTTCTTAACCCATTGGGCCTTCAAGCCCATGTCCATCAACACCCAACGTCTATATAAACCGAGCTTCACACTTGAGTCCCTGAAATAACCAAAATGGCAACATTAGTCCCTATAACTTAAATATCAGATTAAAACAAGGATTTTAACATGAGGTCATGCTAAGATCCTGCTACGATTTTTTTAATTCAACTTCGCGCCAGAAAACATCATTCTCATATCTTTTCGGCTTGCTATTTGGGTATGGAAGATAGACACACCCATCACAAACTCTTAAACCAAGCTCCATCTCTCTTTAAACACTAGATAATCAATACCTGGAATGCATCTTTTTAACCTTAAAGGGTATAAAAACTCCTGAATTATTCAACAAGCAGTGGAAGTATCCACTTGGTTAAAATGATGCTTGGGTGTATTCAATCATCACTAAGCTCTTAATAATCCGCTCCTACTTGGGAAACCAATCAAGAGTATGTTTCTCAATGATGATCATGGGTGCATTAAATTTAATCTTACCAAATCATGACCAAACTCGAGACGCCATAGATAAAATTTAATTTTACAAAAACAACCACCTTGCACGTAAAATGTGATATATATTCTCGATATACATGAACACTGATTATTATTCATATGTGATGATCCTTATATACATGAATAAATTGGTGTTTGGCATATCCCACATCGGTCAGAGAAGTAAAGTAGTTGGAGGGATATGGTTATAAATAGGCAGTGAAGGGTGTAACCAAAACCAGGTAAGTTAAGATCTTAAAATGTTTTTAGTTCATATTTTCTAAATTATAATTTTTGTATAATTTTGTATAATTTAGTAACTTTTAACTATAATTTTTTTTAGATTTTAATAAATCAACATTGCCTACATGAAAGTTTATACAATATGAACCATCAATTAAGAGTATAACACGATTTAAACACGATTCTAATCGATGGTTGTGTATATTCTGTCATCGCTAAAGCTATTGATAAACCATTTCAACTTGGGGAACGAAAACGATGATAAATAGGGTTATAACACGATTTAAACATGAAACCTTTGGTTCTTTGGTTGCCAAGTATAAGTGTTTGATGTTTGATATAATTTGTTTCTGTTTGTTTTTCTTGTTAACTGAAATTGTTCGGTATACATTTCATATACTAAGTTCCTTACTGTTACGTTTTACATAATGAACAATAGAAAAACAAAAACACAGAAACGCCATGTTTTTTATTTACGTAGTACGTAAACTGAAAAGACATACTTGTTGTCAAAACATTTGAGAGTCGTCGAGTTTGGAGAAAAACTTGATTGGCTCATGCTGTTTCTGCTGCTGTGTTGATCCTATTCTCCAGCATTAATCAAAGTAGCCCACAACCAACCACCTTTCATGATATACACGAAAACGGACACCAATCAATATTCGATATGTGATGTTTCTATATTTTAGTCTATGGACGAGTGAATTTCATGGGTTCCATTGAAGTTTGCATAAAGCACTGACAAAAGTAACTAAATACAAAGCAAAAAGCGGAATCTATAGTAGATAACATGATTGTAGCCTTGTTATCTTCTTCACTAATCATAGACTAAACTTTACTTTCACTAAACATATACCAAACTGAAAGGTGTCCCTGTACTTGTTTCTTTTGGTGTTGTAGTATCCTATGTAGGGCACCAATAGTAAAATCATAAGTCTAATCAATAAACTGACTTTTAAACTTACGTGTGCAAACAAAAATGAAAACAAAATCAAAAATTGGCGTGTGAGAGCTCCCCTCACGTGTAATAGGGGCTAGGGGGGAGGGTGAGTCAGAGTGGTGCCTGAGACCAAAAATAGAACCGTTCAGTAAGAAACGTGATCAGACCAAGGGTTGTTTGGGTGCAGTATGCAGAATACCATTCAACTTGAACATGGCAAAACACTCAACCAGCGAATATAACTGAACTTACAAATTCCATTCATTTTCACTTTTGAAGTCAGTTATGCCTCAAACACACAGGTCAATTTCTAATTTTCTTGCAAATTTGTTGGTAAATAAGAAAGTAAAAAAAACAACAAGAGGAACTTTATTTTGAATGGCATAAATTACAAACGAAGTATATTAGCTGAAGAGCTTCATATGTCCGAGAGAGGTGTTGAGAAAACTGGGATACTTTGTGGGTACCTACATAAATTATCCGGATCAACTCTAACCTTGATTTGTATCAACTTAAAATTGTCACTCTTCCAATACCTTTCCCCCAAACACTTGCTTCTTCGTAAGTATCACTTCCAACTCCTAAATCCAAATCATTGTAGTTGAAATACGCCTCCCTCGGGTAACTTGATACGTATGGCTCTAGACAGGGGCGGACCCAGAACACTAAGCCATCAGGTGCACATGTTTTTTTCAAAAGTACAAAAGAAATAAAAATGAACTAAAATATATGATTCCGTTCAAATTAAAGTAGTAAATAAATTAAAAACATAACAACTAACCAATTCCTCTATGGTTTTTCATAACGAAACATCACTTACATACAACCTCACTAGTAACTTTCGTAAGGTTTTTTTCTCTACGACAGAAATTAGTGCACCATTAAAATATTCCTCACTTATCATGTTATGTAAATGTGTCTTCACAAGCTTCATTTTTAAAAAGCATGTTTTAACTATAGTGGTTGCAACGGGCAACATTAGTGCCAATTTAACCAAGCGATAGACCAAATGATGAGAGATGTGTTTATTCTTCTCTACCATCAAACTAGAAAGTTTAGAAATACGAAACAACTCATAAAACTCTTTATCTTTACTCAGAATCCGATACTAACCATCAAGATGAAAAGCAAGACGTAATCTCTCCATATAAGCAAACTCATGTGGATACATCTCACCAAGTTTGACCAACTTCGATACGTCAAAATCAGAAAGAGAACTGTGTGGACTCAAAGGTGCCATATTTTCAAGTAATTCAATACTTACCTCACTAAAACGATAAAAAAACTCTTGAATTTGTATATCCAATACTGTAGTAAAAAGATCAACCTCAAAATGATTTTGATTGGTAAATTTATTCCTCTGGATTTTTGAATGACATTCAACCATATTCACCATCATCTAAATATCATGTAGTTTGCAAAACAAACCTACATTCATTAAGATCAAAGGAAAACATAATGCCCTTGTCTACGTAAGTGCTCTCATGGTTCCTCTCACTAACGAAACAACTTCCAAAATAGTTTAATCTTTCTTTTGAAAATTTTGTGACAATACATTAGTGATCTCAAGATATGCACAAACAAGTACAAGTAGTACAAAAAAGCTATTGTTTTGAAATATGTAACAAGGTCGGATGCAGTTTATCAGTTAACCAAAAGGTTACCATCTTCATTAACATAGTGAGGACCATAAGTACTTCCGGAAAGAACTTTATCAAACTTGTTATAGTTTTATGCTTAGAACCCCGTCGTGTATCTCGGGATTATAAAAGAGTAACCTCTTGGTTTTTCCTTTTCCCTGTTTCAATTTCACCTCTAGCAATTTCTTTTGCTAATCTTTCATTGTGACTTTCTCGCATTATATCTTTCCATTTAGAAGAACAGTAAACCACATATGAAATACATAAATTTGGTATCGGGTTCATTTTGAACAAATCGAAATTTTTAGTAAAAAATCATACTACTTGACAAACTGTCATCGGGTTCCCGTGAACCCCCCCCCCCCCCCCCCATGTCCACCCCTGGCTCTAGAAACGCTTCAAAGCTTTCTAGCCATTCTCTTCATGCAAGCGATGTTGGAGTTGTGTATGAAGGTTGGTCGCTAAAGCTAATTCTCTTTTGTAATTGGTACAACACTCCAACTCTATGAGGATATGGAATTGGTGTCTCTGAGAAATCACTCATCTTTCCCCCGAATGGGGATATGATATAAGTATTGATTCGTCGTTTTCAAGTATCTTTTCCCATATCACTTTGAGTCCGTCTATGGAGATTGGTGCTCGAATAATGTATGACTTACCTTTAAAGTTTAGCGTATTGATGGCTGCTCGGTTAGCAAGAGTCTCAGTAGGGGTCGAGTTTGAAAAGCCTGAAAATATAAGGCTTGATTGAACCATTTTGACTTCTTCACATATCTCACGTTTACATTGAGCTCTGGGAAGTTTTCTTCTAGCAATGGAATCAACGTGTCGACAGTACCTTGATAAATTCCTTCAACGCCATACACATGGTTTTCTGAGTCATATTTTCAACATTGGGAAACCTCTGAACAGTCATGTTCAAGTTTCTATCAATATTTGGCATAAAAGTTTGATATATATGGAAAATTTATGCAGCACCTTATTTTAAAGTTTTATCAACTGTAGAAACAGTCATATTTCTGGAACGGGAACCAACCTCAGCTTCCAAGCAAGAACCATTCCAAAACTAGATATAAAAAGAGTTTAGACTGTATACTGAAACTCAATTAGAAATATAAAGAGTTTAGATGGTGTACAATGTACAGTCGGTGGGTGCATGAGAGTTCCCCTCACGCGTAAGGGGTTATCACGTGTTCGTGAGAGTGGCGCGTGAGACAAAAAATAGAACTATTAAACTTCGTCTCACCAAAATCGGCTGGACTTGAGCCAATGTGTATTGATTTTAGCCTTTACCAAGATGTCTCAACTAGCATTGCATTTTATCATGAAATAACAAACAACAAAAAATCAGAAACATTATGCCTGCGTTTTACATGTTGTCGAAACATGGGAGAGTCTTCGAGCTTGGAGAAATAGATGACGGGCTCCTGCTGTTGTTGGATAATTCAAACGAACAAACAAGATCGAACAAACGAAGTGGAAGCTTTTATTCAACACCCTAAATTACAATTCGAAAGCTACAAAGAAAACTAATGACATTGGCCTCTATTTATAGGAACCAATGACCTAAAACATACCAAACAAAAACATACTAAAAATAACAAATGTTGTAGGACAAGCCAAACAAATTACCTAAAACAAATTTACTAAACAAAACCCAAAGTTTAACTTACTTTCCAACAATCACCACCGTGAGTTCAACTTCATTCGAAACTTCAAAACAAACGAATTTTGGTCTTCAAATTCAAATATCCGAATACAGAATTCCAAACGCCCCTCAAGAGTTTAAGTCATTTTTCGAACAATCTCCACCGTGAATTCAACTCTATTCAAAGCTTCAAACCCAAACGAACATTCCGTCTTAATTCGGAATTCCAAAAGAACGAACGAACGAATAACTCTTGATACATTATGGTTCGGTTCGGGCTAGACAACTAGCCAATTCAAACAAACAAACAAACAAAAACGATCTCAAACAAACAAACAAACGATCGAACCTAAAAACGATCAAACAAACAAACAAATGATCGAACCTGAAAATGATCCAAACAAACAAACAAATGATCGAACCTGAAAACGATCCAAACAAACAAACAAATGATCGAACCTGAAAACGATCCAAACAAACAAACAAATGATCGAACCTGAAAACGATCCAAACAAAAACAAATGATCGAACCTGAAAACGATCTATCAAACAAACGACCGAACCTGAAAACGGTCAACCAACTAACGAATCACCCCAAACGATCTCCCCCAAAGACTTTCAAATTCGAGCAACTAACTTCAAAAGCCCGATGAACGATCCCAAATTTTTCTAAACGACCAAACAAAATTCCAAATCGAGTAACGAGACTTCAAACGCCAAACCAATCTTCAAATTTAGTCACTCCACCGTAATCGATAATTTTAAATCTGAATATCAAACCAACAACTCGAAAAGAATCTTGAAAACAATACCAAATTATCAATCGAACCAACTACCAATTCTCAAACATGAATCCTTTTTTTAATTGAATAGTACTTAGTAAACAATTAAAAAAAACAATACCAATAACTCGAACTCTAATCTCAACGATCACCGAACAAACCAAACGAATAGTCGAGGATCACTTGGCAACCAAAACCCCGAACAGAATTAATAACTCCCAAAAAAAAGTTCCAAAAACAAACTTTGGACTTCAAACCAAATTTCAAAGCCTAGCTACCAAACAAAATAGCCATGCGAATATATATCATTTAATCGCATGACACCAAAAATAAACTTTGAGAATCTTTCATCAAACGTCAATTGAAGAGACAAACAAATTCTTTAAACCAAAGACAACCGATAATCAAAATCTATTATAAGATACCCAAACGATCGCTGTCAATTTTTTTTTCTAATCGATTCTTCTAAACAAAGTCGAACGTCAATCGAACAAACTCGGAACGAAATTTTTTTTTCTTTTTCTACATCGTGACGGATCGACCTCGCTCTGATACCACTTGTTGGATAATTCAAACGAACAAACAAGATCGAACAAACGAAGTGGAAGATTTTATTCAATACCCTAAATTACAATTCGAAAGCTACAAAGAAAACTAATGACATTGACCTCTATTTATAGGGAACCAATGACCTAAAACTTACCAAACAAAAACATACTAAAAATAAAAAAGTTTGTAGGACAAGCCAAACAAATTACCTAAAAAAAATTTACTAAACAAACCCCAAAGTTTAACTCACTTTCCAACAACTGTTTTTGCTTCTGCATTTATCCAAACGTAAAATGCAATATGTTTTCTCGATATAAACAAAAATGGATGCCGGGTATTATTCAATATGTGATATGCCTGAAATTTGAGTGTATGTAGAAGACAGAATAAGTTGATGTTTATTGTTGTGTAAATACGTAGTACCAAATATTTAAAATCTTAAGCCATCCCACATCGCCGTGTGAAATAATATAGCAAGGGGGAGTTCTCTATAAATAGAAAGTGAAGGGAATAAGTCAAAGTAGGTAAGTGAAAATCTAAAATAGTCATTGATTGATGTTTTTTCTTTATAAACTTTTTGTTTATAAAGGAATAAGATTAATCGTTGATTTTTTTAGATTTTACCAACTCAACAATGACGAAATAAAATTTGATCTAATCAAAAACTAAAAACCATATTTTGATTATTTAAGCTATAAGATAGCTTGAGATGTGTTGTGTCAAGCCATAAGCCTATATTGCACTTGTAACACCCCATTTAACAGGATAGAGTGCTACACTAAATTATGGCGTATCATTAAAGCATGCAAGGTAAATGTCTAAACATTCATGACCATAAATAGAAATATCGGAATCAAAAATCGGTAGTCTAGTAACTCACACACAAGCAATATAAGTACTGTAAATGGAAAGGACTAAACATTGTCTAAAGGAAGTAAAGTATGATAAATTAGGAATAAATGCATAAGGTAAAAGAGGCCGGATAGCTTCCAATCCGAATGCACATACTCTGGATTTCCTACTTACGTCCTTGGGTACCTATCGTTTGGGAATGATGAGACTGTAATTATACATAGTCTCATCGTCCAAATCGGGCTTAAAACGCTTAAAATATCGTCAAAATACCCAAAAATGTGCTTGTGTTTGTTGATTGTGTATTTTAGGTACGGATATCGTGAAATCAACAAAAGATCACAAGAATGAAGCAAAAATGAACACGGGAAACGAAGCCGCACAAAGAACCGGACCCGAGCAATGATTTTCCAAAAATACCCTTGAAGTTTTGAAGAAATACAAGATTGGTCCTCCAAGTTTGAAGAATTGTCACTTTACACCCCTCATCTATCATTATATGCAATGGGGTCCCTAAAGTTTGAACATTGTACAAGATCAACCCTTGGAGAATGATAAAAGTGCATTAATGGTCCTTGTGAAAAGTTTGCAAAGTAATTGGGCCAAATTTGACAAGCTGCCCAAATATTTAACAAAGGAAAAAGGTTTAGAGCTATTTATTACAAAGTGAACACAACGAGTAAAGCAAGGGACCAAAATGGACCAGACATGTAAACCTCCCTCACCCACTCAGCTAACGCCACGTCACCTCCCACTCCCCCTCAACCAATCCCCTTACACCCTCCATCCACGTCTGCTTTCCACCATATGAATTTAATAAACCAATTTAACCTTCCCACCTAAACAACCATTTAAAAATAATCACCCCAAATATGGATTAAACCTGTTATAATCAACCCATAAACCCTAATATTGCCCAGACCCAATTAAACCCCAAACAAAGGGTTTTTGCCCCACATACTCCAGAACCCTAATTACCCTTATCTTAAACCAAACCCAACCACAAAAACCTTCACCACTTCACCCATGTGAGCAGTAGGGACCTCCCATGCTGCGTCACTTTCATCCCCAAACCCCAAAATCGACAAGATGTCCGGTTATGATGCTATTACTTATTCCCCACTCAAAATGAAGGGCCAAGATCACTTCAACAGCTGGACTTCTCAACATCATCACGTGAAGCCACATTTGACCAAGACAAAAGCTCATTCAAGGAAATTCAACAGCTAGGGTTTATCAATTGTATTTTTTTATTTCAAGAATCTAGATGGTTCTATTATGTAGTATAAAAGAGACGGGATGTGTCTCTTTTCATTTGTTCCAGATTTTGTACTTTTTAAAATTATTAATGAAGATGAAAGTTTTAAATTGAGCAATTTTGAGTTCCATATTTCAGTTCTTTTTAGTGTAATGAGTTACTTTTATGCAAATTAATTTAAGGTTTCAAAAGTCTTAATTTTACAATACGTTTTCAGAAAATTCGTTTTTGTGTTTGAAAAAAAGTTCTTGGAGGAGTTCTTATATAAACCTGAATCACTCAACAAATTGAAGTGATAGTGGATACTTATTGAGTGATTTTCAAGTTTATATGGTTCATGTTTCTATAATAATTTAAAGAAAGGATTTGAAAGAGTTAGATTACCCAAAAGTTTATCTTAACCTTTTTCTGGTTATTTAAGCTATAAGCCATAAGCTGACTTAATAAATAAGCCAAGCTTATAACTTATAGTGGTTTCATCAGTCACCGTATTCTGTTTGTTTTCTCTTTCTTAGCAGGTGTCCCATATTGAAGATATATTGGGGTGGTTTGACTGCAGTAGTCACCACCTAGCATCATCTACTAGCAGCCTTGTTCCATAAGCCATAAGCCCAACTATAAGCTGATGGGAGATGGCATTGCAGCCATAGTGGGGCCCGGATATGGGTCCCACAAGGTATAAACCTAGGCTTGAACCCTCTTATTGAGCTTAAAACTGTGATGCCTATGTGTTTATGTGAAATCTGCTTGTATGCTAGTTAAGTTGTGTGTTCATGTTGTCTTTATGCTTTCTATTCATATTTAATTAGGTTGGAATCAGTTTCAAGTGGTTTGTTATATTTTGTCTTAGTTTATTTTGTTAACAGTCAAGATTAGGGGTGTTTGGATCTGCATATTGGGTTAAGCTGTTGAAAACCTTTTGGCCTTAATGCAATCTAAACATACTCAAGTGGTAGTAATAGGGTCGTTTTGGTATTTTGTTTCATGTTTGGTAGGCTTTAGGTAAGTTTGCATGCTATATTTTTTGGTAAAATCAGTTAGAACAGTCAGCAGCCCAAAACTAGGTAGTTTTAGTGAATTATTGTTTAATCTCTTGGAATCTGCTAGATTAGGTTGTTAATTAGGGCTTGGATATTGTTGGTTATAGATTGGATAGATTTTGTGTGAGTTTGGGAGACTTGAAACTCACAAAAGTGCTCAATAGACCAGCAACTGTTCACAGTCCCATATTCTTCATTACAGTAACTGTGTTTAGGGCTTGAGAGTGCAAAATTTGTGAACAACTTGCTCTTTTTCTTGTATTATTGACTCCCCACAACCCAACCGGTTGTGGGGGTGCCTTTGTTGCCAAGAAACAACAAGCCAATCACAAGTTACCAGCTTAAAACCTCCCAGACCTCATTTTTGTACTGTCAGTGGGAACTAAGTTCCCACTGCTAGTGGAAAAATTTCCACTGCTTGGCTACCAGACAAAAAGTGATCACATGTCACTTTCAGTTTCCATTTTTTTGTCTTTAGTGGGTAAATTTAGGAATTAGGACTTCAAACCAATTTCATTATTTTTCTTATTTAAATTATGATTTTTCTGTTCATTTTATTTTTTAGTTACTGTTCATCTTATATTTTTTAGATTTAATTGCTATTTTAATTACTTTTTAATTTTCTGTTTTTTTTCTTTTAGTGGTAAAAGTTGGTGTTTTTCAGTTTTAAAAATTTTATTAGACTTAGAAAAATAGTTTAAGATTTTTAGTTTAAAAATATATTTACTGTTCACTTTTTAATTATTTTTTAGAATTAATTTAGTTTAATTCGGGTTTTAATTATTATCAGTTTTGTCTTTTAGTGAAAAATTTTACATTTTTCAAACTTTTTCATTTTTCTACTGTTCAATAGCATAATTTAAGATTTTTAAAATTGTCAAATTATTTTTAGCATCATTTTATTATTTTTATGATTATTTTAGTTTAAAAATAGTTTTAAGCATTTTAAAAATAGAAAAATAGTTTTTAAAATTTAGGAAAAATACTTTTTAGTCTTTAAATAATATAAGTGAGTTATTAGTTCAATAAAATAATATTTTGGGCTTTTTGTTAATTATATTTAATTTTAGGGCTTTAATTAGCATTTAAAATTGAATATTTAATTAATAAAAGGTTTTAAAATATATTTGTTGGATTTTTATTCTTATTTATATTATTTTAGACTTAGTTTAAAATTTTAATTAATTTTTGGGTTTAATTTTTAATTTTGTCACGTTTTACGTATTTACGTTCGCGTTTTACGTTAATTCGTCATAGTGTAATCGTAATCGTAGCTCGTCTTTACTTTTTCTCTCCTAAACCAAAAACGTCACTAATCCAAACTTAATTTTATATAATTTTCACATTAATCCACACACCTCCTTCGAGAACGAACTTGGACTTTATTCGTCTTTACGGTTTTCCTAAATCGTATCGATTAATACTTGCCACTCATACGCGTTTTTCCTAAAACGTGTACGAAAACTCTACATCAATCATTGGCGCCGCTGCCGGGGAGGTGTTTTTAGTGTGCCATTATTATTACTATCGTGTTTGTGTGAGTAGTGCGTTTTTGCTTTTCAATTTTTGGAAAGCGTAAATATCGTACTTACTTATTTTTGTTATTTTTCATTACTATATTATATTATCCAAATAAATCGTGTTTAATTTTCCTAAATTAAACACACAAAAATCATTTTACTATATTGTAGATATATTGGTTTTCGTTTTTCTTGTGAATATATTATTACTATATTGTATTTACGTAAGAACAATAAAAATACAAGTACTCCAAAAGCGTGAAAACGCAACCTTGATTCGGGATTTCATCACTCGATCATTGTATTCGAATCTAAAGCAAAAGTTTAAAGGCAAAATAGATAAATACTTTCGTGAGGCTTAATTTCAATTAACACAAACTATAAGGTGGGTATAAGGCGGTTGTATTTCACGACCTAAGGGAAAAAGGCTCTTAAGTGCTTAGCGCCGCCTCGTTTCCCCCGCTTGCTTGTGCGTGTTTTGAGAAAGAAGGCTAATCGAGGGTTTGCCGCCCAAGTATTATCTACGTATATTATATTTGCTTGTGTTTTCAAGATTAAACCCTCTTGAACGTTTTGGTGTTCCACCAACGTTCTAAAGTCATCGAGAACATTCACTCCACGTGATCGTTTTCATTCTTTGAGGCTCCTTTAATCGAGAAGATCGATTCGAGGGGAGATTTGTAGATTTGAGTCTACGCAATACACAAAAAATCCAAAAAAATTAAAAAACAATCAAAACCCAAAAAAATTGAAAAATCGAAAAACCACAAAAAGTATCTTCTTTGCTACCCCCCATTCTACGCTTAGTGCATGCGCACTCGATCGAAGGATTATTCTAATTCTAGCAACGCTTCGAATCGACGCAATCGTAATCGAAGGAATCGACGACGTAGACGAGAATTAGAAACCGACGTTCCTAATATCGTTGTTGAAGAAACCTTAGACGAGATGGCCGACAATCGTTCGATGATGGAATTGCTCCAAGCACCCACCGAGGGTTATGGAGACGCGATCGTAATTCCCGCTATCGAAGCGGAGAATTTTGAGATTAAGAGCGGAATGCTTTCGTTGATACAAGCTACAAAGTTTCGAGGTCGTGAAGCCGATAATCCTCACGACCATATTCGGAATTTTGATCGTCTTTTAGCCACGAGCAAGTTTAAGAACGCCGACACCGATGTCGTCAAGCTTATGCTTTTTCCGTACTCGCTCGATGGTGCCGCCAAGGATTGGTACGAGAAAGAGCCACCTAATTCGATAGTTACGTGGAAGGATCTCGTTTCCAAGTTCGTTAATTATTTTTTCCCACCGTCTAAGACGACGTTTTTCAAGAATGAAATTACGAAATTTGAGAAAAAACCGAATGAATCTTCTAGAGACGCGTGGGATCGTTTTAAGGAATTGCTTAGGCGATGTCCTCACCATGGTTTTTCCGATTTGTACCAAATCGATACGTTTTACAACGGTCTTAATTTTCAAGAACAAGATTCGTTGAATTCCGCCGCCGGTGGCAACTTTTTGTGTAAAACTCCGAAAGATGCATTGATAATTATCGAAAACCGATCCAAGGTTTACCAACTCCGCAACGCACCGAGTGTTGCCAATGCCGCCAATGTTATTAGTTCTAATCGCGACATTGAGAGGGTTGATGCAAAAGTCAACAAGTTAATGAATGTGTTTACGTCTTTTCTCGTCGAAATGCAAAAGAAAGACGCTCCCGCTACGGTGAAAGCGGTTGAGGTTTCGTGTACGTTTTGTGGTGGACCTCATAATTATTACGAGTGTGCGGCTACGGATGGCCAAACGTTGAATGTGAGTGCGTTAAATGGAAACAATAATTTTCAAAATCAAAATAACGCGGGTCCATCACAACAAGGCAATTATAACCAAGGCAACAATTTTAATCAAAACCGAAACAATTTTCAAGGAAATAATCAACAAGGAAATTTTTCGAATCAAAACCAAGGTTATAATCAAGGTCGAAATTTGAATTGACAAAATCGAGACAATAATCAAAACTCGAATTTTTCAAACAACAACAATCAAGGCAACAATTTTTCAAGTGGTAATCAAGGAAATTTTCAAAGAAACAATCAAAACCAAGGGAACTTTAATTCAAATCAAAATAGTTCGTCAAACGATTTTTAAAATTACATGAAAACGAATGAGGCTAATATGAGACGATTAGAGGGAGAAATTGGTACTTTGAAAAACGACTTTACAAATACTTTGAAATTGCAAAACACGAAGATTGGGCAAGGACAAATTGACATTAAAAAGATGTTTTCGGCCATTATGAACAAGTCCTCGGGTGCGTCATCGAGTTCGTTACCTAGTGACACCGTAGCAAATCCGAAGGAACAATGTAAAGCCGCCTCGTCTCGTGAGAAAGGTCGTGTGATTACCCCTAACCTTGAAGGATTTCGAGTTGTTCCTTCTTCTCAACCCTCGACTTCTAAGACGTCTTATTGTTCTAAAGTCGATGGGGTGAACGTGGCGACCAAGGAAAAGAGTGCACACCCTCGTGTACCTCAAATTTCATCCACGGTTCAAAAAGAGAGTTTTATCGACCTTACCAAAGTAACCCTTGAAGAAACTTGTGCTTCGATCCTTCTTAAAAAACCCAAAAGGCGTATGCCGAGAAAGGAAGAGGATCCGGGCCAATTTCTATTACCTTGTGATTTTTCTGAGATTGGGGGATGTTTAGCCCTTGCCGATTTAGGTGCTAGCATCAATCTCATGCCTCATTCTCTTTGGAAATTGATGAGATTGCCTTCACTTACCCCCACGAACATGACAATCGAGCTTGTAAATTGTACTCCACTTATACCAATTGGAATAACCGAGGATGTCTACGTCAAAGTTGGAAGTTTGTTTTTCCCGCGGATTTCGTTATATCCGATTACGAGTGTAACCCTAAATGTCCCATTATTTTAGGCCGACCATTCTTATCGACGGCTCAAACCGTAATCGACGTTCACGAGGGGAGACTTACTATGAGGTATGGGGATGACAAAATGGACTTTTTCGCTAGAAAATCCCAAGTGTTTAATGATAATGAAAAAACCGAGGTTTCAAAACCTAATGATTCAAATCCTAATGATTTCAAAATGTTCACTTTAGCGGAAAGAATGAGGCTTAATGCATGTTTTGAAAGAATTAATAAAAACGGTTTTAAAGATGATGATTTTAATGATAAAGAGTACGTGTACCTAATTCAAAAGGGTATGTGTAAATTTATGGATGAAAACTCACTTTGGGATGTATTTAGCGAAACAAGTGAAACACCAATTCTGAAGGGCGACGTTAGTGCCATCACGACAATGACCAAAATGGGCTCGTCCTCACCACCTTCGAAGGACCACGTCTTTGAGGCTTCAACTTCTAACTCCATCAAAGTGCCTCCTTTGCCTAGCCCAACACCCGTTGAGGCTAAAGGGTTTATCGACATCGTTCCTCTCGTCTTAAAAAAGTCACCTAAGCATAGTCAATCGACTTGTAAGACCATGGTTGTGAGTGCTCACATCGACTCTTTCTTTGACGATGACGATGGCGATTTTGCCAAAATTGATCACGTACTTCAAAATCCACATGCAATTTTTGATTCTCCTAAAAAGAAACATGTGAAGTACGATGATTACGAGTTTGATCCCGAGATTGAGGAAATCATTGAACGAAAGCTAGCTCTTATGCCTTCACTTCCACCTACGAGTGAGGTCGATCTTTCCAAAATCGAGGATGAACTTAATGAGTTGGAACGTCTTATTTTCGATGACGAACCAACTCATGTGACCACCAAAAATCCAATTCTCGAGGAGTTACCTAATCAACACTCCTCAAATGAGAATTATGTTTACCACATTCGTGAGGATTTAACTTATCAACAATCCCCACAAAAGAATGATGGTTTCGTGCTTGATCGTGATCTTTTCGAGAGAGTTTCTAAGATACTCAAGGAGGGGAATGACAAACCTTGGTTTGACAAGCCTATCTTTGATGAAGAAATAGATGAGATCGACGTTCATGAGGATGACGAGTATGTTGACCCTGGGGGGCGGTGTTCTTTATTGACAAACGTTTTGAGAACTTATATAATCCGCCACCCCCTCCCACCAAAGACTTAAATGTGAGGATTTTTAGCGCGACTAATTTTGAATTTGACACGCCAAATATTTTCGACATTATCAAATCGGGTTTTCATAAAGAGTTTAAAAACGATGAAAAAGGAAAGGATTTTAAAAATGTTTTAAAAGAATTTTCTACAAGTTTAACTCCGTCATCACCGTGTTTTATGAGTGCTACCACCTCGTCTACTCCTTTTGACGATGGTTGGTGTGGATCTAGTGTGGGGGAAGCCCCTTATGTTCCCTCACATTTCTCCACCGAGGATGAGATTTACGATCCCGGAATTGCTTGTAAAGGGAAATCTCGGTCTTCCACCGATGCAATAAATGGAAATATTATCTATTTGCTTGGTGTGAGTCTACCTCAAGTAGCTCATAAGTTTGACTTACCCATTGCCCCACCTTTCTACTTCTCATCTATTTTCTTCTACCCCATTGGGGTTCTAGTTGGAGTGGCGTTGTTTCGTCTTTCATCCGAAAACGAGGACGCTATCTTTGACCCCGGTATACGTTTATCGGGTTTTTAAAGTACTCCATGTACTTTTGGGCATTGTTTATCATGTAAGCCCCACCAAAAATGACCAAACCATGATTATCCCTAAATGATCACATTTCTGGGGATTCGAGTCGAGCTTTTGACTCGGTTATCAAAAACAAGGTGCCTCGTGGGGGATTCTCATGCTTATCCTTGTAAATATTATCGCTTTCTTAGTTTAATGTAACGAGGGGACTTGTGCTCTTCCAACCTTTATTTCGTGGTTGTTTGTGATTGTGATTTATTAGGTTCATCGTCATCATTGAAGCCTCTCGTGTTCGTTTTACGGATCACTCGAGCTTCGATCATTTCCTTTGGAGATTCTAATATCCGATGATATCCTTTTATGTTCTAACGTTTATCTTATTAGCATAATTCATAAACGGCTTTTAGGTTATTCGTTTTACCCTTTCCATGCTCGAGATTAAGCATTCGACTTCGTCTCTAGTATGGGGTGGTTTCACCCCTAGACTCGAAACATTGAGGACAATGTTTAGTTTTAGTATGGGGGGGTGAGTATACTTCACCTTGCTTACGTCACCACGCAATCCAATTTTCATCGTTTTGTTGCAAATAAGGCTAAAAATGGCCAAATTTTAAAAATTTTCGTATTTTTCATAAGTGTTTAAGACACGAATGTAGGTTTTCCGATGGTGAGAATAAGAGTAATTTTTGACTCGACCGTGCGTGTTGAGCACTTAGCTTCGATTCCTTAACTTTTTAGGCTAAGTGTCTTAAATGAGGTCGAGAAATGATAGAGTTATTTATAAGTCTCGTAATCGTCACGAACTCATGTGTAGTGATTATTAGCTTATTCTCCCCACGCTTTTGTATAATAAATTGTTAATAAATATTGATTTAGCGGTTTAGTCACTATTGTTAGTTTCTAATTTGTTTTAGTAGCTTCCATGTAATTAAATTGGGAAAACATTAAGGTATCGTCAGCGTCACGGTTTTGAAGTATTGGTACCCGAATAATCGAAAGCTTCACCTAATAATAAGATTTGAAGTGCTCACCTAAATTAAGCAAAAATTTGAAGCTCACAAGGCAGAAAAATCTATGCCCAAATTGAAAGTGAATCAAGCCTTAATCTTTGAAGCTTTAAAGATCCAAAATTCGCTTTAGCGTGAGGATATACGTCTTTGGCTAATAAAACCACCGATGAGGCGGATAATAAAAGGCAAGGCAAGACCGAAGTCATAATAAAAGCTTCATGGCGAACTTGAATAAAAGATGGAGGTAAATCAATGATAATAAGGCCCTTCCGTTAGGGGGCGTATAAAAGTCTTGGTAATAAGTCTCATGTTCAAAACCGTTATAAAACCGTGTTTATCGATCCTTCTTGTTGACTTAATTTTTTGACATCGTTGTCTATTGGGATGAATTATTAAATCGATGGTTTTGGTTACACCGTTAAAGCTCTATTTTTAGACTTAATCTCTATTCACGCATAAGTCGATGATGTATCCTCGTGATCATTAAGACAAAATAAAATATAAGAGATACCAAGTAGGAATAAGGGAGTTTAGGTTCGTAATTAACACTCATGAGATATGATTGTGTTGCTAACTTATAATAACAATGATCTCGTTACACGCTTAGCATGGAATTGGGTGAAAATCGAGGACGACGAAATTATTTCTAACGAAGCATTCACGTATTCTTGTTCTATGATCCCAAAAGTCACTTAATCGTGATGAAAGCAATACATTATGTCTAAAACACGTGTAGTAGTTTATTTAAATTTATGACTTTAATAAATGTCATCATAAAATGAATTTTAGAAGTGCTACGATACTTAATTCTAGCATTGCGTGGGGACACAGCAATGGTTTAGTATGGGGGAGTGATGAGACTGTAATTATACATAGTCTCATCGTCCAAATCGGGCTTAAAACACTTAAAATATCGTCAAAATACCCAAAAATGTGCTTGTGTTTGTTCATTGTGTATTTTAGTTACGGATATCATGAAATCAATAAAAGATCACAAAAATGAAGCAAAAACGAACACGGGAAACGAAGCCGCACAAAGAACCGGACCCGAGCAATGATTTTCCAAAAATACCATAAAGTTTTGAAGAAATACAAGATTGGTCCTCCAAGTTTGAAGAATTGTCACTTTACACCCCTCATCAATCATTATATGCAATGGGGTCCCTAAAGTTTGAACATTGTACAAGATCAACCCTTGGAGAATGATAAAAGTGCATTAATGGTCCTTGTGAAAAGTTTGCAAAGTAATTGGGCCAAATTTGACAAGCTGCCCAGACATTTAACAAAGGAAAAAGGTTTAGAGCTATTTATTACAAAGTGAACACAACTAGTAAATCAAGGGACCAAAATGGACCAGACATGTAAACCTCCCTCACCCACTCAGCTAACGCCACGTCACCTCCCACTCCGCCTCAACCAATCCCCTTACACCCTCCATCCACGTCTGCTTTCCACTATACGAATTTAATAAACCAATTTAACCTTCCCACCTAAACAACCATTTAAAAAATCACCCCCAAATATGGATTAAACCTGTTATAATCAACCCATAAACCCTAATATTACCCAGACCCAATTAAACCCCAAACAAAGGGTTTTTGCCCCACATACTCTAGAACCCTAATTACCCTTACCTTAAACCAAACCCAACCATAAAAACCTTCACCACTTCACCCATGTGAGCAGTAGGGACCTCCCCTGCTGCGTCACTTTCATCCCCAAACCCGAAAATCGACAAGATGTTCGGTTATGATGCTATTACTTATTCCCCACTCAAAATGAAGGGCCAAGATCACTTCAACAGCTGGACTTCTCAACATCATCACGTGAAGCCACATTTGACCAAGACCAAAGGGCATTCAAGGAAATTCAGCAACTAGGGTTTATCAATTGTATTTTTTATTTCAAGAATCTAGATGGTTCCATTATGTAGTATAAAAGAGACGGGATGTGTCTCTTTTCATTTGTTCCAGATTTTGTAGTTTTTAAAATTATTAATGAAGATGAAAGTTTTAAATTGAGCAATTCTGAGTTCCATATTTCAGTTCTTTTTAGTTTAATGAGTTACTTTTATGCAAATTAATTTAAGGTTTCAAAAGTCTTAATTTTACAATACGTTTTCAAAAAATTCGTTTTTGTGCTTGAAAAAAAGTTCTTGGAGGAGTTCTTATATAAACCTGAATCATCAACAAATTGAAGTGATAGTGGATACTTGTTGAGTGATTTTCAAGTTTATATGGTTCATGTTTCTATAGTAATTTAAAGAAAGGATTTGAAAGAGTTAGATTACCCAAAAGTTTATCTTAACCTTTTTCTGGTTATTTAAGCTATAAGCCATAAGCTGACTTAATAAATAAGCCAAGCTTATAGCTTATAGTGGTTTCATCAGTCACCATATTCTGTTTGTTTTCTCTTTCTTAGCAGGTGTCCCATATTCAAGATATATTGGGGTGGTTTGACTGCAGTAGTCACCACCTAGCATCATCTACTAGCAGCCTTGTTCCATAAGCCATAAGCCCAGCTATAACCTGATGGGAGATGGCATTGCAGCCATAGTGGGGCCTGGATGTGGGTCCCACAAGGTATAAACCTAGGCTTGAACCCTCTTATTGAGCTTAAAACTGTGATGCCTATGTGTTTATGTGAAATCTCCTTGTATGCTAGTTAAGTTGTATGTTCATGTTGTCTTTATGATTTCTATTCATGTTTAATTAGGCTGGAATCAGTTTCAAGTGGTTTGTTATATTTTGTCTTTGTTTATTTTGTTAACAGTCAAGATTAAGGGGGTTTGGATCTGCATATTGGGTTAAGCTGTTGAAAACCTTTTAGCCTTAAAGCAATCTAAACATACTCAAGTGGTAGTAATAGGGTTGTTTTGGTATTTTGTTTCATGTTTGGTAGGCTTTAGGTAAGTTTGCATGCTATATTTTTTGGTAAAATCAGTTAGAACAGTCAGCAGCCCAAAAGTAGGTAGTTTTAGTGAATTATTGTTTAATCTCTTGGAATCTGCTAGAATAGGTTGTTAATTAGGGCTTGGATATTGTTGGTTATAGATTGGATAGATTTTGTGTGAGTTTGGGAGACTTGAAACTCACAAAAGTGCTCAATAGACCAGCAACTATTCACAGTCCCATATTCTTCATTACAGTAACTGTGTTTAGGGCTTGAGAGTGCAAAATTTGTGAACAACTTGCTCTTTTTCTTGTATTATTGACTCCCCACAACCCAACTGCTTGTGGGGGTGCCTTTGTTGCCAAGAAACAACAAGCCAATCACAAGTTACCAACTTAAAACCTCCCAGACCTCATTTTTGTACTGTCAGTGGGAACTAAGTTCCCACTGCTAGTGGAAAAATTTCCACTGCTTGGCTACCAGACAAAAAGTGATCACATGTCACTTTCAGTTTCCATTTTTTTGTCTTTAGTGGGTAAATTTAGGAATTAGGACTTCAAACCAATTTCATTATTTTTCTTATTTAATTTTTGATTTTTCTGTTCATTTTATTTTTCAGTTACTGTTCATCTTATACTTTTTAGATTTAATTGATATTTTAATTACTTTTTAATTTTCTGTTTTTTGTCTTTTAGTGGTAAAAGTTTGTGTTTTTCAGTTTTAAAAATTTTATTAGACTTATAAAAATAGTTCAAGATTTTTAGTTTAAAAATATTTTTACTGTTCACTTTTTAATTATTTTTTAGAATTAATTTAGTTTAATTAGGGTTTTAATTATTATTACTTTTGTCTTTTAGTGAAAAATTTTATATTTTTCAAACTTTTTCATTTTTCTACTATTCAATAGCATTATTTAGGATTTTTAAAATTGTCAAATTATTTTTAGCATTATTTTATTATTTTTTATGATTATTTTAGTTTAAAAATAGTTTTAAGCATTTTAAAAATAGAAAAATAGTTTTCAAAATTTAGGAAAAATACTTTTTAGTCTTTAAATAATATAAGTGAGTTATTAGTTCAATAAAATAATATTTTGGGCTTTTTGTTAATTATATTTAATTTTAGGGCTTTAATTAGCATTTAAAATTGAATATTTAATTAATAAAAGGTTTTAAAATATATTTTTTGGATTTTTATTCTTATTTATATTATTTTAGACTTAGTTTAAACTTTTAATTAATTTTTGGGTTTAATTTTTAATTTTGTCACGTTTTACGTATTTACGTTCGCATTTTACGTTAATTCGTCATAGTGTAATCGTAATCGTAGCTCGTCTTTACTTTTTCTCTCCTAAACAAAAAACGTCACTAATCCAAACTTGATTTTATATAATTGGCACATTAATCCACACACCTCCTTCGAGAACGAACTTGGACTTTATTCGTCTTTACGGTTTTCCTAAATCGTATCGATTAATACTTGCCACTCATACGCGTTTTTCCTAAAACGTGTACGAAACTCTACATCAGGAACATGGAAAAGTAGACGGCTGAGCATAACGCTCAGTGCACGGATATACAATAAAGCATGGAAAAACATAGAGTATAGAAGCATATAAAGAGTATATAGCATGAATGGCAGCGGAAATGAATAAGTCCTGGAAAACCTAGGTGTCTGTCATGTTAACTGGTTTTAGTTCTGAAAACATAGCTTATGTTACTTATGAAAATCTGTATTAGTTAATGTACCATAATAGCAAATATAGGTCATGACGTCAACAACGTGCATGAATACTTGGAGGGGAGACCTCATCATGCAATTAGAGGGGTTGCCTCTAATTGACTGGTAAGTGGGTAGGATGGATCAGCTCCTTGTGAAGGATGCAAGGCACACACCACATTCACCATGAAATCCTGACTGAAACATGTAACTAGGATGCACCCATACGCCCCACATGATAATATAATAATATAATGGCCAAATAACTAAAAAAGGACGCCACGAGCTATCACTCCACCGTGGTGAAGTCATAACACTAGTGCCTCTAGTGTTATGGTTATGGTACCTCCATAACTAGGTAAAACTGGTCATGCATGTATATGGCTAAGGTAACTAATAAACATAAGCATTTAATCTGTAACTACTGGGGAAAACAGTTGGCTGCATACGGGAAATCCTAATGAAAGAAGAGATTGTCCTTACTGAAGGATGAGAAATCCGTACCTTATGTCCAGTAGAAGCTAACGAAAATGATGAAGACTAATCCGCCTTGACGGATAACACTACATAGGAAACATGAACATGTATGAGTTGTCTGAATTACATGTGTTTTACTAGTTCCGTGTGTTATTAGCTTGTTATACGTATTCTGTCATGTTTTACTGTTTAGTGTGTTAACTTTAGTTATTCTGATGTTCTGTTGTGTATTATTCATGTATTAGTGTATTATAATACTTGTATTATAATACTATGTAACTTTCTAAAAATAACAGGATTCCATAAATAGTATGTTTCCAAAAATAAAACGTTTCCAAAAATAGAAAGTTTCCAAAAATAGAAAGTTCCCAAAATAGTAAGTTTCCATAATTAGAATTAAGCTGAATTATAAATAATATGTGAAGTTAAATTAGTACAATACAAGTCATGGTTATAGCTTTCTTTTTAACCGTGATTTCCGACTCATTGGCCGACTAATTCACGGGGTTTGAGCCCACCGCCACACAGACTCAAACCAGGTAAAGCCCTCCCTTTTTAGAAGCTTGGCGTGGCCACTTCAAGGTTGTTTGCACCTAGTGGTTATAGCTTAATAATTAAATAGATGGTTAATTTAATTAAACTATACGTTATATGATTTTAATTAAAATACATGTTTTAATTAAAATGACTAAGTATAAATACCTTAGGTTATAGATGAATTAATTTAATAAATTAATTAACCTAAAGTTTAATATGACATGATTTTAAAAAATAGTTTTTATAAAAACCCAAATCCCGAGCCCGTGTTCTACTTAAGCCGAACCAAATAAGCTATAAACAAGTCCCACCGAGACCTTGGAGGGGTCTCGGTTGACACTAAACAAATCAACCAAACATGCAAAGCATACCCCAACCTAGTGTCGGTGTTTCTTGATCTCGGGTCCGAACAACAAAAACCCACCGAGCCCCCTAATGGGTCTCGGTGGTGCCTCGGTGCACACAAACCGAAAACACAAACACACCCCGACCTTTGGTCGGGGGTTTCTTGCTGCGTCCGAGCCTCACACAAACCAAGCCGAGACCTTTAAGGTCTCGGTGGTGGTAAATAAGCACAAGCCGAGCACCCCTTGGGGTCTCGGTTGTCTCGGCGAATCAAACCACACAGCAAACCAAACCCCGTGACGATTAATTAATCTTCTATGTGTTCTTACATGTTCTTGATGATTAATTAATTTTAAAACATGAATTTCATAAGAAAAATAAATAAGATGAAAAGGGTTTTGATTATACCAGCGTGTGTAGAACGAATAGATGATCACGAACAAATAACAAGTAGAAAAAATCGTTCGGTTCTTCCCTTTTCTTTGATTGCGCCGGCGGCTATGGTGAGACAACAAGGAAAAGGACAAAATTTTATAAACCTAAAAATAATGAAGTTAATTTCCTCCTGATGTTTTTATTAAAATTGGTTTTGGGCCAAAAGGCCCACTTGGCCTCCTTTCTCTTGCTCTAGGCTCGGCATAAGGGCCCACCAAGGGTAAACCCGTAGCTTTTCGTGTTTTAAATAATTAACGTGTGTGCTCGTGATTTATTATTCGTGATTTTGGTATTCATGATCGTGTCACATTTATAATATTCATGATTGTTCGTTATTTATTGTCGTGACACATGTATTATTATTATAAATAGAAAGTTTAAATTTTACCGTGTTTTCATAAGTTACTGTTCACGTGTACCGTTCATAGGTTTTTAATGCGGGTTTTACAACTCTCTCCCTCTAAAAGAACAATTCGTCCTCGAATTGGAGAAACGCAAACTGAAAGAAAACATACCCGAATTAGAACTGGAAATGAGCGTAAGAAGTCCGTTTAGACTCCTCCGTCTCCCAAGGGGCTTCCCGCTCAGGATGATCCCTCCAGAGGATTTTGACGAAAGGGACCGTCTTCCTCCGCATGACACGATCTTGTCGCTCAAGAACTCTCTCGGGTTCTTCGACATATGAAAGATCCTCCCGAATCTGATCAAGTGGATACTGGAGAACATGAACTGGATGATAGTTGTATCCTCTGAGTAGGGACACATGGAACATGTTGTGAACGTGTGATACCTGAGGCGGTAACGCTAAACGGTATGACACTTCACCAACGCGTTCTATCATGTCGAACGGTCCGATGAAGCGAGGACTGAGCTTCCCTCTGATTCCAAAACGTCTAACTCCTCGTGCAGGTGATACCTTGAGGAAAACGTGATCACCTACGTCGAAAGACACATCTCTACGATGTTTATCAGCCTAGCTCTTCTGACTAGCACGAGCTTCCTGAAGCTTTGCCTTGGCGACAACGACCTTCTCATTGGTTACTTCAATCATCTCTGAACCTTTAATCAGTCGTTCGCCCACCTAATCCCAGCAGATTGGGGCGCGACACTTTCTGCCATGCAACATTTCAAAGGGAGCACACTTGATGCTAGCGTGTCAGTTGTTGTTGTATGCGAATTCTACTAGGAATATATAATCATCCCAGCTTGCTGGCCATTCTAGAGCATACGATCACAGCATGTCCTCCAATTTCTGAATGGTACGCTCCGAATTTCCGTCGGTCTGAGGATGAAAGGCAGTATTGAGCTTAAGTCTGGTGCCCCAAGATTTCTGCAGACTCTGCCAGAAACGTGATGTGAAACGGGGATCTCTGTCAGAGATGATTTCTGATGGAGTACCATGCAGTCTCATGATCTCCCTCTGGAATGTGTCTGCTAATTTGCTGACCGGATGCTCCTTGCGAGTCGGCAGAAAGAGGGCAGATTTAGTCAACCTATCCACAATGACCCAGATAGCGTCATTCTTCTTCTGAGTAACCGGAAGACCAGTAACAAAATCCATGGAGATTTTTTCCCACTTCCATACTGGAATATCTAATGATTTTAGTAAACCACTAGCTCGCTGATGTTCGATCTTCACCTGCTGGCAGATCATATACTTAGAAACGAAGGTGGCAACATCCTGCTTCATACCACTCCACCAAAAGTGTTGCTTGATGTCGTGGTACATCTTGGTAGAACCAGGATGTATGATAAATGGAGAAATGTGAGCCTCAGTCAACACAGCTTCCCTGAGAGTAGAGTCATCAAGAACCACTAGTCTAGTGCCCTGCCATAAGATACCGTCGTCGCCAACACGAAACTCCGTCTGCTGATCAAGGTTCTGAATGATAGCCCAAATATCACCATCGTTCTTCTGAGCTTCCTTGATCCTAGAATGTAATTATGGTTCCACTCTAGGATTAGCCCAGTAATTGTGCTGTCCTCGTACACAAAACTTAATATCAGTCATCTCTAGGTCACGAATGATCTCCTTTGCAATCCAAGTGCTAGCAATCATACCCGACCTTCTGCTTAGAGCATCTGCCACCACATTCGCCTTACCAGGATGGTACTGAATGTTGGTGTCGTAGTCCTTCAATAGCTCTAACCATCTCGTCTGTCTCATGTTCAGTTCCTTCTGGGTGAAGATGTACTTGAGACTCTTGTGGTCGGTGAATATGTCACATGATTCACCATACAAATAATGTCTCCAGATCTTCAACGCGAAAACAACTACTGCAAGCTCTAAATCGTGAGTAGGATAGTTTTCTTCATAAGGTTTCAGCTGTCGTGATGCGTATGCAATAACCTTCCTATGTTGCATGAGAACACAGCCTAAACCCTTTCCTGAAGCGTCATTATATATCTGAAATCCACCTGAGCCAGATGGGAGAGTAAGAATATGTGCAGTCACTAACTTCTGCTTAAGATCTTCAAAACTCTTCTCTCGCTCTTCCGTCTAGACAAATTTCTCTCCTTTCCTCATCAGCTTAGTCAAAGGTAAGGCTAACTGTGAAAAGTTCTCTACAAATTTGCGGTAGTAGCCAGCTAAACCCAGAAAATTTCTAACTTCTGTTGCAGATGTAGGTCTCGGCCATTTAGTGATAGCTTCAACCTTGGTAGGATCAATGGTGATCCCCTCTGTAGATACAATATGGCCTAGAAATGCCACCTTGGTTAACCAGAACTCACACTTAGAGAACTTGGCGTACAACTGCTTCTGACGAAGAATTTGTAAGACTGTACGAAGGTGTTCCTCATGTTCCTCCTGGGATTTGGAGAATATCAGGATGTCATCAATGGACACAATAACGAACTTGTCCAGAAACTCATGGAAGACACGGTTCATCAAATCCATGAAGACAGCAGAAGCATTAGTGAGTCTGAATGGCATGACTACGAACTCGTAGTGCCCATAACGTGTACGAAAAGCAGTCTTTGAGATATACTGCTCTTTAACGCGTAACTGATGGTAGCCTGACCTCATATCGATCTTGGAGAAATTAATGGCGCACTGAAGTTGATCGAATAGGTCATCAATTCGCGGCAAAGGATAACGAATCCTGATCGTGATCTTGTTTAGATCACGATAGTCTATACATAAACGCATGTTGCCGTCTTTCTTCTTCACGAACAGTATCGGTGCACCCCATGGCAATGCACTGGGACGGATGAAACCTTGTTCCAGAAGTTCCTGTAGCTGATCTTATAGTTCCTTAAGCTCTATAGGAGCCATACAGTAAGGAGCTTTGGAAATCGGCTCTGAACCTGGTATAAGCTCGATTCCAAACTCAACTTCACGAACAGGTGGTATGCCCGGATGTTCATCTGGAAATACGTCAGGAAACTCTGACATAATAGGCTGATCTTGGATCGATGGAGACTCGGCAGTAATATAATGAATATTGGCTATGAAGCCCTGACAGCCGTGTGATAGCAATGCACGCGTCTCCATGGATAAAATAATATGTACTAACCTCCCTGGCAGAAAACCATGGTGTATGTACTCTGGAGATTTAACATCACCGAAGATAACCCGATAAGTATGGCAGTCAATCATGGCCTAGTGTTTGGATAACCAGTGCATTCCCAAAATCAAGTCAAATTCGCACATGTCCAAAGGAAGTGCGTAACTCTACGAATCTTGTCATCAAATTCTAGGGGAAGATCTCTGTACACTTGAGTGATTCGTACAGAGTCCCTAAGTGGCGTGGAAATGCATAAGGCATTATCTAATGGCATCGGGGAAATACTAACACGTACGCAAAAGTAGTGCACACGACTGAATGCATCGCTCCAGTATCAAATAGAACACATGCTGCCAAACCATTTATAAAGAGATTTCCGGTGATGGTACCTGAAGTCTTATTCGCCTGATCTAGAGTAGTAGTGAACACGCGACCAGAAGTAGGAGGTGGCTTGGTGTCGGCGTGTCCAGAGGTGCCTTCTATCTCACCGTGGCGATAGTCCTTCTGCTGAGGGCCTTGTTGGCCACACTTAAAGCAACCACTAGTACCTCGGCGACAAATACCAGAGTGTCTGCGCGAACAAGTAGGACAGACAGGATGCGTGAATCCTCCAGCAGGCGTCCTAGTTAGCTGAGAGTCTGTTTAAGGATTACATGCATGAGACATGATCGTGGAACATAAACATGATTACATAGGAGATGTGAAATTTACCAGATGAGGTAGAACGGTTAGGCTGTGAACCCCTACGGTCCTGATCCCTGCCGTTACCATTGTTCTTGAATTAACAATTGTTGGAGTGTCAGAATACCATAACATAAAATAGTTGAACATGGAAGAAGGTTTATGTAGGGACCTGCTTTTGTTCGAGTTGTTAGCGTTGTTACGGTAACTATCGTTACTAATAAGTGTGAAAACACTTATCTTTTTACCATTTATTTATAATAGTAACAAGAAGTAAACGTGTATTTAATGTTGTAAAAGGCGGAATTATGCGTAGTTTGTGTTTTTATTATGTTTTAGGACAAAAATATGAAAAAGGAAGAAAACACGGGCTTTTATCGAAGAAAAAGACAGAAGATGAAGTTAAAAGATTAAAAGTGTAAGAAGAACGGAAGTCAAAGGCCTATTCTGAAGATTTATCGAAGAAAAAGTTTAAAGACGAAAGTTTAACAAAGTCGAAGAACCAAGTCTACAAAAAAAAGAAAATTAGAAGACGAGTTCAGATTATCATTCGACTAATCCCGAGACAAAGTCGAGAAAGATAAGTTATTTAAAAAGAAGAGAAGACAAGAAAAAAGAGAGAAGAAACAACACCCTTCCCTTCTCCTATATATACCCTCCTAATCCTTCATTAAGAGAGCGTTAGTTAGTTTTATTTTTAGTGTGTGTTTCACTTTCTTTCTCTAGAATTTTTCTTTCAAGTTGTTTAACCTTTCATCACTTAATCTTGTAATTTGAATCTTAATCTTAAATTTAATCAAGCTTTTTAGTTAATTCTCATTCTACCTTACTTAATCATAATCTGTTGTTTTCTCTCTTTAATCATGTAGTTGATTTTATCTTGTTGATTATGTGATTGATTTGCTTAATGGATTGTGCTTATTGATTTGGTGTGTTTGAGGTTTTTAGATTATTGTGCTTATTGCTTATTTTTTATGCTTTTCTAGTTTTTAAATAAGTGTTTTAATAGTTTAGTTTTATAAAAAAAAGAAGTTGATTTTAAATATTTTGATTATTTAGTGTTTCTAAAAGTTTTTAAATTGTGGCTTATTTGCTTTTTCTTAAAATCAATTTGGTTAAAGTTTTGGTAAGTGCTTATTTGATTTTTGCTTATTTTGGTTTAATCCGGATTTTGAAAACCCTAGTATCCCGAACTGGGTTTGAATTCATTTATCCCGACTTAAGTTGTGTTTTCAATTATCCTGAATTAGGTAGAAAACACCAGTATCCCGAATTACGTACAAACAAGCTTTCCCGAATTACATGCGTGACAGGTATTCCGGATTAGATCAAAACTAGCGCATTCCGAATTGTTAGTACAACGTGTATTCCAGATTGTTTAGGAATATTGATTCCGAATTATGTTCATCACAAACATTCCGGATTATATGCAAGGATGTATTCCGGATTACGTATAGGATCAACATTCCGAACTAGGTCTTGATTTGTGCTCACTCCGAATTGCTTATAGAAGACAGATTCCGGATTATGTATAGAAGCCACATTCCGGATAAGGTCCATATTGTTATTCTGGATTAGGTACTGGATTTGATTATTCTGAATTTAGTGTGTGATTTGGATTCCGAATAGAGTATAATCTTTCACATTCCGGATTAGGAATAGACTTAGGAATCCGGATTATGTGTTGCACACACATTCCGGATTAGGTTAAATATTTGGTATTCCGACTTGTGTTTTGTTTACGTTTCCCGAATTATTTCAAATTTAATTTTTCCTGCCATTTTTACTTAGTTTATTTTTCAAAAGTGTTTTGTCCTAGTTATTTTCAAGTTTACATTTTTATAAAGTTTTAAGTTTTCAAATTTACTTTTTTGTCAAGTTTAATCTTTCGTCAATTATTTTAAAAGTCTTATATTTTAGTTTAATCTTTTTAAGTTTTCGACTTTATTTTAAAATAGATAATCACCTTTAGTTTCTTTCACCAAGTTCTACTGTGCAGCATTCATTCTGGACAAGCAATCGAGGTTAGACATCCTTCCTTTGTTTTTATGTTTAATAACTTTAACGTTTTTTTATTAGTAGACTTAGATAATCAAAAGCACTCCCTTTTAGTTTCCAAAGACGACAATTCCACCTTAAACCGTGATCAATTCGAATTGAATCGAGTACGAACAACACACACAAAATCAAAAAAATCAAATGGCGCTGCTGCCGGCTCTATTCGTAAATATTAACGGTTTTTAGTGAGAAAAATTGGATTTTGGGATCCATTCTTTTGGGAACGTTATTTTCAAGCATAAAAATTTTCAAAAAATCCTAAAAAAAATATAAAATTTTCAAAAATAAAAAAAAATAAAAAACCAAAAATATTGTATTTCATTTTTAGTGTATGCGTACTCGATCTTCGTCTTATTCTGAGCCCGAGACTCATAGAGACTTAGATATGGCCGGTGTGCATAATAATAACAACCCACCTCACCCCAATTTGAATAATAACAACCATGTCCCTCAACCCGACCTTCGTACGATGGAGGAGCTATGTCAACCAACTATGAATGGACGTAGAGGACCGATTGCGTCGATGCACATCAAGGCTCCCGAATTTTCGTTGAAGCATCACATGATCCAACAATTTCAAAATGCTTGCCCATTTCGCGGATTACCGGATGATGATGCCAACAAACACCTCGATAAATTCATAACCCTCACTCAAAGCATGAAATTGCCCGGGGTTTCCATGGATTTTCACCGCCTTCATCTTTTTCCACACACTTTATCACACCATGCCGAAAAATGGTTTGATCGTCTTCATAAAAACTCAATTCATACATTTGACGAGATGACTCAAAAAATTTTGTCGCGCTATTTTCCACCATCCATGGTCACTAGTCTTCGTAATCAAATCAGTGGTTTCACTCAAGAACCTGATGAGTCTCTTTTTGATGCTTGGGAGCGTTATAATGTCTTGATCGATCGTTTTCCTAACCATAATATGCTCCCCGTCACTTTAATTGATACTTTCTACAATGGTTTAACTTTTCGTGATCGTGATACGATTAATGCCGCCGCTGGTGGTACGTTTATGAAGAGAAGACCCGAGGAGTGTAGATAGCTTATAGAGAACATGACCACTCATCAAAAAAATTGGGATTCATCCGCATCTTCAAGAAATAATCCGAGAGTCAATGTTTCTTCTACTTCATCAAACCCCGAGTTAGCCGAACTCACCCACCAAATAGCCGAGATGAACAAAAATTTCTTAACCATGGCTACGAACCAATTTCAACAAGTTAAAGCTGTAACACCTTCTTGTGAGACTTGCGGTGGTTCTCATTCATACACCGATTGACCTTCTACTCATGACAATCCAGAAAACGTGTATGCGGCTAACAATAATTTTTCCACGGGAGGCTATCAAACACGTCCTCAAGGTGACCGCAATTTGCTAAGTTATCGTTCAAACAACTTCCTTTCACCACCCGGTTTTCCTCCTCAAAACCAAAACAACTTCAATCGCAACAATCAAAACCAACCTCGAGCTCTTAATCAATATCAAACCCAAAGAAACCCATATCCACCTCAAGGTAATAATCAAGTTTACCAAACACCCACCTATTAACCACCCGCTTACCAAGCTCCTCCTCCCAACCAACCCACGGCATATAATCAAGAGGTTGAAACTTATATGAGGACTAATGACGCGCTGGTGAAGAATCTTCAGAGCCAAATTGTTAACTTGAAAGGTGACATGGCAAAAGAAGGGAATGATCTTCGAGCCGAGCTTAGGAATGACATGCGAAACTCTTTAAGCAGTCAAACGAATGACTTAAGGGATATGATGGCTAGTTTCTTCCCAAGTAATCAATCATCTGGTTAGGGTTCTCTTTCAAGTAACACCGTTGCTAATCCAAGAGGGGAGATGAAAGCAATCACCACCCGAAGTGGAAAAGGCTATAGGAACTCGAGATTCCTAAACCTACTCCGATGATTGTGACAAAGGATAACGAGCCCCTTTCACCAATTCCTTCACCTTTTACTTCTACCCCTCGTCCACCCAAGGATATGAGTGAGAATTCCATTCCAAAGCTTTCCTCTCAACCCGACATACCTTATCCTTCAAGGTCGAGGAAAGAGAAGTTGAAAATAAGGATGATATTCAAGTTTCAAACTTTTTTAAAATGTTTAAACAATTGAATTTCAACATCTCCTTTGCCGAGGCTCTCGCTCACATGCCTAAATATGCTATAATGTTCAAAGATCTTCTAAGTGATAAGGAAAAGCTCCTTGATATTGCTCAAACCCAACTTAATGAGAATTGCTCCGCGGTTCTCTTAAGGAAATTACCAACCAAACTTCGTGATCCGGTTCGCTTTCTCATTCCTTGCAACTTTCTCATTCCTTGCAAATGTAGAAAAGCTATTATAGATCCGGTGGTCTAATGTGGTGGTAAGTGGTGGTGGAAGCCATTGATGGCTTAGAGAGAGAGAAAGAGAGGTTGAGAGTAAAAGTGTGTGTGTTCCTCAAAATGAACAAAATACAATCAACACCCCTCCTTGGAAGCTAAGGAGGGGTATATATAGTCACGCACACAACCTAAACTATACAACAAGCCTAGTCTAGTCTAAATGTGCGTGACTATGATAACTAACGGGAATTCTTAAATGTCGTCACATAAAGTGAGTTTCCAACAATCTTCCCCCATGGGACGACGTGTAGAATTCCTTACAATATTCTTCCTAACAAGTACAAAATGATTAAGAATAAGAGCTTTCTTGAAGCATCCAATGCTGATGAAGTCTTTTGAGGCCTTCGTCTTCAAAACGACTCATCTTTAAAGTAACTTGTAGAAGAAATACTGTAACGGCACGAGCTAAGTAACCCATACACTTCTGGTTAAGGAGAAGCTTCTGAATTAGCTTCCCCCTAATTCATGCCACGTAAACTTGATGTAGAAGCATTTTAAATAGCTTCCCCCAAGTAGATCAACAACTTTTCATCTCACGCTTGAATAATTCTTCTGAATTTTTCTTCCCCCTGAGAATTCAAGTTATGCATACCAGAAAGAATCAAGACACTTCTTCCCCCACATAGTTGAAGAAGGTAAATCAATCCCAATTATGAAGCTCAAATACTGAAGTGGACACTTTATCCCATTCATGAAGTTGACATCGTAACACCAGAGTCAATTAAGTCCCAGAAATGCACACGTCTTCTTCCGGAGATGCACCAGAGTCAATTAAGTCCCGGGAATGCATATAGGATAATGATGATGTTTAATTGCAACAATCAAACAATTAAACCTTGAATCAGTAGTGTACCGTTTGGAGATTGATTGATAACGACACGAGTTAAAACACTGATTTTCTCTGCGGCTATGACAAATGTCATCCCGGAATATCTTCAAATCAAAAGAAGGTATGAAGTTCATCACGTGTACTCGTTGTGCGTTCAATGTGTCTTCTTCTTCCCCCTTGATGGTTTCGAAAGTCGGAACCATCAATAAATTGTACGCACGTGAACCTGAAATCTCGTGAGAATAATAAATAAGCAGAATTATATATTTTGTGAGAATCAGCTGTTGATCGAAAATCTCTTCTCATAAACTCTCCATGGCCACCTTTACCATACCACATGAAAGCAATTTGAAGTGACCACTGAAAGAATGAACCGGATACATCAAACGTGAAGCTGAATAAAAATCCTTCGATCTTGTGACTTAAGCTTGCACTATTGTTGAATGAAGAACGGTGGAGAAATCTCTAAGTACTCAATGCATCACTGAAGAAGTTTATAAGCACAACACCTCTTGAAATTATCCACGTCGACTAAACGCGTGACACTGAGTACAACAATGTAACCCCTTTAAGTGATAGTTATCCGAGTCATCAACCATCCACCCCGAACCCGGAAACCAGATAACCAAGTCGTCATTCTAGGATAAAGCACGAGCAAGTTATCTAGTAAAAGATAAAATAAATACACTCCTTCGAAAAATCCGTCTTCAAAGTCACGTAATTAATACCCGATCAAACAAAATCTGAAGCCACTAAAAAATCGCCCATTTTTCTTGGTCTCGTCAAAATAAATTCTTGTCACATTTGTCACTTCATTTTGTCGCGTCACATTTCTCGTCACTTTTTGTCTCGACCCGATAAAGACCAAAGTAAAACTTAATACACACAATTTATACAAAAAATACAAATTTGTTTGTAAGTTTTACCAAAATACACTAACACACGGCTCAATCATGTGAGTCCATCACATATTTTCAGCCCGTGAGAGTGCATGGCCCAAAAACATTTAGCCTGGCCCAACTCCAATGTAACCATAGCCAATGTTTATCAGAATGCGAGTGTCCATTAATAGAAGCCCAGTCACAAAGTGAAACCCGGTCCAATCACATCATAACTTAGTTATAACTTAGTTAAATGGGGCAAACCCTAAAATCACTCACACAACTTCATCTCACCTAACACTCACCGTCCCCCAAACTCTCTCACCTATCTTCACCTAGTAAATAACGCCTCACCAAACTCCATCTTCATCTCTCCCAACACACCTCGAATCCTCCGTCCCTTCCAATCCTTCTGTCACATAAACCAAACAAAAATCATCTCCAAATCTCTTCCTTTTCTTCAAACCGGTTAGATCATCCAAACTTCTATAAACTACATACAAATCATCACGCCTCAATTATCCACGATTAATACACCTCTGACCCACGAAGACCATTTATTCTTACTATTCATCTACTAAGCACGAATGATTACTGGTCTTCAAGATCTTGTAAAGGGATCTCAAGTAGGTGTTTATGTTTAATTCGATTGTGTTTTTAAAACGAAATATTGAGTTGATTGAAACAAACTTGTTATCAATCTTTCATTAATTTCGAATATTAAATGATGTCCGAATATAAACTGAGATATGTGATGATGAGCTCGTGTTAGATCTAAAAAGATCATGACATGCATGTTGTTATTTTAGTTTGTGTGTATCGAGTCTATTCTCGAATCGGGAGAAACAAGAACTAAACTTTCTAGTTTGAGTTCTTTTCATTCTGATTCGTATAGAAACACAGATCGATGCAGATATATTTCGAACTTACAAGATCTTTAAAAGGATCTTTCAAAGTGTTACGAATATGAGATTGGTTATATATGTTGTGAGTCGAGTCTAGAATTGATGGGATTAGGAGACGAATGGCTTAGTTAGATTTGGTGTTGAGGAGATAAAAGGTTGGAATGATTTAGTCGACTCAGTGAGTGATCTGAGTCAACTCGGTAATTACCGAGTTGACTCGGTTGGGTTGATTTTGGTTTTAAGTCACATTTTTGTTCACAAGTCTTTAACAAAAACAGTCCAATCGGAATGACATAAAGAAAGTCCAATCGGAATGTTTGTTTTATGAGTCATCATCGGAATGTTTAAATTTGTGAGTGTCATCGGAATCAAAGAATCTCCCCAATCAGAATAACCAATCCGAAAGTTCAATCGGAAAGATAATCTGAAACCCAATCTGAATATCCAATCTGAAAGTGCAATCGGAAACCCAATCTGAAAGTCAATCTGAATCCCAATCTGAATATCCAATCTGAAAACCCAATCTGAAAAGGGTTTTGAAGGACCCTAAAATGGTGGATCTGCAAACTTGTCCTTTTCTAACTGCATAAACCCAGAAAGATGAACCCAGAAAGATGTGACCATATGTGATAAGACTTTTGACCATGAAGATTATGATGTAACCGTGACACAAAAATATGATAAGACCCCAAAGACCTGCTACTGTTTGGACAAATGGACAGAATAATATGACGTGACCCAAAAAAAAAATTTGTGACAATGGACAGAACTATTATAAACGAGACACAAGAAATAATATAGACCACCAAAATCGCATAAATAAACACGATCCAAGTATAGAACCGAGGCTCTGATACCAAATGTAGAAAAGCTATTATAGATCCGGTGGTCTAATGTGGTGGTAAGTGGTGGTGGAAGCCATTGATGGCTTAGAGAGAGAGAAAGAGAGGTTGAGAGTAAAAGTGTGTGTGTTCCTCAAAATGAACAAAATACAATCAACACCCCTCCTTGGAAGCTAAGGAGGGGTATATATAGTCACGCACACAACCTAAACTATACAACAAGCCTAGTCTAGTCTAAATGTGCGTGACTATGATAACTAACGGGAATTCTTAAATGTCGTCACATAAAGTGAGTTTCCAACAAATTGTATGGCCCTAGCCGATCTAGGTGCTAGTATCAACTTAACGCCATTAAGCATTTGGAAACAATTATCGCTACCCGAGCTAGTCCCCACATGAATGACATTGGAGTTAGCTAACCGTACGGTTGCTTATCCGGTGGGGATAGCCGAAGATGTCTTCGTCGGTGTCGACAAATTCACCTTGTCGGCGGATTTTGTTGTCGTTGACTACGAGATGGACCCCCGAGTTCCATTAATCGTTGGACGTCCATTCTTGAGGACCGGTCGCACTCTTATTAATGTAGCCGCGGGCGAATTAATCATGAGAGTCGGTGAAAACAAAATCATCTTCAACATGGGTAAACTTTCTAAGCAACCTTATCAACGCGAGAGCGTTAATTTCATTGACGTACTTGATGAGGCTTGTGAAGAACATTTCAAAGACGCTTGTAAAAGTGGTTTTTCTTCTCTACCCATTGTTGAGACCGTTGCCTCTATTGCTCCCTCATTGACTCCATTTGGAGAAAGTGATTTTCTTTTGAAAGAATTTGAAGCAAGTTTAGGGGATGTGGACTTAAAATATGACGATTCACCCTCCGATTAGGATGAAGACATTCGTACCATTGAGAAACTTCTCAATGAGGACCATATTTCTCCACCTTCTCCTATTGAAATCATAAACGATGACCCGAATTTGACTAAGCCTTCCATCAACAATCCTCCGGATTTAGAGCTTAAGGAATTACCATCTCATCTTGAATACGTTTTCCTAGAAGACAATAAGAAGTTACCCGTCATCATTGCAAAGGACATAAAAGAGGATGAAAAATCTCGACTTATCGATGTGCTCAAAAATCATAAGAAAGCAATTGCTTGGAAAATTTCCGACATCCGCAGAATTGATCCTAACTTTTGTACTCATAAAATTCTCATGGAAGATGACTTTAAACCCGTAATCGAAAGCCAAAGAAGGGTTAATCCAAAAATTCATGACGTCATCAAGAAAGAAGTTATCAAACTTCTAGATGCTGGAATGATTTACCCTATTTCAGATTCGCCATGGGTTAGTCTCGTTCATTGTGTGCTGAAGAAAGGCGGAATAACCGTTGTTCCCCATGAAAACAACGAGTTGATTCCTACTCGACTTGTCACGGGTTGGCGAGTTTGCATAGACTATCGCAAGCTCTATGATGCCACTCGCAAGGATCATTTTCCTCTTCCTTTCATGGATCAAATGCTCGAGCGTTTAGCGGGTAATGACTACTATTGCTTCTTAGACGGTTTCTCCGGGTATTTTCAAATTCCTATCGATCCAAAAGACCAAGAGAAAACCACATTCACTTGTCGTTATGGAACATTTGCTTACAAAAGAATGCCTTTCGCCATATGCAATGCTCCTGGGACTTTCCAAAGGTATATGATGGCTATATTTCATGACATGGTTGAAGAAACTATGGAAGTCTTTATGGACGATTTCTCGGTCTATGGTGATTCTTTCTCATCTTGCCTTGCCAATTTAGAACGTATGCTTAAACGGTGTGAAGACACTCGTCTCGTTCTTAATTGGGAAAAATGTCATTTCATGGTAAAAGAAGGTATTGTTCTAGGTCACAAGATTTCCAAAGCCGGTATCGAAGTCGACCATGCTAAAGTTGACGTCATTGCTAAGTTACCTCCACCTACCACCGTTAAAGGAGTTAGAAGTTTTTTAGGTCATGCGGGATTTTATCGACGTTTCATCCAAGATTTCTCTAAGATAGCTCGTCCGATGACTCACCTCTTAGAAAAGGATGCTCCTTTCATCTTTTCTCAAGAATGTCTCGATTCTTTCGAACTTCTTAAAGGTAAATTAACTAAGGCACCGGTCTTGGTCTCTCCAAATTGGGAGTTACCTTTCGAGCTCATGTGCGATGCTAGTGATGTCGCGGTAGGAGCGGTTCAAGGTCCACGAGTGAACAAACACTTCCAACCAATCCATTATGCTAGCAAGACAATGACGGGGGCTCAATTGCATTATACCACTACCAAAAAAGAGCTTTTAGCTGTAGTGTATGCTTTTGAGAAATTCCACCCCTATCTTGTGCTTTCCACCACCATCGTTTACACCGATCATTCTGCCTTGAAATACTTGTTTACCAAGAAAGATGCTAAACCGAGACTCCTTCGTTGGGTTTTGCTCCTTCAAGAATTTAAAATCGAAATTCGTGATAAAAAGGGAGCGGAAAACCTCGCCGCGGATCATCTTAGTCCACTCGAGGATCCTTATCACGGGGAACTTCCAAATCAAGAGATTAATGAATCTTTTCCCTTTGAGGCCTTAATGTCTATTAACTCCAATTTTGACGATACTTCATGGTTTACGGACATTGCAAACTATTTAGCGGGTGGTGTTTTTATGGAAGGGTTAACGTCCCAACAAAAGAAAAAATTATTTAAGGATATTAAACACTATTATTGGGACGACCCTTATCTTTTCAAGCAATGTGCAGATCTTGTCATTCGTCGGTGTGTTGATGGGCCGACAGCTTTACTAATCCTAGAAGCTTGCCACAAAGTACCCACCAGTGGTCACTTTGGTCCTAACTATACCGCGAAGAAAGTTTTCGACTCCGGATTCTATTGGCCCACCATTTATCATGACGCTTATGAAATGGTTAAGCATTGTGATGCTTGCCAAAGACAAGGCAAGATCACAAATAAAGATGAGATGCCTCAAAATTTCATCCAAGAGTGTGAAATCTTTGACGTATGGGGCATCGACTTTATGGGGCCATTTCCATCATCCAAAGGGAACAAGTACATCCTCGTAGCCGTTGACTACGTATCTAAATGGGTTGAAGCAAAGGCTTTACCTACTAACGATGCGAGGGTGGTTGTGAACTTTCTGAAACAATTGTTTGCTCGATTCGGTGTTCCTCGTGATATCATTAGTGATCGCGGGACTCATTTTTGCAATGATCAATTTGCTCGAGTCATGGCTAAGTATGGTGTCAATCACCGTCTTTCGACCGCGTATCATCCACAAACTAATGGTCAAGCCGAGATTTCTAACCGTGGTCTTAATAGAATCTTAGAGCGTACCGTGGGAGAGCATCGTGCCTCGTGGGCCGATAAGTTAGATGATGCTTTGTGGGCTTTCTGTACCGCATATAAGACACCTATTGGTTGCACTCCATATCGTCTTGTGTACGGAAAGGCATGCCACCTCCCCATTGAGTCGGAGCATAAGGCTTATTAGGCCTTGAAATCGGCTAATTTTGATATCAACAAAGCTGGTGATCTTAGGAAAATCCAACTCAATGAACTTAATGAACTTAGGAATGAGGCTTATGATAATTCATTGATCTACAAGGAGAAAACCAAGCTCATTCATTATTCTAAGATAAAAAACCAAGAGTCCAAAATTGGTGATCAAGTTTTACTATTTAACTCTCGGTTGAAAATATTTTCTAGAAAGCTTAAGAGCCGTTGGTCCGGTCCATTCACCGTCGCTAAAGTCTTCCCTTATGGAACTATTGAGTTATTGCAACCAAATGGGCCAAACTTCAAAGTGAATGGCCAGCGTGTTAAGTTGTACTTTGGTGGGGACATCTCTCATGAGATGATTCCATCCCTCACCACGTTTCCCTTGAATTAGTTTTGGGTCGAGTGAGGCTCGTGACTCGGTTAACAAAAACAAGCTCTTCTCGGGAGGCAACCTGTTGATCTATCCTTTTTACCCGTTTTCATAATAAGTGTAGGGGGAGCTACATAGGTGTTTGTTATCATGTTTCTTATGATGTGAAGGGATTAAAGCTTTCAAAGAGCACTTTTGATGATATTTGACGACCCGTGATCCCGTGTTCCTGTCTTCCCGGTTCTATCCTAAACTCTTATGATTTAATATTTCATATCCTATATGTTGACATTGAAATCACTTTAGTTGTCCTTTCCTTAGCAAGATTTAAACAATGTGCACAGTGTCCTAAGTGTAGGGGAGTTTACTCCCACATGCTTAAACATTGAGGACAATGTTTATATCAAGTGTAGGGGGACTTCTATTGAAGTTAAGTGGGATTTTCCATTAATTTGTCCTCATTTTAACTGGAAAATCCAATTTTTCGACATTTTTCAAAACTTTTGATCTATTTTGGCCTAGTAGTATTTTTCATTTATTCTCTTTTATGTTCTTTCCTTTTGTTATCGCATCGTATGTATATATTTCATTTTAAAAATAAAGTCAAAAATAAAATTAAGGTAAATATAATGGTTTTAATGAGTTTATATGTCTTTGATATATTAGGCCCGTCATGAATCTTTTGACTCAACCCGAGTTTACTTATCCAAGTTTACTCTAGCTAGTATCCTTAACGTGTTTAAGTCAAGTTTTGCAAGGCTTTTATATAGGGAACTTTAAAACGCGAAAGTCTTAACTCTTATGGGTTAAAAACAAGAACTTTTCGCAAGTTCCTATAATTGATCCTAGAAAGTCGGTTATCAAGGGAACTTTAAAATGCGAATTCTAAACTTGAAGAAGTCTAAGAAGTTGCAAGATCCTATAGATGACTTGAAAACCCCAAAATTTTATTTAATTGGCTAAGGATCCACGAGTCTCATTCCTTGAGATTTTAAATTGTGGAGAACGAGAGATGATAGAGTCAATTATAAGTTTGGTATTCTTTCATGAAATTATATGAGTTAGTTATGAGCTTTTTCTCCCATCGCTTGTTAATAAATATAATTGCAATAAGTAAGGTTGTACGATTTGAAAAGTTACTTAGCTTCTAGCACAAGATCGTTTAAAAGTTTCTCGGTATTAATTAGAGTTCATAGCCAAGGCATAACTTATTGAAGCAGGATGCAAAGATTGGTGAGTCCGAAAAGGCCCTAATAAGGCATGAGGGCTACATTTTGTTGCTAAAGATCCAAAGTGATGTGAAGAATCATTTATCAAAAATCAATATGAAGGATCGAGACACACGACGAAAAGCAAATACTCCCCTAAAGATCATGGAGAAGTCTATCCGAAAAGACCCTAGCAAGGTATGAGGATAAATAGATCCATGTCCTAAAAGGAGGCGGATCGTTGTATATCAAAATCCAAAATAAAGATTTGAGAAAAATGAAGAAGTCGTGGTCCAAGTATGAAGAATCTCTCAAAAAACTTCAAGTGAAGAAATTCCTATTATGAAGAGAAGACCATTAAATCAAGATCATCTCTCAAGATTCGAAGTATGAAGTCAATGCCAAATATCGGTCCGAGAAAGCTCTCAAATCGTGAAGCGAGTTATGCCAAGATATGAAGTTTATGAGGTCCCGAGAAGCAGTTTTAAAAGATTTTGTCCATTAGCTAACTATTGATTAAATCGTCCTACTTTATTTTTAGCCTAAATAAACTATCGAAATAAGTCAATAATGCATCCTCGTGATCATTCAAGACAACAATAAAATATAAGAGATACACCTAGGAATAAGGGAGTCTAAGCGAATAATTGAGCCACATGAGTGAGTGTTAGCTTACTAACTTTTAATAACAATTATCTCGTTTTTAAGCTTAGTATGGGGAACGTGAAACTTGAGGGTGATAAACATTCATGACAACCACAACCCTAATGTAAGTCTTAGATTTCTTTACTTGTTCTTCCTTCAAGTATTTTGTATTTTTATCTTTTTAGTTTCCTTAGTGTTTAGTATTTAATAAAGGCCAAGGTGGTTGATTATGATGAAAAATGTAAACCGTGCTTTGAAATTAATGCATTGCATGAGGGCATTACAATGGTCAAGTGTAAGGGATTTAATAATTGTGAAAACACTTATCTTTTTACCACTTATTTATAATAATAACAAGACCACAACGTGTATTTAATGTTGTAAAAGGCGGAATTATGCGTGATTTGTGTTTTTATTATGTTTTAGGACAAAAATATGAAAAATGAAGAAAACACGGGCTTTCACGTGCTTTTATTGAAGAGAAAGACAAAATACGAAGTCAAAAGATAAAAAGTGCAAGAAGAACGGAAGTCAAAGGCCTATTCTAAAGATTTATCGAAGAAAAGGTCTAAAGACAGAAGTTTAACAAAGTCTAAGAACCAAGTCTACTAAAAGAAGAAAATTAGAAGACGAGTTCAAGTTATCATTCGACTAATCCCGAGACAAAGTCGAGAAAGACAAGTTATTTAAAAAGACGAGAAGACAAGAAGAAAGAGAGAAGAAACAATACCCTTCCCTTCTCCTATATATACCCTCCTAATCCTTCATTAAGAGAGTGTTAGTTAGTTTTATTTTTAGTGTGTGTTTTACTTTCTCTCACTAGAATTTTTCTTTCAAGTTGTTTAACCTTTCATCTCTTAATCTTGTAAATTGAATCTTAATCTTCAATTTAATCAAGCTTTTTAGTTAATTGTCATTCTACCTTTCTTAATCATAATCTATTGTTTTGTCTATTTAATCATGTAGTTGATTTTATCTTGTTGATTATATGATTGATTTGCTTATTGGATTGTGCTTATTGATTTGGTGTGTTTGAGGTTTTTAGATTATTGTGCTTATTGCTTATTTTTATGCTTTTCTAGTTTTTAAATAAGTGTTTTAATAGTTTATATTTATAATAAAAAATAGTTGATTTTAAATATTTTGATTATTTAGTGTTTCTAAGAGTTTTTAAATTGTGGCTTATTTGTTTTATCTTAAAATCAATTTGGTTAAAGTTTTGGTAAGTGCTTATTTGATTTTTGCTTATTTTGGTTTAATCCGAATTTTGAAAACCCTAGTATCCCGAACTATGTTTGAATTCATTTATCCCGACTTAAGTTGTGTTTTCAATTATCCGAATTAGGTAGAAAACACCAGTATCCCGAATTACGTGCAAACAAGTTTTCCTGAATTACATGCGTGACAGGTATTCCGGATTAGTTCAAAACTAGTGCATTCAGAATCGTTAGTACAACGTGTATTCTGGATTGTTTAGGAATATCGATTCTAAATTATGTACATCACAAACATTCCGGATTATGTGCAAGGATGTATTCCGGATTACGTATAGGATCAACATTCCGAACTAGGTCTTGATTTGTGCTCATTCTGAATTGCTTATAGAAGACAGATTCCGGATTACGTATAGAAGCCACATTCCAGATAAGGTCCATATTGTTATTCCGGATTAGGTACTGGATTTGATTATTCTGAATGGAGTGTGTGATTTGGATTCCGAATAGAGTATAATCTTTCACATTCCGGATTAGGAATAGACTTAGGAATTCGGATTGTGTGTTGCACAAACATTCCGGATTAGGTGAAATATTTGGTATTCCGGCTTGTGTTTTGTTTAGGTTTCCCGAATTATTTCAAATTTAATTTTTCCCGCCATTTTTACTTAGTTTATTTTTCAAAAGTGTTTTGTCCTAGTTATTTTCAAGTTTACATTTTTATAAAGTTTTAAGTTTTCAAATTTACTTTTTGTCAAGTTTAATCTTTCGTCAATTATTTTAAAAGTCTTAATTTTTAGTTTAATATTTTCAAGTTTTCGACTTTATTTTAAAATAGATAATCACCTTTAGATTCTTTCACCAAGTTCTACTGTGCAGCATTCATTCTGGACAAGCAATCAAGGTTAGACATCCTTCCTTTGTTTTTATGTTTAATAGCTTTAACGTTTATATTGTTAGTAGACTTAGATAATCAAAAGCTCCCCCTTTTAGTTACCAAAGACGACAATTCCACCTTAAACCGTGATCAATTCGAATTGAATCGAGTATGAACAACACACACAAAATCAACAAAATCAGTTACCGCCACGCCTCTTAGAACCAGAACGGTCGTTAGTCTGACCGTTTCCCTTGGATGCTTGCTGCTGAGCGGCCGCAGGCTTACGGCCGTTAGTCTTCTGCCTGGAATATATATTGTTGAACAGAGGGTTATAAGAAATGAATAATACTGATGGAAATGAATTGTCTACAATTGGTGATTGAAGATACCTCTTCACTGCTCTGTCATCATCGAACTCCTCTCGTTCCTGAAGCATCTCGAGCTTACGGGCTGCATCGGCCACCTATGCCACTGTAGTGAAAGTAGCACATACCAGGTTGTTGGCAACCGAAGTGAGAAGTGCCCAGTGAAACTTCTCTGCCTGCTCCGCAGCAGTTCATGCGGCTGGACCCATAAAACCTGCTAACCGGAGAAACCTTTGCATGAATTCATTGTTGTTTTCACCAGCAATCTGCCGAATGTTTTGGTAGTCCCTCTTGAGCTTCTCTTGTTCAGCATGTGGAAAGTACTGATTAGGGAAGAGCTCCTTAAACCAGTCCCATGTCAGCTGTGCAACCCAATTGTCACCACCGTTGGACTGCTTGACCGATTTCCACCACTACAGCACATCACCTTCAAACTTATAGCAAGCCAGTATTGCCTTGACAACACCATCACAGCCATTGCATCTAAAATATTCTCGATGTGAGAAATCCAAGCTTCAGCCTCGTTGGGGCTGTCAGTCTGCTTAAACGAACGGGCCCGGTGTTTATTGAATCTCTCCAACCAAGTCATAAGAGTAACCGGTGGAGGAGGAGGAGGGTTGTTGTGATTACCATGAGCCTGGAATTCCGCCTGAAGTTCATCCCTGATTTCATTACGAAGTTGGGGAAAGATGGCTTGTAGAGCTGCATTGACAGCTGCTGTCAAATCTGGAGTATTATGATTGTTCACCATTTGACAGTTTAAAACTACAAAATGCAACATAAATCATAAATCTAAAATGAGATAACATAAGAATGCATGAACAATGTATCAATCAAAGAAGCAGTTTATAATGCATGAAACAATGTAAATGCATGATGCAGATTATAAAACTTTTATATGAACGGAAGTGAACGCCTATGGTTAGTTCACTCAAAACAAAAGACAAGGCGCGGGGACGCCAATGGGTCGGTCCCAAAGTTAAAAGTTTCGATAAAAGCACATGCGACTAAATAGGGTCAATCCTGTACCAACCATTACTTAGTCATAAACCTGCTACAATGACATAAATGCATGAATAAAAATGAAAATGAATGAATGCATGAAAACCAATTGTTAGTTCTAGGAAGACACTGGTGACTACACGTAAGTCACATGTCATGTTTTACAGAGCTACAGGTCGAAACCTTGGCTCTGATACCATAATTGTAACACCCCATTTAACATGATAGAGTGCTATAGTAAATTATGGCGTATCATTAAATCATGTAAGGTAAATGTCTAAACATTCATGACCTTAAATAGAAATACCGGAATCAAACATCGGTTGTCTAGTTACTCACACACAAGCAATATAAGTACTGTAAATGGAAAGGACTAAACAATGTCCAAAAGAAGTAAAGTATGATAAAGTAGGAATAAATGCATAAGGTAAAAGAGGCCGGATAGCTTCCAATCCGAATGCACACACTCTGGAGTTCCTACTTGCGTCCTTGGGTACCTGTCGTTTGGGAACATGGAAAAGTAGACGGCTGAGCATAACGCTCAGTGCACGGATATACAATAAAGCATGGAAAAAATTAGAGTATAGAAGCATATAAAGATTATATAGCATGAATGGCAGCGAAAATGAATAAGTCTTAGAAAACCTAGTTGTCTATCATGTTAACTGGTTTTAGTTCTTAAAACATAGCTTATGTTACTTATGAAAATCTGTATTAGTTAATGTACCATAATAGCCAATATAGGTCATGACGTCAACAACGTGCATGAATACTTGGAGGGGAGACCTCATCATGCAATTAGAGGGGTTACCTCTAATTAACTAGTAAGTGGGTAGGAGGGATCAACTCCTTGTGAAGGATGCAAGGCACACACCAAATTCACCATGAAATCCTAAATGAAACATGTAACTAGGATGCACCCATACGCCCCACATGATAATATAATAATATAATGGCTAAATAACTGAAAAGGGACGCCACGAGCTATCACTCCGTCGTGGTGAAGTAATAACACTAGTGCCTCTAGTGTTATGGTTATGGTACCTCTATAACTAGGTGAAACTGGTCATGCATGTATATGGCTAAGGTAACTAATAAACATAAGCATTTAATCTGTAACTACTGGGGAAAACAGTTGACTGCATACGCGAAATCCTAATGAAGGAAGAGATTGTTCTTACTGAAGGACTAGAAATCTGTACCTTATGTCTAGTAGAAGCTAACGAAAATGATTAAGACTAATCCGCCTTGACGGATAACACTACATAGAAAACATGGACGTGTATGAGTTGTCTGAATTACATGTGTTTTACTCCTTTCGTGTGTTATTAGCTTGTTATACATATTCTGTCATGTTTTAGTGTTTACTTTGTTAACTATAGTTATTCTGATGTTCTGTTGTGTATTATTCATGTATTAGTGTATTATAATACTTGTATTGTAATACTAAGTAACTTTCTAAAAATAGCAGGTTTCCATAAATAGTAAGTTTCCAAAAATAAAAAGTTTCTAAAAATAGAAAGTTTCCAAAAATAGAAAGTTCCCAAAAATAGTAAGTTTCCATAATTAGAATTAATCTGAATTATAAATAATATGTGAAGTTAAATTAGTACAATACAAGTCATGGTTATAGCTTAATAATTAAGTAACTGGTTAATTTGATTAAACTATACGTTATATGATTTTAATTAAAATACATGTTTTAATTAAAATGACTGAGTATAAATACATTAGGTTATACATGAATTAATTTAATAAATTAATTAACCTAAAGTTTAATATGACATGATTTATAGAAGTAGTTTTTATAAAAACCCGAATCCCGAGCCCGTGTTCTAATTAAGCCGAACCAAATAAGCTATAAACAAGTCCCACCGAGATCTTGGAGGGGTCTCGGTTGACACTAAAAAAATCAACCAAACATGCAAAGCATACCCGACCTAGTGTCGGGGTTTCTTGATCTCGGGTCCGAACAACAAAAACCCACCGAGCCCCCTAATGGGTCTCGGTGGTGCCTCGGTGCACACAAACCGAAAACATAAACACACCCCGACCTTCGGTCGGGGGTTTCTTGCTGCGTCTGAGCCTCACACAAACCAAGCCGAGACCTTTAAGGTCTCGGTGGTGGTGAATAAGCACAAGTCGAGCACCCCTTGGGGTCTCGGTTGTCTCGGCGAACCAAGCCACGCACCAAACCAAACCTCGTGACGATTAATTAATCTTATATGTGTTCTTACATGTTCTTGATGATTAATCTCTACTATTTATAAAGGGTGTATCCTTAAAGTGAAAAGTGAAATTTTAAGTTTTTATTTAAGGAAACACGGGATAATATAGGAAATGTTGAAAAATAAATCATACATATGGAAACAATTGTATTAGCCATCAGGTTTGACCGCCGGGTTACGGGTCAACCCGATCGAGTCATTGGGTCACGGTTTCGACCTCCGGGTCACGGGTTCGACCGCCGGGTCACGGGTTCGACCCCCGGGTTACGGGTTCGACCACTGGGTCACGGGTTCGACCACCGGGTCACGGGTTCGACCACCGATTCAACCCGGTCGAGTCACCGGGTTACCGGTTCGAGCAACAAATAATTAGCATATCGTTAACTATCAGCCACTACGTAATTCCGCCGCTATGCGCGGGTATACGTCTAGTTAATTTTAAAACATGGATTTCATATGAAAAATAAATAAGATGAAAAGGGTTTTGATTATACCAACGTGTGTATAACGAATAGATGATCACGAACAAATAACAAGTAGCAAAAATCGTCCAGTTCTTCCCTTTTCTTTGATGTGGCCGGCAGCTATGGTGAGACAAGGAGGAAGAGGACAAATTTTATAAACCTAAAAATAATGAAGTTAATTACCTCCTGATGTTTTTATTAAAATTTGTTTTGGGCCAAAAGGCCCACTTGGCCTCCTTTCTCTTTCTCTAGCCGCGGCATAGGGGCCCACCAAGGGTAAACCCGTAGCTTTTCGTGTTTTAAATAATTAACGTGTGTTCGTGATTTATTATTCGTGATCGTGTGACATTTATAATATTCATGATTGTTAGTTATTTATTGTCGTGACACGTGTATTATTATTAAAAAAGAAATTTTAAATTTTATCGTGTTTCCGTAAGTTACTGTTCCCGTGTACTGTTCATATGTTTTTAATGCGGGTTTTACAACACTCCTTTTGCATTTAGCCCTAGTCAAAGGGTGTACTTTGTTTGCGTATATGACTGTTTGTATTGTGGTTAAGGTTTGCATAAGCGTGTTACAAATTAATGATGTATGGTGAACGAGCTGTGAACGCAGAGTTATCTCCTACACTATTCTCGCAACTTGTTGAAAGTAATGGGTTTGGTGGCCACACAACGTTTTGTCATTCGACTTTTAAACTCAATGTTCTTAATATATCAATGGAAGAAACTAAGAAAGAGATATATTAAGTAGGTTTTCGTTTTGAATATTATCATGTGTCAGTAAAAGAAAAGTTCAACTTTGTTCTCGATGTTAATTTAATTTTTTTATATATGTGTGATACTGTGTTCACCGTTTGCTCTTATGAGTGTTCTAAACCATTTAATTTGTATGAATTGAGATCAAACATGTTCAAGCCCATATTAAATGATACTCGTCTTTTCAAAAATGAAAAAGTATTGTGTAATTTTAGTATGGTATAATACTTATCAAATGATAAAAATGAATAATGATGTAAATTTGCAACATTAATTAAAAGAATCTGTAACACAACCACCTTTCACGCTAAATGTGATATGTTTTCTCGATACTCGAAAACGGACACCGATTATTTTTTTGATATGTAATTTTACTGATATTTGTTAGTTGTGTAAATACGAAATTTTGTGAAAACATAATGCTTTAATTATAATGGAATCCCACATCGCCTTGTGAAGTAAAGTGGTTTGAGAGAGGTGGTCATAAATAGGGCATCGGAGGAATAACCAAGAGTAGGGATTAAAGTTTTCAAAATCTCTCGGCTTTTGTTTACTGATTATAAGTTTTGTATTATTCTAAAATACAAGTTTATAATCCCTAAATAAAAGAGGAGATATTTTTGAAATTTTGACAAACCAACAATCGTAAATAAAATTATACAAATCAAAACAACATTAAAAAAGCCGCTATGTCTTGAATTAACCAAGTATGATTTTCTAGCTCCTTAGAAAATGTAAATTTTAATCATATTGTTCAAATGTAAATTAATTTACCAATGTCACATTTTAGGTTCTAAAACATGTTGGTCATACGTTAAAATCTACTTAGACTCAACAAGTTTGAGGTACTGCGTGTTCGGCTACCCGCTCTGTACGGTTCAATTTCTGACGCTAAAATAAATTACCCGCCCCATGATAGATAGTATTATAAACTTCCAATTAATTAAACCGAAACATCCTGTAAACAACCCACCCCTCCCTTAATGTGTGTTCCAAATCATTTGATTTGCATAACTTGAGACCAACCAAGTTCAAGCCCCATACTAAATGATAGTTATGATATTGTACCAGTCATTTCAGATGTCAAGAGTATTAAGAAATTCAGAAAATTTCAAGTTATTATGTGTTATTTTGATGCAGATAAACTACCACAAGCTTTAGTGCACTATACAAAGGATAAAAAGTAAAGCTCTTGTGTGTGTTTATTTTTGGATGACTGTTTTGTTGGAATTTATAAAAACCTTTTATCATATTAACACATTAATAACCACGAGTACGCAGCGGAATTTAGGATCACGTATAGACAAGTAATTAATAAAAACGATAAAGAAACACGTACCTTTTAGCGATGGATTAAACACCTTTATCGAACCACCAATAAAGATCAAAGTATGATCTCTCTAAGAATACGCACACAATACGTTATAGCAAACAATTAAGTATGCTAGTACTTATAGTGATACAGCTATTAAATACTTGATTTCTTAAATCAAGTAAATATAAAACAACCAACCTAGTGTATTGTATTATCGTCAAAAACCAAACCAACCAATAGATATGCAAATCGATTTTCTTTCTTTTGCCGTATGGAAAAATTATATCTTAATGGCAAAGGCCATTCTCTATATAAATACATGCTATTGGTCGGTGGTTTGTCACTGTCCTATATCAAATAGGAAAATAATGCAATTTGACTATTATACAAATTGTCTCATATTTATTTTATATATATATTAATTCTTATAGTTAACATTTAACTATCGTTTGTAAAATCTCGTTAACTAACTAATTAAATAACGTTTACAATAGATATCACTAATTAATATATTACACATAATATATTAATGTATAATTGTTTTACGTATTAACGCGTGCGTCTCCTTAGGCTCGGGACGACTTCTGGACATATATTATTTACGTGTACATATTCCTTCAGCTCCCACTTGGACATGTACAATAATATAATATAATAACATTGGTTAGCGTCTAGCAACACGTCAATGCTCCCAGAAACTCTCGAGTGTAGTTTTCCACAAAGTACATTTAAATGACTTGAACATTTACAATCCCTTTGTTTCTCAAATGCCATGTTAATAATGGATATGGATCAAAGTCATTCCATTTTTATTATTCTGTTTCTCGCATTACAAAATTAATATAGGTTACCAATTTAATCGAGACAAATCTAGATTACCATTGGGTATGGCCATACAAACATCTAATTAATTTACGAGGGGCCCAGTAGCATTATTCTTCAATCCTAGTTGAATGAAAAAATTCTATCTTGACTACACGTGCCTCTTACATGCTTCAAGATACAAATGATTATAGTCTTTATTACTACCTTATTCAGGATAGCGTTAGAACTATAGCAAAAAGTACCATCCACATATATAAGACCTGCTTGCATCTCAAGTCAAAGGATTTAGTAATGTAAATCATTTACAAGTTTCACTTAAAGACGCCGATCCATAAAGTGATTGACTTGTTAGTAGGAGATGTCCAATATACAACTTTTGGATATCGTATGAGTTGGTGAACCGTTCTTGCATATTCTACGAATATTACCATCTCTCATATATGTCTTAATTTAATTATATTCCCATATAATTAATTGACACAGACAATTTAGAATAACATATTATTCAAGGATTTAAACATGCAAAAATAGGACCAATAAATATTAAAGAAAAAGAATATATCCAATACTTCAATTCATAAAATAAATATTGTTTAACAATATCCTTTATCCAAATACTAAAACAGATTACATGAAACTACTAGCAGGACGAAGTCACATGCTCCTAGCATGTTGAGTAAGCTTTTTACCAGGTAAAGCCTTCGTAAAAGGATCTGCTAGATTATTATCTGTATGAACTTTAACTAGATCAATTTCACCCAATTCGATACATTCTCGAACCTAGTGATATCTCCTTTGATAGTGTTTGGCGCCTTTCTGAACTCCCGGTTCGTTAGCTATGATGATTGCACTTGAATTGTCACAATACATCTTAATAGGTTCTTCATTGGTAGGAACTACACCAAGTTCTCCAATAAACTTCCTCATCCAAACAGCTTCCTTTGTAGCTTCAGAAGCAGCGATATATTCAGCTTCTATGGCAGAGTGTGCAGTAGTACTTTGTTTGGAGCTCTTCCATACTACCGCGCCTCCGTTCAAAACGAAAACATACCCAGTTTGAGATTTAGTGTCATCTCCATCGGTTTCAAATCCAGCATCACAATAACAATTGACTTGCAGCTCAGTAGCTTTAGGATTTCCACCATAAACCAAAAACGTATCCTTAGTATGTCTTAAATACTTAAGAATATTTTTCACAGCAGTCCAGTGACTTTCACCTGGATTTTGCTGAAATCGGCTTGTAATATTTTGCGCGAACGCAACATCAGGTCTTGTGCATTTCACAGCATACATAATAGAACCTACAGCCGAAGCATAAGGAACATTTTGCATACGCTTCATCTCTTCAGATGTAGTAGCACCTTGTGTTTTATTTAAGTGAGTGTGCACTTGCATAGGAATGAGACCACGCTTGGAATTATCCATTCTATACTTCTTCAAGATCTTATCGAGATATGCATTTTGACTTAGTCCAATTAACCGCTTCGATCTATCTCTATAGATTTTGATTCCAAGAATAAATGTCTCTTCCCCTAAATCTTTCATAGAAAAACATTTTCCAAGATAGGTCTTTACCTCTTGTAAACTTGGAATATGATTTCCCATAATGATTATGTCATCAACATACAAGATTAGGAAAACAACATTACTCCCACTAGCTTTTTGATATACACATGGCTCATCTAGATTTTGATCAAAACCAAACTTTTTGATTTCTTCATTAAATCTTTTATTCCAGCTTCTTGATGCTTGCTTAAGTCCATAAATGGATCTTTGAAGCCTACATACTTTTCTGGGATGCTTAGGATCAACAAAACCTTCCGGTTGTTCCATATAGATTTCTTCTTCTAAGAAACCATTTAAGAACGCGGTTTTTACATCCATTTGCCATATCTCATAGTCATAGTACGCTGCTATAGCTATGAGAATCCTAACAGCTCTCAAATCTGCAACAGGAGAAAAGGTTTCCTCATAGTCAACACCATAAGTTTGTGTAAACCCTTTTGCTACAAATCGAGCTTTATAGGTGTGTACAATGTCATCCGTGTCCGTCTTCTTCTTGTAAATCCACTTACCCTTTACGACCTTCGCGTTGGGTGGTAAATCTACAAGTCTCCAGACACGATTATCATACATAGATTGCATTTCCGCATTCATAGCAACAATCCACTTATCGGATTCAGAATCCAATATTGCATCTCTATAGTTAGTGGGTTCATTAAGATCCCCTAAACTATGTTCCTCGACTTCTACATTTAGACATAGTCGTTCAGGTGCTTTGATTGTTCTTTTTGATTTACGAATGGGGACAACATCCTCTTCTTGAGTTACATCAGGTGCAAGACTTTCTTCCTCAATTGGATGTTCGCTAGTAGTTTCAGAAGGTAAAATATCTTCATCCTCTAGTTCTACAATCCTCCCACTCTCTTTTTGAACTATGAGATTCTTTTCAAAGAAATCTGCATACCTCTCAACAACTATTTTGTTTTTAGGTGGGTAGTAAAAATAGTAACCCATAGTTTCCTTAGGGTAACCTATGAAAACACACTTAACCGATCTTGATTGAAGTTTGTCAGGCGTGTGACGTTTCACACGAGCCTCACAACCCCAGACCTTTAAGTAAGACAAGTTAGGAAATTTTCCATGCCATAGTTCATATGGAGTCTTGTCAACCTTCTTGGTTGGAACCATATTGAGAATGCGTGCAGCAGTCTCCAAAGCATAATCCCAAAAGGATAGTGGCAAAGTAGAAATACTCATCATTGATCGAACCATGTTTAGCAAAGTTCGATTTCTCCTCTCAGAAACACCATTGTGTTGTGACGTGTAAGGAGGAGTCAGCTGTTGGATAATTCCACTAGCCTTTAGATAATCTTTAAATTATTGACTAATATATTCACCACCACGATCTGATCGAATGGCCTTAATAGTCTTCCCGAGTTGATTTTCTACTTCATTCTTGAATACCTTGAATGTTTCAAAGACTTCATGTTAATGTTTAAGCAAATAAACATAAACATAACGACTATAATCATCAGTAAAGGTAATGAAGTATGTAGCACCTTGCTTTGACACATGTCTAAGTGGACCACATACATCGGTATGGATTAATCCAAGTAGATCTTTCACCTTTTCCGTTTTATACGGAAAGGATTTCCTTGTCATCTTGCCCGATATACAAGAAACGCATTGATCAAACGGTTCATTATCCGTTGAGTTTAAAAGTCCATCATGTTGCAACTTTTCAATTCGCTTCTTGCTAATATGAGCAATTCGACAATGCCAAAGATAAGTCGAATCTAAACTTACTTTAGATTTCTTATTGCTAATCGAATACATTGAATTCACAATTTGCAAAGTAGGATCATGCATATCAATTTCATAAATACCATTAACACGGATACAATTAAAATAAATCATATCATTAAAAGAAACGGTCATACCAGAATCTGTAAATTTATGAATAAATCCTTTATCATGCAAATAAGAAACTGAAAACAACACCTCTAGTTATAGTAGGTGCATAATGACAATCATCCAAAACAAGAATTAAACCATTAGGTAAAACTAAGTCAAAACTTCCAATAGCTTCTACTTCAGCACGTACGCCGTTTCCAACATACATGTAGACAGCACCTTGCTTCAGCTTCTTTGCTCCTCTAAGTCCCTGTTTTGTGTTACAAATATTAGTACCACAACAGTGTCATACACCCAGGAATTTTTAGAACAAGCAAATAATTCAATAGTATAAATACCTGAAGAAGTAGACGATCCAACTTGCTTCTTCTTTTTCATCAACTCAGCTAGATAAACAAGACAATTTCTCTTCCAATGTCCAACCTCTTTGCAGTGGTGACATGTGGAATCTTTTGTCGGATGCTCTTTCTTATAAGGTTAAGGCTTTTTAGGTTTAGGAGGATAAGAATTTTTAGGACCCTTATCCTTACCTTTACCTTTAGCCTTACCTCCTTGCGGTTTGTACTTCTGGATCCTACCACCTTGGATCGCCATCACTTGTGGTGTAGAAGAAGATGCAACATTTGACTTCTTGTTCTTCTTAACTCCTTTCTCAAATTCAATAAGCAAAGAATGAACTTCACTAATTGTCTTCCCCATGCTTTGCATATTGTAATTTTGCACAAAGCCCTCAAAATCACTTGAAAGTGAATTGAGGATCAAGCTGACAGAGACAGCTTCTGGAAGAACATAGTTGAGAGTTACCAAATGATCCAAATAGCTTTTCATCAATAGAACATAATCGCTAACGGATTGAACCTCTTCCTGCTTTCATGAATGGAAAGTGTGTACTAACTTTTGTAGTTCGACACCAGGAGGCTTTACATACATCTTTTGGAGCTCAGTTATCATGTCCTTAGGACTTTTGTATTCAAATTGTTGATAAAGCGATGGAGACATAGTTCCAAGCATTAAACAAGCATCTTCATTATGACGATCATAAAGAGCATTCCATTCTACTAATTGTTCATTAGTAGCATTAGCACCAGGATGGTCAGGTAAAGGATTGTCATACACATCCTCTAGTTTCTCCACACGCACAACTAGTTTGAGCGCGCGTAACCACTCATTGAAGTTAGGACCAGTAAGTTGTTGCTTCTCAAGCATCGACCTGAAAGCCAAATTGTTTTGTTTGGTTTGGGCATTATTCATTGCCATCTACAAATAAAGAAAGTTCAATAATTTAGTATTTTCGATAATACTTCCTTTATAGAAAATTAAATACCCATGTCTATAAATAAACAATTAATTTTCTAAAAGCTAGAATCCACCAAGACATATCACCACCACATCAGTTGATCTGCTAGTGATGATGATATTCAAGGGGTAATTGACGTTCAATAATTGCATCCAATACAACTTCTAGAATTATGGGACTCAACTTTATATACATCACTTGTGACAATTAAAATGTGAAAAAGCGAGCATGTTTATCCCATCTATTGCCACGAGTTAAGGTCTCACCTATCTTAACTTGCTTAAGTCGTCCAACAAAAAACCGTGATTATATAGCACCGACGTCTCACAATCGAGTGTATTATATCACCTTGGGTTACAAAATCACCACAGTCTAACGTATGGTGAAAGAGTAAGTGCAAGTGCTTTTACACGTTGGATGGCAAATAAACTTATTTCAAAGGGTATAAATTTTGACAATTCAAAAACATGTACAAAGAAGCATGCAACATCTTTGTATCATGATAATTTATAAAATTTACTCAATTCGTTAATTATAAACATCACTTATTTAACTTACAATTCAATTGTATAAATAGTGATATCATAAAAAGTGACGATTCAACATGTATTCTATTTAAAGAAGTTTAATTTTATCAGGGGAAAAGATTAAAGAATGATTAAAATCATTCAAACCCTAGACCATTCGCGGCTTCCTAAATAGTATGCAAGATAAGGAGACTACAAGTAGTCAGACATTATAGGGCAATGGTATCTACAAGACCGAAGTCTTGATGAGTCTTCCCGAACCTTAGCCTTGCAACTAGATAGTACTTTTGCAAATTACGTCATTAATAAAATTTTACAACTTTAAAGTAGAAAACAAATTATAAACTTGATTCTTGCTAATCACGGTGTGAGTTAGATTTAAAACCATGTAAGGGCGACTCGTTTGTTGCCACATATGATCGTGCAAGAACAAGATTATAATAAATCAAATTTCATATAGTTTTAGTCTGGTTTATTTTTATTTTTCGAAAAACCCTTTGCTTGAACCATGATACATAACAATTATAATCAAAAGCAAAACAAATAAACATTAACCTAAAACATATACCCAATTAACAATCTATTATCTATTATATCTAATATAACACAGTTTTGTACAGTCTTTAAAGCAGTTATTGTACAACTCTTAAAGCATTTATTTTAATTAATTTTTTCTTAATATAACTAAGGCTATATGATTGACACATGGCATTTCTATTTTCCTGTGAAATCATCCTCTTAAAACCGAACTTTATGAGAATTCTGTATCATATATGGAATGTTAATTTTTACTTTAATGAAATTGATACTAATAAAGTTGATAAAACTTATTCTAGGCCGATCCCTATTTTTTTGGAAAGTAATAAAGGTTTGAAACCATTTTTAGAAAACATTTGTGTTTTATCAAATAATTTTATTTGATTTCTCATCAAATCACTCCTATAAATTTATGCAATTCTTTTATTAATACATGTTGCGTATCTTTTTTGAAATTAATTTATAAAAGTCTAAATAGTTATATACGGTGATGCAATGTCCCTGGACTACCATTTATATAAAAAACATAATAAGAACACATTCTCCATGATTACTTCATCTCCTATGTAACAGTATTCCAATGGCGATTCTGCGAGTGATTAACCTTGAAATGATAATCATGGGCAAGTATGTATTTTGATTTTCTAGAGATGTCATTACATTAAAAATATTTGTAATTGATGGTTCGTTTTGTTGTTATATTTATTTAGTTGTCCATAGATGGTATGTCAAAGTTTAACAAGGTTCATGCAAGAGTTTGGATGACTCTTCTTTCGGGGTCTAAACATGTGCGATTCGATTTAAACTGCTTATGAAAAGACTCGACTTTGAAACAATACTTGATTTGTTATAGGCAACCTCAAGCACATGAAACTAGCCTTGTGCAACTAGCCTTGTGCAAAAGACTTCGGCCAAAGATATTTATATATATGAAAAACCTTGAACCAATAAGAAGTTGGTTGTCTCAAAGATAGACAAGGATTGTGACACAAGCGAAGAACTTTTGTCTTACAATGTACGACAACAATGATCTTTTATTTTTATTGTTCGCGTGAGTATTATTGGTATGACTTTGTTTCATATTCAGGTTTGCATCAACTTTTTAATTAGAATCATCATTGTTATATTGTTTGTTGTTGCGAACGTTTTCATCGAGTATATATTGTTAAGTTATTATAGTTAGTGTGTATCTTTTCACTTTTTAGTACCTCTTAAAAATATTAGACGCTTAACACATTTTGATTCAATTTAAAACTTAATATCACTGTTAAAGTTTACTAAAACATGTATTACTATGTTACATGTGAAATCTTGCTAATTCTTATTGATTACTGTCAAAGCTTAGAGCATCTACAATGGTAGAGGTCTAGAAATTAATAATATCATTAATTTTTAAAGCTTTTGGCTTCATAAACCTTTTCCCACTAAGTATAAACCTTTTTAAGTTTATAAATTCTTAATATTTAGACATGCATTAAATTTTAAAGAGGTCTAAGATTATGGACCTATACATTATAAACCTATTTATAAACCTATCTCCACTATAGTTTAGACCTCTTCATCATTTTATAAACTTTTCTTAAACTACCATAGTGGATGCCCTACAACATGTATTACAAGTAATTCAATGGAATTGAGCAATACAAATTACTCTTAATTACGCTTTTGGTGACTTAAATGTTTTGTTTAAAATACTCCTATAAAAATATTGTTTTAACTTTCTGAAATGTATCATGTTGATTTTATATCTTTCATGCTTTATATACCATAAATTTTACAATCCTTGAAAACCAAAATTTCATTATTTGCATTCATCTTGATTCCAACTTATGAAACGTATTAAATTTTATTTTACAGCTAAACCTATAGAGGATGGTCCCTACACTTACACGTTTGTAGCGTTAAGGTCCTTGATTATTTTAGTGACCTTCTTTACCTTAATTATAACTTTTATTTTTGTAACTTTGTTAATTGTACATTAACGAGGTTGGTGTTTATAATCAACGAGGTCGGTGTTTATAAGCAATACATGTATTTATAATTAATACATAGCTTTTTAAACAAGCCACTTTAACTGAAAAACTAATTGATCTTAAGCCTACAACTAGCCTTGGGCTAACCATATTGTCTAACAGTTGGCAACCCGCGATTCGTTGTGAAGAGCAAGAGACCAACTTTGTAACTGATCGATCACTATTTTTTATCATACCTTTATTTTAATTGTTAGAAATATAAATAAAAGATTTAAATAATGTGCTCACAAAAAAAACAAATCACATAGCATTTTTTAATAAACTAGACGATTACTCGCGCATAGCGGCGAAAATTCGTAGCAACAAATAATTAACGACATGTTATATTGTGGTAAAATGTTTCGTGTGACATTCAAAATAAAACGTGTACAGATCAAGTTATTCACCTTGTGTTAAAGTAGAAAAACATAAAAAAAAATTAAATTACCATTCATAACCCGTTGTAGAAGTAACATATTTTAACCCACTAACCCAAATACTTTGAAAACCCAGTTTGACCCGATCGGTTCAACCAGTTGGAAAAACGGTTAAAATTAAACCTGATCTTATTTCTTTGGGACCCTGTTACACCCGGTGGGCGGGTTGACCCGGTGGACGAACCGGTATCCGGCTGACTCGATTAGGTTGACCCGGTGGTCGAACCAGTGACCCGGTGGTCGAAATTAGAAGTAGTCAAATTATGAAAGAAGTTTGACTAATTAATGATTAAATCTATTTATGTAATTTAAGTTTTCACATTTAACTATTTATGAAATTTAAGTTTCACATTTCACTTTTCACTTTTCAAGAAATGAAGGTTTTTCCTTTATATGTAGTATAGATATAGATATAGATTGTCCTCACACTACCTACATTACCATATTCTTACCTCCTCATAGAAAAATCACTTGCTTTCTAAAATCTTAAGATGTACTCCACTTCTAACCACCTTATATATAAGCTCGGGTTTTTAGTTTTTTCATTCTATTTGAAAAAATTTAAGTTGTTAGTAATATTACCTTGATTCTGTTTTTGTTATTATCTCAGTGAAGTAACTAATTAAAAAGAAAGCACAATGATATACAATATATATGTTAAACCATTAACCAAATAGACCCCTTGATGAAATATATGTATAGTATAGATGCCAAAATGTCTGACAAATATTCATCAATAGTAATGTAATATATTTAAAAAAAGAGGAAACTGATTCGTAACATAACCAAAATAGAAGCTGAGAAATCCAAAAATTATGAATAACAATATTATATTTAACTAATACATAAAATATGAGTCATACATATTAAGAAAAAGTTACAAGGTTAACATTGACACACATGATGAAATGCGAGTTATGGGTTAAGTGACCACAAATGTGTCATAGACTAAACCATACTTGCCACTACAAATGAGGTTTTCAACACTATAAATGATAGAATTTTGTTGGTTATTTTGGGCGAACAAGTATTACTCCAGTTGCGACAATGTTTGCAACTCACAAAAAGGTACAAGTATAAACGAAGATGTGTTCTATACAGAGTTCGTTGATGGTTTGAAAAAATTTTGGTGTGCCAGACCACATAATTCTATTAAAACTGGGTGTTTGGATCATGTTCTGGAAGATTAATCAATCCGATGTCTTGTGCAAAAGAACAAGAGTTTGTGTGGATCAGTTGTTAGAAAGTTGCATTGACGACACTATAATATACGAAAATCATTTTGGTAAACGAGCGTTTATTGCAATGATGGAAATATTACCTTTTGAAAAACGTATGCCATTAAAGATTATAAGAAAGTAGGTCTCCAGGTGTGTCTCTTTCGTGCTTACAATTAGCAAACATCTACGAAATCTCTCGAGTAAGTCAGTTTGTATTTACCATGACCTATTATTACACACTTCTAACTATATGTAGCCATCTTTTACGTTAGGAGCAATTTTTTTTAAGACAGTTGTTTGTGACGAAGAAGAAATTCACAACAACTCGACCAACGTGTTTACTTTACTTGGGTAACCCTTGACCCGAAAAGAACATAGTCTACAAGGAAGTGCTACATAATTTATGATCACATCTACATGTATATGTATCTTGCATTAATATAAATAAAGTATTACAAATATTTTGTTTGGATAAAATAATTGTTGTCTTTATTACCAATCGTATACTTTACGTTTATTTACCCATGTGTTGTTTATGTGTGGTTTTGTCTCACTTATAATTTTATTATACGCTATTTCATAAAGTATTATTCTTTTTAATTTACTTAAAAATACTCGTGAATTTCACGGGTCTTTTAGCTAGTATCTAATAAAACAGAGTTTCTTACAAGTATTTAAAGCAGTCAATGTATAAGTCTATAAGCATAACCTAATTAATTTTTTCCTTAAATACGAAACATTCTTGTGTCGCTACGTGGACTTATTAATTTTTCTAAACTATTTTTTTTAATCACGTAAAATTTTGTATTAAAAAGTTTGACCAAGCCACTTTTGATCGCAGTTAAGTAAATATATCATTTTCTATATTAGCTAAACTTAATTTAGAAAACCATTCTATAATTAACTTTTTGAAGTAAATTTTTTAAAATAATACGTTTAAAGTTCTCTTTTATTTTTGTAAACTAATTAATATTTTTAATACCATAATTTAATTCTATTTTTGTATTCATAAACATATTTTATAAAATTAAAACATTAAAAGGATCATAAACACGATTTATTTTATAAATATTGTTATCCTTTTACAAAGCATAATTATTTTAGTGTGTTTCATATAAAATAAATCTAAAAACCAATGTTTTAACCATTATTTTTTAAATAACATAAGGAAAAAAATAATTTTAGTTCTTTTCATATATAATCTCTAAAAAAACAAATATGTGTAAATTTAAAATGTTTAAACAAATTTAAAAAGATTTGTAAAAAAACTATTCAAACAATTATTAAATAAAGTAAAAAGGATAAACTAATTTATTTAAACAGTTATTATATAAAACATGAATGAACGTTATTTAAAAAAAAACTAATTCAAAATTAAAAAAAATTATATAATTATCGCAATTAGTCAACAATTATTTAAATTTTGAGAATAAAATTAATGAATATCTGATTTAAATGATACATTATACTATATAACTTTTTAAATTGAAATTTGAAAAGAATTGTTAATGTATCCTAAAACAAATATACAACATTAGCTTCTTCAACACGATTTCCATTCAAATTAACATATACAAAATTTCAATCACCATTAAATGCTATTAATTATTTTGGTAAAGTCACAACTAAATTATGTTATTTTTATAAACTCATAATTATGGATATAAATTTCAAACTAAAAAACGCTCGTGACCTAAAATAAGAAAACGAACCTGCAATTATGTGGTAAGTTTCAACTATCGTAAATTTTAAATTGGTGTGATGAATTGTTGCCGTTTTTAGGGTTTTTTTTGTTAATCAACAAATTCTTCTATAAAAACTACTCATTTCATGGTAAATTGTGCACAACATCTTCATCAAAAACAAATTCTTCTATAAAAACTAATATGCATGCCTTTTTAAATTTTCATGTAGGTTTTTAATAATGAAATGTGTTCCAAATAATGTCGATCTGTTCATGGCGCAGTAACTTTGCACTCACCTTGCTTATTTGAAACTGAATAAGCATAAGCAAATTCAAACAACATTGCTGCCTACTAGGATCGGTTCTAATAAGAGAGCTATTCGTGATGACAAACAATGTATCAGTGATGACCAAATGACTTCTTACATGTATTTTTGTTTTCTCCATTGCCTGTGTATTTGATTATGTTACTAGACTTCATAAGGATGGTGTCACAAGCCATTATAGGGAAATAGATATGAAGTAAGTCGTTGGCTATAAATATTTTTATTTATGTTATATATTACTGTACTTGATAAAAACTATACCAATGGAAAACTCTTTAAAAACTTTATTTATCCATATATTTTGCACCAAGTATTATACGACACAAATAAAAATATTTATGGTCAAAGTTATAAGCAAAAAACCAGAAAAATTCAGAGTGAACATTTAATATGAGAGGGAAGGAGTATAAACTGTTTAAATGCCACGGTATTTTGTTTAGGAGCCGATTTCTAATATGTTGTGAGAGTGTTCCTTTTTTGTTGCATTTGGTGGTAAGATGACACCAAATTTAAGTGGAAAAGTTGGTAAATGCATTCACAATACACTAAATGGGTAGTTGTCACCCACGGTTCATTAAAGTTATATGCAAAATCAATTTTCAGTTTCCAAATAAAAAAAGTAAACCGAGTACGTCAACTTTCGAAAATAAGTTTTCAAAGTAACTAATGTTGTGTTTGATTAATTACTTGAAAAATGGCATATATCAAGCTGAACAATTAACTTGAAAATTGTTATTCATAAGTCATTAGCAACAACACAACGCCTTTTAATTCGTTTTGCTTAATAATTCTCTTCCTTTAACGCATTAGGTACTCATTGCTAAGGACCGTTTGCTGTCATGACGACCCGTAAAATAAGTACAATACGCTGTAATTACGACCTGATCATGAACCATGAATTTCGTATGCTACGTTAAAGGAGTTGCGGTTGATCGTATGTGTAAATTTGCTTTTGATTATAAGGGTTTCATAGTTTTATGTTAGATGACAACTACTAACGGTGCAAAATTACTTTTGATTTTGGGATTGATAATAACCTTGATCACGGGTCTATATAAGCTACTGAAATGTGGTTCTGTTCTTCTAAATTCGTCAAGTACTGAGACACGTGTTAGTAATTTATGCCTTCAAAATGTGCAATGTCATTTACTACATTTTTTAACGTTACTTAAAAATACCTGTGAATTTCACGGGTCTTTTAGCTAGTTAATCAAATACTTCATGCTTACCACATCTATCATGACTTCAATTAAATCAATTAATTAAGAACACATGATCCATGGTAAACTTGCATGATTCTCATGGATCGAACCATAAATTAACAATTAACAACGTGATAAATAACGACTAATTAACAATTAACAACATATTTATCAACAAAAATTGCATACAACTTAGGGTTTGTCTAATTAATTTTATTAACCCTAATTAGGGTTTATGAAAAACTAATCATCAAATAAAATATTTCAAACGCCATCATAGTAAGTTTACACAATTTTATCTCTTTCGTTATTTTTAATGTAATTAAAAGTTATACGAACGGCTCGTGATGCCACTGTTGGAATTTATAAAAACCTTTTACCATATTAACACATTAATAATCACGAGTACGCAGCGGAATTTAGGATCACGTATAGACAAGTAATTAACAAACACGATAAAGAAACACGTACCTTTTAGCGATGGACACCTTTATCGAACCACCAATAAAGATCAAAGTATGATCTCTCTAAGAATACGCACACAATACGTTATAGCAAACAATTAAGTATGCTAGTACTTATAGTGATACAACTATTAAATACTTGATTTCTTAAATCAAGTAAATATAAAACAACCAACCTAGTGTATTGTATTATCGTAAAAAACCAAACCAACCAATAGATATGCAAATCGATTTTCTTTCTTTTGCCGTATGGAAAAACTATATCTTAATGGCAAAGGCCATTCTCTATATATATACATGCTATTGGTCGGTGGTTTGTCACTGTCATATATCAAATAGGAAAATAATGCAATTTGACTATTATACAAATTGTCTCATATTTGTTTTATATATATATTAATTCTTATAGTTAACATTTAACTATCGTTTGTAAAATCTCGTTAACTAACTAATTAATTAACGTTTACAATAGATATCACTAATTAATATATCACACATAATATATTAATGTATAATTGTTTTACGTATTAACGCGTGCGTCTTCTTAGGCTCGGGATGACTTCCGGACATATATTATTTACGTGTACATATTCCTTCATGTTTTTGCCATTGTAGATCTTTACAAATTTGAGCCATTAAAAGATTGGTCTTTCCATTTGGGTCATTATGTAATCTATAATCTTAGCATCTCTATATAAAAAACCTACTGGTATAAGTTAATGATACCAGCTCTTGGCATCATGAGGTATAATTAGGACCTGCCTTAAAAACCAATCTATATAGTGTTTATACGACATAAACTTTTGCTCTTATCTCTTTTGAAGTTTGTCGGTGTCGATTTGTTCTAACACCTATATGGCTGTTTTTTTTGACATTCTATTTGGACTTTTACATGGTCAAATTAGTACCAGACCTCAGAAGTGTGCCACTTTTCTGTTACAAAAAACATGATAGAACAATAGAACATATGTCTATTATAGCACTCTCAGAATATCATTTAACTCTTTCATTTATATAAGGATGTTAAAGTACTAAACTATTTAGGTTGACCATAATCAGGTCAAACTGTATATTTCTTCATACAGGACCTTCTTGCTGCAGATCAACGAAACTTTGTAAGTTAGTAAAGAAAACCCTGATTTCCTACTCTTCTTTAGGTTATCCCGGAAATCATTAAGCTCGTGACAAGATTATGCAACGGTTTTAAGTCAACTTCATTCTCATTTCTTGCTTGGATTTTCTTCGAGTTCTATTCTTTAGCTATGCATTAGTGTAAATGTATTCTAATACGGAAATTGTTACCTTTGGTCTAATGCCTTTGACTTTTAAATGGTCTTGTCCAGAAAGTGCTCGGGTGAGATTACAATGTTGGCTTTTGGCACCAGGAATTAGCTAAAGTTTAAAAATCCGTCTTAAGATCAAATTCAAAAGTGTTTACATAAAGTTTTGTTCAAATCTCTTAAAATGTGGGGGTGATATGTAATCCGAATAGCTGCGATTGACATTCTATGTTGACTTTTAGGTGGTCAAGTTAGCTCCAAAACAAGTGTACCACTGAATCAAAGATATTTCATCTATAAAAGAAAAACATGAGTTTGTGTAATAACGTATTGTTTATCTACATTATCTTTCCATAAACATGTATCAGTTAGTATAATTCTCACAGTAATAAGCTGTATAGTTTGACATTAATAAAGTCAAACTGTAAAGTTCTTCATGCAGGACCTACTTGCAGCAATGTCATCAAAACTTTGTATATGATGCAAAGAAAACACTAAAGAACATATTTACGAATCTTTTTTGTGTTATCTTTATTAGCCCTAAAACTTATGAGGTCATGGCAAGATCATGCCACGGTTTTCTAAAAAACATCATTCTCGTATCTTTTTGGCGTGTTATTTGGGTATGGCAGATAGACACAGCCCTCACAATCCCTTAAATCAAGCTCCATCTCTCTTTAAACACTAGATCATCGCACCTCGAAAGCATCTTCAGATCCTTAAAGGCTATAAAAAGTCCTGTTATTATTCAACAAGCATTATCCACTTTGTTAAAGTGTTGCTTGTGTGTATTCAATCATCATTAAAGTTCTTAATAATCCACTCCTACTCGTGGAACCAATCAAGAATATGGTTCTTGACGATGATCACGGGTATAATGGAAAGTCATAAAGTTTAAATACTGATGTAGACTAAAAAACAAAGTAACAAAGATAAGTAATTGGATCTGTTGATTCAACAAGAATGCCAGAAACAATTCTGCTAACAATCGTTGATTATGAAGAATGCTCGAAAATTAGGGTAAACAACACAATGGCCAATGGTTTAACTTTTATTAAACTGATAACTGTCTTGCTAGGGTACAGTAGATTCATTAAATAATGACTGCAAACAAAGAAAAACCCTAAAAATCCAACGGGCTGGACCGTAGCCCGATGACAAAGTCCAACTGAAAGTGAAAAAAACATAAAAATGCAAAAAACTGATAGTATAAAGGCTTTTTGGGCCTTGGAAAATCCGCAACCAGCTAAAAGGTGGTTACAGCGTCGGTCTCCTTTTTACGTACGCTTTGACAGGTCACAGGCTGAAAACGGACTTAGGATGCAAAAGTTATGCCCATTTTACTAAACCCCTCTTCGTCACGCGATCTCGGGCCTCCAGAAACAAGTCAGCCCGTTCTTCAATACTTGGGCCTCCATCATTCCCCCCTGGATAAGAAAAATTCGCCCTCGAATTCCCAACTGTATCATCATCTAAAGAATCACCATGGTAAGGCAACAAGTGCTTCACATTAAAAACATCAGAACAACGAATATGACTTGGCAACTTCAAACGATAAGCATTTGAGTTCATCTTATCCACAATTTCCACTGGACCAATCTTCTTAGCAGACAATTTATTATATTCACCAACTGGAAAACGATCCTTAGTCAAAACAGCCCACACAAAGTCTCCTACTTCAAAGTCAACATGTCTCCTCTTTTGATCTGCATCCTGCTTGTACTTCGAATTAACGCGAACCAAGTTTTCACGAACAGATTTATGAACATCATGCAACCCCTTAACAAAATCCTGCACTTTCTTAGGAACATACCTAGAAATTTGAGGAGTCATAAAATCAAGAGGACCACGTGGCTGAGCAGAATAAACCACCTAGAAAGGACTAAACCCAGTGCTCCGATTAATAGCATGATTATGAGCAAACTCAGCTTGATACAACTTCTGATCCCATGCCTTCACATGATCACCCACCAAACACCTTAACAGGTTACCAAGGGACCTGTTAACAACTTCGGTTTGCCCATCAGTTTGAGGATGATAAGCACTACTAAAATTGAGTTGAGTACTCACCATCTTCCACAAACTACGCCAAAAATGACTCAAAAACCTGGTGTCCCGATCAGAAACAATGGAGGAAGGTAAACCATGTAAACGGTACACATCCCTAAAGAAAAGTTGGGCTACATTAACTGCATCCGTTGTCTTCTTGCAAGGAATAAAATGAACCATCTTAGAAAAACGATCAACAACAACAAATATTGAATCATTACCCCTTTGAGTACGAGGTAGCCCCAACACAAAATCCATGCTAATATCAACCCAGGGCTGCAAAGGAACTGGCAAAGGCATATAAAGACTTGCATTAGTAGCCGTCCCCTTTGAAACTTGACAAATACGACACCTCTTGACGTAACGATCCACTTCCTTCCTCATAGTAGGCCAAAAATAAGAAGCTTGAACCAACTGTAAAGTGCGATCACGACCAACATGTCCTTCACCATGCAACTCCTTAATAATTTGCAAGCGAAGACTTGAATCAGGAATACAAAGTTGATTCCCTTTGAATAGGAACCCATCATGCATAACAAAATCTGTTTTCTCTCCGGATTGCAAATCCTACAGAACAATTGAAAAGTATGGATCCACATTCACCATCTCACGAATGACATCCAGTCCAGGAACATCAACCTGCATGGTTACAAGTAAACTACTTCTCCTGCTTAAGGCATCAGCAGCACGATTGGAAGCACCCGTTTTGTGTTTCACCACAAAAGTAAATTTCTCAAGAAAAGCCAACCAACGCCCATGTTTATGTGAAACCTTATCTTGAGTACGAATATTCCTTAAGGAATCATGGTCGGTGAACAAAACAAACTCCTTATGAAACAAATAATAGCGCCAATGCTTCACAGCTTGGACCACGACATAAAACTCCAAGTCATAAGTAGAGTACCTCGACTTCGGCCCTGTCAACTTCTCGCTAAAGTAGGCAACAGGACGCCCACCATGACTAAGAACTCCACCAATTGCAACCTTAGAAGCATCAGTATGAAGCTCAAAAACTTTAGAAAAGTCAGGCAATACCAGGATTGGCGCTGTAGTAAGCTTTTCCTTGACAACCTGAAAAGCTATCTCAGCTTCCTCCGTCCACACAAATGACTTACCCTTCATACAGTCTGTCAAAGGGGCCATAATGGAACTGAAATTAGGGATAAACCGCCTATAGAAAGAAGCAAGACCATGGAAACTCCGAACTTCAGTAATGGTAGTTGGATTTGGCCACTCCTGAACAGCTGCTACCTTAGATTCATCCACCTGTATGCCATCACCAGAAACAACATACCCTAAAAACAAAACTTTAGGGGTCATGAACACATACTTCTTCGTGGCTGCATAAAAATTATCCTTCCGAGGCAAGGTCAAGACCTGCCTCACATGATTGACATGCTCATTATAAGAAGCACTATAAATAAGAATGTCATCAAAATAAACAACCACAAACTTGCCAATAAAAGGCCTGAGTAGTTAATTCATCACACGCATACATGTGCTTGGTGCATTTGATAAACCAAAAGGCATGGCCAACCACTCATACAACCCTTCACGGGTCTTGAAAGCGGTCTTCCACTCGTCACCAGGTCTAAGACGAATCTGGTAATACCCACTCTTCAAATCCAGCTTCGTGAAAATGGTAGCACCACTAATCTGGTCATGCAAATCATCAAGGCGAGAATAAGAAACCTATACCTCACAGTAATCTTATTGATGGCTCGACTATCAACACACATACGCCATGTACCATCCTTCTTTGGAGTCAATAGGGCAGGAACAGCACACGGGCTCATACTCTCACGAACATGACCCTTGGAAACCAGCTCCTCAACCTGCCTGCGCAACTCCTCATGTTCTCCCGGGCTCATCCTATAATGTGGCCTGTTAGGCAACTGTGACCCAGGCTCTAGATCAATATGATGTTGTATGTCACGCAATGGTGGCAAACCATCAGGTAATTCATCAGGGAAAACATTAGAGAATTCCTCAAGTAAAGGGATCATGGCTTCAGGAACTTCACCGTCTTCATAAACCTCCTTCCCTATTAATACAAAAACATCACCTCCCACCTCCAGCTCGTCTTCAAACTGCGAAAGAGTTAGTAAAGTACCAGTGGGTTAATTAACTACTTCCTTAGGTTTATTTGGCATCAAAGTAATCTTCACACCCCCAAACAGGAAACTATAAGTATTAGTTCTCCCATGGTGAGTTACATCACGGTCATACTTCCAAGGTCTACCTAACAACAAGTGACAAGCATCCATAGGTATCACATCACACCAAAGATTACCCTTATAAGTTGTTCCTACAGAAAACAGAACTTGGACACGCTTGGAAACTGTTATCTCCCCACCCTTTTTAAGCCACTGTAACTTATAAGGTCTGGGACGATCTTCAGTTTTCAACCCTAATTTCTGGACTACTCCTTCAGCTATCAAATTATCACAACTACCTGAGTCGCATACAAAAGTGCAAACCTTACCCATAATTGTACAAGTTGATTGAAAGATGTTGTGTTTGAGCCAATCATCACCATCAGCTTTAGGTGTTAAGCAGGAGCGCCTTACCACCAAATTCACCCCCACATCTCCAAACACATACTCCTCCTCATACTCAGGTTCTGCATCATAAACTGTGTCTCCCACGTAGTCATCATAAGCCACATCATCATCTTCCTCAGGTTCGATAAATAACTGCCTCTTCCCAGCCTTCTTACACTCTGATTGTCGGTGACCAGGTTCACCACAGTTAAAGCACTTGAACCACCACGGCCGGCCACTTTGGGAACTGGTCTAGTATTCTCACCAACTGCTTTAGCCTGAGTTGGGGCAAAACATGATGCCGCATTACCCGAACCAGAAGCACCTGTTACTGCAGGAGAAAAAGAACTCCCCACTAGTCGGTTCTGCTTCTCAAAAGTCAGTGCTGGTTGATACGCTTCAGAAAGTGTCATCGGATCAAACATGTTAACAGAATCCATGATCTGGACTCTTAAACCACCAATGTATCGAGAGACAAGCTGATCTTCTGTCTGTTGAACGTCATTCCTTGCAATTAGTTGGTAAAATTCGGTCGTGTAATCTTCAACAGACTTGGCCCCCTGTTTCAGATTCTGTAACCGCTGGTACATCATTCGCTGGTAGTTATGAGGAATAAAATTATCCCTCATGACTTTCTTCATCTTCTGCCAACTCGTGATCTTTGACTTCCCAACTCTGTTCCTCGTCAGTTTCAAATGTTGCAACCACGCGGATGCCCGACCACGTAACTTGGTAGCGATCAACGAAACCCTTTTGTTTTCTGGAACTTCTTTGAATTCAAATACTTCTTCAACAACAACAAGCCAATCAATAAACTCATCAGGCTTTAAAGTGTCCCCATTAAACTCGGGAATATTAACCCTCATTCCGGTCTCCCAACGCCTGTCATTATTCCCACTGCGATCTCTCATCCGTCGCCCTACTGATTGTTCATCATCAGACAAACCATCACCAAACGGATTTTCTTCCAGATCTGCATCTTCTTCCTCATGACGGCGATTACAAGGCCTCCTATTGCTCATCAAAGTGTTCATCTGGTCGGTCAATTGATCAAACATTTGATTGAATCGCTCCTCCATTCTCTCCATCATACGCTGCTCAAATTCCTGTTCATTCACATCGTGAATAGGCCTAGTTCTCCTTGGAGGCATATTGATCAGGAACTTTGGCTCTTGATACCAACTGATGTAGACTAAAAAACAAAGTAACAAAGATAAGTAATTGGATCTGTTGATTCAACAAGAATGCCAGAAACAATTCTGCTAACAATCGTTGATTCTGAAGAATGCCCGAAAATTAGGGTAAAACACGGCAACACAACGACCAATGGTTTAACTTTTATTAAACTGATAACTGTCTTGCTAGGGTTACAGCAGATTCATTAAATAATGACTGCAAACAAAGAAAAACCCTCAAAATCCAACGGGCTAGACCGTAGCCCAATGACAAAGTCCAACTGAAAGTGAAAAAACATAAAAATGTAAAAAACTGATAGTAAAAAGGCTTTTTGGGCCTTGGAAAATCCGCAACCAGCTAAAAGGTGGTTACAGCGTCGTCGGTCTCCTTTTTACGCACGTTTTGACATGTCACAGGCTGAAAACGGACTTAGGATGCAAAAGTTATGCCCATTTTACTAAACCCCTCTTCGTCACGCGATCTCGGGCCTCCAGAAACAAGTCAACCCGTTCTTCAATACTTGGGCCTCCATCAAATACACCAACCTTTAGTTCATGAAAACCATGGTATTTGTAATTTGTCTTCGTTTTGTACACATTGCGTGACCAAATTCGAGTCGCCTTACACAAATGCGTATTGGTTTTAATCTTACCAAAACACCTCAACAAGCATATATTTTATGATCACGTAACAAAAAACAATAAACAACAAAAAACAGAAACGTCATGTTTTACATGTTGTGGAAAAATGGGAGAGTCTTCGAGTTTGGAGAAATACATGACTCGCTCCTACTGTTTTTGATGATGCATTGATCCAAATACCCCGCGTTAGTTTAAAGAATCTAAACACAACCACCTTTCACATAAAATGTAATATATTTTCTAGATATACATGAACACCGACTATTATTCGATATGTAATGATCTTGATATTTTAGTCTATGGACGACATAAGGAAGAACAACAAATAAGAAGATGAACAACAACAAGAATACATGACAATGGTCCGTGAAGATAATCGAAGTAATGAAAGAGCTTAGAGTAACTTACTTTTTGGCAATCCCACATCGGTCGGTCAATTAAAGTTGTTGGAGGAATATGGTTATAAATAGGAAGTGAAGGTGTAGGCTAAAGCAGGTGAGTTACCATCTTAAAATTTTCTTTGTATTGTATTTTTTATTTATAAATATAAATTGGATTTATCTTATTAAACACAATCTGATGTGGAACAAGTGTTTTACAACTTTCAAAATCATGTTGAACGCCTTTTGAATGCCAAAATCCGTACTATTCAATCTTATTAGGGGGGGGGGGGGGGGGGGGGGGTGAGTACCACAAACTTCATAAATATTTTCAACGTATAGGTATCTCTCATCGTGTCTCGTGTCCTCACACCTCACAACAAAATGGAATTGCCGAACGAAAACATCGACATATCGTTGAAAAATGTTTGGCATTGTTGGCACACTCCTCGCTTCTTTGGTTTTGGGATGAAGCTTTCTTAATTGCATGTTATCTAATAAATCGCATGCCTAGTCGAGTTATAAACAACTCCACACCTATCACACGTCTCCTCAATATAACTCTTGATTAATCATTCCTTCGCAACTTTGGGTGTGCATGTTGGCCAAGCTTACGTAAGTATAATCCCCATGAACTTGATTTTTGATCTAAAATGTGTCTTTATTGGCTACAATACAATGCACAAAGGTTATAAGTGTCTAGATAGAAGTAGAGGTCGAGTATACATATCACGAGATGTTATTTATGATAAATCTCGATTCCCTTTTGCGACCTCATACACAACTAACACACCCTCCTCTACATCAGAAGTTGTGTCTTTTCCACAATCTGAACCGAAATTATAAATGACCATATGAAAAATTATGACTTGTCTATGTTGTTGTCTAACAGTTCTGATATCACAGCAGCGCCACTAGCACTTGTCCAATGTATTTGCAGATGAAACACTAGTGATTCTTATCAACAACAGGCACAAATGGTACCTCCAACATCAAATCAGCATACTACTCCTGCCCAGTCACAGCCTCATACACCAACAGCCACGGAAGTTCCTCCCACACTCGCCAACTCGACATCAGACGTGGCTTCTGGTGGTCCTACTACAGTTGATGTTGGTGGTCACACATCAGGTTCAAGAGGTGGTGGTTCTCCTACTACCTCGTCTCTACCAGGGGTCATAACTCGTGGTCGTGTCGGCAAAGTGTTTCCTCGCAAGTTCACTGATGGGACTGTGCTTTATGAGTATAATAGACGCACTTTCATGGCTGTGCCCACATCTCATCAGTTATTGGCGCAAAGCCATGGAAGCCGGGTTTGATGCACTTTAGAAAAATAAGACCTCGTCCTTTGTGCCTCGGCCGACCGGGGTTAACATAGTTAGTTACAAGTGGATTTTTAAACTCAAGCAACATCCAGATGGATCTCTTGATAAACATAAGGCTCGCTTAGTGGCTCGTGGCTTTACTCAGCAATATGTGTTGATTACTCTGACACTTTTAGTCCTGTTGTTAAACTTGCCATGGTTCGTCTCATTCTTTCTTTGGCATTACCCGACATTGGCATCTTCGCCAAATCGATGTTAGCAATGTCTTTCTTCATGGATTCCTAAATGAAGAAGTCTATATGCAGCAACCATCGGGCTTTGAAGATTCTCAACAAACCTGAGTATGTGTGCAAATTACAAAAGGCTATTTATGGTCTAAAACAGTCTCCACGTGCCTGGTTTTCTCGGCTAAGTGACAAGCTCTACTAACTTGGTTTTCGGGCTTCCAAAGCTGACACGTCTCTCTTTGTTTTCCATCATGGGGATGTTGTCATCTACATGTTTGTTTATGTGGATGACATTGTCATCATTACAGGGTCTTCACAAAAGGTAATTGATACACTAGTTCGTGCCTTATCTAACTCCTTCCCAATTGAAGACCTTGGTAGGTTACACTATTTTCTCGGGATTGAAGTCACTCACAATTCAGGGGGAATCACGATCATGCAACATAAGTATGCAAATGATCTACTTCATCGGGCTAATATGGAAAACTGTAAAAGCGTTTCAACCCCAATGTCTGTAATAGAGAAATTGTCTTATGATTGTGGAGAGGTACTTAGTGATGATGATGTTTTTAAATATAGAAGTATGGTTGGAGGCTTGCAATATCTCACATTAACACGGTCCGGCATTTCGTTTGCTGTTAACAAAGTATGCCAATACCTTTCCAAAACAAAAAACATTCATTGGGAAGTACTCAAACGAATCCTACAATACATAAAAGGCACAGTAATCACTGGACTTCAAATTAGACGGTCGAATTCTACACTTTTGAGTGTGTTTACAGATGCTGATTGGGCAGGATGCTTGGATTATCGCATGTCCACAGGAGGTTTCGCAATATTTCTCAAGCCAAATTTGATTTCTTGGAGTTCTCGCAAGCAACCCATAGTGTCTCGATCATGTACATAAGCAGAATACAAGGCTCTAGCTAATAGTACAGCTACATAAGGAATTAGGCGTTCGACAATCAAAACCCCTAATTTTATGGTGTCATAATTTAGGGACGACTTATCTAACAACCGATCTGGTGTTTCATGCACGTACAAAACACATAGAGGTGGGTTTTCACTTTGTAAGAGAAAAGGTAGCAATGGGCACTCTTGATGTTCGATTCATATCTTCTGGTGATCAGATAGCAAATGGACTCACCAACCCGACAACTAAGAATATGCCAGAGAAGCTAAGACACAATCTGAACCTTGTTATGGTTAAGATTGAGGGGGAATGTAAACAGGGAACTTAAGAATAAATATTAGTTCTATTGTTGTATAGAGATAAAGACCTACTTTAAAGACCTACTTATTAGGATCTAGTGTTTATCTCTATTGTATTTGTATCCTATATAATGAATGTTAACCCTATGGGAATTGTTACGGCAAATATCTTTTTCACTTATTCAATAAACACTAACGCTCTTAATTAATAGTCCCGCTCCTACTCGGGAAACCAATCAAGAATATGGTTTTGATGATGATCAGGACTATAATGGAAAGTCATAGTATTTAAAGACACAAGTACCTTTAGAAGCCGAAGGCAGGGGGACTCGAAAATATTCTTGATTGGTAACCAAGACGTCTCAACAAGCATATCATTTTATCATGACTTAACGGACAACAAAAAACATAAACGTCAGGTTTTACCTATTGTGGAAACATGGGAGAGTCTTCACGTTTGGAGAATTACATGACCAGATTTTGCTGTTTTTGATGTTGCATTGATCCAAATCCCCCACATTATTTTAAAGAATAAAAAACACAACCACCTTTCACGTAAAAAGTTCTATATTTTCTTGATATACATGGACACCGATTATTATTCAATATGTGATTATCTTGATATTTTAGTTTATGGATGACATAAGAAAGAACAAGAAATTAGAAGATGAAAACAACAAAGACAATACATGATGATGGTCCGAGAGATAATCTAATAATGAAAGAGCTTATAAAAACACATTGGGAAATTTTTTGATATAAAAAGGGCATTTTTTAATTATAACTTTGATATAATTATAAAAACACATTGGGAAATTTTTTAGATTTTAAAAAATTAACAATGTTAAAAAAATATTGGTAGCATAAATCAATAAACTTTTAGACAAGTATGCAAAAGTCACACGAAACTGTGAAACTGAACTAGAAATAATGAGTGTATAGATAGTGTAGACTTAGTGCGTGCGTGCGAGCAAGGGGTTATGAGAGTGTTATTTGTGTGTGCGTGTTAAACCAACGGTTACATGTGATAGAACAAGGGTTGTGAGAGTGTGTTTTTTGTGTGCACGTGCTTCTGTGTTGAGCGAGATTAAGGACTGCACCTAGCTAGTCTTACATGTGTGGGCGCATCTTAATTTTCATTATTATCAACCGCAAGTAAAAGGAAAGCTCGATTTGGTTTTCGATGTTAATGTGAAGGATTTTGTTTTTATATAACTTTGATTTTTGATCAATCCCGCATCGCTTGGTGAAGTTAAGTAGCTAGAGGGTGGTGGTTACAGAACTAATAAGTTTATCATCAAAACAAAATTACTACAAATTTTTAAAAATTTCAACAAGCAAGTCAACAATGCTAAATAAAAAATATTATAATAAAACATCAATTAATCAAATTGGTAACCTTGCTACTTATATATATAAACTTGAAAGGTCTCATTTCTACTTAGTTTTTGGTGTTGTTCTATCCTTGGCGGTATTTGTTTTTGTTTGGAATACATCTCATTTAACTAGGAATTTCTTTCCTGTTTAAACTTCGTCTCACCAAAATCAACTGGACTTGTACTAATTTGTATTAATTTTAGCCTTACCAAATTAACGTCTCAACTGCATTGCATTTTATCATCACACAACAAAAAATAAAAAGCAGAAACATCATGCTTTACATGTTGTCGAAATATGAGAGATCAGAGTCTTTGAATTTTTAAATTTTATTTATAAAAAATGCAATGTTACTTTTGAATTCTTTTAGATTTTAACAACTCAATAATGTCAAAACAAATTTTATCAGATTTTGGTTTTAACAAACAACTTATTTCTTGCTCGGCTTTCCATCATTAGACATCTCAATCTCTAATAGCGAATTGAACATTATCTACTTCATTCATGGAAATCGGACATATATTAATTGTTATATGGACGATCATCATAAGTTTCATATCCTTATCTTGATGAGATTGAACTAAATGAGGAACACATCAACTGGTTGAAAAGGTTAAAAGGTGTTCAACGTCTATTATTTATGATCTAGCCATGTTCAAATAATTTAAAGCTTTCCAAAGACGATAAAAAAATTCGTTACCAATAGCGAACGAAAGTTAGAATTTCTAAAATCTCTCATGCTATGGCAGTATGGCGTGTTGCTTATAAGTTTTGTAGTTAACCTTCAAATTACAAACCTAATAAGCTTGGCCGAACTTCTGCCACCTACTTTGTTATTTGTTAGGTGATAACTTTATCCCACATCGAAAACAGAAGAAAAGCATGACCAATATATTAACTTAATGTGTTTAGTATAAGATTAATTAAATGGTCGTCATTATCACATAATATATATGTGATGTTGTATTGCCATTTCTTTTTTTGTTATTGTGACTGTTACAAGTTCAGCTATTATTACAAGTATATTTACGTTTTCGTCAGAAACTTAATGTTTTCGTCAGATTATTTACGTTTTTCTTCAGAAAATTTACATTTTCGTCAGTAAATTAACGTTTTCGTCATAAAATTTACGTTTTCGTCACAAAATTTACGTTTTCGTTAGAAGATTTACGTTTTCGTCTGTAAATTTACGTTTTCGTCAGTAAATTTACGTTCTCGTCATAAAATTTTTGTTTTCGTCTGTAAATTTACGATTTAGTCAGAAAATTTACGTTTTCGTCAGAAAATTTACATTTTCGTCTGTAAATGTACGTTTTCGTCAGTAAATTTACGTTTTCGTCAGAAAATTTACGTTTTCATAAGAAAATTTACGTTTTTCGTCAGAAAAATTACGCTTTCGTCAGTAAATTTACGTTTCCGTTAGAAAATTTACGTTTTCGTCAGAAAATTTACGTTTTCTTCAGAAAATTAACGTTTTCGTCATAAAATTAACGTTTTCGTCAAAAAATTTACATTTTCGTCAAAAAGTTTACGTTTTCGTCTATAAATTTACGTTTTCGTCAGTAAATTTACGTTTTCGTCAAAAAATTTATGTTTTCTTCTGTAAATTTACGTTTTCTTGAGTAAACTTACGTTTTCGGCTGTAAATTTACGTTTTCGTCTGTATATTTACGTTTTCGAAAGAAAATTTACGTTTTCGTCAGAAAATTTACGTTTTCTTCTTTAAATATACGTTTTCCTCAAAAAATTTACGTTTGCGTCAAAAAATTTACGTTTTCGTCAGTAATTTTACGTTTTCGTCAGAAGATTTACGGTTCCGTCAGAAGATTTACGTTTTCGTCAGTAACTTTACCTTTTTGTCAGAGAATTTACGTTTTCATCTGTAAATTTATGTTTTCGTCAGTAATGTTATGTTTTCGCCTGTAAGTTTACGTTTTCGTACGTAAATTTACTTTTTCGTCGGTAAATTTACGTTTTCGTCAGAAATTTTATGTTTTCGACTGTAAATTTACGTTTTCGTCAGTAAATTTACGTTTCCGTTTGTAAATTTATATTTTTGTTTGTAAATTTACGTTTTAGTCAGAAAATTTACGTTTTCGTTTGTAAATTCACGTTTTCGTCTGAAAATTTACGTTTTTGTCTGTAAAATAATGTGTCGGTAAATTTACGTTTTCGTCAGAAAATTTACGTCGTCGTCAGAAAATTTATGTTATCGTAAATTTATGTTTTCGTCAGAAAATTTATGTTTTCGTCCCTAAATTTACGTTTTCTGAAGAAATTTAAAATTACTGACGAAAACTTAAAAATACTGACGAAAAATTAAAATTACTGACGAAAACTTAAAATTACTGACGAAAACGTAAATATACTGACGAAAACGTAAACTTACTGACGAAAACGTAAGTTTTCTGGCGAAAACAAAAAGTTACTAACGAAAACGTAAATATACTGACGAAGACATAAATTTACAGACGAAAATGTAAAAATTCGGACGAAAATGTAAATTTCATGAATAAAACGGTACATACTGCCGACAACATAAATATACTGACAAAAACGAAAATTTACTGACCAAAACGTAATTTTCTAAACGAAAAAGTAAATTTACTGACGAAAACGTAAATTTACAGACGAAAACGTAAATTTAAAGACGAAAACGTTAATTTTCTGACGAAAACATAAATTTACTGACGATAACGTAAATTTTCTGACGAAAACGTAAATTTACTGTCGAAAACATAAATTTTCTGACGAATACGTAAATTCACTGACGAAAATGTAAATTTCCTGACGAAAACGTAATTTACTGACGAAAACGTAAATTTAATGACGAAAACGCAAATTTACTGACTTAATACTTTTTACACTATGGGGTTTTTGGGGTCCAATAATATGAACCATCTGACCCATTCTTAAACCTGTTTGACCTATTCTCAAACCCATTTGACCCAAACTTCATTTTACACAAAGAAAGGGATGACCCATTTGACCCATCACTCTATTTTTGCTCAACTCATTCCAACCCATAAGGTTATGAAATTAAACCCAATTGACCCTCTTTTGGTTGAATGGGTGGAAATTGCCACCTCTAGTGAATTGTAATTTGAGACCAAACAAATTCAAGCACGATTGTCTTCATTATTCATTCTGGTGAATTGTAAACTTGTAGCACCATGAATAGGTCGAAGAGTACATCTTTAATGGATAAAAAACCCTTATAACTAGATAAGTTTATAATTTCTATTCCATGTTACTTTTATCAATTATTGTAACACCCCATTATAGTAAATGAAATGTCACGCGTAATTATGGTGTGTCATCAAAGCATGCAAGGTAAATGTCTAAAAACACTAAATGACCATGAATGGAAATACCAGAAACAAACATCGGTAGTCTAAGTATAAGCTCATCACACATGAATATAAGTACTGAAATGGAAAAAGACAAAACAACGTCCAAAGAAATAATGTAGCATAATGTATGGAAAATACATAAAGTAGTGAAGGCTAGATAGTTTCCAATCCGTATGCACATACTCTTATAGTCTACGAGCGCCCTTTCTTTCTCTCTTGTCTGCGGCTACTAGGGCCCACAAGGGCTTACCGGTCCTTGTTCATGTTTAAATAATTTACGTGTTCGTTTACTAATATATTCATGTTAGTTCGTGGTTAAATGTTCGTGTTATAAATAATACTTGTACGTAATCAATCTTTATCGTGTAATAATAAATATATATACGTAGTTCACATGTTCGCGTTTTAAATGTTCGTGATCATATACTTGTGATTATAATTATTATGATTAATAATTATCATGTATTAATACATACTTTATAATTATCGTACACTAACACGTACGTAGTTTCTGAATTTAATATTCGTGACACGTGTTGATGATATAAAAGGAAAGTTTTAATATGTTCGTATGTTTACGTAGTGTACTGTTCATGGCATTTAGATGCGGGTTTTACAACTCTTCCCCCTTAAAAGAATAATTCGTCCCCGAATTATAGATAAAGTAAACTGAAAGAGGAACATACCCGAATTTAAAACATGAAATGAGGGTAAGAAGTCCGGATAGACTCCTCTGTCTCCTAAGTGGCTTCCCACTCGGTATGATCCCTCCAAAGGATTTTGACGAATGGAATCGTCTTCTTCTTCATGACTCGTTCTTGTCTGTCAAGAACTCGTTCGGCTTCCTCGATGAAGGCAAGATCTTCACGAATATGTTCAAGTGGATACTGAACCATGTAAAGGGGATGATACTTGTATCCTCTGAGTATGGACACATGGAAAATGTCATGAACATGAGAAAGCTATGGAGGTAACGCTAAACGATTAGATACTTCACCAACTCGGTCGATGATATCAAATGGTCCGATGAATCGAGGACTGAGTTTCCCTTTGATTCCAAAACGTCTAACACCGTGCACCGGTTATACCTTTAGAAAGACATGATCTCCCACGTTGAAATGAAAATCCCTATGATGCTTGTCGGCATAACTCTTCTGTTGTGCACGAGCTTCTTGTAACTTTGCCTTAGCTACAGCGACCTTCTCGTTGGAGTTGCTAGCGTTGTTACGGTAAATGTCATTACTGCCACGCCTATCCGAAGCAGAACGGTCTTGGGTCTGACCGTTACCCTTGTGCTGACTCTGAGGCTGAGTGGCCGGTTAGGACCGTTCCCCAGTCTTCTGCCTGAAAGATGCAATTGTATAGAGGAAAATAAATATTTGGATAGTACTGAATGAATTGAAATTATCACCGTTGAATGACGAAATATACCTCTTTCCGGGTCTCTCTGCCTCTCCAAACTCATCCCTCTACTGCAGCATCTCCAACTTGTGTGTTGCATCAGCTACTTCTGCCATCGTGTTAAAGGTAGCACACACCAAGTTATTGGCGACCGATGTACGAAGAGCCCAGCGAAAGTGGTACGCTTGCTCCTCTGCAGTCCCTGCTGCTGTGCCAAGGAATCCAGCCAAATGAAGAAACCGTTGAATGAACTCATTGTTGTTTTCCCTAGCTCTCTGCCTAATCCCATGATATTCCCTCTTAAGCTTATCCTACTCAGGCTTTGGGAAGAACTGTCCCATAAACAACTCCCTGAAATGTGCCCAAGTCAAGCCAGCCACCCAATTGTCCCCTCCCTCCGATTATTTCACTGACTTCCACCATCCAAGCACGTCCCCTTTAAACTTGTAACAGGCTAACCTTGCCTTAAAGACAGGGTCGCATCCCATCGCATTAAAGATCTTCTCAATGTGAGCTAGCCAGCTCTCAGCCTCATTGGGGCTGTCAGTCTTCTCGAAGGATCGCGGACGCTACTTGTTGAATCGCTCTAGCCATGTGATCAGTGTAGCTGGAGGAGGAAGAGGAGGATTCTGATGCTGGTGCTGGTGCTGATTGTTGGCAGCTTGCACCTCGGCCCTAATTTCATTCCTCATTTGAGGAAGCATGGCATGCATCGCAGCTTGAACTGCTGCATTATGTTGCTCTTGTTCACGCGTGAGAACCATCTGACAGTATAAAACAAAATGCATGATTAAACTGATTAAAACATAATATATATACATGAAAAATACTTTATGCATATAAACATGAAAAAAAATTATGCATGAAAACAGTATTTGAATGCATCATGATGAAATAACATGGGTTTGGGTGAACGCCTTTGGGACAGTTCACCTAAACAAAATGACATGACGAGGATGTAAACCTATGGGTCAGTTCATCAAAACAAAATGATTCGATTAAAAGCACATGCGACTAAATATGGCCAGTCCTGTACCAACCATTACTTAGTCAAATTTCTTACAACAATGATACATGAATAAATGCATGAAAATAACTGTCAGTTCTAGGAAGACCATGGCGATTACCCACTAATCACAGGTCATGTTTTAAGAGCCTACAGGTCGAAGCCTTGGCTCTGATTCCATAATTGTAAAACCACATTTTGGTAAATGGAATGTCACGCGTAGTTATGGCGTGTCATCAAATCATGCAAGGTAAATGTCTAAAAACATTAAATGACCATGAATGGAAATACCGGAAACAAACATCGGTAGTCCAAGTATAAGCTCATCACACATGAATATAAGTACTGAAATAGAAAAGGACTACAATGTCCAAAGAAATAATGTAGCATTATGTATGGAAAATGCATTAAGTGGTGAAGGCTAGATAACTTCTAATCCGTATGCACATACTCTTATAGTCTACGAGCGCCCTTTCTTTCTCTCTTTTCCGCGGATACTAGGGCCCACAAGGGCTTACCGGGCCTTGTTCATGTTTAAATATTTTACATGTTCGTTTACTAATATATTCGTGTTAGTTCGTGGTTAAATGTTCGTGTTATAAATAATACTTGTACGTAATCAATCTTTATCGTTTAATAATAAATATATATATAATAAGTGTGTAAACACTTATCCTTTTGCCACTAAAATCAAGGAAAAACAAGACCTAATCATGTGTTTAATATCATAAAATTCGGAATTACGCGTGGTTTTGTGTTTTGTGTGTTAAATAGTTACAAAAGATCAAAAGGAAAGAAAACACGGGATTTCACGGTCAAATGTTGAAGAAAAGTCCAAGAAAAAGACGAAGACAAAGTCAAAAGATCAAAAGTGTGCCGAAGATCACGAAACCCGACAAAATCAATACGATTTGAAGAAAAGACCAAAATGCCAAAGATTAAGTCGTTTTATTTGGGGATTTAATTTTTACGAAGATTTCGAGCTTAGTGGGTCCCACATTTTCTTTACGGATCATGAAGCCCATTTAAGAAAATGGTTACAATAAATGGATCATGAAGCCCATAATGCAAAAGAAAAGATACAAGAAAAAAAGTATTTGGGCCAAAGCCCATTTGGATTAATGTTGTTGGACGGTACAATTTTCAAGTGAAAGGTTTAATCACTTTTACTAACCGGTCAACCCACAAGCCCATTTCACAAAACAAAAGAAACGAAAGTGATATGAATGAGGGAATAAACAAAGCAAATGTTGGTCAACAATTTACTCCACTTTGACTCACACAACCCTCACTCACACGTGTAACCTTTTACCCACTCCCCACAAACGACTATCCCACTCACCCCATAATTAATAAACCTACATACCCCACTCACACGGTTTTAATAAAGTTTTTATTTACTCCTCACTTTTACATTCGATGAAAACAAGAGGCATTTCACCCACTTCCATTTCTCTCCTATTTTTACACAGCCACCACCATTTTACATAAACCCTAATTCACCTTGATCCAAAAATTACCCAAGGATTTTTGGGGATTTTCACTTATGCGTGTGATTCACACGAACACCATTAAATCCCCCAAAAGAATCGGAAGATCCACAACTGTGGTCCTCAAATCCTATCCGATGTGGCAGAAATCCTTTCTCTTGATTGGTGGATGCAAATCACCACCAAAATCCTTCCAATAATAAACCTCCACATCAGCCTAAACAAACACAACTAGCACAAACCCCTTCCAAGGTGGCGATCCGTGTGATAGTGGAGTATTTTCAGCCGTTTGATGAGAAGAGAAGAAAGAGAAGATGGAATGAAGGGCCAAGATTTAATGCTTAATCTTTAAGCCATGAAGAAGGTTTCCTAGGGTTTACCTATAAAAACCCCTAATCTGTAATTTTAATAGAGCACTTTTTTCTTTATTTAATTTTATGCAAATTAGTTTTAGGATTTAATATTGTAATTTTTCATTTTCAGTATTTGTACTCTTTTTTTAATTAATGAAAAGTTAGTTTTTAATTAATTCTCGTCTCCATTTAATTTCTGTCAAAGTTTAGTTCAATTTTAAATCCATTTTTGTTACTGTTCGAAGTTAGTTATTATTAATATATATATATATATATATATATATATATATATATATATATATATATATATATATATATATATATATATATATATATATATATATATATATATATATATATATATATATATATATATATATATATATATATATATATATATATATATATATATATATATATATATATATATATATATATATATATATATATATATATATATATATATATATATATATATATATATATATATATATATATATATATATATATATATATATATATATATATATATATATATATATATATATATATATATAGAAAGTGTTATAAAATTTCCCCCACTGGGAGATTTAGAAGGTTACTGTTGGTTCGGTTAAAGTATTGTTCGAAGGTTACAAACTGGTTCGAGAAATTTGTTTTTGGCTCGTTTGATTTTGGAACGATGATGATGATGATGTATTTTGGCTGATAAGAAGGGGTGTTTGATTCGGATTTGTTCAAAGACGGCTCAGCGTCGCTTCTTCTACCCAACGAATTCATCAAAAGGTGCTAGTTCTCTTTTAATTTTAGTGTTAAGTTTATTAATATGCTTATGTTGCTTGCTAGTTTGGTATTGTCTAATATGCTTAAGTAATTTATTTGGATTTAGTTTATGTTAATTTGTTATTCTGCTTAAGTTTGTTAGATTGCTAATGTTTGAGTTACTTTTAGTTTGTTTGGATTTAATTTGGATAGGATCTGCTTAGCTTATTTTATTTATGTTATCTGCGTTTGATTTGGTTTATGTATTTAATTATCTGCTTTTAATTAGATCTGCTTGTTCTTATTAGTTTTTTGGGTACTGTCATTTTTATAGTTTGCTTATTTTTAGTATAATTTCTTATTAGTTTATTGCTTATTTTGTTTCAGCTTTTTATTCATTTTATTTGCTTATTTGGTTCATGTCCTAGCTTATTTGGTTTCTTCTTATTTGTTTTTTTTACTGCATAAAAATTCAACAGACCCAATTGGTCTGTGGGGTTTAAATTGTTTGGTTTATAATCTGTCCAAAAATTCCAAAAAAACTAAATATTGCAAAAAAATATTGTCTGTCAGGGGACTCGAACCCCTGACCTCTCGCATAATAACCAAGCAACCTTTCCATCTCTTCTATTGCCTTATTTGTGTTTATTATCTCGTCAGTTTATTAATATATGTTATTAAATATTTGCTGTCATTTTATTTAAAGTAATTTAAAACAAGTTTTTAAGTTTATTTAAATTAAAAGTATTTAAATAGTTTTTCTTTATATTCAGTTTAAGTTTAAAAAATATAAAAAGAAAAAAAAATATTTCATTTGTTTTTAAAATAATTTTCGATATAGTTTTAGTTTAAAAATAGTTTTCATTAAAAGTTTTTTAAGTTTTATTAAAAGTTAAATTTGTTTTCAAATTAGTTTTAAAATAGTTTAAATAGATAATTAAACTAGTTTTTAATTAAATAGTTTTTTTAATTATTTTAAAATACCAAAAATATCGTTACCAAAAACAAATAAGTTTTACGTTTGATCGGAAATCAATTCGAGTCGATTTGTGGAACGAAAATAGATCTAAAAAGAGTTTGCAAAAAAACCTAGCATTAATATACGTAGTTCACATGTTCGTGTTTTAAATGTTCGTGATCATATACTTGTGATTATAATTATTATGATTAATGATAATCGTGTATTAATACATACTTTGTAATTATCGTGCACTAACACGTACGCAGTTTCTGAATTTAATATTCGTGACACGTGTTCATGATAAAAAAGGAATGTTTTAATATGTTTGTATGTTTAGGTAGTCTACTGTTCATGGCATTTAGATGCGGGTTTTACAACTCTTTCCCCCTTAAAAGAATAACTTGTCCCCGAATTATAGATAAAGTAAACTGAAAGAGGAACATACCCGAATTTAAAACTTGAAATGAGGGTAAAAAGTCCGGATAGACTCCTCTGTCTCCCAAGTGGCTTCCCGCTCGGTATGATCCCTCCAAAGGATTTTGACAAATGGAATCGTCTTCTTCCTCATGACTCGTTCTTGTTTGTCAAGAACTCGTTCGGGTCCCTCGATGAAGGTAAGATCTTCGCGAATCTGTCCAAGTGGATACTAAACCATGTGAATGGGATGATACTTGTATCCTCTGAGTATGGACACATGGAAAACGTCATGAACATGAGAAATTTGCGGAGGTAACGCTAAATGATAAGATACTTCACTGACTCGCTCGCTGATGAGTTTCCCTTTGATTTCAAAACGTCTAACAACGCGCGCCGGTGATACCATTAGAAAGACATGATCTCCCACGTTGAACTGAAAATCCTTACGATGCTTGTCGGCATAACTCTTCTGTCGTGCACGAGCTTCTTGTAACTTCGCCTTTGCTACAACGACCTTCACGTTGATCAACTCTATCATCTCCGTACCTTCAAGTGTTCGCTCACCAACCTAATCCCAATAGATTGGGGCGCGACACTTCCTGCCATACAACATCTCAAACGGTGCACACTTGATGCTGGCATGCCAACTGTTGTTGTATGCAAACTCTACCAAGCAGATATAATCGTCCCAATATCCTGCCAATTCTAAAGCACACGCTCGAAGCATGTCTTCTAATGTCTGAATGGTTCGCTCCGACTGCCCGTCTGTTTGAGGATGAAAAGTCATGCTAAACTTAAGTTTGGTACCCCAAGCTTTCTGTAGACTCCTCCAAAATCGCGAACTAAACTGAGGATCTCTGTCCGAGATGATACTGCATGGAGCACCATGAAGTCTCATGATCTCCTTCTTATATGTGTCAGTCGGTTTGCTAACGGGATCATCCTTCCGGATCGGTAACAAATGAGATGACTTGGTAAGTCGATCAACGATAACCCAAATTTCATCATGCTTCCTCTTGGTCTGCGGAAGACCGGTAACAAATTCCATGGTGATCTTGTCCCACTACCCCACTGAAATGTCTAATGTTTGTAGTAGACCACTAGACCGCTGATACTCGATCTTAACCTGCTGGCAGGTAAGACATTTGGAGACATAAGTAGCAACATACTGTTTCATACCACTCCACCAAAAGTATTGCTTGATGTTGTGGTACATCTTGGTCGAACCAGGGTGAATGGAGAATGGGGAGCTATGAGCTTCAGCCAATAACGCTTCCCTGAGTGTAAGATCATCAGGATCACAAAGTATAGTGCCTTACCATAAGATGCCGTCGTCATCTAACCGAAACTCCGTCTGCTGCTCTAAGTTCTGAATGATTGCCCAAATTTCACCATCATCCTTCTGAGCTTCCTTGATCCTAGAGAGTAAGTCAGGTTCCACTCTAAGATTAGCCGAGTAACTATGTTGTCCACGTACCATGATTTCAATATCTAGTCGCTCCAAGTCTCGTATAATCTCTTCTTGTATTTTAATGTCATTGATCATACCCGACTTCCTACTAAGAGCATTTGCCACTACATTCGTCTTACCGGGATGATACTACAGATTAATGTCATAATACTTCAACAGCTCTAACCACCTTCTCTGCCTCATGTTCAATTCACGTTGAGTGAAGATGTATTTAAAACTCTTGTGATTTGTGAAGATATCACATGATTCGCCATACAAGTAGTGCCTCCATATCTTTAGTGTAAACACGACTACTGCAAGTTCTAAGTCACGCGTAGGGTAGTTTTCCTCATAAGGCTTAAGCTGTCGTGATGCGTAAGCAATCACTTTCCCATGTTGCATGAGAACACAACCAAGTCCCTTCCCTGAAGCATCACTGTAGATTTGAAATCCACATGTACCAGATGGGAGAGTAAGAATCAGTACATATACCAACCTCTGCTTTAGGTCTTCAAAGCTCTTCTCTCTTTCTTCAGTCCAGACGAATTTCTCCCCTTTCTGCATCAGTTTGGTCAATGGCAGTGCTAAACGGGAAAAGTTCTCTACGAACATACGGTAGTAACCAGTTAAGCCTAGAAAACTACGAACTTCAGTCGTTGATGTCGGTCTTGTCCACTTGGTAATAGCCTCAACCTTTGTTGGAACCATGGTTATTCCTTCTGCGGATACTATGTGACCTAGGAATGCCGCCTTACTTAACCAGAATTCGCATTTGGAGAACTTGGCATACAGCTGCTTCTGGTGAAGTATCTGTAATACTGTACGAAGATGGTCTTCATGTTCCTCCTTTTACTTAGAGAAAATCATAATATCGTCAATGAAGGCAATGACGAACTTGTCCATAAACTCATAGAAGATACGGTTCATCAAGTCCATGAAAACAACTGGAGCATTGGTAAGGCCAAATGGCATGACTACAAATTTGTAGTGTCCATAACGTGTATGGAAAGCAGTCTTGGCGATGTCTGACTCTTTAACCCGTAATTGATGATAGCCCGACCTCAGATCAATCTTGGAGAAATGTTTGGCCCCTTGGAGTTGGTCAAACAGATTATCAATGTGTGGCAAAGGATACCGATTCCTGATAGTGATCTTATTAAGCTCACGATAATAAATGGAGAGACGCATACTACCGTCCTTCTTCTTTAAGAACAGAACCGGTGCACCCCATGGAGATGTACTAGGTCGGATGAAACCTCGTTCCAAAAGTTCTTGCAGTTGTTCCTTTAACTCCTTCAGCTCTATGGGAGCCATGCGATAAGGAGCCTTGGAAATTGGCTCAGCTTCTAGGATGAGCTCAATATTAAACTCTACTTCACGAGCAGGTGGTATGCCCAGAAGTTCTTCTGGAAACCCGTCTAGAAATTCTGACACGATTGGCTGATTCTGGATAGATGGAGATTCAGCCTCCATATCATGAACAATATTAAGTAGCCCTCGCAACCATGTGACAGTAATGCACGTGCTTGTAAGGTTGAAATTATTTGTACAGACCTTCCGTGTATAAAACCATTGTGAATGTACTCTGGTGCGTTTACATCACCGAAGATGACCTAATATGAATGGCAGTCAATGGTGGCGTGATGTTTGGATAGCCAGTCCATGCTTAATATCATGTCGAAATCGCACATGTCCAATGGAAGTGCGTCAACTGGGCGAATTTTATCGTCAAACTCGAGGGGAAGACCCTTGTACCCATGTGTTATGCGTACAAAGTTTCTTACGGGCGTGGAAATGTTTAAGACATTTTCTAATGGCATAAGGGATATCCTAACATTCTTGGCATAATCAGTAGAGATGACTGAATGAGTAGCACCCGTGTCAAATAAAACACATGCAGCTTGACCATGCATATACAAGATTCCAGTGATGGTACCTGTTGACTTGTTTGCCTAATCACGTGAGGTCGTTTACACCCATCCAGTAGTAGGAGGTGGCTTGGAGTCGGCATGTCCAGAAGTGCCCTCTATCTCACCCTTATGGCAGTCCTTCATGCGATGACCTGGCTGACCACACTTGAAGCAAGCATCGTTGTCAAGGCGACATGGCCCTGGGTGCCTGCGGTTGCACGTAGTGTAGAGAGGGTGAGTATACCCTCTAACATGTTCCCTTGCTGGCTGGGAGCCTGTTTCAGAAAAGTATATGTGAGACATGCTTAATGGGTATAACAAGACAATGCAGAAAACGTAAGACATAATATCAGCTATAGCTGCACGGTTGGGCTGTGAATCTCTGCTGTCCTGCTCCCTTCCGTTGCCATGATTCCTGATAGTAGATGTTGAAGTGTCAGAATAAAGAATCATAAAGCATGTAACATAAGAAATGATTATGTTAGGGACATGCTGCTGTTGGAGTTGCTAGCGTTGTTACGATAATTATCATTACCGCCACGCCTATCCGAAGCAGAACGACCTTGGGTCTGACCGTTACCCTTGTGCTGACTCTGAGGCTGAGTGGCCGGTTGGACCGGTCCCTAGTCTTCTGCCTAAAAGAAGCAATTGTATAGAGAAAGATAAATATTTTAATAGTACTGAATCAATTGAAATGATCACCCCTTAATGATGAAATATACCTCATGTCGGGTCTCTCTGCCTCTCCAAACTCATCCCTTTGTGTGTTGATGATTGTTTTGCTCGGTAGCGTATTTGTATCAAGACATCGTAGGAAGTTAATATTCTTCAAATGTTTAAAGTCATTGTTCATGGAAAAGTTTTTGGTATTAGAGCCGAAGAATTGTTCATATGGACTCGGACTTTCAAGGACTTTATAGACGCTGGTTATAATACAGATGATGAATCTGTTAGGGGGATAAAATTTTGAATGACGATAGTTAGATAAATGTGAATTTGGTTGATGAGAGTGATGTAGAGGGGGTGTCTGAGACTTTTTTTGGTGACTTGGACGATAAACCAAATAATGAACAAGAAAACAAACACAATCAGGTCCACACTTTGGATGAGGAGGTCTCCACCGATCCTTTTGATATCTATAAAATGTTGAACAAGCATAACACAGAAGGGCAAAATTCGAGGAGATAAGAGTATGAGTATTCCACACCCATCTGGTTACACTCTGGACAAACAAGAGTATAATGATATTGGGAATTTTGCGATCAAACATGAGGCCTCTATTCTTCCTAATAGCACTCCTCATAGACTGTCGGAAGAAGTCGGTTCTTGCGTGGTTGAGAACGTGCAGGTGGTCGATGATTCTTATTCTTCTACTACATGTGATCTTAGTAGAAAGATGAAGGCGCGTGGCTCGATATTGGAAGTTTTGGATGACATGATTAAGGTTGGTCATACTATGGGTTATAATATGGAAGGTTTTGCTAAGGATATTGAGAAAATTAGAGGGCTACAAGGAGATCATAATGGTTCCTGATGAATTGCCTCCCTCTCAATATTCAAGGCTTAGGATCCAAGGCCAAGAAAGATTGGGTTTAGGAGCTAAATATTAATCATAAGGTGCATTTCTTAGCTTTTCAAGAAACTAAAATGGAGACTTTTTCGGCTGTTGATGTTAAATCTTTATGGGGGAATTACAATTTTGAATACCTAATTAGTGTTGCTTTAGTTAACTCGGGTGGAATTTTATGTGTATGAGATCCTAACTTATTTCATAAGGATCAACATACTATCTCGGATAACTTTATTGCTTGTTATGGGATTTGGAAACCTACTAAGTCTGAGATGCTTTTGATTTTAGTTTATGCTCCACAGGCTATCGCTTATAAACTTGTGTTATGAAACTATATTTCTTCTCTTATTACTCGGTTTTATGGAGACTGTATGATCATGGGGGATTTTAATGAAGTTAGAAAGGTGGAAGAGTCTATGGGCTCATTTGTCCTTGAGCAAGGAGCGCGTGAATTTAATAGTTTTTATCTCTTACTCTGGTTTAATTGATGTGCAAATGGAAGGTTACTCTTTTACGTGGTCGCATACTTCGGTGTTCAAATTGAGTAAATTGGATAGGTTTCTTGTCTCAAAGGGTTTAGTATCGCTTTTTCCTCACATTTATGCTATTAGACTAGATCGTCACTTGTTGGACCATCGACCTATTTTGCTGCGTGAGGTCGTGGCTGACTATGGAGCCATTCTATTTCGGTTTTATCACTCTTGGTTTTGCTATAATGGTTTTGATCAGACGGTTTCTGGTACTTGGAATTCTATCACCTTAGATGATAATAATGGAATGATTCGGTTCAAAAAGAAAATGCAACTTCTGAAAAAAAAAGATTCGATCGTGGGTTGCTGCGTATAAGAGGAGTCAGTTATAGGATATTTTTGATATAAAACATAAGGTGAATGATATTAATGTGCTTCTTGAACAAGGTGGAGTAAATGATGATATTATTCTCAACGGAAAGGATTTGCTAAATAAACTGCATGATCTTAAATCTTCTGAAGCTAGTGAATTAATTCAAAAAGCTAAGATTCAATAGGTTATCGAGGGAGACGAGAACACTAAGTTTTTTATGGTATTATTAATAGAAAGCGCGCTAATTTGTCTGTCAATGGTACTATGGTTGATGGTGAATGGATTGGAGATCCCGGTCGGGTCAAGGAGGCTTTTCGTTCTTATTTTGCCTCTCGTTTTCAACCCCTGACTGATAATCGATGTCGTATTGATTTTCAATTACCTAAGCGCCTAAATCTGGAGCAGGTTTTTGATTTGGAGAGCCCAGGAACTCGTAATGAAATTTGTAATGCTGTGTGGAGTTATGGTGAAGACAATCCCCCGGACCTAATGTATTTACTTTTGGAACATCGTTGGTCCAAATTTTTGCATCATGGTTGAATGGTTCTTTGAACATAATTCTTTTGCTAAAGGGTGTAATTCTTCTTTTGTTGCTTTGATCCCTAAGACAAATGACCCAAGGTTTATATCTGATTATCAGCCTATTAGCTTAATAGGGAGTTTATATAAGGAGGGTGTAATTCTTCTTTTGTTGCTTTGATCCCTAAGACAAATGACCAAAGGTTTGTATCTGATTATCGGCCTATTAGCTTAATAGGGATTTTATATAAGGTGGTTACTAACCGCCTGTTGATAGTTCTTTCGGATCTCATTTCTGTTGTACAAACATCGTTTTTTCCTAATCGACAAATACTTGATGGGCCTTTTATCATTAATGAGCTCCTTTCTTGGTGTAAGATCAAAAAGCAATAGGCTATGCTGTTTAAGGTTGATTTTGCTAAAGCTTACGACTCGGTTCATTGGGATTACCTTGACGATGTTTTAAGTTCTTTTGGTTTCGGGTCTAAATGGCGTACATGGATATCTGGTAGTCTATCAACGGGTATATCCTCTATTTTAATCAACGGTAGTCCGACTTCTGAATTTTCTCTTTATTGTGGGCTGAGACAAGGAGATCCTTTAGCTCCTTATTTATTCATTCTTATCATGGAGTCGCTACATCTTTCTTTCTCTAAAGTTGTTGACGCGTGGCTGTTTAGAGGTATTCGATTTGACTCATCTCTTACGATCTCTCATTTATTTTATGTGGATGATGCGGTTTTCATTGGGAGAGGTCTAAAAATAATATTACACATATTTGCACATTCTACATTATTTCTCTTTTTCATCAGGTTTGAAGATTAATATTCTAAAAAGCCATTTACTTGGTGTTGGAGTTTCTAGTGAGATTGTAAGTTCAGCTCCTAATTATCTTGGTTGCGCGGTCATGATGACACCTTTTAAATACTTAGGTGTTATGGTTGGAGGGAATATGGCTTTGGATAACGCTTGGGAAGATGTCATGGGTAAGATTAACTCTCGATTGTCAAAGTGGAATGCAATACTCTCTCTATTGGAGGTCGTCTTACCTTTGTCAAAGTGGAAATGCAATACTCTCTCGATTGGAGGTCGTCTTACCTTACTTAAGTGTGTCCTTGGTTGTACTCCTATATACCCTATGTCCATCTATAAAGTTCCTAAATCCATTTGCATACACTGGAAGTGATGCGCAGGAAGTTCTTTTATGGTGTACACGATAATGACAAGAAAATCACTTTGGTAAGCCAGGCAAAGGTGCTTGCGGGAAAAAAGTATGGGGGTCTTGGTATCTCAAGTTTCTTTGCTCTAAATCGAGCAGTCCTTTTTAAATGGCTTTGGCAGTTCATCTCTAAGGAGAATTCGATATGGTTTCGTGTTATATCCGGTATTTATGGTTCTAATTTAGGGAGTACTTCTTCCAATCATACTTCGCTGTGGAAAGTTATTGTTTGCGCAGTTCATCATCTCAAATCTCAAGGAGTGGACTTGCTGTCTCATTGTGGTATTCGTGTTGGTAATGGCTATCGTACTAGGTTCTGGAAGGATATATGTATTGGAGATAAACAACTTTGTCTTTTATTTCCGCGTGTTTTTGCTTTGGAGATGTCCGTTGATTGTTCTGTGGCTGAGAAACTCAATGTTTCCTTAAATGATTCTTTTCGTCACAATATGAGAGGAGGGATAGAAGATCATCAGCTTGCCCAACTGTGTATAATTATTGATCGGGTTACCCTTTCCTTTGCTGAAGATCGGTGGGTGTAGAATTTGAGCAGTGATGGAGGTTTCTATGTTAAGGATATTCGAATGCTTTTAGATGAATTTTTCTTTCCTAAGGCTGAGGTTGCAACGCTTTGGGTGAAGTATGTGCCGATCAAAATTAATATTTTCGCATTAAGGGTTTAGTTAGACCATTTGCCTACTCGTGATAATCTTTCTCGTCGGAATGTATTGGTAACTTCTCTTCGTTGCCCGCTTTGCTCCAACTATAATGAAGACATTTCTCACCTTCTGTTTCAATGCCCCTTGGCTATGTCTATTCGTCGTCTTTTATGCCGTTGGTGGGATCTTGTTTGGCTCCATCTTAACACGTACTCGGAGTGGCATTAGTGGTTCAATTCTATTCGGTTGAACCCTAAGTTAAAAGGCGTTCTTGAAGGCGTTTTTTATGGTTCAATTCAATCTCCAATAGCGAATTGAACATTATCTACTCCATTCATCGACATCAGACGTAAATTAATTGATATAGGATGATCATCAACTATGTCAAAGGGTTAAAAGGCGTTCAATGTCTATTTTTTCATCTAGCCATGTTTAGAGAACTTCAAGCTTTCCAAAGACCATAAGGAATTCCGTTATAAACATGTACTCTTGGTTTTTCTATAATGGTTTTGATCAGACGGTTTCTGGTACTTGGAATTCTATCACCTTAGATGATAATAATGGAATGATTCGGTTCAAAAAGAAAATGCAACTTCTGGAAAAAAAGATTCGATCGTGGGTTGCTGCGTATAAGAGGAGTCAGTTATAGGATATTTTTGATATAAAACATAAGGTGAATGATATTAATGTGCTTCTTGAACAGGTGGAGTAAATGATGATATTATTCTCAACGGAAAGGATTTGCTAAATAAACTGCATGATCTTAAATCTTCTGAAGCTAGTGAATTAATTCAAAAAGCTAAGATTCAATAGGTTATCGAGGGAGACGAGAACACTAAGTTTTTTCATGGTATTATTAATAGAAAGCGCGCTAATTTGTCTGTCAATGGTACTATGGTTAATGGTGAATGGATTGGAGATCCTGGTCGGGTCAAGGAGGCTTTTCGTTCTCATTTTGCCTCTCGTTTTCAACCCCTGACTGATAATCGATGTCGTATTGATTTTCAATTACCTAAGCGCCTAAATCTGGAGCAGGTTTTTGATTTGGAGAGCCCAGGAACTCGTGATGAAATTCGTAATGCTGTGTGGAGTTATGGTGAAGACAATCCCCCGGACCTAATGGATTTACTTTATAACATCGTTGGTCCAGATTTTTGCATCACGGTTGAATGGTTCTTTGAACATAATTCTTTTGCTAAAGGGTTTAATTCTTCTTTTGTTGCTTTGATCCCTAAGACAAATGACCCAAGGTTTATATCTGATTATCAGCCTATTAGCTTAATAGGGAGTTTATATAAGGAGGGTGTAATTCTTCTTTTGTTGCTTTGATCCCTAAGATAAATGACCAAAGGTTTGTATCTGATTATCGGCCTATTAGCTTAATAGGGATTTTATATAAGGTGGTTACTAACCGCCTGTTGATAGTTATTTCGGATCTCATTGTTGTTGTACAAACATCATTTTTTCCTAATCGACAAATACTTGATGGGCCTTTTATCATTAATGAGCTCCTTTCATGGTGTAAGATCAAAAAGCAATAGGCTATGCTGATTAAGGTTGATTTTGCTAAAGCTTACGACTCGGTTCATTGGGATTACCTTGATGATGTTTTAAGTTCTTTTGGTTTCGGGTCTAAATGGCGTACATGGATATCTGGTAGTCTATCAACGGGTATATCCTCTATTTTAATCAACGGTAGTCCGACTTCTGAATTTTCTCTTTATTGTGGGCTGAGACAAGGAGATCTTTTAGCTCCTTATTTATTCATTCTTATCATGGAGTCGCTACATCTTTCTTTCTCTAAAGTTGTTTGACGCGTGGCTGTTTAGAGGTATTCGATTTGACTCATCTCTTACGATCTCTCATTTATTTTATGTGGATGATGCGGTTTTCATTGGGAGTGGTCTACAAATAATATTACACATATTTGCACATTCTGCATTATTTCTCTTTTTCATCAGGTTTGAAGATTAATATTCTAAAAAGCCATTTACTTGGTGTTGGAGTTTCTAGTGAGATTGTAAGTTCAGCTCCTAATTATCTTGGTTGCGCGGTCATGATGACCCCTTTTAAATACTTAGGTGTTATGGTTGGAGGGAATATGGCTTTGGATAAGGCTTGGGAAGATGTCATGGGTAAGATTAACTCTCGATTGTCAAAGTGGAATGCAATACTCTCTCGATTGGAGGTCGTCTTACCTTTGTCAAAGTGGAAATGCAATACTCTCTCGATTGGAGGTCGTCTTACCTTACTTAAGTGTGTCCTTGGTTGTACTCCTATATACCCTATGTCCATCTATAAAGTTCCTAAATCCATTTGCATACATTGGAAGTGATGCGCAGGAAGTTATTTTATGGTGTACACGATAATGACAAGAAAATCACTTCGGTAAGCCAGGCAAAGGTGCTTGCGGGAAAAAAGTATGGGGGTCTTGGTATCTCAAGTTTCTTTGCTCTAAATCGTGCAGTCCTTTTTAAATGGCTTTTGCAGTTCATCTCTAAGGAGAATTCGATATGGTTTCGTGTTATATCCGGTATTTATGGTTCTGATTTAGGGAGTACTTCTTCCAATCATACTTCGCTGTGGAAAGTTATTGTTTGCGCAGTTCATCATCTCAAATCTCAAGGAGTGGACTTGCTGTCTCATTGTGGTATTCGTGTTGGTAATGGCTATCGTACTAGGTTCTGGAAGGATATATGTATTGGAGATAAACAACTTTGTCTTTTATTTCCGCGTGTTTTGCTTTGGAGATGTCCGTTGATTGTTCTGTGGCTGAGAAACTCAATGTTTCCTTAATTGATTCTTTTCGTCACAATATGAGAGGAGGGATAGAAGATCATCAGCTTGCCCAACTGCGTATAATTATTGATCGGGTTACCCTTTCCTTTGCTGAAGATCGGTGGGTGTGGAATTTGAGCAGTGATGGAGGTTTCTATGTTAAGGATATTCGAATGCTTTTAGATGAATTTTTCGTTCCTAAGGCTGAGGTTGCAACGCTTTGGGTGAAGTATGTGCCGATCAAAATTAATATTTTCGCATTAAGGGTTTAGTTAGACCATTTGCCTACTCGTGATAATCTTTCTCGTCGGAATGTATTGGTAACTTCTCTTCGTTGCCCGCTTTGCTCCAACTATGATGAAGACATTTCTCACCTTCTGTTTCAATGCCCCTTGGCTATGTCTATTCGTCGTCTTTTATGCCGTTTGTGGGATCTTGTTTGGCTCCATCTTAACACGTACTCGGAGTGGCTTTAGTGGTTCAATTCTATTCGGTTGAACCCTAAGTTAAAAGGCGTTCTTGAAGGCGTTTTTTATGGTTCAATTCAATCTCCAATAGCGAATTGAACATTATCTACTCCATTCATCGACATCAGACGTGTATTAATTGATATAGGATGATCATCAACTATGTCAAAGGGTTAAAAGGCGTTCAATGTCTATTTTTTTCATCTAGCCATGTTTAGAGAACTTCAAGCTTTCCAAAGACCATAAGGAATTCCGTTATAAACAGGCGTTCAATGTCTATTTTTTTCATCTAGCCATGTTTAGAAAACTTCAAGTTTGTAGTTAACCTTAAAACTTCAAAACTAATAAGCTTGGCCATACTTCTGCTAGCTACTCCGTATTTTGTTGGGTGATAACTTTATCCCACATCAGAAAAAGAATAAAATCAGTTACAATATATAAACTTAACGAGTTTAGTATAAAATTAATGAGGTAGTTATTGATGTCAAATAATGTATATGTGATGTTGTATTACTATTTCTTTTTGGTAAATTAATCCATTTATATTGTTAGTTTTCCTAATTATAATGTCATGCACATGTAAACAACCATTATTCAAGTTAATCCATTTACTTGTCCTAATTATAACTTATGTCATTAATGGTTAATCAATTAATATCTTTTTGGTAAATTGATAACCATAACCGGGTTTACCTTATAACGTGCTATTATAATCAATAGTACGGGTTTAAACGAGCCGTGTACTGCTTGAGCTCGACTCAAATACCAAAACTCGAGCTCGAATCTCGACTCGAGTTAAATTATTTTTACATCTAAGTCCGGAAACTCGATGAATATTCGGCATAAAAGCTCGGCTCGATGGTATTTGCATGAAAATTAAGAAGTATATGTATTTTTTTTTAATAAAGTGCAATCGCATTACAGTGTTATTAAATAGAAATTACATCAATAAAGATTATTCCAAACTAAACTATTACATATCCAATTTAAAACAAAATCAAAAACATCACCGAAGACCTTGAATCTTTCTCATCCGAAGAAAATATGCTTGCCATTGTCGTGATTGATTGGGGGCAGTAACATAGATCCATAGATGAAAACGGTGATACCCACAAAAGAAATCAACAGACACAACCTCCCAAAACCGAACTCCCGAACCCAAGAAAATATGCTTGCCATTGTCGTGGTTGATTGGGGGGCAGTAACATAGATCCATAGATATAGGTACGGAGATGGAAACGACCATGTATGTGCGAGTCACTTTGTAGGAATATCCACCATTGTTGAAAAGAAAACTAGATCTGGGAAATAAATTTGATTTGTTTTTAGAATTGAACATGATAATTGAAGGAGGTTTAAGTTTATTGGTGGCCCTCCGAACCTCCGACGTGTAGCCGGCGGCCGGAGGCGGCGGCTAAAAGATGATTTAGGTTTAGGGTTAGAGAGAAAAGATGAGAAAATTTATCCGAAGCTCATTAAGGCTCGCGAGCATTGGTATAAATTACACACCTAATCAATAGTCTTGTTCTTCTAGTTCTATTCTTTAGATATGTGTCTGTGTAAATGTCTTCAGATATAGAAATCACCTTTTGCCTACTGCCTTTGGCTTTCTTGACAGAAAACTGCTAATACAAGATTATATTGACTTTTGGCATAATGAATATGCTAATTTTAGAAAGTTGTTTTAAGATCAAATTCAAAAGTGTTTGTATAAAGTTTTGTTCATATCCCAGAAAATGTGTATAGGTGTATGTGTGTTCTAAATGGCTGTGATTGACATTCTATGTTGACTTTTAGATGGTTAAATAACCTCCATTACAAGTGGCATTGTAAGATTTGCAAAGAAAAGAAATGTATGATAGAGCCGGACCTAATATGACCGGGTGCACACATGTTTTTAACACTTTAGCTAATCTAATATGACCGGGTGACATTGTGATACCAATTTTGTTGAATAACGCTTCAACTAATCTAAGATGGCTAGTACAAAGCGGGTAAATATTTATAAATAGTGTTGTTATGATTGAAACCAAGTGTTAGGATTTGGGGTGCTAATTAAGGCCCCTTCGGTTATATAGGGTCAAAACGGGTAAATATTGATATAGGGTGCGTCTTTTTGGGCCTTGCTTAACAGTGCAGGGGAATCTAACTGTTTATTTGATGTAAAAAGCTCAACTGATGTAAAAAGTCTTGGTCTGCTGTTATGACTGCTAAGGAGAAAGGTGTTTTGTTCAAGAACTTTAAAATGTCTTCGGTGGTTCCAAGTTGGTTAAGGGTTTTATGCTTGTAGGCAAACCACACTCCTAATCTTAAACTTGGATGCGTGATGCTCGCTATCATAATAATAATTTGAAAATGAGAATTTGGTATAGCTTCGCCAATTCTTCTTGGTCAGAAGTGAATTATCCGTTTGAGTTGGTTGCATACTTTGTCGGTTTACTCAACTAGATCGCACATTCATACTTGTTTTATACGGATGATCATGTGTGTATTTAATAACTTATTTTGAAATGTTAAAACAACCAACCATTAATACTCGCCTTTACCCTTTGATTGCTATAGAAAATATGGAGTATCAACATCAATGCACCGACGATGACGGAAACCAACTCACTGATCTCAAGTTCTTCAACTCTTTTGATGACAACTAAAAAGGAAACGGCAGGACAGATATAACTGTCATTATTAGCAATTTTCACATGAGATATAACTTTTTATGCAGGTGCTAATATATTTGTTAAAAAGATTGGTTAAGTAAACCAACTCTCAAGGACTATTATTGCCAAAAGGTAAAGTGCAGGTAAAATATTTTAAATACTTTTATACTATTATTGTGTGTTTAAAGTGCAGGGACTTAAGAGTCAAGATTATGGAAGTTCAAGGGCCACTGGGAGCATTAGCATATTATTAGGAGTTTAGTTAGGTTTTGGAGTATATAGCTTAGTTATCCGTCATTTGTTGACTTCATCTTGTTTTCATTATCTCTCTCACAAAACTGGCGATTGTTTCCATCTTGTTCATAGTTTGATCAATCTGTTTTGATCTTTAGTTTGATTTCCTTTCTTTTGTAAGTACGATCACAAACCCAGGTGTTACATTTGAAGTAACAACCTGAGACAGTTTAATAGAAGAATAAGGGGAGGTTGGTTGTATTAATCTTGATCTTTGTTAACTTTTCTACATGGTACAGAGCCAGGTTGGCTGTTGATACGAAGATCTTGATTTTTCTAAACTAGGGTTTGCATTAAACTTTGGGGTTTTTCAAAATTAAAGGTGATTCTGGTTATTTTATTGGTTGAATTTGTTGTTTCTTGATGTTAATTGGTCAGATTCTTGATCAATTGGTTTTTCTCAAAAATTAGGGTTTGTCTATTTTGGGGGTTTTTGGGTATATTGTTTTCCTGGGTGATTAATCAACTTAATTGTTGATTAATTGTGTTTTCTAGTTGTTTTTGGTTAAAAACCCTAAAATCAGAAGTTGGGGTTATTTAATCTTGGTAAGATTGTTTTTTATTATTGTTATTTGTTGTTTCTTTTGCTAATCCTGCAGGTTGGTTGTTTGGTGTTGTTTCTGATGCGTTCTTGGTTAAAGATCATCTTGATCTTTGTGATTGTTTGATTGTTGCTGCGCGTGATAGTATCTTCTCACGCTCTCTATTTTTATTGTTCTTGTTTTAGTGGGATTAGGTGTCGAAGGGTTTTGTTGCTATTGCTGGTTGTTGTGGTGTTATAAGGTGGTTATTGTTTTCTGAGTTCTTGTTTGTTATTTTGCTTGTTTGTTTGTTATGGCTCCTGAGAAACATGATAAGGGTGAACAAGGGGGAGGGTCACATGACAATGAGATTGACATGTTTGACCCTCTCTATCTTCATAGTAGTGATACTAGTGGTGTTCCTCTAATTGGGTTTAAGCTAGAGGGAACTGAAAATTATAAAATATGGAAAGTTGCTATTGCTAGGGCTATTCACACTAAAAACAAACTTGGTTTTATTGATGGAAAAATACCTAAGCCTGAAGAGGCTGGTTTTTTACAAGATCAATGGGAAAGATGTAACTCTGTTGTCTTAAACTGGATTCTTGGTTGTGTTTCACAAGAGGTTTATTTGGGTCAAGTTTTTTCTGAAAATGCTAAAACAGTTTGGGATGAATTAGAGGAAACATATAGCAAGCAAGATGGATCTGTTATTTTTAACATGCATTATAAGATACACTCACTTACTCAGTCTGGTTCTACTCTATCTGAATATTACCACAAGTTTAATGGTTTGTGGAGGCAATATGACTCATTAGTTAATTTACCTGAATGTGTTTGTGAAAATGCTTATCTGCTTAAACAGCATAATCAACTGCTTAAGCTTATGCAGTTTCTCATGGGGTTAGATGATGAGTATGCTCCTATAAGAAGTATCATACTTACCACAGAACCTCTTCCTGATGTTAAGGGAGCTTTTGCTACTCTGTCAAGAGATGAATCCCATAGGGGTTCACCATCTCAGAGTTCAGTAAAGGCTGGGACAGCTGCATTTGCTTCAAGACCTAATAATAGGTCTAATAACAACTGGAACACTAGTAATAATAATAATAATCAGGCAACTGGAACACTAGTAATACTGTGGATAGGTGTTTTGAACTTGTGGGATATCCTCCCAATTTTAAAAAGAATAATAGTTCTAACAAGAATGTTAGTAGTAATCATGTGGCTTCAGGTCCTAAAGATCAGTCTAACAGCAGTTCATCTAACTCCTTTACTGATGAACAATTCAAAAAGTTGATGGATTTGATTGGTGATAGGTCTGGAAAAAGTTCCATACCTGCAAATGTTGCAGGTATAAATTGTGCTTTTAGTTTTTGTACTTCAAAATTTTTTAATCAAAATACTATTATTAAAACTTATAAGTTGTATGTTGGTTGGATCATTGATTCAGGAGCCAGTCAACATATGACTTATACTGTGGTTAATATGTTTAATGTGATAAGTGTGTCTCATCTTAATATGGCTGTTGGTCATCCTAATGGAACTAAAGATGTTGTTACACACATAGGAAGTTTAAAGTTAACTGATAAAATTGTTATACATGATGTTTTAGTTGTGCCAGATTATGAAGTTAGTCTTCTATCTGTGCACAAACTAAGTAAAGATAGTAAGTTCAGAGTTATTTTTGATGAAAATTCTTGTGATATTCAGGACTCTGTTCTAAAGACTCTAGTGGGGACTGGTAGTCAAATAAATGGATTGTATTTTCTTAATACAGGTAAGAAATATTATAACAATAACATTTCACAATGTTGTTTGTCCAAATGTATTTGGCATAATAGACTAGGACATCCTTCAAATCAGGTGTTACATGTGTTAAAAGATAAACTTAAACTTGATAAAGTTGATGATGATATTTGTGATGTGTGTCATAAAGCTAAACAAACTAGGGAGCCTTTTCCTCTTAGTGATCATCAAACCAAAAGTGTTGGTGAATTGATTCACTTAGATGTATGGGGTCCTTATAAAGTTCAAAGCAAGGAAGGGTTTAGATATTTTCTTACTGTGGTTGATGATTATAGTAGAGCTGTTTGGTTGTTTTTATTAAGAGGCAAAGATGAAGTTTTTCCTAACATAACAGTTTTCATAAATATGATTAAAAATCAGTTTGGAAAAAATGTTAAAGTGTTTAGAAGTGACAATGGTACAGAATTTGTTAATAATAACATGGATAAATTTTGTAAGGATAATGGGATTCTTCATCAAACCTCTTGCCCATACACCCCTCAGCAAAATGGTATTGCTGAGAGGAAACATAGGCATTTGTTAAATGTAGCTAGAGCCCTCATGTTTCAGGGGGGGTTACCTTTGAACATGTGGACTGATTGTGTTTTGACTGCTGTCTATTTGATTAACAGGATTCCAAGTTCTGTCTTGTCTGGGAAGTCTCCTTATGAGTTAGTGTATGATAGTGAACCAAATCTCTCTTTGTTAAAAACATTTGGTTGTCTATGTTTTGCAAATATTTTAAATGACAATGACAAGTTTTCATCTAGGTCTGAAAAGTCTGTCTTTATTGGATATTCTAATGAGAAAAAAGGTTATAAGCTTTATAGCCTTGAGAGTAGAAAAGTTTTCTATTCTAGAGATGTTAAGTTCTATGAAACTGTGTTTCCATTTAAGAATGAATCTGAAAGTAAAGAGTATGTTATGAGTTTTGAAAATAAGGACAGTACTAATTTTTTCAACTTAGATGATAATGAGTGTATGTCATGTGATCCCAATGATGATAAGAGAGATAATGCTCAGAATAGTAGTGAAGGCATAGACAATACATTACTAGGAGGTACTGAAAAAGCTAGTGAAACTAGAAAGAATTTTGATGATCTTAATGATAGTAAGCTAGCAGAAGCCACCAGTAATGTAGATGATAATGCAACACTTGTTGATAATGGTAGTGATTCTGAGGGTGATGACAGTCAATATCAAGAATTTGGTAATCTTTTTCAAAGTCCTGTCAATTCCCCAGAAAGATATGATTTGGATAATCCTAGGAGGTCATCTAGAAAAGTTGTTATGCCTAAAAAGTTGAGTGATTATAAGCTGAATACTAGTGTGAAATATGGCATAGAAAAATATGTTAATTACTCTTGTCTTAGTAAAGAGAATCATAATTTTTCTACTAGCCTAAATAAAATTGTTGAACCAAAAACCTTTTCTGAAGCCTCTAAAGATATAAGATGGCTTATGGCTATGAATTTAGAAATGGAGGCTTTAAACAGAAATGGTACTTGGATTCTTGTTGATCTTCCTATTGGAAGAAAACCTATTGGTTGTAAGTGGGTCTATAGGGTTAAATACAAGTCTAATGGAGAAATTGAAAGGTTCAAAGCTAGACTTGTAGCTAAAGGGTATAATCAAAGGGAAGGTATTGACTTTGATGAAACTTTCTCTCCTGTAGTTAAAATTGTTACTGTTAGATGCATTTTAACTTTAGCAGTTTATAATAATTGGCCTTTATATCAATTAGATATAAATAATGCTTTTCTATATGGAGATTTAGTAGAGGATGTTTATAAGACCTTGCCTGATGGATACTTTGATAAGAATGATCAAAGGGTTTGTAAGTTGGTTAAGTCCTTGTATGGTTTAAAACAGGCACCTAGGAAGTGGAATGAAAAACTTACATCAGTTTTAATAGAAAATGATTTTATACAAAGCAAAAATGATTTTTCTATGTTTATCAAAAACAAAGATGGAGTTTTTATTGTACTTCTGGTGTATGTTGATGATATTATTGTTACAGGTAATAATGTGAAGGAGATTGATAAATTTAAGGAGTTTTTGAGTTCAAAGTTCTTAATTAAAGATCTGGGTAAACTCAAATACTTCTTGGGAATAGAAGTTCTTGAGTCTAATACTTCTCTTTATCTTACTCAAAGAAAATATTGCTTAGAACTTCTTACAGAGTTTGGTATGTTGGCTTGTAAGCCATGTGGAACACCTATTGATGTTAAAGAAGGTGTGAACAGCAAAGCTAAAGGTTTAGAAGTTGATAAACCTTTGAAAGGTATTAATAACTATCAAAAACAGGTTGGTATATCTAACTCATACTAGACCTGATATTAGCTATGCGGTTCATGTCCTAAGTCAGTATATGCATGCACCTATGCAGTCACATCTAAAGCTTGCATTTAGAGTCTTAAGGTACTTAAAGAGTTCACCTGGAAAAGGACTTACTTTTGTTAAAAGTAGTAGTCTTAATCTTGGTGTCTATGTTGATTCTGATTGGGCAAAATGCAAGCTTACTAGAAGATCAGTTACTGGATATTGTGTATTTCTGGGTGATAGTTTGGTATCATGGAAAAGCAAGAAACAGTCCATGTTATCTAAATCATCTGCTGAAGCAGAGTTTAGAGCAATGAATAGTGTTACCTGTGAAGTAATATGGATTATGAAAGTTCTTGCTGAACTTAATGTTAGTCCAGTATTACCTGTTCCTATGAGATGTGATAATAGCTCTGCAATTCAGATAGCAGCTACTCCTGTGTTTCATGAAAGGACTAAGCATTTCGAGATTGAGCTCTTTTTCTTAAGAGAAAAAGTTGTAGCAGGTGTTGTAAGCACTGTTAAAGTCAAGTCTGCTGACAATATAGCAGATGTCTTTACAAAAGGCTTAAGTGTTGCTGAGCATCATAAGTTTTGTGATGGACTTGGATTGTATGATCTTTATGGAGTTGGTTTAAGGGGGAGTGTTAAAAAGAGTGGTTAAGTAAACCAACTCTCAAGGACTATTATTGCTAAAAGGTAAAGTGCAGGTAAAATATTTTAAATACTTTTATACTATTATTGTGTGTTTAAAGTGCAGGGACTTAAGAGTCAAGATTATGGAAGTTCAAGGGCCACTGGGAGCATTAGCATATTATTAGGAGTTTAGTTAGGTTTTGGAGTATATAGCTTAGTTATCCGTCATTTGTTGACTTCATCTTGTTTTCATTATCTCTCTCACAAAACTGGCGATTGTTTCCATCTTGTTCATAGTTTGATCAATTTGTTTTGATCTTTAGTTTGATTTCCTTTCTTTTGTAAGTACGATCACAAACCCAGGTGTTACATTTGAAGTAACAGCCTGAGGCAGTTTAATAAAAGAATAAGGGAAGGTTGGTTGTATTAATCTTGATCTTTGTTAACTTTTCTACCATATTACCAATTTTCACTGGATATCGTACTCCATGTTAGTCGATCGAACCTCCCCACCATACTCACTCACATATAATTATAACACCAGGACAGATATAACTGAACCTCCCTCGTCCTCGTGATAGTCCATGTTTGTTTAAGTCTACTCGGTGATCAACCATGCATGTTTTACAACTACGTGATGTTTGTGCCGTTTGGGGGTACAATGACTTTGACATAACAACTAAAATTGATGCAGGCACACCTAAAGAAGTATCATTTGGGGCGTTTTCGGGACAACATCACCAATCTTTCTTGTACAAATGTGAATCATTATGAATAATCATGTTTGAGTTTAACCAGATAAGCGAGTGAGTCTATGTGAAGCCCGGATCGTACACACTAGCTAGACGTATACTTGTTGATTCCTGTAGTGGATAAAATTAATGAATTTGAAATGAACTACAAGTGTACAACATTAACAAACAAAATGATAATAATAGGTTTGGGACTCATTTATGAATACTTATTTACCGTAAAAGAAACCAAACAAAGTAAGTGAATATTTTATGATGCATACTCATTTATCGACCTCTGTTTGGACCACATTAACATGAAGAATTATAAAGGACATGACAAGCATCACATTTATATGTATTAAAAGTGTATGGTCGAGTCATGCGTTATCCCAAGTACAACAAGCATAGGCTCCGCAATGAATATTTGATAGTTGTGCCTGCTCTAAATAGTTTTGCTTTTGAACATGTTTTGGGTGTAATCAGTTAAAAGTCTTGGTCTGCTGTTTGTGGTTTTTGCAAACATCATCTTTAAGATTTTTAGAAAGCACTACAACTTATGATGGAACTGATTATGTGGTTTTTGCAAAACAAAAAGAGTATGCTTGTCCCACATCGCTTAAGTCCATCAACCTTTACATAGGACACTTCATATAAATAAAGTGGGCAAGCTTTTATAGGTGTAAGGACATACGTTGTTTGATTGAACGAAGATATTTGGTCCTCAGCTTTTTGTTCCATTAGTTTCCGCTATAAAATGCTAGCAACTACTTTTTTAATATAAATTACAAAACAAATTTTTAATTATTAACAAACATTTTCAAATAGATAATTGAATTTCTTTTAAATCTAGTTACCTATTTAGGATTGATATGTTTATAGTTATTATATTTGTTTATGTAACTCAATTTAACGGTTGGAACTTTGATGTTTAAGGCCTGTAGGTGTTGGGTTAATCCCACTTTATGCCTTCAATTGGCATAGGCCTTCAATTTTCAGTTTGAGTACATATAAAAATGTGACTCCCTTATAATAAGACATTTCCACGTATTTGTTAACTATAAACACAACTAAGGCGTATGTTTTATATAGCTTAACTCGGCTTTAACTTCCGCGAAAAGCTTTAGGATAAATTAAGGAAAGTAATCGTTTTTCTGTGGTGGTAATTAGTGATATGATAAAAGTTGTTTCCACCAAGACTCCATTCGATACTAGATTTCTCTAAAAAAATGTAGACACACATGACAGAATAAGGTTCTAACCATGTGCAAGGGGCACAACCGAGGAGTTTTTAACATTGTTGTTGGTCGAGATGCTGCTCCTCACAGAAGGGACGTGACAAATGGGACTGCTCTCCGCCATATGGTTTTGGCTTTTTTTTTTCATGTTTATATTATTTCACAAAAAAATAAATATGCTACAATCAAAACAAAGAGCACAACAATCCTAGCTGTTATCAGGGGCGGACCCAGAAGGATATCTTATCGGGTGTTGCATAATTTTTTTTGGAAACGTTGCATATCATTTATTTATCATAAACATGTTTTAGCTTAAACTAAAGTAGCAAAAAATTTTTTGGGTGTTGCACATACTAAAAAATAAATACTTTTTCGGAAAAATTTACACTTAATAGCCTCAAATAGGGTGTGGCCCGTGCTATACCGGGCTCCCATGTGGGTCCGCCCCTCGTTGTTATGCTCCTTTTGGATTAGCAGGCAGAAGGTTCTATATAGATTTTTACCAGTGGAACACCAAAAACATGGACAAATAGACCCACTAACACAACTTCACCCTTCATTGATTGATAGGATTCGGTTTAAGAGATGTTTTTTCTAGTGAAATGACAACCCCTATTTGTATTACTATGTTTTAAAGTGTTTTTTTTATAAGAAGCATGAATTTCTATATACTTAAGTAAAATCTTTTGTGTAATGTGATGTTTGAAAAATAGAAAAAATGGATATAAATTGCAAAGCTTCCATTATTTATGAATATAAAAAAAATGGATTCCGAGTATTATTCGGTATGTTATGTTTCTGAAATTTGAGTGTATGAACAAGAAAGAAGAAGATGCACAACAACAACATAGGATGGTCCGAAATAATTAGAATGAGGAAAAAGCGAACTTTCATAGCTGCCATTGAAGTTGTCGTTGTTTGTTGTGTAAATACCAAATATTTAAAACCTTATGCCATTTTATTTTATTTTATAAAACCTAAAGCAATCCCACATCGCCCTCTTTTTTTTTGGAACTACGATTTTATTAAAAACTAGCAAGGAGCTAGATCAACAACAAACAATATACGGGTTTTTAAGCCAATCGTCCCATTTGAACGACGCTTTACATCTATATTTAAACCAGTAAAACGAGCTAGAAACTAGATTGTCGAAGATCAAGGCCTTTTCTGGGATCTTCTCGTCAAACAAAAGCTTATTACGAAAGCTCCACATTAACCACCACAATCCATAGTAAATCCCTTCAAGAACAACTTTGAGACTAGATCGGATCCGAATAGAGACAAGCCACGAGCGCCACTCCTCATAAGAATTTACCTCCATGTAAACCACGTTCCACCAAGCAGCTATTTTCTTCATGATCTGTCTGATAATATTGCATTGAAAAAATATATGACTTGAGGTTTCCACTCCCGATTTGCAAATAGGACAATCAATGGAGTTGATATCAATGCCACGACGGGATAAATTGAAACGGGTAGGGAGAGCATCTGACATCACTTTCCACGCCAATATATTAACCTTGATTGGCACCGATTTGATCCATCGTGTTGACATATTCAAAGTCTGAAACCTGTTTCCATCAATCGTCTTTCGCATGGAAGAAACAGAATACGTGCCATCGTCTTCCAGCAGCCAAACGTATCTATCCTCCTGCGGCACAAGCGAAGTATCTGACACAATCTATGACAAAGAATTATATTGCGACTCTTCGATCCCACTTCTGGCAGATCTGCGAAAAGAATAGTCTAAACTAGTGGCGTTAAATTTCGAACTTACAGAAATCTTTTTGTCGAGTTCAAGTGCATAAAGACGTGGGAACATATTCTTAAGAGTTCCACCAGCATGCCATTTGTCAATCCAGAAACGAGTATCGTCACCATTCCCCAGCTTAAGATTGATGAACTCGCGGACGTTTATACCATGACCCTACATCACCTTGATTTCATTAACAATAGAAGTCCAACAGGTTCGCCCCCCAAAAGAGGCATCTGTATCTAAGCAGCCATCTTCCCCATGAATCGCCTTTATCACTTTGGTCCATAAAGAATGTTTTTGAGAATAGAACCCCCATATCCATTTGAACATTAAACCTCTGTTGAGAGCAAATAAACTTGAGACCCCAAGACCTCCATTTTCTTTCGAAGTTAAAACCTTGCTCCACTTAACCCATGACGCTTTTTTACACTTTGGCTCCTGTCCATTAAAAAAACGACTACGGATAGTTTCAAGAGAATTAAGGATACTCGCGGGAGCTTTGAATATGGACATATGGAAGATTGGTATAGAGCCTAACACGGACTTGAGAAGAGTAAATCTTCCACCAATTGAAAGCGTTTTCAGCTTCCATCTAGAAAGACGGGAAACGACCTTCTCAACAACTTCATTCCAAGCATGTTTTCTAGACATGTTATCCCCAACTTTCGTCCCCAAGTAAGTGAAAGGAGTATTAAGAACCTGACAGCCAAGTTTTTTTGCCGCCGATTTAATCTTTACACCATCAACATTAACTCCCATAATCTTGCTTTTACTCATATTAATACGAAGACCAGAAGCCCTGAAAAAACATTCCAACACTCGGACAAGGGACTCGATATTAGAATCGCTCCATTCACCAATAAATATATCATCATCTGCATAGAACATATGAGAAAGATTTATCCTGGAATTAATGGTAATACCATTAAACAAACTTGCATCGACCACCCTTTGGAATGAGATATGAAGGCTTTCCATAACAAGAATGAATAGAAAAGGAGATAGAGGATCCCCTTGTTTCAGACCTCGAAAGAATTGAAATTCACTCGTAAGACTCCCATTGATGAGAATCGACCCCCTAGATGAACTGAGGTAATTATGAATCCAATTCCTCCATTTAGTGCCAAATCCGAATTTTACAAGCACATCATCCAGAAAATCCCAACGGACGGAGTCGAAAGCTTTCTCAAAATCCACCTTAAAGATAAGAGCGTGTTTCTTCTTTTTTTTACACCATTGAAGGACCTCGTTAAGAATAAAAGGACCATCCAATATTTGCCTATCCGCAACAAACGCAGATTGGACCTCATTAATCAGACCACTCAGAACACCAACTAAGCGATTAGCCAGAACATTAGTGATAATCTTATAAAGACTCCCAATTAAACTGATCGGACGAAAGTCTTTAACCAAGTTTGCATCAATAAATTTTGGAATTAAGGCAATGAAGTTCGAGTTACAACCTGGCGGCATATCACCATGAGTGAAGAAATGAACCACAGCCCCAAACACGTCGTTTTCAATCAAAGACCAGAAGTGACGATAAAAGCAAAAAGAAAACCCATCAGTTCCCGGAGATTTGTCGATACCACAATCCCAAACCGCACGTTTAGCTTCCTCTTTAGTAACCATTCGCTCCAGGTCCGCATTTTGATCAAATGAAAGAGAGTTGGGAAAAGGAATATCTATGGTAGCACGATTTGGTGGAGGTTTATCAAACCTGACCCGAAAATGCTCTAGGAATTCGCCTTTAACCTTAGCCGGATCATCAGTCCAAACACCATTAATCATAACACCCCTAATCTGAGAATGAATACGTTTCATATTTAGAATCCCATGAAAGAATTTCACATTCTCGTCACCCTCAATCGCCCATTTGATCTTGGCTTTTTGAGAAATTTCGGAAGCATGATTTTTTTGGAACAGATGGATTTTATTAAGAGTCTCAGTACGTTTTTGGACTACCTCCCTCGAGCCCAAGCCCTTATCAATCCTCTCGTCACAGATTCTCAAGTCTTCTTTAAGAATAGACATTTCGCAATTCGAATTTCTCCTATGATTAGAAACCCATGTACGAATACAGCCTTTAAGAAATTTTAATTTAACCATGAAACTACGGATAGCATTATCCTTATTTCCAGGAACAACCTCCCAAGAATCTCTAACCATTTTATCAAAGCCATCAACATCTAACCAATATCGATAAAACCGAAAAGGAACATGCCCATAATCAAACGAAGATTCTCTTAAAAGGATAGGACGATGATCCAAAATAAACCGATCTAAAGTTATAGCAGAAATGAAAGGACTTGAGATTAAAAGATTCGGAGACACAAAAAACGGTCCAACTTACTCATTTTAGAGGCCGATTTATGACACCAAGTGAAAGCGCTACCTCCAAGAGGAATTTCCTCAATCCCTGCATTATAAATAAAAGAGTTAAAGATGTCCGCGTCGTGGGCATTGAAAATGGAACCGAATCTGTCTTCTTTACATCTAACCGCCTTAAAATCACCCATCATAATGATCTGTCCATCCCATGTATTAGAAATATGGGTCAAGTAATCCCACAACACTCTCTTATCATTAACGTTATGAGGAGCATAAACAACCACAATCATAAGGTCCATCCCAGATTTTAGCCAAACTCCTCTGATAATAACCAAATAATCAGTTCTAGTGAAACTATTTTTGCGAAAAGAAATGGGATCCCAAATGCACAAAATACCTCCCGAATTACCAACAGAATCACTTTGAACATACACAAACGTAGAATTACCCCAACAAGACCTAACAGTAAACAAATCCATAGAACCTAATTTAGTTTCTTGTAAACCAACGAAATTCACCTTATTTTTTATGCACAACTCCTTAACCCGATCTTTCTTAGCCTTTCGGGCGAGGCCTTGGACGTTTAAGGACAAAAAATTCATCGGAAATTCTCCTTGTGATTCAATGATGCCGCTAATGTCTTTCAAACACCCTTCCATGTTATACCCCGTGGTTTGCCCCACTTTCACAACTTCCTCCATAAGATTCAATATAGAACCACCTACTCGTGGTATACCAGATTGATCCGAACCAGTTGGAGTTCCATTTTTGTTAACCGAGTTCGATGAATCGTTTCTTGTATCGTTGTTCGCCAAAGGATTGTCATTATTATCTTTGATTTCAGCAACCTTCTCTGAAGTTCCCCCCTTGGATTTACCATCCATCTGAACCCCCTCCTGAGTGAAGCCGGGAGGGTGAGATAAGCTAGTATTTTCCTCAATAACCTTACTCTTCTTTTTAGTTATATCTTTATTCAACAATGAATATAATCTAAAAGGGTCGTCTGACTTACTATCCTTTTTGCCACTGTGAATTTCGCATTCTGTTTCAGGCACCTTCTCCTCGTCACTTTCGTCAAAAAAATTGTTCTCTTCCCGTGACTCTAAGTTGTCACCAAAATTACCATCACTAGATAAGTCATCTTCATCCTCTGTATCAATGAACTCTGGACACCACCCAAGAACTTCACTAGCACGAACCCAATGAACTTTGCCTCGGAATATGATCTTAAAGCTTTCATGAATAATCCGTTTAAACTTAGTGGAAATACAAATCCTTTTGGAATACAAATTCAGTTCTTCATTCTCAACATCCAATAACTCACCCCATATTGAAGCAATCTTTCTAAATGTGTTGTGCGACCGTAGCTTAAAAGGAATGCCATCAAAGTCAATCGGAGCCAGTCTCTCATCAGGAACAAAATCATCAGAGGCTTGTTGGAGAGTCGAAAACTAGGAACTTGCGCCAGTATTAGTATTAAATGCTTCCTTAGCCGTGGAGGATTCAAATTCCAAAAGGACCCATAGTTCTCCTAAGTAGCTTATTCTTATTTTGTCAAAACCTTCAGTACCCAAAACCTTTTTCAAATTTGATAAAGAGGTTAACTCTTTAACTCTTCCTATCAACGACATAGAGAGATCATTATTATTCATACACTCGTCATCAAGGACAATGGACGCATTAGTTACCGTTTCTGCTGCCAAGCTATTCATCTTGACCATAGACACATAAGATTTCCCAATCCCCTTATTTTCAATGCTAAAAGAATGACCAAGGTTCTGCCTGAAATTCTCGCCATTTTCCTTCCTCTTTTCTTTACCACTGCCCATCTTATTATCTCTCTTAAATCTAGCAAGATTAGCCTGTAACTTAGAGCTACCTATCCACACCATGCAAAGATTGTCCACCAAGCTCTCCTTATTAAAAACATTGATGAACTTCACAAAACCAAATCACTTACCACTTTTTGATCTTTTATGCGGAATAAACGAATCCACAACATGACCATATTGTTTGCAATGATTAAATAACTCCTTAGCCGAACAATATTCTGGGAAATTTGTGACGAAAATAGAAATCGAAATCTTATCGATGTCTTCTTCTTTAGATCGGAAACCACCCATCGCCAATTAAAATAAAATAGAAATCGAAAAATTAATATTTTTTATTTTTTTTTTGGATTGAAGGGAGATCTATGGATTGAAGGGAGAGAACAATGGAAGCAAAATCAAAAACACCAACCTAATGATTCCATCGAAACAGATAAAAGATGATTTAGAATCAAAATCGAGAAGGACCAATCTAAGAACTCACAATAAAAAACAATTGAGAATGAATTAAAGGCATTAATCCCGATCGAATCAATAATCAAATGTTATCCGATGAATGAGAATCAATCCAATTGATGAAATTTGAAAAGAGGTGCCGCCATTGATGTTTTTTGGCTTATTTGATTTAAGTAGGCTTTCAACTTAAGCTTCTAAACTATCGCCCTCTGAAGTAAGGTAGGCAAAAGGATGTTTTTATAAATAGAAAAAGAAGGGAACAAACCAAAGTAGGTTTTTTAAAATCTAAAACAGTCTTTGATTGAGGTTTTTCCTTTATAAAATTTTATGCAATCCCACATCGACTAATGAAGTAAGGTAAAGTGAAAAATATTATACAGACATCAAAATCGAGATTATTAACTTTAAATGTTACAGAAAACCTTTTTAGTCTTCCTAATTTTCTTCTAGTACCTTTTTATGTTATTCTTCCTAATTTTTTACTTTTTATGTTTATAAGCCCGTAAGCCTCATAATTACCTGGAGAATTTGAGCTTATGGAATAAATCAAATAAGCTCTTAAGCCTACAAACAATGTTATATAAACATCCCTGTTGTATCATTATAACTTATTATGTGTGTTAGCCGATAGGCATCTAAAATGAAGCATCTGGATTATTGTTATTAGATTTATGGATATTTGATTTCTAAATAGTAATAACCTATTGTTGTTGAGATTTCAACTTATGTCCTAGTGTCTTTCAAGCAGATGGATCCATTCATGTAGCGATTAACAAATATAGGACTATATGACGTTTTCGTTTAATTTGCGTATGAGGATTTGTGGATAGTGGAAATTAATATAACAAGTAATATATAAACATAAAAAAAAGAGAACAGCAATCCCATTTGTTACTCCATTTAGACGATATGAGTTTAATGCAAGGTTAAACATAGAGAATTCTTACAAAATGTTTTGCTTTACTAGCTAAAAGTTTATTCACCAGTTATGTCACATTATTTTCGATCATATCAAATCCAATATAGTAAATAGTACGTCTTCACAATGTGTAGTGAACTAGTCTAATTCGAGCTCAACTTAATGAATTAACTGCGAAATTACCTTCGTATCTCATTATATATGTATGGTGTAGTGTTCAGTTCGTTACCCTTAACATTTATAAAAAAACGCCAAAAACTTACGTTTTAAGTTTTTCCCAGAGAGATGGAGTCATACATGCAAACCTTGAGGAGGTTTCCAACATTGATCAATTTTGACAAACCAAGATCCAGTTTTTTCCCATGAAAAAAACAAATGACCATGTCACTTGAAGAAACTTATGATCTTGCATTCAAAATCATATGGTCATTCGGTTGTTAAGCACCGACTCTCTTTTACCTATGTATTGCTCTTAAGTTTGTTTATTTGTCTACGTGGGATGATATCAAAACTGTTTTAAACAACACTCCTTAAGTTAGGCTTTTTAAAAAAAAAGCATATGCTGACTTGCTGTAGCTCCAAATAGTACATTTTTTGCTAGTTTACTACACCTAAGCCCGAATGTCAACCCTATTACTTGCTTCACATTTTTTAATACATGATCCATCTTTGCGCCTAAAATACGCAAACGATTATAAAGTCACACATTTTGTACGTAATGAATGCTGTGGTAAGTCCTAAACTACTGTATTTGACAATAACATTTTCTTTTCTTTACAGGTTAACACACAATGATAAAGTGAATATGTGTCATCTATTCGAATTCTTTATATGACACACTCGCAACCTTTTCTCGGTTTACAGATCCGAGTTTGTAATAGAAAATGTAATACTAAGATGCACAATACAACTATATAACTAATGAATCATTGTTGCAATACTAGTTAAAAAATGACTATTTGCGACCTGTTTGATTAAAACAAAAAATTATAGCATATCTGGCAGAAGTCAATGATGATGACTATTATGGTACATCTGTACATCGAAGATACATGATTAAAGATAGCAACCGGAGACAGGATACGACGATTTATTTTTTGGTGCTAACACTATAGCAGATGTACTTCTAATGGGTAATCTTTGTACCTGAGAATGTTAGGCAATAGATATATTTTCCGTCCAAAACATCATCTATATTGATTGCAAGATGGTATAACAGTTGCACACTCTATGTTGGTGGGTGAGGTAATTAGTATATCTACCTTGAAAAAATGTATTGTGACTTATATCAAAACAAATTAAATAAATTTTGTGTTAAGTGCATGAGGTACAGTACTATGAAAACATATTAAAGCTAGCTTGTAATGATATAAATGAAATGATATACATCAAAATAAAAAAAATAAAAAAGTTAATACACAGTAAAAATAAGAGTCAAGATCATTATTCTTGAAAATTATTAACCAAATAGTGTCAAATCAGCTATCCCACATCGATGGAGAAAGTTTTGATTGCCGGGAGAGTTGCGCCGGAGACATCTTTATCTGAGGAGGAGTCTTTGTCGTCCGGCTCCTCATAAATGATGTTAGGATGGGCCGGCCCCTCCTCGGGATCCTAAAAAAAAGAGAGGGAACAAAATCACTTTCTTTCAGTGACATATCTAATCAGACTGAATAGGATTTTTAGAGCTGTCACGATCATTCACATCTATTTCAGTAGGCAGGAAAGGCGCGGAAGCTAAGAGAAAGAAGTTGTGATTCGTTTATATACTGCCTTTAAACAGCTAGCTTCATCCCTTTGAGAACAAGCACCCGCCAAATACATCGTAGGCCATTTGATACAAGCTTAGACCCATTTGACCAATTTCCTTATAAAATCATTTTTTTTTTTTGCCAATTCCTCTTGGTGTAGTCCGTTGTTAGTTCCTTGGATTATTGCTACTTCTTTAAGTAAAACTAACCTTGGTTATTATTCACTTGATTCGCCAGGAGTTAGATTAATAAGGCTTGAGTTATTGGTTAAAGCAGCCAGAGCTTTTGCGATATAATTGCTCGAACTACCGAAATGGACTAATGGATAAATAAGGCCCAATTTCGATTTGTAGACTCAATCCATTAGAATTTGATGTATCTTTTACTCCTATATATTGTTCTGATTAATAAAATTATACCTACGAGGCTTTCATATTATACACGAACAAACCTTGAGGAGGTGTCCAACTTTGATCGATTTCGTCGCTCGAAATGCGCGAGAATACTAGTTGATAAATAAAGGCCAAGCCCGATTTGTAAACTTCATCAGTAATTGATGAATCTTGTACTCCTATACCTTCAGGAGGTTTAAAAAACAAATGACCATGTGATTTGAAGAAACGTCCGCGCATCAGTCATGCGAATCGGACATTCGAAAAACACGAACAATGCTTGTTAAGCAACAACTCTCTTTTACTTATATACTGTTTTTAAGTTTGTTTATTTGTTTATGTGGGATAAAAAAATGTATATATACCTCCTGAAAAAATATATTGTGACTTATATCAAAACAAATTAAATAAATTTGTAGTACGTACTTGAAAACATATTAAAGCTAGCTTTTTAATGATTAATCTCATTAGTTGGTTTGAAAGAAGATAAGTTGGGTAATCTTATTGTTGCCTCACTAATCGTTGCTACACACGGTGGCTACTATGGTTAAACTGCTTCTATCTCATAGACTAACCTGTGGTCTCTCATTTGTATTTTCTTTTGGTGTTGTTCTATCCTCGTACAATATCCACTTGAAAATAACCTGTGGCCGCATCAATCAATAAACTTTTGGACATAAGTATGCAAAACTAACATGAAACTCTGAAACTGAATTAGCAATGAAAAGAGTTTAGACGGTGAGCGAACCAAAGGGTTGTGAGAATGTGTTTTTTGTGTGTGTGTGCTTGTGCTGTATATGATATGTGCGGTAAGTGTAATGCAAATGAATGGTGTGTGTTGAGCGAGAGTAAGGACTAGACCTAGTCTTACATGTGTATTTGATGACGCTTATATAACAAAGAAATACTATACGTTATAACTATGTATTTAGTGTCGACACATCTCTTTGTCACACAACTTTAAATTTTTTATCTTAGTAAATCAAAAAAAGAAACAGAAGTTTGGGCGCATCTGAGTTTTCATTATTATAAAAAAAAAAGCTCAATTTCGTTTTCGATGTTGATGTGATGAATTTTCTTTTTATATAACTTTGATATTCACCTTTTGCTCTTATTTGATATTCCTTAAATTACGTATCAGTGTAAATGTCTTCTGATACAGAAATCACACTGCCTTTGACTTTTAAATGTTCAAATTAAACTTGCTCCAAAACTGCTAATATAAGATTGTCATGCTAAATTTTGCGAATTCTTTCAAGAACCGGTCTAACTGGCTTTTTCTGACATGAGATTATGATGCTGGCTTTTGCGAATTATTGTGAAGGAATTCAGTTTATATGTAGAAAGTACTATTTTAGAACCCCGACTAACTGAATTATGCAGCCATGCGAGATAAGGTCACACTCAAGTTGTTTCTATGACATGAAGTTTTAACACCAAATATATGGCTGCATTCGACATTATTAAAGGAATGTTTGGGTCATGTATGCAGAATACGTACCATTGAACTTGAACATGGCGAAACACTCGACCATTGAATATAATAAACACGATTTTGTAGATTCTTAATAAGCTTTAGTTTAGCAACATGATATTGCAAGAAACGTGTATCAACTAGTATACATGTCACAATAAACAAGAAATCGGTGAATTCAATCATCACTAAGTGGATAATCCACTCATACTCGGCAAACCATTCAACAATATGGTTCTTGATGATGATTAAGGGTGTCATGGAAAGTCATAAAATTTAAAGACACAACCTTAGTTAATGAAAACTATGCTATTTGTTCTTGTTTGGTATACATTTCGTTAAACGCATTGTTTATTTCATGTTTTAACTTTGCGTGAAAAAAATCCACTCGCCTTCTACAAATGTGTATAAAACTTTATCTTACCGAAACGTATCAACAGTCATATCATTTTATCGTGACATAAGAAACAACAAAAAACATAAACGTCAAGTTTTACCTATTGTCGAAACATGGGAGAGTCTTTGAGTTTGAAAAAAAAATGACTTGTCCCTAATATTTTCCAATGCTGCATTGATCCAAGTATACTGCGTTAATTCATAAAATCTAAAACACAACCACCTTTCACGTGAAATGTGATATATTTTCTCGATATACATGAACTTCGATTATTATTCAATATGTGATGAGGCTGATATTTTAGTCTATGGACGACATAAGGAAGAACAAGAAATAAGAAGATGAACAACAACAAAAACAATATAGGATGGTCCGAGATAATCGAAATAATGAAAGAACTTAGAGTACATTGGTTTGTGGCAATCCCACATCGGTGAGTGAGGTAAAGTGGTTGGAGGGATATGGTTATAAATAGGCCGTGAAAGTGTACATCAAAGCAGGTATGTTAACATCTAAAATATTTGCTATTTTATATCTTTTTAATTATAACTTTTGGTATAATTGAAAGGACGTGTAATAAGCAACTTTTTTATATTTTAACAAATCAACAATAAAAAAAAAAAGTTATATAAAAGATCAAAGTAATATAACCTGATTATTAAACTTGATTAGTAGCTTTTTATTTCTGGGTTAGTTTAGCTTTATTTTATAAAAGATCAAACCGGCCATGTAAAATCTCAAATGGTGGGGCTTAGATGTGATCCCTCTAGATAGCGCTTTGAATGCTCTTGAAATGACTGATAATGGTGATTTGGACTTGGGGGAGAAGGCCAATTTTTTTTTTGAGGTTGTGGTTCTATGTGCTACGTGGTGGATATGAAGGGCTCGAAACTTACTTTTTTTTAAGGCGGTTAAGGTTAACTCGAAGGACTTATTTGACGAGGTTATCGTGACATCTTATCTTTGGATAAAATATAGAGCTAAGTGTTGTAGTATTTCTTGGGTAGATTGGTGTTGTAATCCGAGTATTCTTTGCACTTATTTGTAATATTTTCTTGATTTGTCCATGCTAGCTTCTTACTAGCATGTGTTTGAAATAAATCTCCGCCGTTCAAAAAAAAAGTTGGGTAACACCTTATAGTTTCTTCAACACTAATAATTGCTACTCGCAAAGGCTATGAGGATTTCAACATATTATCTTATAAATCAAACTTATAAGTTTTTTTTTCTTTTGGTGTTGTTCTATCCTTGTATTGCGCATAAATGATAAATGTCCATTTTAAATATAACCTGAGGTCCAATCCATCTATTGACTTGTAGGCATAACTATGCAAAACTTATACAAAACTCTGATAACTGAATTTGAAACGAAAATGACTTGACTGTGTAACATGGGTGTCCGGGTGGATGGGTCAGAGCTCCCTCACGTGTAACGGGATTATCATGTGTTAATGAGCAGGGATGGAACCATGTAGAAGATACGATGGGCCATTGCCAACCCAAATTTATTAGTAGTTGATACAAGTTGTTTGTGTAAACTGTAATGCAACAATTATAAAATTACGTCAGGTTTTACCTATTGTCGAAACATGGGAGAGTCTTCGAGTTTGGAGAAATACATGATTTCCTCCTGATGTTTTTGATACTGCAGTGATCCAAATCTCTCGCGTTAATTTTAAAGAATCTTAACCACAACTACCTTTCACGTAAAATGTGATATATATTTTCTTGATATACATGGACACCAATTATTATTCAATATGTGATGATCCTGATATTTTAGTCTATGGACGACCTAAGGAACAACAAGAAATAAGAAGAAGAACAACAACAACAACAACAATAACAATACAGGACAATGGTCCGAGAAGATAATCAGAATAATGAAAGAGCTTAGAGTAGATTGCTTTTTGAGAATCCCACATCGGTCAGTGAATTAAAGTGATTGGAGGGATATGGTTATAAATTGGCAGTCAAGGGTGTACACCAAAGCAGGTTAGTTAACATTTTAAAAATCTCTTATTTTGTGTTTTCTAATTATAATTTGGATATAATTAATTGATATAAGGTAAGAAATTTTTTAGATTTTAACAGATTAACAATGTTAAAAATAATAAATAACAATAACTGCAGATTATTCTGACTCGTTACAAATCTCATTGGCTATGACTTTTAAATTGTCAAATTAAAAAAAAAAAACAGTTAGATTTGTATAATTTGATACAAAACAAATTCAAATCACTACATATGGTCTACTGCGTTTGACTTTTAAATGGTCAAATTTGCTTCAAAACTGCTAATGAGATCATGATGCTAGATTTTGCGAATTTTTTTAGTACTCGTTTAACTGGCTTATGCTGATTATTGTGGAGAAATTCATTTTATGGGAGAAAGTACTATTTATTTTAGAACCCAATCTAACTGAATTATGCAACTATATTAGATTATGAATATACTAAAAATTAGAACCAGTCTTAAGGTCTACCTCAAAGTTTAAGATTAAATATATTATTACTAAATAGACTTATATCGGTGTGTGTAGATCCTTGATATTTTATCGGGTGTTGCAAAAAAAAAAAAGTTGAAGGCGTTGAATATTATTTATTATCGTAAACAATAAATTTTACATTATAAACATGTTTTAAACTAAACCAAAGTAGCACAAAACTTTTTTGGAAAAATTTATAATTCCTAGCCTCAAATGCCACACCTGGCTCCCGTGTGGGTCCACCCTACAAACACATATGGCTGCATTTGACATTCTAATTTGACTTGTAGATGGTCAAACTAGCTCCATTACAAGTTTACCACTGAACTTTGCAAATTCCATTCATTCTGACTTTTGAAGTCAGTTATGTCATCGTTTAAATTGGATTATAAACACGCTTTTGTAGATTTTCATACAAACCCACATCAACTCATTCTAGTATGTGTAATAACCTTTAGTTGGTAGTAGGCACAGCCCTCACAATCTCTTAACTCAAGATCCACCTTTCTTTAAACAATGCTATTTGTTCTTGTTTAATATTGTTTTTGCTCAATAGGTAATCGATTCCCAGTTTTATAAACTATCCCTGACCAAGTTAGAACCGACTTAGACCAATGTGTGTAATTACTAATCATACCTAAACGTCTCAACGAGCATAGCATTTTACCATGACATAACAAACAATAAAAAGCAGAAACATTATGTTATACATGTTGTTGGAACATGTGATAGTCTTCGAGTTTGGAGAAACAGATTACGCTCCTGCTGTTTTTGCTTCTGTATTGATCCAAGTTCCAGCAGTAATTTAAAGAATCCAATCACATGCCTTTCAAGTAAAATGTGATATCTTTTCTCGACATACATGAAAACGGACACCCACTACTATTCGATATGTGATGTTCCTGAAATTTGAGTGTATGAAGAAGAAAGAAGAAGTTGGAGTACAACAACAAACATAGGATCGTGCGAAATAATTGGAATGGGGGAATAGCGACTTTTCATGGCTGCCATTGAAGTTGACGTTATTTAATTACTTGTGTAAATACCAAATATTTAAAACCTTATGCCTTTTCTAAAAAAGAAAATCTTAAGCAAATTCCACATTGCCCTGTGAAGTAAGGTGGCTAAGGGGAGGTCATTATAAATAGGAAGTGAACGGAATAAGCTAAAGTAAGTAAGTTAAAAAAAACATTTTTCGATTGAGGTACTTTTCTATAAATTTTATTTATAAAAAGTGCAACTTCATTTTTGAACTCTTTATTTTAACAACTCAACAATGTCGAAACAAAATTTCTCAAATTTTGATTTTAAAAACTCAATAATGCCAAAATGAACTCAAATGCCAAAATGAACCGCTCTAAAAAAAGGTGATCTATATGAGAAGCAGATAAATAGATCGGTTGAAAACCACTATTTTTATCATTATAATTAGATCAGTTCATACACAAATAGCTGATCTATTAATGCTGTTTCTAATAAAAAAAATAGTTTAGTGAAATACAACGCTTTATAAACTAAGGACCGATCTATCTCGGTTTGAACTTAAGTAGATCACTTTTTAGCATAAAAACTGATCTATTCATTACATTTCTCTTCATTTTTCATTAGTTAGAACAGTTTTTATGAAAACCGTTCTATATGAAGTGATCTATTTAATCCTTTGTGTAGTAGTGCCTTGATATCACTGCTATTTCCTAATCTTCTTTGTGGTATATTTACCAACCCTTTTGAGCTCATTGCAAGATTCTGCTACGGTTTTTTAATTAAACCTTGTACCATATCTTTTTTGCTTGCTATTTGGGTACGGAAGATAGACACGGCCCTGACTATCTCCCTTTATACATTAGATCATCACTATCTGGAATGCATCTTTAGATACTTTCACGTAAAATGTGATATATTTTATCGATATACATGTACACCAATTATTATTTGATACGTGTGGATCATGATATTTTATTCTATGGAAGAACAAGTAAGAAGATGAACAACAACAATACATGATGGTGGTCCGAGAAGATATATAATCGGAGTAATGAAAGAACTTAGAGTAAATTGCTTTATGGCAATCCCACATCGGTGGGTGAAGTAAAGTGCTTGGAGGGTTGTGGTTATAAATAGGAATTAAAGGGTGTATACTAAAACAGGTGAGTTAACATCTAAAAAATCTCATAGTTTCCTTTTTTTAATTATATATCTTTAATATTAATATAATATAATTAAGAGATAGAACTTATGAAATTTTATACTGTAGATTTTAACAAATCAACAGTGTTTAAAGAAAATATAACAATTAGATTATTATTTTGGCTTGTTACAAATTTCTTTGCCTCGCTAATCATTGCTCCTTGCGGTGGCTACTAGGATTTAACTGCTTGTATCACATAAATTAAACTTTAAGGTCTCTCATTTGTACATTCTTTTTGTGTTGTTCTATCCTGGTATTTGCGCATCAGTATCCACTCTAATATATAACCTGAGGTTGCATCATTCAATAAGCTTTTAGACATAAGTATGAAAACTCACATGAAACTGTGAAATTGAACTAGAAATGAAAACAGTATAGACAGTGTACAGGAGGTGGGTGGGTGTGTGAGAGTACCGCTAACGCGTAAGGGGTTATCACGTGTTTGTGAGAGTCTTGCGTGAGACCGTAAAAAGAACTGTTCTATGAAAATGGTGAGCAAACCAAGGGTTAAGAGTGTGTTTTTTGTGTGCGCGTGCTTGTGCTGTATATGAGATGTGCGGTAAGTGTAATGCAATTGAATGATGTGTGTTGAGCGAGAGTAAGGATTACAACGTAACTTGTCTTACATGTGCATTTGATGCCAGTTATATAACAAAGAAAATACTATGCGTTATAACTATGTATTTACCTTGTGCTCTCATTTGTGTTCCAAACTACTACGTAGTATTAGATTTGTATAATTTGAGACCAAACAAATTCAAGCCCGACTGTCTTCATTATTCATTTTGGTGTTGACTGAAGTGAGTTTGGTTAATTGTTAACTTCTAGCACCATGAAAAAGGTCGAAGAGTACATGTTTATTATGATAAAATGAAAGCCGTTATTGGGGTTAACTTATAAAGTGTTTTTATTACCAGCAGTTTTTTTTTCTTGTAGTTATATTCTTTAGATTGTGTAAATGTCTTCTGATAAAGAAATCACACTATCTTTGGTCTACTGCCTTTGACTTGTAAATATTCAAATTTGCTCCAAAACTGCAAATATAAGATTATGATGCTGGATTTTGCGAATTATTTCCGAACCCGTCTAACTTGCTTTTGCTGACATGAGATAATGGTGTTGGCTTTCGCGAATTATTGTGGAGGATTCAGAACCCCGTCTAACTGAATTATGCAGCCATATGAGATTATGAATATACTAAGAATTAGAACCTGTGACCTACTTGCAGCAATGTCATCAAAACTTCGGAAGATTATGCAAAAAAAAAAAACAGAAGAAGATTCTGCTACGGTTTTCTAATTCAACTTCGCACCAGAAACACTATTCTCGTATCTTATAAATAACAACACCAACCAATTACAGTACTTGAAAAAACTTAAGTCTAGGCACATTATCTTTCCAGAAACCTGCATCTACTAGTATAAATCTTAGAGTTCTAAACTATCTAGGTAGACCATGTTAGGGTCAAACTGTAAATTCCTTCACGCAGGACCTTCTTGCTGCAAGTTCAACAAAACTTTGTAAGTTAAGCTAATGCCAAGATTCTGATACGGTTTTAAGTCAACTTCATTCCCATTTCTTGCTCGATTTTCTATCACTAGACACCTCAATCTCTAATAGCGAATTGAACATTATGTACTTCATCCATGGACATCCAACAGTCTGTTGGATTATCATCACAAGTTGCATCTTTATCTTGAGGAGATTGAGCTAAATAAAGAAAACGTCAATCGGGTCAAAGGGTTAACAGATGTTCAAGGTCTATTACTATCTAACCATATTCAAAGGCGATAAAGAGTCTGATTATTTTTGAACAAGCAGTAAGGCTTGATTTTAACTAACGCTTGTGTAGATTATGTCATCACTAAAGCTCGTGATAACCCGTTTCTAATGATGTTGACCATAGGATTTACAAACGTAATTTTGGGTTCATTGGTTTGAGTAATAAATCTTTGGTGTTTTGTTTCGGTTTGTTTTTTGTGTTACTTGTTATCTTGAGGTATACATCTGATTTCATCCACGAATAATTCTTTTCGCCTAGTTTACGTCTGTCTACCAACATTTATATCAAATTAGACAATTGTATATTGACATAATGAAGAGCAACAATCTAAAACAGAAACATGGGAGAGTCTTCAAGTATGATAAAAAAAAAGGGCTCGCTCCTAATGTTTTCGATGCTGCATTGGTCCAAATCCCCCGCGTTAAGTCAAAGAATCTAAAACACAACCACCTTTCACGTAAAATGTGAGTATATTTTTCTTGATATACATCGTCCGAGGTAATCGGAATAACGAAAGAGCTTTAGAAGAAATGGTTTTTATGCAATCCCACATCGGCCGGTGAAGTAAAGTGGTTGGAGGAATATGGTTATAAATAGGCAATGAAGGTATAGGCCAAAGCAGGTAAGTTAACATCTTACAAAATTTCTTTGCTTTGTATTTTCAATTATAACAAGGTTAAATTAAACATCTTGTAAATGCAAAAAAATGAGAATGTTATTCTTGTTTATAAGATTTTACTTCTTAGTTCTGGGCTAGTTTGGCTTATTACTTCTTACTCCATCAAAGGGCCATGTAAAATAATTTTTTTCTAGACTTGTTAAAAATCTTTTTAGCTGGTTTAAAAGAAGATAAGTTGGGCGATCTTATTGTTGCCTAACTACTCATTGCCACACGTGGTGGCTACTATGATTTAACTGTTTCTATCGCATAGACTAACCTGTGGTCTCTCATTTGTATTTTCTTTCGGTGTTGTTCTGTCCTCGTACAATATCCACTTGCAAAAATAACCTGTGGCCGCATCAATCAATAAAGTTCTGGACATAAGTATGCAAAACTAACACGAAACTCTGAAACTGAATTAGAAATGAGAAGAGTTTAGAATGTGTATAGTGGGTGGGTGCGTGAGAGTTCCCCTCACGCGCAAGGGGTTATTTGGTGTTTGCGAGAGTCTTGCTTGAGACTGTAGATAGAACTATTCAATGAAAACGGTGAGCAAACCAAGGGTTGTGAGAGTGTGTTTTTTCGAGTGTGCGTGCTTGTGTATGAGAAAGTGTAATGGAATTGAATGATGTGTGTTGAGCGATAGTAAGGAGTACAACTGGTCTTACATGTGTATTTGATGACAATTATATAACAAAGGAATACTATACGTTGTAACTCTGTATTTATTGTCGACACATCTCTTTGTCACACAGAAGTTTGGGTACATCTGAGTTTCATTATAATCAACCGCAAGTAAAAGGAAAGGTCAATTTGGTTTTCGATGTTAATGTGAAGGATTTTTTTATATATAACTTTGATTTTCGGGCAATCCCACATCGCTTGGTGAAGTTAAATAGCTAGAGGGATATGGTTACAGAACTAGTAAGTTTATAATCAAAAGAAAATTACTACATTTTTTTTAAAATTTCACCAAATCAACAATGCTAATAAAAATTGTTATAATAAAACATCAATTAATCAATTTGGTAACCTTGCTACTTATATATAAAAACTTAAAAGGTGTCATTTGTACTTTTTTTTTGGTGTTGTTCAATCCTTCGCGGTACTTTATTTTGAAACTCTGGCTAAAATCAATCAATTGGCTCTTTAGTTAAGCATGCAAAATCATACGAAACTCATACGGAAACAACGCTATTTGTTTTTGTTTGGTATACATTTCATGTAACTAGGAATTTCTTTCCTGTTTAGACTTCATGTCACCAAAATCGACTAGACTTGAACCAACAAAAAACAAAAAGTAGAAACATCATGCTTTACATGCTGTCGAAACATGGGAGAGTCTTCGACTTTGGAGAAATACATGACCAGATCCTGATGTTATTGCTTCTGCATTGATCCAAATCTCCCACATTTATGTAAAGCACCTTACATGTAAAATGTGATATGTTTTATCAATAGGGGAAAAGCTGAATTTATGTAACGTGTTTGTTCAAATTAACTAATGTACGCAAGATACTTTTTTTATTTCAGACCTACGCAACATATTTTAAAATACTTACTAATATACGTAATATCAACTAAAATATGACTTGTTTGACCGGTTACCACTTAGAAAAGTTACAGTTTGGTCCTTTGGTCTGCGTGGACTTCCACTGTTAGTCCTTTGACATTCTTTTCATTAGAAAACTTGGTAATGATACCTTGACTTAAATACACACATTTTTATACACGTTTTTATACACACTTTTTATACGTGTTATTATATACACGTTTTTATACGCGAGAAATTCTGAACTTTGACAGACGATTTCAGCGTCAAAACTTATCCCGTAAACTCCGAAAATCTCACGTTAAGTCAATGTATACGTTCTCTACAACTTTCATGTTTTATGTTTTTCATGAAAAAGACATTTTGATGGTTGAAACCCCGATTTAAAACTATGACAGCAATACTAGTATTTTCGGTAATCAAGTAAATCCGAATTTCGACGGTTTCGGTTAGTGCTAAATACTTACTTTTAAGTCTCTAAACCTATCAATGACTAAATATAGACATTCTATACGTAAAATATTACAAAACAAAGTGTAAAACTTATAAAGATAATAGTATGCTAAAAATGGAAAATTTAATAATTGCAGCAGAGACATAAAAGTAAGTTTTTAGCACTAAATGAGACCGTCGAAATCCGGATTTACTTAATTACCAAAAATACTAGTATTGCTGTCATAGTTTAAATCGGGGTTTCGACCATCTAAATGACTTTTCATGAAAAACATAAAACATGAAAGTTGTAGAGAACGTATACATTGACTTAACGTGAGATTTTCGGAGTCTACGAGATCAGTTTTGACGCTAAAATCATCTGTCAAAGTTCAGAATTTCTCGCGTATAAAAACGTGTATATAATAACACGTATTAAAAGTGTGTATAAAAACGTGTATAAAAATTCGTGTATTTAAGTCAATGTATCATTACTAAGTTTTCTAATGAAAAGAATGGCAAAGGACTAACGGTAGAAGTCCATGCAGACCAAAGGACCAAACTGTAACTTTTCTAAGTGGTAACCGGTGAAACAAGTCACATTTTGGTCAATATTGCGTAGATTAGTAAGTATTTGAAAGTATGTTGCGTATGTGTGGAATAAAAAAATATTTTGCGTATATTAGTTAATTTGAATAAATAATTTACATAAATTCAGCCTTTCTCCTTATCAATATAAACAAAAATGGATGTCGAGTATTATTCGATATGTGGTGTTCCTAAAATTCGTATGAACAAGAAAGAAGATGGAAAACAACAAACATAGGATGGTCCGAAATAATTGAGATGAGGGAATAGCGAACTATAATGGCTGCCATTGAAGTTGACGTTGTTTGTTTTGTAAGATCTTAAACAGTTCTAGATTGAGGTTTGCAATGTCATAACAAATCTTAAACCTTATTTCTTGCTCGACTTTCTATCATTAGACATCTCAATCTCTTGAGGAGATTGAGCTAAATGATGAACACGTCAAGTAGGTCAAAGGATAAAAGGTGTTCTATGTCTATTATCTATTATCTAGCCATGTTCAAATTAAAGAGCTTATAGAGCTCTCCAAAAACGATAAAGAATTCCATTATAGAATTTGTAAAATCTCTCATGCTATAGCTTGTTGGTATAAGTTTTGTAGTTAACCTTAAAATTAGAAAACAAGTAAGCTTAGCTACTCCGTATTTTGTTGGGTGATAAGTTTATCCCACATTGAACAAAAAAGAAAACAAGAACCAACATATAAACTTAATGAGTTTAGTATAAAATTAAGAGAAGAAAGACAGTTTCACATATTATATATGTGATGATGTACTATTATTTCTTTTTGGTAAATTCATTCATTTATATCACACCGCACCAGAATACATTATTCTCATATGTTTTTGGCTTGCTATTTGAGTATGGAAAATGGACACAACCTTCACTATCTCCCTTCAAACATTAGATCATCACTGTCTGGAATGCATCTTTATATCCTTTCACTTAAAATTGTGAGTAGATTAATATCTAACCATATTCAAAGCCGATAAAGAGTCTCATTACTATATTTTAACAAAACAGTAAGGCTTGGTTCCAACTGATGCTTGTGTGGATTCAGTCATCACTAAAGCTCTTGATAACCCGTTTCTAATGATGTTGACCATAGGATTTACAGACGTAATCCTGGGTTCATTGGTTGATACGGTTTGTTATACATTTTGTTCACCAAGTAATTCTTTACGGGTAGTTTAGGCCTATCTAACAACATTCATGACAAACTAGACAAATGTTTATTGATTCAATGAGGAGCAACAAAAAAAAACAGAAACATCATGTTTTCTTTATCGTAAAGACATACTTGTTGATGAAACATGTGAGAGTCTTCGAGTTTGGAGAAATACATGGCGGACTCCAGCTGTTTTTGCTTCTGCGTTGATCCAAATCTCCCACATTAATTTAAAGCACCTTTCACGTAAAATATAATACGTTTTCTCAAAAATGGATAGTATTATTGGATATGTGATGTTCCTGAAATTGGAGTGTATGAACAAGAAAGAAGAAGATGGACAACAACATAGGATGGTCCGAAATAATTGGAATGAGGGAAGACCGATTTTTCATGGCTACCATTGAACTTAATATTGTTTGTTGTGTATAATCTTAAGCAATCCCACATCGCCCTATGAAGTAAAGATGGCCAGGGATGGTCTTTATAAATAGTAAAGGAAGGGAATAGGTTAAGGTAGGAGTGTAATCGAGCCGAGCCGAGCCGAGCTCAAGCTTAGTAGGGCTTGAGTTTGGCTTGATATTAAAATTGTAAGCTTGAGTTTGGCTTGATAGCTTGTCAAGCTTTACCAATCCAGGCTTGAGCTTGGCTTGATAAGGCTTGATAAAAGTTTGAGTGCCGCTTGAAAAGCTTGAATGTGTATAAATTTAATTTTTTTATAATAAAACTCATCAATAAACATATGTATAAAAATAAAAGAATAAAAATCATTACTTAAAACAAATTTGATTTATTTAACATTAATAAAACCAATAACAAATTATCGTACAATCTTGGTTTCAAAATGTATTTTGCATTTCAATACGATTAAGGTCCCAAAGGCCATTACATGAGGTCAATGCGAGCACAATTCTGCGTTTAGTATTAAGAAGAGTACAAAAAGATATTTATACGTATATTGTATTTCACCAAGTACCGAGTAAATACAATAACTAAATTTACAAAAATAAAGAATAATTTAAAATACAAATAACTAAAATATAAATGTAATCAAAGTTCAAAGTGTTTCTAAAATATATTATTTATTTATGAAATTAGCCCTTAAAATTAGGTTAATACTCAAATTAACAATTATTTGCTTATATAAATTCATTATAAAAACATATTTTTGATAGAGCTTGAAAAAGCTTGATACTCGAGCCAAACTATCAAAAGCTTGAGCTTGAGCTTGATATAGTTTCGAACTATTTTTTGGGCTTGAGCTTGGGCTTAAGCTTGATAAAAGCTTGCCTTGATCGAGCCAAGCTCGAGCTCAAGCTCGAGTTACTTGATAAAAGTTTAGCTTGATTACACCCCTAGGCTAAGGTAGGTATCTTATAATCTTAAATGGTCATTGATTGAGGTTTTTTTTATAAATTTCTTTTATAAAAGAAAATTCTTAATACTGGATTTTTTTAGATTTTAACAACTCAACAATGTTAAAACAAATTTTCTTAGATTTTGATTTTAAAAGCATTAGTCTTTAATACACACAATACTGACTTTTGAATTCGATATGAATGTGTCTTAATGTTGAAATTTAGCATCAGCGATGAGTCTAAAAACTAAAGAGCTATTAAAAAGTCAAGTATAATCATTCGATATGAATGTGTCTTAATGTTGAAATTTAGCATCAGCGATGAGTCTTAGAATGTTTGAGATTACTTATTTAAAATATATTATTCGTTTTAAAAATAAATAATAAGATAATTAATAATTAGAAAATGTAGTTTTGAGAAATAGTGATTTGATTATTTTGTTTGAAATCACAATAATCAGATTATTAATTTTTTAGTGTTTAACAAATCAGATTATTTGTAACTAAATGACTAAAATAGACTTATTTTAACTTTTCTCAATTTTGAAAATGAAATAAGTAACACTTAACTTATTTTTTCAAAACTCTATTTTGAAAGCTTTTAAACCCAAATAATCATTTTTTTTATTATACAAACACTCATTTTAATTTATCTTCATTTTAAAAATAAAATAAGTATATAATCTACTTTCAAACGCAATCCCAAACAACCAGTTATAATTTTTTTTGCCTAAGTTGTTAGCATTGCCACACAACCAGATTCCCTTAATTTTATGTTAAAATTATACATTCGGCCATGTAGCCATTCTAGCAATTTGTAATTTGATGACGCAAGAAAAATGGGATCGATCACCATTAGATGTTTAACTTATTTCTTGGATTAATACTTTATAATCAAGTTCTTCATATATCCTTTTATATATTTTTGTGACTTAATCACATAAGTTGAATGAAGTTATATTTTAGTGGTATTGAGCGCATCGTACGTCAGCGGATGACGTTGATGGATACATCGAGTTTCTGAGACGCCTCAAGTTTAACATGGGTCTGAACGATTTACTTATATTCTTGAAATTATTAGGTACACGAGTAGCTAGCCACTTATATACACAAGCTATCGGCTATTGAAGGTGTTGTAGCTATCTTCTACGGTGCTCTCGCAACTTGTTGAAAGTTACGTGTTTCGTGGCGACAGAACATTTTGCCATTCAAATTTTGAACTGTTAGTACCAAGTGCTAGTACAAGAATAGTTTAGCTTTGTTCGTGATGTTTTTTTTTTTTGGTTTTTTAGAATGGAAAATGTTAATGGTTAATGGGTCGAGTCGTGCATTGACATCCAAGCGGTAGAATGTCTTCTTCGAACCCCCGCTTAGTTATGTTAAACTCCTTACCTGCTTCGCCAGAAAGGCCCTTGACAGATTTTGAACCCAATACCTCCACAAAACCTCTCCTAAAGAAACAAATTAATGGAACCTTGGTAAGCAATTGAGTTAAGCCAGTTTGTTAGCTTTGTTCTCGATGTTAACTTCAATACTTTTTTTGTATATGTAATACAATGTTCCCGTTGTATTGTGTAATTTTAGTTAAGGCATAATACTTATTATTTTGTGTAAATATCAAGTGAAAACGGACACATGGGATTATTCGATATGTGATTTTTTTATTTTTTTTTGTGTAAATATCAAATTTTCTGAAAGCAAATGCTTTTATCATAATGGGAATCCCACATCGTCCAGTGAAGTAAAGTGGTTGGAGGGGAGGTGGTTATAAATAAGGACTGAGGAAATAAAGAAAAATAGGGGTGTTAAAGTCTCTAAAATATCTTTGTTTATGCTTATTGATTATAAGTTTGTTATTATTTTTAAAATATAAGCATATAATCATTAAATCTAAACATAGATATTTTTAAAATTTTGACAAACTAACAATTTTAAATAAAATTTATAAAAACCAATTAACAGTAAAAAGTAAATTACTTTTTGAAATAACCAAGTATGCTTCTAATCAAATTGTTCATATGGTATTTAATTTTATCTTCTAAAACATGTATAGTCATTCATTAAAATCGATTAAACATATTATGTGATTAACCGTGGCCCGGACTGCGGATGACCGCTCATTTCAGTTACTCCGGCTACCCGCCTTGTACGGTTCGCTTTTTGGACACCAAAATGTATTACCCGCTCCACTATGGTTATAACTTAATCCCACATCGAAAAAAGAAGAAAAGCAGGACGAATATATTAACTTAATGAGTTTAGTATAAGATTAGCGAAATTGTGGTCAACGTCAAATAATATAACATGTGATGTCGTATTGCTACGGAGTATTTCTTATTGTTACATGTCCTAATTATAATGCCATACACAGTTTACTTTTTAATTTTGCAGTGATACATTTTTATCTAGTAAAAGTTTTTTTCTTCTTAATTTTGGTTTTGTGTTTGTGTAATGGTAATTTAGATCCACTCATAGTTTAATCTTATGTTAAAACTTAAAATACTAATGGTTGTGTTACCATGTGACTGTTATAAGTTCAGCTATTATTACATTTTAAACTGATAACCCTAATCGGGATTAACTCATAAAGTGTTCTTATATTCAATAGTCTTTTTCTTCTAGTTCTATTCATTAGATATGTATACGTGTAAATAATGTCTTCTAATACAGAAATCAAAACCTTTTGTCTACTGCTAATACGAGAGATTGATAATACAGTCACAAAACTGTACATCGGTGGGTGAAGTAAAGTGGTTGGAGGGTTGTGGTTATAAATAGGAAGTGAAGGGTGTATACTATAACAGGTGAGTCAACATCTTAAAAAGCTCTTACTTTCTTTATCTAATAATAACTTTGATATAATTAAGATAAGATTATGAAATTTTGTAGTTTTTAACAAATCAACGATGTTTAAAAAAAATTAAATTATTATTTTGACTCGTTACAAATCTCGTTGGCTGGTTTAAAAGGAACTAATGGGTAAACCTTATTGTTGCCCTGCTAATCATTTTTCCTCGCGGTGGCTACTGACTAAACTTGAAGGTCTCTCATTTGTACTTTCATTTTTTGTTGTTCTATCTTGGTATTTGCGCATCAGTATCCGCTAAAAAATATAACCTGAGGCCGCATCATTCAATAAGCTTTTAGACTTAAGTATGCAAAACTCACACGAAACTGTGAAATTTAATTAGACAGTGTAGGGTGGGTGCGTGAGAGTACCGCTCACACGTAAGGGGGTTATCACGTGTTTGTAAGAGTCTTGCGTGAGACTGTAAAAAGAACTATTCAATGAAAATGGTGAGCAAACCAAGGGTTGTGAGAGTGTGTGTTTTCGTGTGTGCATGTTTGTGCTGTATATGAGATGTGCGGTAAATGTAATGCAAATGAATGGTGTGTGTTGAGCGATAGTAAGGAATAGACCTAGTCTTACATGTAGGGCTGAGCATCGGTCCAGGACCGGAGCGGACCGAGTACCGAAATGGTTTGCGAATTATTAGAACCCGTCTAACTGGCTGTTGCTGAAATGAGATTATGATGTTGGCTTTTGCGAATTATTAGAACCCGTCTAACTGGTTGTTGCTGAAATGAATTTATTCGTTAGTATTCCGTCGTTGTAGGGCTTTAGAGACGAAATAGCGATGAAAACGTTCGTTGCTGATGCCAGATGACATATATCAAATTTTCTGAAAACAAAATGCTTTTTATTGTAATGGAAATCCCACATCGCCCAGTGAAATAAAGTGGCTGGAGGGATTGGGTTATAAATAGTGAGTGAGGGGAATGAAGACGAGTAGGGAAGTTAAAGTCTTTAAAATCTCACGTTATGCTTATTGATTATAAGTTTGATACTATTTATAATTAACCGATGTGATATTTTTATAATTTTGACAAACCAACAATCTTATATAAAATTTTAAAAAACCATAAGGAAAATGTAAGTTACGTCCTCAAATAACAAATAAAGTATGCTATTTTACTTTTGCATTGTTTTTAATCAAATTGCTAATGTTATTTACGAGTGTGACATTTTAGGTTTTAAAACATGTTAGTTCATATGCTAAAATCGATTAAACGTCTAATACGATTAACCCTGACCTGAATCGTTGATAACCACTCATTTTGGGTACTTGTCTGGTTACCCACGCACCTAATACGGTCGAAAAAATAAATCACCCATCCCACGATGAATAGCATAAGTCTTCCAATTAACCGAACCGAAACATCCAGTAAATTAAACTACCCCGCACTCCCTAATTAATGTGTGTTCCCCGAACAATTTGATTTGCATAATTTGAGACCAACCAAGTTCAAGCCCATACTAAATGATACGTACGTACTAGTCATTTCAGAGGTCAAGAGTACTAAGCAATTCCAGCTTGGTATAACATTGTTTTATATCAATACTTTTCGATGATAAAACTTTTAAAGTTTTGCCGATATCAGTGTTCTACGATGTGATTTGTATTATGAAGATGAACATGACAGTCAGGTAGCTTGATAAAATTGGAGTCGATTACTATATGATACATGTAATAATCTCACGATTACATCTCACTCTCAAAGTCGATGGAACTTGAGTTAACTGATACAAACTCAACTCATTGCCTTTCATTTATGCAGTCACAACAATCTACTTTGTTTTGTATCCAAGAAACACATGGATGCATCCTGTATGTTATCTTGTGAATGCAAAAAAAGTTCATGATTGAGCATTGTACAAATAGTACTGCAAGTATAAACAACCATCTTTCTAATCCACAGGTTTATTTATCCCGCAAAAAAAAGGTCCTTATTTTCAATCCAATGTTCAATTTCACATTCTTTTGAGTAACCGTTTTAAAAGACTGCACACGGCATAGTATACGATAGAGGGCTGAGATATGAAGGTTACAAAACTGTGAAAATCTAAGGAACCTGAGCCAAAATAAACCTGACGTCGGATATATCATACTTTATCTCCAAAGCCTACTAATGGAACCCCTTTTGTCATTCTTCATCCTGTTCTTGATTGATGGGAAATCGATCAAGTTATAAGCAAGGTCTACAACTACCAAACTATGGGATTGCAGGGAATTTGTTGGAAGGTTGGCTAGTAGGCTGCAATACGAGGAGCCACTTTTGTGCTAGAAATATAGAATCACCCACAGCAGACTCTTAATAATCCAATTTCTCTATGAGAAACTTTTCAGGATGAAATTTCAAATTCTCACATGTTATTTTTGAAAGTTTTATGGACTTATATTTAAATAGTCGTGTATTAGGATCGAACTCGGGATTACGGGATTGCACACATTACGTAAAGGGTTAATAAATTAAATAAATATATTTTATATTTATTAAATTAAACCGAAGCTTAACTAACGATCGTTAATAATTAAAAGTTAAGTATAAACGACCGTTATAGAATTAAATAGAAGAAAAAAGAAGAAAAAGGAAAAGTGACGGCTACAAGGAAAAAGAGGGGAAAGGAGAGATTTTCTTTCCTAATTGGTTTATTACTTGGAGAATAAGATTTGCCAAGGCCTATATAAACAATCCCGTAGCTTTCATAATTTTTATCCCATTCCTCTCTTTTCTTTCCCTCCTGCGATCGGATCAAACGCACCCTTTAGGGTTTCGTTTGATTTGATTTATTAGGTTTCTATTGCAAATCAACTTCAAAGGAAAAACACCTTTTTTAGGGTTCCTTTTATCCTTTGGTTTTAGTTTAAAAAAATCTAGTCCTAGCCCCTCTCTAGGGTTGTTGGGTAGATATTTCACAAGCATAGAAGCTCGGTTTACACGTGCTAGAATCACGGTTAGCTCATTGTATTACGTGTGTACAAGAACGTAATTTAGTCTTACTTTAGACTATATCTTGGTAGTGTTCGTCATAAACCCTAATTGGTGATTCGTTGGTGATCTTGTGGATCTTCGCTAGGATAAAGGTATGTAACCCTAATTCGATTAATTATAATTGTGTTATTGATTATGATTTTGTTAAAATCGCTTCCGCTATGTGTGCTTTGATCTATATTAAGATTTTTAATAATTGTTATGAACTTTATAAACCTTCAGTGGTATCAGAGAGCCGTTTTAACATGTTATAATTATCGAGATCTAAAGATTGTTTTTTAACTAATAACTGTTTTGAGTTTAAACTACATGTTTTTTCTTGAAAAGGAAATTTAGGGTTTTGGTTTTGTTTTTTTTAATTCGATTTAAAAAAAGGTCGGTTTGTTTTGTTTTTTTAGCCGATTATAAATTTAAAAAAAATAGTTTTTTTTTTGTGAAACCCTAAAATTGCATGTTTTGATCTTTAGATAATTACAAGATTAACTGTTATGTCATGTATTTAAGGTTACGGTCCGTAGTGATTTAATTAATTTGTTAAGTGATTTGGGTGGAACTTTGATGAATTGCATGATTAATTGTTATGTTATGTGAATTCATGTTTCGATCCATAGAGATTTAATTGTTAAGTTATGTGAGAGATCCGTGATGAACATGCATGTTTTTTCATGGATCATATGATTTGATATGGTAATTGCTACTTGTTTTGTTACATGCATTATTTGATTCAATAAATCTAAAATTAGGGAAGACTTTTATATGAATATAAAAAACCTAGATTTGATATTATTTATTGAATAAATCGTATGCATGTGGCTATTTGATTTATTTATTACACATATAAATTGTTATTATGTGTTTATGATTTAGTTTTTTATTGTACCTACTTGTTTTCATACGTTTTATATTGATTGTATGTTGTAAACAAGGGTAATCTTCTCCAAGAAAAATTAATATGGACTAAATCATATTAAAATTAATGATTTGTTTTGAGATCTAATTGACATATGATTTGCAATGATTGGAATTGCAATAATAACTTAACGGCCTACTCAACTTTGACAAACTATAAAGTGGGTATAACGTACCGCTGGTCATGAACCCGGTTAAGGAAGGAGGTGTTATGCCATTAGTCGCTGACCGAATTCCCGGCTTGCCTGTGCGTCAAAGTTGAAATTACCTACGGTTATTATTTACATAATTCCTTAAGGTTGATTTACTGCAAATTCACATCCGAAACACAATGAATAAGGTTATTTCTTTGTGCTCTAGCCGAGTTCTAGGAGACGTACGTTGTGAATAGTTGTAGGTAAAATCTTTAATTGGTTTAACCAATACCTCAACTTGAAATATATATGGCGAAAATTTAGTCTCACCAAAAGGTTTATTAAAAGTTTTTATTAAACTAATGATATGGATATGTATGCATGCTTCTCCGTGTATGATTTTGACATCAAAATTTATACCCTACATTTAAAGTCATATGCCATCTAATTGACGAACACTTGAAGTTCCAATTTTCGTCATATGAGATTCTGGACGATGTTGTAATGGAGAGAAAATTTCATGACTGAATAAGATTGCACATGAAGGTTTTACGTTCTTTAGATTAGTCGACTTAATTGAGTTACTCAGTGAGATTTGGAAACTTAAGGCATAAAGAAGGGATGAAACATGTTTACAATGCAAAATGACTTTTGGCAATGAAAACCCTTTAAATATCTATAAATTGCAAATTTGTTTGTCAATAATTGTTCGACAAGATACCATCTTGAATACTTTCATTGCTAGCAGATCAACTGATGTGATGAAATTATGTCATTTTGGATTCTAGTTTTCAAGGAAAGTACTATGGTTATTATTACCGGGGTAATTTTATTTTCTTGAATGGTATTATCGAAAATACTAAAATTGAATTTTGTAAATTCTTTTACAAATGTATTAATGCAACGTTACACCGTAAACGTGGTTTATTCATTTATTGATCTAAAACCGTATGGTTGAGGATAGAGTCTATTTAAAAGATAAACCTAAACTCTTTTCCAGGAGTGAAGAATGAGTAATAAGGATTTTAGAAATGTCAAATTCAAAATACATAACTCATAGCAAACTTTAATAGTTAAGAAAAGTGCATATTTTAAGTTATTAAAAGTTACCGCTAACTGGTTATAAGGCAAACTAGCATATTTGTCTAGTAGTTGTGCTTTGATCATTTATAGGCACTACATACCACTGTGGGGTTGGGTAGACCTATTAAGGAAGAAATTGCATGCCAAATCTTTCATGTTAAAAGAAATTGATGGATAAGTCATCATTTACGAAGTAGAGTACACTCTTTAGCACTACAAGTAACTGTTACGAATGTGTTTTTCATAAAGAGTAAGAAAGTAAACACAAATTAGTTTCACCGATTATGAAACATTTTAATGTTGTCAAATTCGGTGGGAGAATTATGTTGTATTACTAAATTCGAGTCTATTAAAACATTGTCTAATTTAGTGGGAGTTACAAGCTTTGTCGTCTTGGTAATAACCCATGTTATCTTTAGTATGTCCTAAGATAATTACTTTCGAATTATTAACTCTATTATCTTCAAAGGATATTCATGTATTGATTCTTGTTGATTGGTTCTACATCTAGTTGTAAAAAGCCAATATAAGTGGCACAATCATATTTTGTATAGACGAACATTAGACATGATGTTTATATAATATATAAGGTTGTTCCATGCACAAGTGGGAGAAATAAACATTGTGTGCAAGAAACAACTCATAAAGATATGACTCTCTTGTCTTTAAAATAAGAGACTAACAATCTAATTAATATTAGATGAAAGTTAGAACATGTGTCAATATGATTAAAAGAGTACTTAAAAGTATATATATCATTTACATTAAGAAACACTTGTTGTTTTGATTTAGTCATGTGAAAGCTTGGACTAAATTTTATACACAAGGGAAAATTATCTACATGTCGTGAGATCGGGCGTGGATCATTTTGTGGTTTCTTAAGATGGATAACTCCTGGAATGATATAAATATATAGAGTAATCTTATACTACTAATGAAACCTAGTGGTGTTCATATAGTAGTATAATAATGAATTAACTTGAAAAGATTAATGAAACCTAGTGGTGTTCATGATTTACTTTAGTTATGCATGTTTATGATTTATTGTATAAAGTCACAAACATAAAGTCTTGAAAGACGTATAATATAAAGTAAGACGTTAATGTATTATCTCTCTTGTTAAGACATATACATGGAGTCGTTTTCAAATGACTTAAAACGTATAATGGAATTATAACTTTTATGTTTTAAAGACATGGAAATGAAGTGACTTTGTATTATAAGTACTTGAGTTATAAAGCATGCAAAATGGTTAGGAAAACTATATTACCATTAAGATGATTTAGTTGGTATATAGGTAAGCCTAAGGATATATATTTATCTTAAATATTGTTAAGATTGACTTACAATATTTCTCTAAATGAAATACAACACTGTTATGGTATGCTCATTAGGAAAATCAAACTCTCAATATGATGGTGATGTTTGATTCAAGATAACTATATCTTCCTTTATTCTAAAAGATATCAAGGTTAGAAAGTTGAGTATGACTTGAGCTAAGAAGATTAATAAGATACCATTATATATGGAATGTGATGAATCACGTTATATCTTAAATGAAGTTTGGATTTTGCTAAACTACTTATGAAGTGGATTGTTTAGAAAATAAAGAGTATGGAACTGCCATTGTGTTTTGTAATGTCTCATATAGATAACATTGGTGTGTTGATCTATTTGCTATGTATTTAAAGAGTAATTTTAAGTTACTAAAAGCAAGTGAGAGTTTTGATCTTGAAAGATAAAATTACAAGATACATAATCTTCTGAAATACACTAGTAATTATCATGAGGTAGGCTTGTAAATGCTAACTCTCAAGATAAAGGAATTTACGTCATAGGTCCTAAGGATATCTCGGATATGCGATTTATATGTTGAGAATTATGAGTTACAAAAAATTGTTGTGATTTGTTACCAAATATTGTTTTGGGTAAACGACTCATACTATGATTGTTATAAATTTTGTCCAACAAGATAATCAAATTTCGATTATGGTTTATTTTAAATAGTTTGACTAGAAATTGGAGATGAGTTTCGTCAAAGGAAGAAAAATGCCAATTGTGGTGATTTAATCTTTGTGTCAAAATTATATGGACAAAATTGTACACATATTTAATGTATGTATTATGAATAAATTATTAATCACACTTAAGTAATTAATTGTGATTGAGTATTTTTTCCTAAAATACATTACATGTATAAAGATTTTGATGGTCATATTTTAAATTGAAAATTTTGGATATGTATAAACTATTTCTTGAATGACTACTTGAGCAAGGACTTAAGTAATCGAAATGAGTTTATTACTTTAAAATAAATCTTTGGAAAAGTACAAAAATGCAATTATCTATTAATGGATAAAAGCATGCATCTAGGAGATTATTCTTATGTTTAATTTGAAATTCAAGATTGGATTTAAATTTGAATAAGATGATTTTTGAGGATTCCTAAAAGCTAGTGGGAGTATTATGGTTATTTTCTTAAATTATATATGTCTAATAGACATGTAAGAAAGTAAGATTTCATTCAAATTAAATGTTGATTTGGTTTAGATTTTGAGATGAAACTTTACTTTGAAGATTTAGAAAATAAGATGTACATAACCTTGGAACAAATAATATTTGTTTGTTTATGCGGTGGAAATACAACATAATATGCCATGTAGTAAAATTTATATGGATATTTAGAACATGAAAAAATCTAAATGTGGTTTGAGAAATTCTCATGTGTGTCATGTTGTATTTATAGCATGCTTAAAATGCATGATGATTTGAATATATTGATCTATTTAAAAGTTATTAAATAACTTGTGTAATGAATATTCTAAAAGAATATGTTTGGAAATAGAATAACATCCTAAATCTTGGATCAGCTTCCATATTCTATGGATGAGTAATTTGTCAATAGTTGTGCAAATTATCATAGCCAACAAACTTGGAGGTTTGGTTGGAATCAAACATTACATAATAGATATTAAAGGTAACATATTTATATCTTTTATGACAAGTTGTCAAACTTGAAAAGATATAATTGAGATAACACTCAATATTAGTCATGGTATCCTTGGAGGTGACATATTGATTAAAGTTGCATTATACATTAAAGAATTAGAATACTTTGAAATTCAAATGTGTTTTGGAAGTTTAGGAAATTGGTGATCAAGGATGTTTTACAATTTTGATACTATGTGGCAATATCAAACTATTTGAATGCACATGTACAAGAGTTTCAATGAATTTAATTTTTGAAGAAAGTATTCTCAAAATTCCAATAGGTCAAGATTGTTTATTTTATGCTTTGCCAAACAAGTGTAAGTGTCATTGTTAGAGGCATAATGCATCGACCATGTTTTCATACATTGATCTATTTAGTATTTGGATATAGGATGTTTAAGACGTTATTGAATTGATAAAATAAAGATTGGGTTTCGTTTGTTTTATGTTATTTGATTTTGTATCCTATTTTACATGCTTTAATCCATGAATATTATGATATTTCTAAATGTCTGTTGTCGATTAATAACATGGGAATATTATTAAACTAAGACAATTCAAAATAGTGACACGGTATACTTGAAAGTATATTGGTCAATTTTAGATGATATATGATGAATCAAATATTGGACTTATCCCAACTATATGATTTTACTTTATTGATCTTTGTCATCAAGTAAATTATAAATAGTTATCCTTAGACTTGAGATACCAGGAAACTGTCGTGGATCTAGTGCATTTCTGTGAAATAATCTAACGCTAAACGTAATTGGTGGTTATAAGGGTTATTTTCAGAAGTGTTGCAAAATTCATAAGTTTTGCTTGTAGTCAAAATGGGATTTGTTTCCTTCAAACTATTTTGAAGTATAATACAGCTGGGCCCCTCGTGGGAGTAGTAAGATATTTGTGCGTTCGTACCCAAATTTGTTTTGGTGATCTTGCTATATCCGTAAACGAGAAACAGAATGTTTAATGAAAGAATGACTGAGATCCATATCCTATTAACGTTGTATTTGAAATGAAAGGATAATAATAATGATAGTAAATCATTACAAGGTTTTATCCAAGAGACCTTACTCGAGATCGGACTAGGGCATTGGCGTGTAACTAGACGCTAACCAATGTGATCACGATATTTTGAAATATGTCCAAGTGGGAGCTGAAAGTTTTATGGACTTATATTTAAATAGTCGTGTGTTAGGATCGAACTCGGGATTACGGGATTGCACACATTACGTAAAGGGTTAATTTATTTAATAAATATATTTTATATTTATTAAATTAAACCGAAGCTTAACTAACGATCGTTAATAATAAAAAGTTAAGTATAAACGACCGTTATGAAATTAAATAGAAGAGAAAAGAAGAAAAAGGAAAAGTTCCGGAAGCCCCTTTGGGTGGGCCATAGGCGACGGCTACAAGGGAAAAAAAGGGGAAAGGAAAGTTTTTCTTTCCTAATTGGTTTATTACTTGGAGAATAAGATTTGCCAAGGCCTATATAAACAATCCCGTAGCTTTCATAATTTTTATCCCATTCCTCTCTTTTCTTTCCCTCCTGTGATCGGATCAAACGCACCCTTTAGGGTTTCGTTTGATTTGATTTGTTAGGTTTCTATTGCAAATCAACTTCAAAGGAAAAACACCTTTTTAGGGTTCCTTTTATCCTTTGGTTTTAGTTTAGCAATAATCTAGTCCTAGCCCCTCTCTAGGGTTGTTAGGTAGATATTCCACAAGCGTAGAAGCTCGGTTTACACGTGCTAGAATCACGGTTAGCTCGTTGTATTACGTGTGTACAAGAACGTAATTTAGTCTTACTTTAGACTATATCTTGGTAGTGTTCATCATAAACCCTAATTGGTGATTCGTTGGTGATCTTGTGGATCTTCGCTAGGATAAAGGTATGTAACCCTAATTCGATTAATTATAATTATGTTATTGATTATGATCTTGTTAAAATCGCTTTCGTTATGTGTGCTTTGATCCATATTAGGGTTTTTAATAATTGTTATGAACTGTATAAACCTTCAATTTTAATGCAAATAAACTACCACAAGCTTTAAAACACTATACAAAGGATAAAAAGTAAAGCTCTTGTATTTGACATTCTATTATGACTTTTAGATGGTCAATTTATTACAAGAACTCAGAAAGTGTACCACTGTTTGTTACAAGAAAATATAATAGAGCATACTTCTATTAGCACTCTCATAGTATCATTTAACTCGTTCATGTATAAAAGGATGTTAGAGTACTAAAGTATTAAGGTTGACAATGATAGGGTCAAACTGTATATTTCTTCATTCATGCCTTCTTGGTGCAAATCAACAAAACTTTGTAAATTAGGAATTAAAACACTAGTGTCATACTCTTCTTTCTGTTATCCCAAAAATCATTAAGCTCGTGCCAAGATCCTGCTACGATTTAGAGTCTACTTCATTCCCAAAAGAATCATCATTACCTTTTCTTGCTCGGCTTTCTGTCATTAGCCACTTCAATCTCTAATAGCGAATTGAGCATGATCTATGCTTCATTCATGGACGTCGTCCACATGGCCACATTGTTATATGGATGATCATCACAAGTTTCATCCTTATGTTGAGGAGATTGAGCTATATGAGGAACACGTCAACCGGGTCAAAGGGTTAAAAGATGTTCAATATCTATTATTATATCTAACCATATTCAAAGGCGATAAAAAGTCTCATTATTTTTTAACAAGCATCAACGCTTGATTCTAACTGATGCTTGTGTATATTCTGTCATCAGTAAAGCTCTTGATAACCTGTTTCTAATGATGTTGACGATAGGATTTACAGACGCAATCCTGGGTTCATTTGTTGATATCACTTGGTATACATTTCATTCACAAGTAATTCTTTACGGGTAGTTTAAGCCTATCTAACAACGTTCATGACAAATTAGACAAATGTATATTGACACAATGAAGAGCAACACAACAAGAAAAACAGAAACATTATGTTTTCTATATAGGTAAAGCATGGTAAAGACATACTTGTTGACGAAACATGGGAGAGTCTTCTTGGAGAAACACATGACGGGCTTCTGCTGTTTTTGCTTCTACATTGATCTGAATCTCCCAAATTAATTTAGACCACCTTTCACGTATAATGTGATATGTTTTTTCGAAAAAGGATGCCAAGTATTATTGGATATGTGATGTTCCTGAAATTGGAGTGTGTTAGTGCAAACATTACGATGTTTTGTCGATATAATTTCTTTGTGTTTTGTTGATGACAAACGTATAATTCACAATACATTATGTAAAATGTTAAGGTACTCGTAATCACTCAAGAATACATTTGTATACTTCTCTCGACACCTCCAAGACCGCATTCGGCATGAATCACTCAAGGTATGTACAAACATGTCATTAACCTAACTAAGTGATCAAGGATTAATATTTTCTTAAAACTCACATTTTAATCAAATGTGACAAAAGATTTTAATTAACTTTATTTTTAAGAAAATGTTTTATTAAAAAGAAAATGGAAATTTGAATTTGGCATATTCCATATGCCAAAGGAATATCCTTTGAGGGTATAAACTACCCCAGATGGCATATCCCCACTAAAGGACAAATTTGCACGGACTCCGACACGGAGGTTCCTTAAAGGAACCCGCGGTTCCTTATTGATAAGGTACCGCGGGTAGAGATAAGGAACCGCGGGTGTTTTTAACCGTTGCAATGTTGTCCTATAAATAGTGGATCATTTCCAGGTTTTCTTTTAACCCTTTTTGCACAGTTTCTTTCAAAAACCATCTTAGATCCTTGATTAATCTTGTTTAAGATGTGATTCAATATTCAATCTCCTCATCCTCTCAAGTGCAAAGAGAAGAACACTATCATTACCATGATGTGTTGGGTTCACTACATGATGAAGATCTTTCCTTCTATAGATCTAAGTTATGTTTTTAGTCTTCCTACTATGTATATGTAGAAGATCAAAGTGTTGGGTACACTTGGGTGTGTTTGTAAGGGTAGAATATCCAAGTGATGGGTATACTTGGATTAGGTGTTAGTTGTGTAGATCCAAGTCTTGTTAGTACTTAGATATAGTGTTAGAGTTATAGATCTAAGTGATGTGTGCTTAGATCTATATGGTTTATGTGTTTAGGCCATAAAACACAAGGTTTGTTATGTTGGGCCATAAAACATAACTAGTGGGTAGATTAGGTTGTGTCTTGGTAGTTCTCACTAAACTCTAAAGTGATGTGGTTGTGTCTAGGTAGTTCTCACTAAACTCTAAAGTGATGTGGTTGTGTCTTGTGAGTTCTCACTTAGCTTTAAAGTGATTAGTAGTTGTGTTGTGTGAAGTTCTCACTTAGCTTCAAAGTGAAGAGTCGTGAAGATTGGTTCTAGCTTTCGATTAGAACTCGACGTCTAGCCTTGTGTCGTTAAATGGTGAAGTGGGCGACGTTGTGTAGATTGGTCCTACCTAAGATTAGGACTCGACTTTTAGCTTAGAGTCGGAAATTGGATAAGCGACGTTGTGTATGGTTTCTCCACCTTAAGGAGTTTGTTGACTAGTGAAGTAACTCTCGAGTAAGGTGTACTCGAGGAGTGGAGTAGGGCGAAGAGGAGCTTCGTGACCGAACCACTATAAATCATCGTGTCGGTACTTTCCTTTACATTTATGTCTTTACTATTATAGATGTATTTATATGTTGTGTGTTGTGTGCATATCATAATCTAAACATCTAAGTTACGGAAAAGCTAAGGCTTAGTACGTGTGTGCTTCGTGTTTAGATTATGGTCAAGTGTACATCACTTAGTCTAAACATCCTAGTTGCGGAAAAGCTTATGCTTAGTATGTGTGTGCTTAGTGTTTAGACTATTGCTTTATGTACTCTTGATTTGATGTGTTTGTGTGTTTACTTACTTGTAGTATTTATCTTTCAATCAAACACATCTCATATCTAGTCAAGCTTGATCGAGAATTTGATACAAAGGATTGTCAAAGTTTAACATGCAACAAAAGGTTAAGTTCACTGTCGGCGGTGCCCTAAATGGACCGGCAGTTCTTTATTGATAAAGAACCGCGGGTACACATAAGGAACCGCTCACAGTGAATTAAGCCGAAATGTTTTGAAAACTAACTAGAAACTATTCAACCCCCCCTTCTAGTTTCTACAATTGGTATCAGAGCGATGGTCACACAAGATCTTTGAAGTATATTGTACTTTAAAGCTTGGATCGATCCTTGCTCTAGTTTTTCAAAACAAATGGTTTTCAAAATGAAAACGGTTTTTAAAAATAGAGACGATCTTTGTATCAAATTGTTCATGAAGAGTGATTACTTATGAAATGTGTTTTGTTGTTTCATTCGTACAAGTTTTGATGTTAAATAAACTTTGTATAATAGCTTGAATTAAATCTTTTCATGTTTGAAAGTATAAAAATCTTTTATGTCATAATTAACTCTAAAATACGAGTTCTATGTGTCTAAATGATTTTTTAGAGTCCTAAGTCCTTCCAAAAAGTTACCAAATAATTTTGGCCAAAAACCCCATTTTTGCCCTCTGGACGCGGTTCTTTATATCTTCCCAGAGGTTCCTTATCAATAAGGAACCGCGGCCAGTCTGACTCAGATTTTTGAAAACTTTGAAAAATCATATAAAATCAACCGTAAGTCCGTAGAAGTCGTGTCACCCGTCATTTCGAACGTAATCGAATTTTCTTTCAATTAAAAATGCTTCCAAACCTTTATTCAAACTTTAAAATTTGGATGGTTTCTAAGTTCCATACTTTGTCCAAAGTATTGAGCGTTGGTTTGTCGTAAAACTTGTGTTTCACTCTTTTCTATTAAGTTGGACATCTATTGGTGATATATCTTTGAAAATTGATATATTTACAAAGTGTTAAACTTAATTAAATTTTAAATGGGTCAAAGACTATTTTCAAATAAAATCAAGCTATGAATACTTTGTTGTATCTAACACTTAAAAACATGGACGAATGCTTTTATGTGTTAAGCTAATTGTTTGTGTGTGTTTCTTTGTGTGTTATTATTATATGTAGACATTATTAAGTGTTCCTTGCTATTTGTAGTAGTATTGCTTATATGTCTAGTCTCTTGTGCCTTGCTTGGTATTTGTTAGTATCTAGTTTTTCCTAATTAGGATGTATGCTAGATTTCTTGCATTTTAGTTGCAACATTGTGTGTGCATTGCATATAGGATTTACATCTCTTAGTTTAAAAATGTTACATAAACATCTTGTACACCTCGGGATGTTCTTTAACACTTTTAGGTTTGAAAGCTTTGGGAGCTTGTCAAATCTATTGATTTAGGTCGTCTTACTCAATCATTGTGTTATTAGTTCAAGTAGATAAATGTCTCACTATAAAACATGAAACACCCTTTGAAAATCTTAGCTATTTTCTCTTAAAAGAGTGTTTGTGGGAATCAAGAAAGATTTCGATTAAATATCAATGCATTATTCAAACTATGATTGGTATCATTATCGAATCTAATTGACATGTTTTTTTAGTGTAGACATGAATGTGGTTTTTTAATAATATACATCGGATCATAACTCACACTTGTGTTAATGGTGTTATATTGAATCTACTTGTTCAAATTGTTAGACATATTTTGTTTAATAATTACTTATAATGCACAATAGAGTCGGTTTGATAACTTGGATGTTTCATCCGAAATACTCAAGTAATTTACATTGCTATGCAATTTATAAATGTGTCATTTCCGAAAGACCAATCAAGAGCGTTCCTTTGGTTTGTGTAAACTTTGTTTATACACTTCAAAGTTATTGGCCTCAAGTTCTATTAAGGTAAATAACCTTAACTAGACTTGTTTGACAAGATATGTAATGGTGCATTCTTAACCCTCATTAGGTCATGCATTGTGTCGCCATGCAAGTTTCATCCTTGCTAAACTTTATTGGGCAAATGTTGGAATTACATTTTGTCTAACTTGAGAATGACTACTAGAGAATTTATGCACTAGGATCGTAATTTGACCTAACGGTTGAATTACTTCCATGTGGGAAGTTGAGTCGGTGTATAACTCGTAAAAATGGTCGTGTTTAGCCTTAATTGAGCACCTCTAGTGATAGTCTCATACTCATTCTCTAAATTGGCTAAATGGCTCTTCCTATATATGACTAATGATAGTTTACTTTGATGAACTTTGTATGTCATTAGGAGTCTTTTTCTTTTGTAGCCATTAGGTTTTTCTTAGCTTTCCTCTTACGTGTTAATTGAACCTATGTGTCTTTCCTTTGTGTGTGTTCTAGTTTTTATTGCTTCTAAGCATGACTTTATGATAAGTTAGACTAGAAAATTTGGATTTGCTTAATTGGAAAATCCTCCTTCACCACCTAAACCTAGCCTCTGTAGGCGGTTCTTTAAATTGACCGCGGCTCCATATCAATATGGAACCGCCGGTGGAGATAAAGAACCGCGGGCAGAAGCTCTCAAATTCGGGTTTTCTGAAACTTCCCAATTGTTCCAACACCCTTTGGAATCTTTGTTTCAAACCTTTGATCACTCCCAAAATATCTTGGGCTTTCCCTTTTTAACCCATTACTAGTTTGGATCATCCCCTCATCCTTTTAAACCCACCTTGTTAGCCATGGTCTTCACACCTCAAACCATTCATCCTTACCCCTTGAACCACCCACTTCTACTTTGGTTTCTATAAGAAACTCCAATTCATCCAAAACCTCCTCTTCAAAGAGGCACCTCAAATTTAAGATTAAGTTACCAAAACTTAACTCTTCACCTTTTGCCACACCCAAGAATGAGATTGTTCCAATTCTCATCTCTTCATCACCCTCACCACCTCTTGCTCCATGCAAGACTACCTCAACCCATGGTACCAACCATTCACATGGTTCTACCTCCTCTTCATTCCAATCTAGAATGAATGAGCTAACCTCACCCTTCACTCCAAGTACTCTCTTGGATGTGACTACTCAACCTCAACCCATCCAAAGCATTCCTATTGTGAATGACTTTGTTGATACCTTGGTGACTTCACCTTTTACCCCTTCAAACTCACCCACATCACCCATCCAAAGCATTCCCATTGTGAATGACTTTGTTGAACCCTTGGTGACTTCACCTTTCACCCCACCAAATTCCGCCATCACCCTTGTCTTTCATTTAAGCATGTGGATTGCTTATTGCTAAGACATCCACTTTAAGCAAATCTTAGTTTTCTAGTGTAACTAGGATTAAAATTATGCATAAGTTTTAGGCTTGTGTTTCATACATCTTTGTATGATCTTTATTGTCTTGTTTTTCTCTTTCATGTTTTTTGAAACATGTTTTATCTTTGGGTCTTGGATCTCGTTATTCTCGTGATCTTTCTTTTCTTCTTTATTTTCTCACTCGGTTGTCAAGGAAAGTTAGATTTTAATCTAATTCCTCTCCTAGTAAGATTGAAAACTTAAATATTTCTTTTTGAAATATTCAAGTAATTTTAACTTGCAATTACAATTGTTAAAAGTCATATCCGAAGCATTGACTTTCAATCCATTTAGCATCTTATGTTAAATTGTTTGACCAAGTGATTTTCCTTTGAGTCGATAATCAGTTTTGGACACCCAATATCCACGGTTCCTCAAATAACCTTGGGTCTCATTATTGATAATGAACCACGGACCTATTTAACGAACCGCGACCATTGAGTCCCTTTGTTCGTTTTGGTCTTTTTCTCTTTTGACGAGTTTTCTTGAAGATTACTTCTTTTCTTCTCTTTTGAATTTCTTCTCTAGTTTCGTGAAGTTATCCTTAACTTCTTTGTTGAGTCTCTCTCAATTCTTTTTAATCATGCTCTTCTAAGTCGAGTCTCTTTCTTCTAGTCTTTCCAAACTAAGTTGAGTCGAGCCTTACCATTTCCTCATCATGTAATTGTTCTTTGAACATCCATAATGATTGAGAAGAGCTACGAAACTTTGAGCATGTAGTTTATCGTATGCTAAACACCATTTGGTGTCGACATTCATACGCATTTTTGCCTATAATGTCCTATATCCCGTTTTTTTCTGAAAGCGTCGATTTATCCGCTTTTGGTTTTCCTTTAATTTTTTTTGGTCAAAAATGTATCTAGGTTGAGATATTTTTGTTCCTATTTTTGAGAGTTGATTGCGGTTAAAATTTACAATTAGTATGGGTGATTCCATCAATTCTAAGTTTTTAACCCCTTGAGATGATATCTTCAAATTCTTGGATGTTTCTTTTCTACCTCTATTCCAACAATTTTGAATTGATTTCCTCAAAATCCTCTCCTTGTTTTTTCTTTGAGAGTTGATGGTTAAATCTTGAATTTTCTTGGGTGATTCCAAAAATTCTAAGCTTTTTACCCTTTGACATATTATCATTACAATTGGTATGGATGTTTCTTTTCTATCTCTATTCCAACAATTGTGAATTGATCTTGTCACGATCCTCTCCTTTATTTATTTTTTTGTGTTGATAGCATCGTGTGCACACTTCTTTCTTCAATGCTTGTCATTGTTTGTGCAAACGACTTGTTTATCATCCTCTTTTTATATATGCTCTTGTCTACTAACCTTGTTTTGTAGGACACTTCTAACCTATTTTTGTAGCTCGTCACTATTCTTGCTTTGTTGGTGTCTTAAGCAAGGGGGAGCTCATATCAAGGGGGAGCATTTGAAAGAGTTCAAGTCATTACATTTGCGATCATTCATCGAATATCTTGCTAGTAATGAATTTTGGAATCTTGAAGATAAGCATTTTATTATGCATGGAGTTAGTTAACCTATGGTGATTGAAGACTTCACTAGGATGAAGCAAGCTCAATATTTTTGTATGATGGGTTTATGGTTTGGATTCTCGTCTCTCAAACGACAACCACAATGGATGATTAGATTTTTGGATGCATGTTCTCTCGAAGTCGATCCTCCTCTTCTACAAATGAAGACTCCCTTTCGGTTGCAAGCTCGTGTGACGTTGATTCTTCTATTCTTCAAGACGTTGACTACCTTTTTGATTCAACAAAGGGGGAGAAGTAAGTGTAAACGAGTAACTTATGCATTTTAATATGTGTTGCAGTTTACTTGTTTGTCATCATCAAAAAGGGGGAGATTGTTAGTGCAAACATTACGATGCTTTGTCGATATAATCTCTTTGTGTTTTGTTGATGACAAACGTATAATTCGCAATATATTATGTAAAATGTTAAGGTACTCGTAATCACTCAAGAATACATTTGTATACTTCTCTCGACACCTCCAAGACCGCATTCGGCATGAATCACTCAAGGTATGTACAAACATGTCATTAACCTAACTAAGTGATCAAGGATTAATATTTCTTAAAACTCACATTTTAATCAAATGTGACAAAAGATTTTAATTAACTTTATTTTTAAGAAAATGTTTTATTAAAAAGAAAATGGAAATTTGAATTTGGCATATTCCATATGCCAAAGGAATATCCTTTGAGGGTATAAACTACCCCAGATGGCATATCCCCACTAAAGGACAAATTTGCACGGACTCCGACGCGGAGGTTCCTTAAAGGAACCCGCGGTTCCTTATTGATAAGGTACCGCGGGTAGAGATAAGGAACCGCGGGTGTTTTTGACCCTTGCATTGTTGTCCTATAAATAGTGGATCATTTCCAGGTTTTCTTTTAACCCTTTTTGTACAGTTTCTTTCAAAAACCATTTTAGATCCTTGATTAGTTAGTTTTGATTAATCTTGTTTAAGATGTGATTCAATCTTCAATCTCCTCATCCTCTCAAGTGAAAAGAGAAGAACACTATCATTACCATGATGTGTTGGGTTCACTACATGATGAAGATATTTCCTTCTATAGATCTAAGTTATGTTTTTAGTCTTCCTACTATGTATATGTAGAAGATCCAAGTGTTAGGTACACTTGGATGTGTTTGTAAGGGTAGAATATCCAAGTGATGGGTATACTTGGATTAGGTGTTAGTTGTGTAGATCCAAGTCTTGTTAGTACTTGGACATAGTGTTAGAGTTATAGATCTAAGTGATGTGTGCTTAGATCTATATGGTTTATGTGTTTAGGCCATAAAACACAAGGTTTGTTATGTTGGGCCATAAAACATAACTAGTGGGTAGATTAGGTTGTGTCTTGGTAGTTCTCACTAAACTCTAAAGTGATGTGGTTGTGTCTAGGTAGTTCTCACTAAACTCTAAAGTGATGTGGTTGTGTCTTGTGAGTTCTCACTTAGCTTTAAAGTGATTAGTAGTTGTGTTGTGTGAAGTTCTCACTTAGCTTCAAAGTGATGAGTCGTGAAGATTGGTTCTACCTTTCGATTAGAACTCGACATCTAGCCTTGTGTCGTTAAATGGTGAAGTGGGCGACGTTGTGTAGATTGGTCCTACCTAAGATTAGGACTCGACTTTTAGCTTAGAGTCGGAAATTGGATAAGCGGCGTTGTGTATGGTTTCTCCACCTTAAGGAGTTTGTTGACTAGTGAAGTAACTCTCGAGTAAGGTGTACTCGAGGAGTGGAGTAGGACGAAGAGGAGCTTCGTGACCGAACCACTATAAATCATCGTGTCGGTACTTTCTTTTACATTTATGTCTTTACTATTATAGATGTATTTATATGTTGTGTGTTGTGTGCATATAATAATCTAAACATCTAAGTTACGGAAAAGCTAAGGCTTAGTACGTGTGTGCTTCGTGTTTAGATTATGGTCAAGTGTACATCACTTAGTCTAAACATCCTAGTTGCGGAAAAGCTTATGCTTAGTACGTGTGTGCTTAGTGTTTAGACTATTGCTTGATGTACTCTTGATTTGATGTGTTTGTGTGTTTACTTACTTGTAGTATTTATCTTTCAATCAAACACATCTCATATCTAGTCAAGCTTGATCGAGAATTTGATACAAAGGATTGTCAAAGTTTAAGATGCAACAAAAGGTTAAGTTCACTGTCGGTGGTGCCCTAAATGGACCGGCGGTTCTTTATTGATAAAGAACCGCGGGTACACATAAAGAATCGCTCACAGTGAATTAAGCCGAAATGTTTTGAAAACTAACTAGAAACTATCCAACCCCCCCCCCCCCCCCCTTCTAGTTTCTACAGAGTGTATGAAGAAGAAAGAAGAAGATGGACAACAACAACATAGGATGGTCCGAAATAATTGGAATGAGGAAAGAGTGAATTTTCATGGCTGCCATTGAAGTTGACGTTTTTTTTGTGTAAATACCAAATATTTGAAACCTTGTAGTTTTTTTTTATTTTACTTTTAAAAAATTTTAGAACAAATCCCACATCGCCTTGTGAAGTAAGGTAGGTAGGGGGAAGTCTTTATAAATAGGAAGCAAAGGGAGTAGAATATAGTAGGGAAGTGAAAGTCTGTAACAGTTATTGATTGTGGTATTTTTCTTATAAAATTTGTTTATAAGAAATCATCTACAAACTCTAACTTTTTTAGATTTTAACAACTCAAAAATAACGATATAAACTTTCTGAGATTTTGATTTTAACAACTCAGCAATGCCAAAATGAATGTTCTCTGATTTTAAAAGCATTAGGTGTTAACCAACACAATATTAATCTAAACAAAAATCAAAAATCTTATTTCGATTATTCAACTACTCCCCATCTCATAACTATAGTTCAATATATTATTTTTGGAAATCCCAAATTAATAATTCACGTCGAAAATTAAATATAAATATAGATTAAACTTACTATATCACCCTCATTAAAAGTATTATTACAAACCATAAATAAGTTATAAATTAATTGGTTATAAGTGTAAATGTCCTCCAATATATAAAACACTATTGTTGCTGTACTGGCGTTGGATATTTGTTCTGGTTTGGTATACATTTCGTCAAACGCATAATTTATTTCCTGTTTCAAGTTTGTATGACCAAATTCGACTCGCCTTGGAAGAATGTGTATTAAATTTACTCTTACCAAAACATCTCAACCAGCATATCATTTTACCATGACATAACAAACAGCAAAAAACAGAAACGTCATGTTTTACCTGTTGTTGAAACATGGGAGAGTCTTCGAGTTTGGAGAAATAGATTTCTAGTTCCTGTTGTTTTTGATGCTGCTTTGATCCGAATCCCCCGCGTTAATTTAAAGAATCTAAAACACAACCACTACGTAAAATGTGATATATTTTCTTGATATACATGAACACCCATTATTATTCCATATCTGATGATCCTGATAATTTAGTCTATGGACGACATAAAGAACAACAAGAAATAAAAAGATGAACAACAACAATACAAGATGATGGTCCGAGAAGATAATCGGAATAATGAAAGAGCTTAGAGTAAATTGCTTCATGGCAATCCCCCATCGGTCGGTGAAGTAAATTGGTTGGAGGGATATGGTTATAAATAAGGAGCCATGGTGTATATACTAAAGCAAGTAAGTTAACATCTTTAAAATTTCTTGCTTTTTTTCAATTATAAGTGTATAACTGAAAACATGATCCCTAGAAATTTTTTAGATTTTAACAGATATAACAATGCTAAAAGAAAGGTTAATAATTGCTAAAAAAATCAAATCGACCATGTAAACAAATTTATTCTGAGTTGAAAGTCTATCATTTGTACTTTCTTTTGGCATTGTGCATCAAGATCCACTTGAAAATATAACCAGTGGTCTCATCAATCAATAATAATTTAGACATAAGTATGCCAAACTCACAAGAAACTCTGAAATTGAATTAGGAATGAAAAGAGATTAGAAAAGAAAAGAGTTTAGATTGTGTACCCAAACTTAATTAGAAATGAAAAGAGTTTAGACGATGTACACTGTACATTGGGTGGGTGCATGAGAGTTCCCCCCCCCCCCCCCCCCCCCACGCGTAAGGGGTTATCACGTGTTTGTGAGAGTGGTGCGTGAGACCAAAAATAGAACCATTTAATCAAAATGGTCTACTGCCTTTGAAACAAAATAAATCATTATTAAATAGATAATGTATATGTGTTCAAACACATATGGCTGCATTCGACATTCTATTCTAACATTTAGATGGTCAAATTAGCTCCAGAACAAGAATGGCTAAGTCCCGTATGCAGAATACAATTCAACCTGAACACGGCGAAACACTCAACCATTGAGTATAATAAACACGATATTTCAAAAAAACGTATATCAACTAGTATAATTCTCACAGTAATGAGTCAAGCTGTAGATTTCTTCATGTAGGACCTACTTGCAGCAATATCAACAAAACTTTGTAGATGATGCAAATAAAACACTGAAGAATATCTTTACTTTGAGGTCATGGTAAGATCCTTCTACGATTTTTTTAATTCAACTTTGTGCCAGAAAACATCATTCTCGTATCTTTTAGGCTTGCTATTTGGGTAAAGAAAATAGACACGGCCCTCACAATCTCTTAAACCAAGCTCCGTCTCTCTTTAAACACTAGATAATCACTACCTGGAATGCATCTCTAGAACCTTAAAGGCTATAAAAACTCCTGAATTATTCAACAAGCAGTATCCACTTGGGGTTAAAATGATGCTTCTGTGTAGGGCTGAGCACGGTAGACCTAAAACCAACCTGGACCGAAAAACCGGACCAGACCAGACCGAATCGAACCGAACCAGACCGAACAATTTCGGTCTGGGGTTTTGGACGAATTCGGTCCTCGGTCCGGTCGGTCCTGGCCGGTCTTACCAAAATCTTGTTGATTATGCCTAATAGGATCGGACCGGAACCGAACCGGACCGGTCCAACCCGGACCGGACCGGACCATTTCGGTCCGGTCTCGGTCCGGGGTTTCGGACCATTTCGGTCCTCAGTCCGGTCCGGTCCGGTCCCGGACCGATTCTCAGCCCTACTTCTGTGTATTCAATCATCACTAAGCTCTTAATAATTTGCTCCACTCGGGAAACCAATCAAGAGTATATTTCTCGATGATGATCAGCGGTGTATCAAATTTAATCTTACCAAAACATGACCAAATTCGAGTCGCCATAGATAAAATTTAATCTTAAAAAAACAACCACCTTGCACGTAAAATGTGATATATATTCTCGATATACATGAACACCGATTATTATTCATATGTGATGATCCTGATATACATGAATAAATTGGTATTTGGCATATCCCACATCGGTGAGTGAAAGTAAAGTGGTTGGAGGGATATGGTTATAAATAGGCAGTGAAGGGTGTTCCCAAGTTAACATCTAAAAAGGTTTTTAGTTCATATTTTCTAAATTATAATTCTTGTATAATTTAGAAATTTTCAACTCAAATTTTTTTTAGATTTTAATAGATCAACAATGCCTACATGAAAGTTTATACAGTATGAACCATCAATTAAGGTTATAACACGATTTAAACACGGTTCTAATTGATGGTTGTGTATATTCTGTCATCGCTAAAGCTATTGATAAACCATTTCAACTTGGGGAATGAAAATGATGATAAATAGGGTTATAACACGATTTAAACACGAAACCTTTGGTTTTTTGGTTGCCAAATACCAAGTATAAGTATTTGATGTTTGATATAACATTATATATTTTTTGCATCTAATGATAATATAACATGTTTTTTTTAGATATACATGAGAATTTAAATGCTTGAAAATGATATTAACGCTATCACAAAAGTAAGGATAATGATGTAATTATAATGTTTCGGAAAAGTATTTAGGTAATTAAAAAAAAAAAAAGGACGGTGGTTTTTATTATTTTATAGAAATTATGATTTACAAATAATAAAAATGAAAAATTTAATGTACAATGTGTCCAAATGAGCTAGATTAAAAGACTATAATTGTTACTTAAAAACAAATATACTTTGTCGGCAAAGTGGAACAAACGCGGCTCATTTTTAAGAATTTGTGATTAGGTGCCTTTTCGATATTGTAGTAACCAACAATTAAGGATGATTCTTGTTTGTACCAATTGGCTATCATAATATACTAGAACGGTACCGGCGCAATGTGGCGGCGAGTACTTAATAACAAATTTTAAGACTAACAAATATTAGTCTCTTACTCATTGTAAAGTTCTAAAAATCGAATTAAAAAACCAACTAAAACTGAAAAAGACCAAAAATTAATAAAAATATATATCAAAATGGATATCGAATTAAAAAACACAAAATTTTAACAAATAGAGTGAAATTAGATTATAAAAATAATAAATAAATAAAAAGATTTTTCAATTTAAAAGAAAAAATGTTGTTACAAAAGGTTGTTACAAAAGTTTGTTACAAAAGGTTGTTAGAAAATGTTATACTATAATGTTGATGAAGATATCAACAACTTGCTTTATTTAGTAGGTAAAAAAGTCTGAATTTTCAGCCTTGCTATTTTTAGAATGTCCCAAATGCTTTATATAGTAAGTATAATATATGATTTTTAGAAGGTCCAAAATACTTTATATAGTAAGTATAATATATGAGTAGCCGTAGATGTAAATACTTCATTAGGAGTTAAATCTAACGAAAGTGAGAATGTGTAATTACAATGTTTTTTATTTATAAAATTAAGCAATCTTTTTTATGGACGAATCATTTGTGACTAGGCTAAAATTATATATATGCAATTCAAAATTAAAACTAGATAAGATACTTGGAGCGAAGGTAATACGAGAAAACTTGTACGTTATGTTATGATTTTTATCTTGTCAAAATAAAAATCATAATTTCAACTAAGCTTAATTTTTAAAGTTGTTTATTTCAAAAAACACTCAAAAAAGACACATATGACAATTCATGCAAAAAAAACTTAGTTTACCATGTGCTTATTGCTTGGCTGTGAGCCTTCCATCCATGCAGTTGGTGTTTTTATACAACTTTCCACACTCCAACTTGTACTGCTCTGTCGATGTCATGTTTCTCACTTTTGATTTTAAATTCTTTTTCAACAGATATTATTTTCTGTTTTGTTTCATCTATGCAAATGTTTCTTTTCATTGTTGGACCTCCCTAATAACTGATGGTTGGGTAACTATTAAGGACATGGACTCTTGGTGGTGAGAGGCTTAAAGTAGTTGTTGTTACTGTGGTTTTCTGGGAATTGAAAGCAAGCAAAGCTATATCATGTGTGTCCATATTTGTGGAGAAATCTAATATGGAAGCGAGTCTTTGTGGCACGACAACTTTTAGGCATAGCATATCACTAATCACCGCCAGAGACAAACGATTATCTTCATTACTTTTTCCTAAAGCTTATCGTGGAAGTTGAAGGCAAGTTGAGCTAGGGCGATAGTATGTGGTTTTTTACGATTTAACAAACCAATGCTATTCCTGGTTAAAAGGTCACTTGAACATGTGCTCATTGCCCGGAAGGAGCTTGGTTCTTGTGTAAATGTCTTCTGATACAGAAATCACTACCTTTCGTTTATTTCCTTTGAAAAGCCTTGTTCATAAGTGTTTCAATAAAGTTTTGTTTAAATCTCTTAAAATGTGTAAAGGTGGATATGTATTCCAAATGGCTGCGATTGACATAGTATGTAGACTTTTAGATGGTCAATTTAGCTCCACTACAAGTGTGCCACTGAGTCTAAGATACTTAACTTTGCAAGTTCCATTCATTGTCTTTTGAAGTCACTTATGTGATAATTTAATTAGATAATAAACACGATCATATCTTAAGAGTCCCCCGCATCTGGAATGCATCTTTAGATCCTTAAAGGCTATAAAAAGTCCGGTTATTTTTCAAAAACCAGTATCCACTTGGTTAAAGTGATGCTAGTGTGTATTCAATCATCACTAAAGCTCTTAATAGTCCCGCTCCTACTCGGGAAACCAATCAAGAATATGGTTCTTGATGATGATCAGGGGTACGTATAATGGAAAGCCATTGAATTTAATGACAGTCTTAGTTTAATGACACACCCTTCTTGGTATGATGATCATGGTTATAATTAATGAAAACCATGTTGTTTGTTCTTCTTTGGGATACATTCGACTCCCTAGAAAAATATATTATTTCTTGATTTAACTTTGCTTGACGAAATTCGACTCGCCTTATAAAATGTGTATTAAATTTAATTTTACCAAAACATCTCAACAAGCATATCATTTTATCATGACATTCGATGTTGGCTTTTTATGATCAAATTAGCTCCAAAACATGTTGTGGGAACATGGAAGAGTCTTCGAGTTTGGAGAAATACATGCCTCGCTGTTTCTGATGCTGCATTGATCCGAATCCCCCGCGTTAATTTAAAGAATCTAATAAGAAGATGAACAACAAAAACTGAAAACAGTATAGGATGATGGTCCGAGATGATGGTCCGAGATGATGGTCCGAGAAGATAATAAATTGCTTTATGGAAATCCCACATCGGTCGGAGAAGTAAAGTGGTTGGAGGGATGTGCTTATAAATAATGACTAATGAGTGAAGGTGTAGGCTAAAGCAGGTGAGTTAACATCTCAAAAATCTCCTAGTTTTCAATTTTTTAATTAAACTTTGATATAATTTTATAATTTATAATTAAAAAAAATACTAACAGGAAATTTTTTAAATGTTAACAAATCAATAATGTTAGAAAAAGAGACTAGATTATTATTTTGACTAGCTAATCTCATTGGCTGGTTTAAGAGAAACTAAGCCGGTAACCTTATTGTTGCATCGCTAATCATTGCTCCTCGCGGTGGCTATTAGGATTTAACTGCCTGTATCGCATAGACTAAACTTGAAGGTCTCTCATTTGTACTTTCTTTTGGTGTTGTTCTATCCTAATATAACGCATCAATATCTACATGAAAATATAAATTGTCGCGTCAATCAATAAACTTCTAGACATAAGTATGCAAAACTCACACGAAACTCTGAAACTGAGTTAGAAATGAAAAGTGATTATACTATGTACCGAACCTGAATTAGAAATGAAAAGAGTTACTGGGTACCAAAACTGAATTAGAAATGAAAAGAGTTTAGACGTTGTACACTGTACAGTGGGTGGGTGCATGAGAGTTCCCGTCACGCGTAAGGGGTTATCACGTGTTTGTGAGAGTGGCGCGTGAGACCAAAACTAGAACCATTTTAATGAAAATGGTCTACTGCCTTTGAGTTTTAAATGTTCAAATTTGCTCCAAAACTGCTAATATGAGATTATGACGCCAGATTTTGCGAATTATTTTAGAACCTGTCTAAGTGGCTATTGCTGATTTGAGATTAGGATGCCGACTTTTGCGAATTGTGCAGCCATATGAGATTATGATATACTAAATAAATCATTAGTAAATAGATGAGGAGCATTAGTTTAACGGCTCTTGTGCTTGAGTCAATTGACCTAGGTCCAAGTCCCATCCTTGGCATTTGCTTCAGATAAATATTTGCTTTCGCAAAACTTAAGGGCACATTGGAGAGGACTTTGTGGAATAAGAGTTCGAGGGTCGAGTTTCCGCTTGTCTCACTCTATATGTTGCTCTCTGAACTAGAAGAGTTGTCGGAGTTACTCCTTGTAGGTGTCAAAAGACACCCGCAATCAGGGTGTTCCCGCCAATCAACACGCTTTTGTGGAATGTGTATATGTGTTCAAACACATATGGCTGCATTTGACATTCTATTTAGACTTTTAGATGGTCAAATTATTAAAAGGGTGTTTTAATCCTGTATGCAGAATACCATTCAACTTGAAGCATTGAATAATAAACACGGTTTTGTAGATTTTGAATAATAGTTTAGCAACATGATATTTCAAAAAAACGTGTATCAACTAGTATAAATCTCAGTAATAAAGTCAAACTGTAAATTTCTTCATGCAGGACCTACTTGCAGCAATATCATCTAAACTTTGTAAGATATGCAAAAACAAACCTGAAGAAGATCTTTCGTACTCTTCTTTGTGCTATCTTTACTAGCCCTAAAACTTTTGAGGTTATGGCAAGATTCTGCTATGGTTTTGTAATTCAACCTCGCACCAGAAAACATAATTCTCGTATCGTTTTGGCTTGCTATTTTGGGTATGGAAGATAGATACACCCCTCACAATCTCTTAAGCCAAGCTGCGTCTCTCTTTAATCACTAAATAATTACTGCGTGGATTGCATCTTTAGATCCTTACAAGCTTTAGAGAATCGCCTAATTATTCAACAAGCAGCATCCACTTGGTTAAAACGAAATCATCACTTAAGCTCATACTGTAATAATCCTCTCTTTCTCAGGAAACCAATCAAGGTCATTGAATATTTAAGATTACTCGTAAGAGAATTTTGATAACCTTTTCAGAAAATAGTCTCTAGTAATTTTCTCGTTATTGTTTATTTCGTATGATTGGTAATTTGCAAATCTTGGCTAATTTAAACTATTGTTGCAGTCTTCTTTAGAAAATAGGTATTAAAACAGAAAGGCCAATTTCTAGTTTTCTTGCAAATTTATTGGTAGGAAAGTACAGAAAGCAACAAGAGGAAGGAGCTTTATTTAGAATGGCATAAATTACAAACTAAGTATATTAGCTGAAGAGAGCTTCATATATCCGCGAGAGGTGTTGAGAAAACTGGAATACTTTGTGGGTGTCTAAAGAAATTATCCGGATCAACTCTAGCCTTGATTTGAATCAACTTCTTAAAATTGTCACTCTTCCAATACCTTTCGCCCCAAACACTTGCTTCTTCGTAAGTATCACTTCCAACTCCTAAATCCAAATCATTGTAGTTAAAATATGCCTCCCTAGGGTTACTTGATACATACGGCTCTAAAATCGCTTCAAAGCTTTCTAGCCATTCTCTTCGTGCAAGCGATGTTGGAGTTGTGTATGAAGGTTGGTCGCTAAAGCTAACTCTCTTCTGTAATTGGTACAACACTCCAGCTCTATGAGTGTTCGCGTATGTCTCCGGCACCTGGCCGAAGGTACGACACACAAGCCGAGACAAATGCCACATAAGAGAGAGAATATAGACAAGATCCCCCAAATCGTGGGAGACCCTGTTTTATCCAACAAGGCAAGGTTTTACCCAGCAGATCCAGCCATGGTCCGCCGCCTGCTTTAATACTGTGCCTGACATTAGAACACTGTTCAAGGGGTGCGCGTCTCAATGATGTGACTACACACCCAGGTATCCTCTAAGCTTTGGGTATAAATACCCCAAAGCATTTACTAACACAACAACACACAGTACACAGCATTTACTCTCACTTAATAATATATCTCCGGTATTCATCACCGGACACCACTCTTGTGATTGTTACTTACTTTCACGCCGGAGCTTGGTCTCAGGTTCACACCTGGGGCGAGTTAACGTGCGTTCTATCATTGCAGGGTAGGCCCATCCTACAAGCATACTGTACACGAGACCGAAGCTAAATATCCAAGGGCCTCGTTCCTGCGGAAATTTGTTTCAACATTTGGCGCCATCCGTGGGACCCTATACTCGAATCTCCAATTAGCTAAGAATGGCGGGGGTTTCGGGGAGCGGGTCTCCTTTAACCATTTCACCAGACCGTGACAACACCACCGGTGGAGGAGAGACGGAAACACCTTCCTCCTTACAACAAAAAATCCTTGATAACATGAGTGAGCTGCGGAACCTGGTCGGACGATACAATGCCGTCGGACAAGAACCTCTCATGCCGATGAAGTTGGTCTTCGAGGACGAGACGCAGGATGCACACAAGGAAAGGCCGATAATGACGCAAGCTCGCGGATCTGCAGATATGTCGGCCGAGGAGCTACAGAAACCATTCAAGGATGTGGTCTCTTCACCTTTCACCCGAAAAATCATTCAGTTTTCATCACCAAAGCACATCCTTCCGGCAACGCTGAAGTTGTATACCGGAGCGACAGATCCCAATGATCATATTACGCGCTTTGCCGGTGCAGCTAACTCGGGAGAGTGGCCTATGCCAGTGTGGTGTAGATTTTTCCAACAGACGCTGGATGGAGCAGCTGGAGGATGGTTCGAAAGATTACCGCCGGGAAGCATAGGACATTGGGACGAATTGAGAGATCAATTCCTAGAAAGGTTCGCCTTGAGAAGAAAAAGCCATAGAAGCCCTATGGAAATCACTAGCATCGTGAGAAAGGCTAACGAGTCACTTTTGGTGTTTAAAGAAAGATGGACCGACGAAGCCAGTTACATACAAGGTGTGCCCGAACTCATGAAAATCTCTTCCTTCACCGCCGGGGCTAAATGTCCAGAATTGTCTCGGCGTTTCTCCGATGACGAACCAAAGACGGTAGCCGAAATGTTTAGGAGGGTGGACGACTTCGCAAAATCTGAAGAAGCTTATAGGAATACAGAGCTGCCGCAGGGAGAGGGAAGCGATAGAGGAGGAAAGGGCACAAAGGATGACAAATACTTCGCAGGGAAGAACTTCAATCGCAACAAGAACAAAAATGACTACAGGCCAAAACCTGCGTACTCACCATACCTCCCACCAGTCAACCCAAGGAAAAACCAATATCAACGATCCGGATTAGAGACGTTGACCAAGTTTCCCAAAGAAATTTTAGCCACGGAATTACAACTCCAGTTACCTCAGCCACCTCCCACAAAGGGCATGGTACGCCCGGAAAACATGGATAAATACTGTGATTACCATAGGGAGAAGGGTCATCTCACGAACGATTGTCATCAATTAAGAAAGCAGTTGGAGGCTGCACTTGAGTCGGGAAAGCTAAATCATTTGATCAAAGACTTAAGGGGAAAAGTGAACAAGGGCAATCAAGGAAGGGGAAATGGAGGAGGTGACTACAAAGATAAGACAATACACATGATAGGCAGCAGGTACTGTGGTGAAAAAAGAAAGGAAGTATGCCATGTGGAAGTTGATTGGATGAACGTTCCAATATACTTCCCTCCTTTAACCGAGGTCGAGGCCTCAGATGATCCTTTGATATTCGAAGCAGAAGTAGAAGGTTATTGGGTGAAGCGTGTATTCGTTGATGAAGGAGCGGCCATGGAGGTAATGTTTGAGCATTGCTTCATGAATTTGGATCCGGACATAAGACGAAGGTTAACTCCCGATCCCGTTAAGGTCCTAAGTTTCTCGGGAGAAGAAACTCAGCCGATGGGGAAAATCGAATTGGAGGTCACTTTTGGAGCACATGGTATGGAGAGGAAAACAATAATGACCTTTTGTGTAATCAAAGCACCATCTCCCTACAACATCATCCTCGGTCGAACCGGGATCAAGAAGTTAAGAGCCGTCCCTTCAACGATACACTCTGCAATGAAGTTCCCCACTCCTGGCGGCATTGCCACGCTGAAGACCACCGCCAGATCAATTTTTGAATGTAGAGTAATTGAAGATGGCCAAAAGATAGCAAAGGAGAAAGCTACGGCCGTAGGCAAAGAGTTAGACAAATGGATCGCCTTTGAAAAATTCAATGAACAAGAAAGAGTTGAGGGAGGAATGACAGAGCAAGTCATCATCCATCCCGGTTATCCAGAACAATTGGTAACCATTGGGAGACTCTTCACAAAGAAGTGTAGGCTGCAACTCATAGACCTATTGAAGAAAAGCACAGACGTGTTCGCTTGGGAACCATCAGATATGACGGGGGTTCCTAAAAGAATCATCAAACATTCATTGAATGTAGATCCGTCCAGAACGCCGGTGGCCCAAAAGAGGAGGACATTAGGGGAAGAAAAAAGCCGAGCCGTGCAAAAGGATGTCGCGGATCTTCTAAAAGCCGGTATAGTAAGACCAGTCCGATATCCAACATGGATCTCTAACCCTGTCCTCGTCAAAAAACCGGATGGTGATTGGCGAATGTGTGTGGATTTCAAAAACCTTAACTCAGCCTGTCCCAAGGACTACTATCCGTTGCCCGATATTGACGTAAAGATAGGCTCAGTTATGGGTTTCAAGTTCAAATGCTTTCTCGATGCATATAAAGGATACCATCAAGTGCTCATGGACAATGAGGACGAGGAAAAGACAGCCTTCTATACAGACGAAGGCACTTATTGCTACACCAAGATGCCCTTCGGACTTAAGAATGCCGGAGCCACATACCAACGGCTGGTAGACTCAGCATTCCGGTCTCAAATAGGAACAAATCTGGAAGCGTATGTTGATGATCTAATGATAAAAAGCAAAACTGAAGAAAAAATGATCGAAGACATCAAAGAGACGTTTGATAACTTGAGAAAAATCAACATGAAGCTTAACCCAAAGAAATGTTCTTTTGGAGTTGAAGAAGGAAAGTTCCTGGGGTACATGGTAACTTCGGAAGGAATCCGGGCGAACCCCAAGAAGACGAAAGCTATTGCTGAAATGTGTTCACCTAGGACTTGGAAGGAAATGCAATCCCTCAGCGGAAAGCTAGCAGCTCTAAACCGCTTCTTGTCCAGATCAGCCGAACGATCACTTCCATTCTTCGAAACCCTAAAAAATATAACGAAAGAAAATAAGGAAGAATACCAGTGGACGGAGCAGGCAGAAAAGGCTTTTCAGGAACTGAAAAAGGTGATCATGGAGCTCCCCTCGTTAGCATCTCCACATAAGAATGAGGTATTATATGTATACTTGGCTGCATCCAAAGAAGCAGTGAGTGGAGTTCTTTTGGTTGAAAGGGAAGGTGTTCAAAAGCCTGTTCGGTACGTTAGTAGGACGCTGCATGATGCCGAGACAAGGTATTCGACGTTGGAAAAATTGGCCTTCGCCTTACTTCACCTATCGAGAAGACTTCGCAGGTATTTCGAAGCACATGATATTCATGTCATAACTGATCAACCATTGAAACAAATATTGGGAAAATCTGAGTCATCCGGAAGGTTGGCAAAATACTCTGTGGAATTGGCAATGTATGAAATATTCTATGTGTCACGGAATTCAGTCAAAGGCCAAGTACTGGCGGATTTTCTTAATGAGGCCCCATTGGGAGAAGAAGGAACAATGGAGATATATGAGATCGATGAGCAAGCAGAGCCAGAAATAGCATGGACGCTATACACTGACGGAGCATCCAGCTCCAAAGGAGCCGGAGCCGGTTTAGTGTTGACTAACCCAAAGGAAATGGAATTCACTTACGCCTTAAGATTCAATTTCAATTGCTCCAACAATGAAGCAGAATACGAGGCGTTGCTAGCTGGTCTCCGACTAGCAAGGAAAATGGGAGTCAAAGTGTTAGAAGCTAAAGTGGATTCCAAGCTAGTAGCCTGCCAACTAAACGGGGAGTTTGTCGCCAGTGACGATAGAATGATGAAATATTTGTCCAAGGCCAAAGAAATAATCACATGTTTCACAAAATTTAACATCACTCACGTGGCCAGAACAAAAAATCAGAAGGCAGATGTGCTCAGCAAGCTCGCATCAGTGGCATTCAATCACCTCACCAAAGAAATCCTGGTGGAAATCTTAGAGTCTCGGTCCATAGACGCACAGGAAGTAAATGACATAGTGCAAGAGGAAGGGGACAATTGGATGACACCGATCCGAAGGTGTTTGGAAGAAGGCATATGGCCACAAGACCATAATGAAGCCAGAGCAATGAGAATGAAAATAAACCAATATGTCATAGAGGATGGAATTTTATTCAAGAAGTCCTATTTGTCTCCCATGCTAAGGTGTGTAGGTCCAACTCAAGCCAACTACATTGTTAGAGAAGTCCATGAGGGATCGTGTGGAATGCACTCCGGCACAAGGTCGGTGGTGGCAAAAATCATGAGGCAAGGGTATTATTGGCCCACTATGCATCAAGATACATGGGAAGAAGTTTCGAAATGTGAAGCATGTCAGATACATGGGCCAGTCCCGAGGCTTCCAAAAACAAATCTGACCTCCGTCATGTCACCGTGGCCATTCTATCAATGGGGAATGGACATCTTGGGTCCGATTGAAGGATCTCCAGGAAATGTGAAGTTTGTAATCGTGGCAATTGATTACTTCACAAAGTGGATAGAAGCCAAGCCCCTAGCACGAGTCACCGGAAAGGAAGTAAAAAAGTTTGCCTGGCAAAACATTGTGTGTAGGTTTGGACTACCTAGGGTCATTGTGACAGACAATGGAAAGCAGTTGGTAGAAGGAACGTTAAGGAAATGGTGTGAAAAATGGGGGATAAAGCAAATGAACACCGCCGTGGCACATCCGCAAGCCAACGGTTTGGTTGAAAGGGCCAACAAATCGCTAATGCATGGCCTCAAGGCTCGGCTAGGAAGGAATCTGACGGGATGGGTAGATGAGCTCCCTCACGTGCTATGGGCCCACAGGACAATGCTGAAAACAAGTAATGGTGAAACACCATTCAGCCTCACCTATGGAAGTGAAGCGGTGATCCCGGCCGAAATGGGAGTCTCGTCCGCAAGAACCCTGCTGTTTAATGAAGACAACAATGAGGAGGAGCTCCGGTTAAATCTAGACCTATTGCAGGAGCGGAGAGAGGCTGCAGCCATCGAAGAAGCAAAGTACAAAAAGAAGGTTGAGCAATATTACAACAAGAGAGTAAAACTTTGCAACTTCAAGGTTGGTGATTTTGTCTATCGGCGAAATGAGGCTAGCAGGGTAGAAAAGGTGGGAAAGCTTGGTCCTAACTGGGAAGGCCCTTACAGAGTCAAGGAAGCATATCACAATGGCTCCTACAAACTGGAGACCATGAACGAACGAGAGGTACCAAGAACTTGGCATGCAATCAACCTCCAGAAATGCTTTATGTAAGAAAACAATGTAACAAATGAACGAATGAATGAATGAAATATTCACGTTGTTTTGGGTAACACAATTGTCATTACATTTACAAAATCCTCGGAGTAGCTAACCGAAGGACTGTAAACTTGTAAAACACTAAGTGTTGGATGCGCCTGAAGGGCAATCCGGAGGACAAAGTAAAAGCGGCTATGTGCCGATGTCCTCCCATATAAATCATACATAAGGAACACGTTAAGTGTTGGATGCGCCCGAAAGGCAATCCGGAGGACAAATCAAAAGCGGCCAAGTGCCGATGTCCTCCCATAGAAATTATATCTAAGGAACACGTTAGGTATCGGATGCGCCCGAGAGGCAATCCGGAGGACAAAGTAAAAGCGGCTATGTGCCGATGTACTCCCACAAGTTATGAAAAACATTCTAAAAGGTCTAAATATGCCATATAAATTAACCTTTTGATTCAACATAAAAACGCAATATGCAAAGACTTATACGAAATAAAGGAAATACATAATACATTTTATGAAACGGTAAGTCGAGAGTATACATTCATTGCCACATAATTAAGGTACCAAGTATCCAACGTACGAGAGATAGCGTGAAAAATGTAATTATTACAAAACATAAAGAAATTGTTCAAGTCACAAGCCCTTTCCGGCATTCCGGAGACAAATAGAGAATTTAAAGCACAGATGTGTCAACTTCAGAACCAGCTTTCTTCTCAGCATCCTTCTCGGTGACATCAGAAGTCACTCCGGATGGAACCTCGCTGGCTTCCAAGGAAGAACACCCACCCTCCGGTTCTAACAACAACAACTCTCCAACAGGTAGCGAATGAGAAGAGGAAATCTTGTCAATAAAGGGATAGGAAGTATGAAACAAAGCGTCACAAGCAGGAACCCAAGTCTTCAAAGCGTCTCTATTGATGTTCTTGACTTTGGACAAGACTAGTTGAACTTGCGCCGGTGACCTGCCGAGTCCGGTAGATTTCATAAAACCTGCAGAAAAAGCAATGCTACAGGCTCCACCAAGGGCTTTGCGATACTCCCGACTCTTGATCAATCTCTGGAATAAGCAAGGGATCCCGTCTCTAACCAACACCTGCTTGTCATGCTCAGCCTGACTGAGAAGAACCGTGAGATGTTTGTTGTTTGTCTCAGCGGTGGAAAGTTTCCCCGAAACATCTTGGAGTTCATGACTTTTCAAGGAGAGTTGTTCAGTTGCTTCTGCCGCAGTCTTTTTAAGAGCTTCATTCTCCTCCACAAGCTTGCGGATCCGAAGGTTCAATTCATCCTCTTTTGCAGCACAGTTAGAATGAGAATCTTTAAGCTTTTGGTGGGAAACTTGCAACTTACCCAACAACTCTTGCCCCTGGCTGAAGGACTCCTTTTCAGCAAAGTGAGAGTTAGCCATATCCACGTATTCACTGTTCAGCTTCTCATACCGCTTCATCAGCTCTGCTGCGGCTATAGTACTTTGAGCAATGGACCGGCAGCTATGACGGAGGATGTCATAGTTAGACATAGCCTTCAAATGTTGGTCGTCAGCAGGAGTGGCAAGGTTGTACAAGAATTCCTTAGCGGCATAGTTGGAATTAACCCTTACATCCTCGTTCAGCCTCCAGTTCGGGACATGCTTTGGGGGGTCAAATTCTTCATCTAAGGAAAACGAAGGAACCAATATAAACACATACGAATATGTAAGGAAGTGACAAAAAAAAAAAAAAAAAAAGAGACTAACCAGCCTGTTGAGAGTTCTGTTCATCTTCAGCATGAGGGGAAGATTGATCACTCACTTGAACGACAGAAGGAGACTTTTCCTTCACACCAGGATCTTCGGCCAATACCTGGGAGTCAGGTTTAGCAACACTGATAGGTTGTGTGGAATGAGTCCGCTGGGAATCTGCTTCGGATTCGGAGGGAATGAGTTGACGGCCTTTTCTCTTTGCTTTCTTGTTGGAAGTGCTGCCCTCGGCAAGCGAAGGAGCTTTCCTCACCTTCTGTTTCTTTTCTTGCCTCTGTTTAGCCTCAAGTATCCGAGACGAAGGTTTCTCAACCAGTTGTTGAACGGGTGTCAGCTTGGGGATCTCCTGACCGGTAGGTAGAGGTTCGGTCACACGAGGGGTGGGTTTCTCATTTTCAGCATAAGGTTCACCAATGTCGACTATACCTTCGTCGAAAGAAGGAAGGTCCAAGAAGTCTAGAAAGCTCATTTCTGAAAAAGGGGAAAATAAAGGCAAGGCAAGCATAAGCAAGCCCGCGTGAGTAATAAAACAACAAGAACTAGCAAGAATAAAGCATACCTTTCTTGTCAGCGTCTAAGAGCAATCGACGCAGCCCCGGATGACTATATGGGAAAGAAAGACCAGCAAGGAAGAGTAGAACCTCGGGAGGAGGACGACACAAAATGGGTTTTTTCCCGAGAGCTTTGGCATGTTCAGCGTTATATGAGCAAGGCATATCGTCAGTAATAATCGACTCACGATGCCTCCAAGGCATAGCAAAAGGAATCGCTCGACGGTCTATCAGAAAGAACTCAGTTTTCCACTTCTTAAGGCTAGAAGTAGTCTCAATCAAACATTTACCATATTCCCCCTCTCCTCGGCTCTCGAAGGAGAACCAATGCCCTTGCTTACTTAACCTATAGAATACTCTAAATAATGTTACGGACACAGGAATCTTCGAGCCGAAGCAATGAAGCTCAAACATCACCACTCTGTTCATACCTATGGGCACAAGCTGGGAAATATGTACTTTGAAGTATCTAATCACGTTTAAGACAAATGTGGAAAAGGGGATCCGAAGGCCAGAATGGTCGAGAAACTGACGATAAATTCCAATCTTAGATTCGGGTAAACGGTCCATGGTCATGTCAGGATCCGGAAGGCAAGGTCTTAATAAAGAAGGAATGTTGTACTTACATATCACCACCTTTAAATCATCCTCGGTCATACCAGACAAGCGGATATGCATATCACATTTCGGGTCACGCTTCACCGGCGGATCCACTCTCGACTTAGCAATCTCTTTCCCAGTCATCCGGAACAGGCAGATGTACAAATATACAAGAGAAGGAAAGAATAAGAATTATACCTTCGGATGATGCAAAGGAAGATAAGGTGAAGAAATGAAGAAAACAATAATGGTGGAAACGACGCAAAACAAAATGAATAAACACACATATATAGGGGTCATGGGCGAAGATATCGAGGAAACACTGTTCGTTTGCGAATCACGAGGATAAAGATCCACCGTTGAATTCGAAACGGCTAAACACGTGTCAAGTCCTCATCCACCACCAAAAGAAAGAAGGTCCAAAATAGGGAGTATAATCGAATCGGTTCAGAAGACGAAACAGTCCAAAAATCATCCCCAGACGGAGAGTAAGAATCGTTTTAAGTATCAGTCAATTATAGGGATAATGAACTAATACTTGGGGGGACATGTTCGCGTATGTCTCCGGCACCTGGCCGAAGGTACGACACACAAGCCGAGACAAATGCCACATAAGAGAGAGAATATAGACAAGATCCCCCAAATCGTGGGAGACCCTGTTTTATCCAACAAGGCAAGGTTTTACCCAGCAGATCCAGCCATGGTCCGCCGCCTGCTTTAATACTGTGCCTGACATTAGAACACTGTTCAAGGTGTGCGCGTCTCAATGATGTGACTACACACCCAGGTATCCTCTAAGCTTTGGGTATAAATACCCCAAAGCATTTACTAACACAACAACACACAGTACACAGCATTTACTCTCACTTAATAATATATCTCCGGTATTCATCACCGGACACCACTCTTGTGATTGTTACTTACTTTCACGCCGGAGCTTGGTCTCAGGTTCACACCTGGGGCGAGTTAACGTGCGTTCTATCATTGCAGGGTAGGCCCATCCTACAAGCATACTGTACACGAGACCGAAGCTAAATATCCAAGGGCCTCGTTCCTGCGGAAGTATCACTTCCAACTCCTAAATCCAAATCATTGTAGTTAAAATATGCCTCCCTAGGGTTACTTGATACATACGGCTCTAAAATCGCTTCAAAGCTTTCTAGCCATTCTCTTCGTGCAAGCGATGTTGGAGTTGTGTATGAAGGTTGGTCGCTAAAGCTAACTCTCTTCTGTAATTGGTACAACACTCCAGCTCTATGAGGATATGGAATTGCTGTCTCTGAGAACTCACTCATCTTTCCCCCGAATGGGGCTATGATATAAGTATCTGATCCGTCGTTTTCAAGTATCTTTTCCCATATCTTTTTGAGTCCGTCTATGGAGATTGGTGCTCGAATAATGTCTGATTTACCTTTAAAGTTCAGCGTATTGATGGCTGATCGGTTAGCAAGAGTCTCAGTAGGGGTCGAGCTTGAAAAGCCTGCAAATATAAGGCTTGATTGGACCATTTTGACTTCTTCACATATCTCACGTGTTACATTGAGCTCTGGGAAGTTTTCTTCTAGCAATGGAATCAACGTGTCGATAGTACCTTGATAAATTCCTTCAAACGCCATACGTATGGTTTTTTGGGTCGTATTTCCAACATTTACGGGAAACCATTGAACATTCATGTGGAAATTTCGATCAATATTTGGCATAACAGTTTGATATTTATGGAAAATTTCTGTAGCACCTTCTTCCAAAGTTATATCAACTGTATAAACCGTCACTATTTCTGGAACGGGAACCAACCTCAGCTTCCAAGCAAGAACAATTCCAAAACTAGAAGCACCACCACCACGGATTGCCCAGAATAATTCTTCGCCCATCGAATTCTTATCATGGATATGGCCATGAACATCCATAAACCGAACATCAACAACATTATCAGCACCAAGACCGTATTTCCTCATTAAATTTCCGTATCCCCCACCACCCAAGTACCCACCGATACCGACAGAAGGGCAAACACCAGCTGGAAAATACAACGTATCCGTCTTTTGAGAAATAGTATAATATACTTGCCCAAGTGCAGCTCCAGGCTGAACCCAGGCTCTCCTCTTCGCAACATCCACGTCTATAGACCTCATGTTAGTAAAATCGATCATGACAAAAGGAACATCAGCAGTGTACGAGAGTCCCTCGAAGTCATGCCCCCCAGACCTGATCCTTATCTCGTACCCGTGTTTCTTGGTACATAAAAGAGCAGTTCGAACCTGGGACTCCACGACAGGAGTGACAATGACTGATGGTTTAGGAGTGGCGGATACGTTGAACCTAGCATTGTTGACTGCTGCTTGCCATATTGGTAAGTAGGACGAATTGGCGGGAGTGAAAATAAGTTGAGAGACGGACGTAATGTTTTTCGAGTGTGACCGAAGACATGTTATGATATCTTCGGAACCTGGTGTAACATCAAAGTTGTTTGAGAATATAGATAATCGACACGAAACTGATAAGCAAAGAGCTAGAAGTAATAGGAGAACATAAGAGGTTATAAGCTGAGACTTCATCATATAAGTTTATGCGTGTTTTGATGGAAGTATGAAAAATGAAGTGTTTATATAGAGTTGGAGTCTCACAACACGCTTTCAAGGGCGGAATAAAATAGAAGCAAGAGTGGACCTTTTAAATCGAAAGATTCGAGATTTACATACTGTCCAATTAGATGTCACTCGTTAAGAAAAATAGTAGAATCATAGAAGGAAAGTTCATGCACGGTTGGTGGGTCGTATTTCGAAAATAAGAATTGACCCGGATCTTCTTGTAATGGATTAGGTTAGGTGAGTTTATTACTGTCTTATTGGATGTTTTACAGAGTCAAAAATATTTCATTGGTGACATTAAAGTCTTGGTGCTTTACATAAAATAAACAAGGGTGGTGTATCACTAAACTCAAAAGTTTATTAGTACATACAAGTTGTTATTTATTATCTTTAAAAGTTAAACTTTATGCACAATTGTAAATGTCAAAATGATTTGAAACTTTTTAAAACCCTCAAAAGTTAAGGTTTGAGCAATAAGGATTTAAAATTTAAGTATAAACTATTCTTTTGTAATCCTAGTTACTACCTTTCCAGATCCACAATTTGTAATTATAATGCTCTTTTAGGTCGGCTTCAGTATAATGATGTTAATAAAGAAACTAATGAGCAGCCAAATATTTTAGCAAGTGGTTTGAAAGAAAAAAAAAGACATGATAATTTGGATAAATGTAATTAATTAAATAATTACTTTATAAATTAAAAATAATATCTAATAAAGTGAAATTGACTTCATAATATATAGCATTGCATAATTCCATAATGCCTATTAAGAAAATAACATTATCTTAAGATCTTAAAACCACAATCCGATCTTATAAAGAAAAAAAGATCATGATAAAACAATGCATAAATAGTACTGCAAGTAAAAACAGCCATCATTTCAGTCCTCGATTATATCTATTCTGTAAAAAGACTGTCTTCATCTTCAATGCAATGGTCAATTTCACATTCTCTTCGGTAACTAGTTTAAAAGACAACACACGGTATATAGTATACGACATAGAGCCGACATATTTAGGTTACAAAACTGTTCAAAATCTAAGAAACTTGAGCCAAAATAAACCTGAAAAAGGGTATAATATAATTTATCCCCAAAACCTGCTAATAATACCCTTTTTCTCTTTCTTCATCCTGTTCTCAAGCGATGGGAAATCGATCAAGTTATAAGCAAGGTCTACAACTATGGGATTGCAGGGAATTGGTTGGAAGGTTGGCTGGTACGCTGCAATACGAGGAGCTACCTTTGTGCTCGAATCACCAACAGCAGACTCGTAAGAATCCAATTTCTCCATAAGAAACTTTTCAGGCTGAAATTTCAAATTCTCATATGTTATTTTAATGCAAATAAACTACTTACCACACTATACAACAAATAAAAACAAAGCTTTTGTGGTGTGTTTTTATTGTAGAAAGTTTTCACGTGATATACCGACCTACTTTTATATGACCATTTTTGCCATTGTACCTTCACAGATTTAAGCCATTAAATAATTGGTCTTCCATTTGGGTCATTTTGTAATCTATATTTTTAGAAAAACTTTACACTATATATTAATTTAACACCGTTGTTCTTATATTTAACATTTTCAGACCCGGGTTTAACGGAAATGTTGGCTACCCAAATTAGCAAGATGACTAGAGTGACCAAAATTACAATGACTATTAGACGTATGAAAAAGCACACTGATAACTACTAAAGCTATTCCATACCTTCTTATCACTCCCAGATATAGAAACATTAGAAATCTTTTTTGAAAGATCTTCCGGGGCCTTCTCATGTTCCATTATCCCCATTGCATGTTCAATACAGCTGTTGGATCTGCAATTGTTACACAATGTCTCCAATTCTTTGATCATTATCTGTTACAAAGAATAAATTGTGTTTATAAAACTGCATATCTAGTAATGCTACTTTATTGCTCGTTTATTTATTTATTTTTTGATCGAAGAGATATACACCTCATCATGCTTAGCCAAACTCTTAAGTTTCTTCAGAGCATTTTCAGCAACAGAGCGGGAAAGAGAAAACAAGGAATATGCTTCTGTCCTCTTTCCAGCTGAACTATACGATTTAGCCAAGAAAAAGCACCTGCCAATAAATAATAAACCCGAGCTATAGTTTTACCTTGCATCATTTTTATAGATAATGATCATTTACGTAATATGATTCACATATTACAAACAAGACTTTAAGCATTGTTTAAAGAGCCATGTATAGAATGATCACACCTCTCACAAGTCCCATTAAGAGGTGATTCGTTTATAACTTAGCAAAGTAAACAAATTTGACTCATTTTTTAATGGGTTGAATTTAGTCGTGTAAGCAAGTCAAGCTGATGAGACAAGGGTAGAGGGTCGCCCAAACTATAGTTATATGCAGGGTGATCACGGTCCAAAAACAGGGCCTGACTGACCAAGACCAGACCAAAAACCGATTTGGTCCAAAACTTCGGACCAAAATGTACAGTACAAGTCCGAATCATCGGTCTGGTCCAAGAAAGCATAATACCCGGTTGTGCGTAAGACAGAACCGGGGCGAGGACCGAAAATGAGGAAAAGGGTGGACCGAGGACCGGGCGGACCAAAATACGTTCGGTCCGGTTCACAGTCTATAATGCTCAGCCCGAGTTATATGTATACAACCTCCTAGATTGTTTTTAATGAAAATAATACTTGCAAGATTAACACATCAACTATTCATAGACTAAATCAAGAAAAGAAAAAGGGAAAATTAGTGTCTGCAGGTCAACCCATATTTAACAAAGACCCGTATTCACCCACTACCCCACCGACGCTGCCACATCTATTTCACCAGGTGGAGAAACATAACAAACATCTGCTTTAAATAGATATTAGAGAAACAATGCCACGCTAACCTTTCTGCTCGGAAAGCCAAGGTTTTGACTTCACATTCTTCAGATAATGCCACTTCTTCCTCTTTTTTGTCTCTTCCAGAACTCAACAAGTCAGAAAGATCTGCTGTGTTCTATAATCAAGAATAACAAACATTTGTCAGCAGTGGCAAAGCATCTTCAGACATGACATTAAATGAAACATGATATAGCCTTATACCTGTAAGAGAAGTTCGTATAACCTCACAAGTTCTTCAGGCTTTGTAACTTTCTCATTTTTCTCATCACGGGATTTGCTAAGTTTACTCTTTGCTATGCTAACCAACAGCTGGTTGCGTTCCATGGTCCGTTGCAGTAATACAGCACCTATAGCTTTGTCAAGGCCACTCAAATCATCCTTTATGTTTTCAGAATCACCTGCCGTGGCCTAAAACAAACAGAATCGAAATAAGTATAAATGTATTTTTTAATTTTTAATGTGGACAAGCTTATGTATTTTATACTGAGCTTTTTGCATATAATAACAACATCCTTGTTCATCTGTTCCGTTTCAGCTATTGTACATTGAGGTGATTAAAGGCAAAAGTGACCTTAAGTCAATGTGCCTTGCCTAGGGACTTAGTCAAGAGGCGCCAAAATGCGACGGCCCGACTGAACATTTGCATATAGTGCATATGATAGGAACATATAAGCAATTATCATGAAAGCTTAATATCACATAAATAACAAGCATGTCTACCTTCAAAGCTTCATGTTTTATAGTTAAATAGCTACATATACAAGATAGATAAGTTTAAACCAATTATTTTATAGCAAACAATGATGTATGACGCTGATACCACGTCATAGATGAGAAGGCTTCTCTACTTCATATTCAAAGTGGACCCAAAACCCCATTCTTACATCAAATGACAATCTCTAAAGAGGGGCAATTTTGTGTCTACAAAAGTAAAAGTTTGACCAATGTCACATCCGACAAAAACATGCTTTGTGGCAAGAAAGGTGAGGGCCCCACCGGAGAAGGCGACGGCCTCGTCAATATAGGCCAGCGCCCGAGTCAAGTGGCCTGCCGCGTATGATAAAGTGAGATGGCTGCTAGTACCTGTCCTGAGGGACTAGTCAACCCAAGGGAGGACCTTTGACTACCTTGTACATCTGAGTCATTGAAAGATGGATAATATGTGTCTAATTTTGTTCAATTTTTACGCAAAACCGAGTTTCAAAAATGACAAAAATGTTTAGCTTTGTGAATTTAATGTTATATTCGTTTATATTGTGACAAATCATATGAAGATATTTGGCACAAGGGATACAAAATGACTCAAATGGGATACAAAATCATCTTTCAATGACTAATATGTACAAAAATAGTACAATGACAAGAAAAAAGGTTTAACTACATTCCACATCATTGTCAATGGTATTATATATTTATGTAAAAAAAAATGCATTCATATAATTTATCCACTTCACAGGATTTAAAATTGTTTTCAGTAGCGAATTTGACAAGGACAAAGCGACCAACTACATACCAAGTCATTGCGAATGGAGGCCCGGGCTTCATGATATGCAGCAAAAATTTTGTCAAATACAGCGAGGCGTTTCTCAGCAGGAAGAGTGCCTTCCATTCGATCTTGAAGCTCTTTCTCCATATCCTGAGCTGAAAAGATACAGCACACACGCTTAAGAAAACAGGACAGTGATTAATCATATACAATTAAGCACGCAGACATATAAAGCATGCAGTTTTCACAACGATATGCACAACATCGTCATGCCATCGTAACATAGCCTAATTTCTGTCAAACCCTACTACTGCATATCCAGGCATCCAGTATTGACGAATTAGATACAGTTAAAGCTCTACACATCAATAACTAACCTTTCAATATGGCAACCCGAGTTTTTGCATTTGATATTGGGAATGTATGACCAAGCCAATGAAATTCTGTCATTGATGCAGCCTGCTGCAATCTAGCTTCAGCCATAACAGCCTGAAATCAAAAAATCAAACAAGAGAAGAAAGTAAGATTTGTATGATTCTGTATGTAGCGTTCTATGCATCTAAGTTCTAACTACTGAGATGTAGCTTCAGCCATAAGTTATCCGAAGTTGATAGCCTACCTCCAACTTAGATCTAATATGGTCCAGGGCAGGCCCTTCAGTTTCCTCTGTGTAGATTTCAGAAGCTTGTAAACTTGAGTCGCCGATTTTGTGCTGACAGAAGCGTATCCTTGGTGCTAGTTCCTCAACACGCTCACGACACAAAACTTGATTTTCCAGGTCCCCGTATTTTCCAAGTTCCTCAAAAACAACCCTGTTTACATCAATTACCATGAAAATGAAAATGAAATTAGAAAAAGAGAGAATAGATAAGAAACAGATGAGAAACTCCTTTCTTAAAAGAAAAACAATAGAAAGGCAAGATGATTGCCTAGCACTCTTGAAACTCTTCAATGCGATGTCCCAGTTCTGTTCTTGTTCAGTTAATAGATTTCCCTTCATGTATGAGGCATAAGCCTGTACATTTAAATCAACTTGCTCAGTAAAGAGAGATCGACAGTGCACCACATCCAGTTATATTTACATTTCAGATTGAGATATGCCCCAAACATACCTCAGCTTCTAACGATGTTCTGGAGTCTCCCTTGACAGCACATAATTCAGAAAGAAGTGTTGCCCACTTTACTGCTTTGCGCAGCCTACCAATCAAGTAGCTTCGCTGACGAGCATTTGGACCATCAGGCAGCTGCATCTTCTCCATGGCGTGGCTCCATGCCCTTTCTGCAGTATAGAGAACCAAATGGAGAAACCTATTGCAGGCCCAAGTATACTGTTAGCCAAATATCAGACACCCTCACGAATAATAACCGCCTTCAGGGAGAAATTTGATTACTTAAAGTTCAATTGATAATTTCGTAGGCACGAGCAAGCTGAACCTTTTTTTTTTTATGGCAAAAGATGTATAATATTATTTACAAAGCGTGCATCCAATAATCCAAAAAAAAAAGAATCAAAGAAAATGCGTAACAGAAGTTGTTATAGATAGTTAAAATTCAAGGGGGCTGAAACTTGGAGAGAACAGTAAATGCATATATTCGATAGATATACCATCATGTTAAATGAACACTGTTAACGTGCAACACCTTTAAAGAAACCGCATTACTATTTGCCTTTAACAAAGCCGGCGTCCAAAATCATAAAGAAAGTATTAAATTCCTATACAGTAATATTATCAATTCGGAACGGTAATGTGCATTATTATAATAACGACATGGTTTATTAACCATCTCGGACAGATTTTGGATAAAAATAAAGAACGCAAATGCAACAACATATGTCAGAGAACATCAACTCATGATGACAAAGAAAGTATAGTAAAACAAGACGTTTGGAAGTTTACTTGTAACTGCATTAGGTATAGTCATTGATTTTACTACTATCTGCATCAAACCACCACCAAGGTGGCCTAGTGGTCACAATGTCCAAGGGGTCACGAGTTCAAATCTCTAAAGATAGCTCATACCATCTTGAGAGTGGCCAACAAACAAGTTGGAAACGGTCTAAATGTCCGACCTTAAACCTAAGTTTCGCCATTCAAACCAGTATTATAAGATCACGATACAAACTCACACGTTTAACACCATTCGTATAATACAATGAGAGAATTTGATTCATTGAGTAAATTTTTTAAATGGGTATTGCTTTTCTTGAAATTTTCGGCATTTCTAATTTTGTCAAGCTTAAAAGACCGAATTATGCAAAACCTAAAACACGAAAGTTGTTGCTTTTTGGCCATTGTTTACTCAGAAATTCGAATCACTCAAATCCGATATGATTAAAGATGACGTTTTAGTCATACTTGTTGCACACAAGGTGTTTGATGAAATGTCTAGCTTAGATTTTTGCAGTATAAGAATAACAAACTAACTAACTAACAAACAAACAAACCTAACTTCAGTAACAGTATAGGGATATATTAAACTCGTATCATTAACGACTGGACTGCTTATCATTACACACCGAAGCATACATGTCTAAACGTCCCACCTTAAACCTCAACTTGGCCATACAAATTAGTATAGGGATATATTAAACACGCAATCACAGATAACAGAATAACAAACTAACTAACTAACTAACATACCTAACTTCAGTAACAGTAGACGCGGTAATAGCCTTCTTGGCATACTTGCCGCGACCATGCGTAAACTTCAACGACTTATACAATCGCCTTAACCGCGCGCTACAATACCTCCTGTAATCAATCCACAAATCCAAACACATTATCAAAATCTGATCAATCCAAACCCTAAATCTCCAATTTAATCCAATCAAATGACCTGTATCTGGTGTAATCATGGAATTTTAATCCATGATGCATCTGTGATGATTTCACAAGCTGCCAAACTGTAAAAAAACAGTTGTAAGAAGTTTTTTTTATATAAATAATAAATTGATAAATTGATTGATTGATTGATTAAAGAGAAGTGATGAAGTACCGTTGACTGAGAACCTAGGGTTTGAGTTATCGTCATCGATGTCCATTGCTGCTGACGTGTCCATCTTCTCCGTCGTCTTCGGGCGGCGGTTTTTGTGATTGTTTTGTGTTTTAGATGGATTTGCTTTCTTGTAAAAAAGTTTGTTAATCAAATTTTATATATTGTGCAAGTAATTTTTCTTTTTTACCTTTTCTTAATAGTAACTTGCGGCGGGGCGGGTATCTGATGACAATTTTTTAGTTACTAATTTATTTAAAAATTGAAAGTAAAAAAAATAAATTTTTAAAAAATAATAAAAATTAAAAATTAATTAAATATATTAAAATAGATACTAAATCAAAATGCATAAAATTTTGGAAAAATATAATAAAATTAAATTATAAAAAAATAATTAAATAAAAAGTATTTTAATTTTAAGAAATAAATAATTTTTTAATAAATCGTTATAAAAAGTTGTTAAAAAAAGATAAATGATTAATTACAAAAGGAATGTTTTTATAAAAAATAATTTTAAATGTAATTTTTAACTTTTTAGAAATAGAAATTTTTTTAGTATTTTATAATATAGTAAGTTAAGATAAATGAAATGAGTAAATCTTAACCATTTTTTATCAAATTTTATTTTGGTCAAACTTATTTTTGCTTTTTTTATTAAAAAAGCATATCTTTCACAAGATAAATAGTAATATTATGAAAAATACAACATCGCGACGAGAATGTATTTATTTTTCAATAGATGTGTAGTATGATATTTTTTCGACCATTTTTAATGTTGAAATTTCGCTCATTTGTTTTTTATTTTTCCGTTTTTTTACTACATAAATAAATATCTTTTTTATAGTTTATTATATATATTACGAAATACTATATAAATTGTCTATATTATGGTAGTCTATATTATCATCATAACACCGATTTTAATCTCAAACTTAACTCTAATTTCAAACATATATCTAAACGAAACAATTAAGATAAAGAGAGCAAATCACAAATATTAGATCGTTTTTAATTATCATAAAGAGGTATAATATTAACCATTGATCTTTTTTATAACAATTTTCTATAACAATGCCTTTAACAGCTTATAAAAAGTCATATTTATTTTTACTTTAAAATATCCTTTTAATACATTTACTTTTTTTCATCTAATTTCACTGGATTTTCTATAATTTTGTGCTTTATAATTTAACGTCAATTTTGATATATTTTTACGAGTTTTTTGTCTTTATTTTTCATTTTTAGTTGGTTTATTTTATTTTGGTTCAATTTTTTTACACTTTAACATTAAATATGATCAAAAGAAAATAGTAGTTGGGTACCGTCGTCGCATTGTGCGAGTACAATGCTAAGTTATCTATACTACTACTATATAAAATATATATATCATCATCCTAACTTCAAAGCGCATATTCTCTTCATAACTCTGATCTTAAAACTAAGCCTAAATTTATACTTCCCCTCTTAAGTCTAAACATAACTCCAAGCCTTTGAGCCATTAGACCTCTTTTTATCAAATTGTTTTTATCCCTTCATTTCTTTTTGTAACAAACTAGTAATAAAACATTTTTATTTTAAAACTGGAACATCTTTTTATCTATTTATTTTTTTTATTATCTAAATTTATCATATTTTTAAAAAAATTATTCTCTTTAATTTAACATTCATTTTTATAAATTTTTATTTTTTTCAACTTTATATAAATTTAACTTTAATTTAAATAGAAATTCAGTAGGTAAAGAGTATAGCCTTTACCCTTAATTTCAATGTTCTCAGATTCGGGTCAACCCGGCCGGGTCAACTAGTTGACCCGGTTCCGGTCGGAAAAACGGGTCATTTTGACCCGGATTTTATATTTTCGAAACCCGGTTTGACCCGACGGGTTTGGGGTGACCCGGGTCAACCCGGCTTTTTAGACCCGGGCGGGTTTTGATTTTTTCAGGTTTTTTTGAAAAAAATATTTGAATTTTACGTATTTACGTCGAAATTTTATTTTTACATACTTATATTAGTTGCTAAACAATTTATATCATTAATATTCGGAAGTTTTAATGGTTTATATATATAACTTTTATTAATTGTTAAAAATATAAAAAAAAAATCGAAAACCGGGTTAAGCCGGGTTGACCTGGATCCGGTGACTCGACCGAGTCGATTTAAAACCCCGGTTTCAAAACATTGCTTAATATGACTGCAAAAAAAGTAGTCACCGGGTATCTGTCGTTACATTGCGCGGGTATCATGCTAGTTTACATAATAGGTGAAGCAAACGAGTAACAAGTCGCGCCGCTAGCTCTTTTTAGTTGAAATTCTTTTGAGTGTCACATTTACATATCTTTGTGATAGGTGTTTATAACCAGGCTTGCAAAAATCGCTATACATTAGATAAACGGACGGGTAGCGCTTAGCGATTAATCGGTTAGGCGAAGATTAATCGAATTGGGTTTTTATAGGCTAGGCACAACGCAGCCGGAAAAACTAGGTCGCCAGTCTGTCGCGACTGGGTCGCTGCGTTGCGGCGATTCGGTCGCCGGAATCGAGCGAAGGCTATTCGGTCTTAGGCACGATCTTTTGGAAAAATCGGTCTCTCCTGTGTGTGTTGTGTCTGTGTGTATATAAAAAAAAAACTTTTTTTTAAAAATTTAACATATTTTTAATCGTGTTTTAATTATATAAATTTTATAAAAAAATTTCAAATTTTAATATATTGAGTTGTTTAATTCCTCATAACATATATTAATTTGACAATTTTTGGAGTTAATTTTAACTAATGCATTATACCCCTTTTACTTCTAATGTTTTTTAAATTCAAATAATTTATGTAATGTTTTTTTTCAAAAAACAAATGTAATGATTTTTTATGACATTTATTGTGTTTAAAAAAAATTAAATAGGTCGCACGAGGAGAGAGAAAACTGGAAAAATTAGGTCGTGACCTAGTCTGCGTTGTGCCTAGCCATATAAAATTATAAAATTTTGATACTATATGCCCAATTTGTCCAATTTAGTCGATTGTTGTCTTATTTGACTGAATTATACTTGATTTGGCCGAATTCTATCCATAACCGAGTTAGTCGTTAGCTAATTTTTGTCTTATTTGATCAATTTATGCTTGATTTTACCGATTTTTTGTGATAAATTGGTATGTTGGCTCATTATTAACCGATAAATAGATATTTTGATCGATTTCTTTACCAAAACGACTAATAAGGACGATTAATGAAAATTAAGACGAATAATAAGCGCCTGGCGCTTAGATAAGGACTAATCAGACACCAAGAATAATTTTGCAACAATGGTTATAACACTATTGTTTAGTTGATTAGGCTAGGCACAACGCTAATAGGTCGCGACCTAGTTTTTTCATCCGGCGACCTAGTGCGACCTATTTGCCACAACCCGGTGACATAGTGCGGCTTAGTTGAATTTCTTTTTTAAAAAATTTTTAATAAAAATAACATTTTATATTCAATAAAAATAACATTTTATTCCATACAACACACATTACATAAAAGCTTTAAACTCCTTGGTTATCGAAGTGTGGCATTTCAATGAAGTTCTATCGCAGACTCAGTTTCAAAACTTTCTAACATTCGTAGTATGGAAAATCCATATGACTAATAGTGTGATATTCAAGTGTGGCTTCTTGATAGATAGTATATTCAGAAGTCCCAGTCGGGTGCCTACGTACGACACCATTGTAAATCACTTTAAATTGACCAACTTTAGGACGAATAAAATTTTTGCATTTGCTGGTAATTGAGTCATAACCTCTTTTTCGCTCACCCATATCTTGATAAAATGACTCATGTACCCTCTCCCAAAACGCTTTCGTCTTATGAGATCTACGAAGAGAATTCTCCGTAACGTCCACCCAAGCTTACACAAAGCTACCGTCTCTTCGGTAGTCCACGCCATTTGAGAACTCATTATTTTAGATGGTATAAAAACTGAATTTGGAGAATTGAAAGTTTAATGTGTGTGAAAAATGGTTGAATAAATGAGGTATTTATATAAGTAGATAGTAGAAAATTAAAAAAAAAAATTATACAAACAAACAAGACAAACTTTCAAACGGATAGAAATTTCAATTCGTTTGTGTGTAAGGTCGATTTACTCTTGATCGATTCCGGCGACCGAATCGCCGCAACGAGACGACTCGGTCGCGAGCGACTCACGACCGGAATAATCCGGCTGCGTTGTGTCTAGCCTTAGGTTTACCACTTCAAGTTTAAGGACAAACAAAAGTGTCAACAGGAAAATTAATAAAAGTTAATATGTAATTTTATAAATTATTTGTAATTTCATAAATCATATGTTATTTATAAAATAATAATAAAAATATTTTTATTATTTAATAAACAATTATTTTCACACTCACTCAATAACTTTTTAATATTAAAATTTTAGCATAAAAAATTACACACGAATTGTAAAATCACTTTAAAAAAAAGAATGGTATATAACATTTGTTTGGGCCATGTATAACTTGATGCATATGGATATGGACTAGATGGTTGTGACTTGTGACTTTCTTCGGTGAGTTTTTGTGTTAAGTAAACTCAATAGAGGGAGTCTTTAGCTTAGATATACGTGATTTTGAATGCTTTTTTAAGTTGTTCTTCATTCGAAATTCAAAATGTCTTTTACTTGCACACTAAAGTCCTACATTTAATACTTTAAAGCCTTACAAGTTACAAATATTTTTAATCTAAATAAAAATACTCTGATTTTTCATTCCGATCCTTATTTTTTTCACCAAAATTTTGCCTCACAATCCAATTTCCTAGTTCCGTCATTGTACGCGAGGTAGTACTGAGATATGTGGCCGTTTTCGACTCTTACTTTCCTTCAACTAGTTATTTTGAACCTTATACCCCTTATTATAGAGAGGTTAGATGTCCTAGGACATTAGATGGTGGCTAAATTAGGCGAGATTTTTCCGGTTCAAGTGACCTGAGAAGCGCGAGTCTTCAACTCTACAGCCCAGGACTCGATTTAGTTTTGTGAGTTCTGATATGGTGGTTCAGATTTGATTCTGTCATGAGACAACAAAGGCGTAGCAAAACCATTAGACAACTTATCTTAACATGACAAAAACTTTTATTCTTATTTATTAAAAATAGCCACACATTGAAGTTACAGACTACAAGCAGCGAGATTCTCAGCTTCTACTTGATCACTTCACAAACTATGTAGTGAAAGATCCGGGGTGACCAATCTCCGTGAGAGCGTCTTACTTACAGTGACTATAAAGGTTCTGATTTCCATAGGAGCAAGTTCCACAACCAGTTTTAGAGGATCAACGGGTCCACCCCTCGCGGGTGCGGTTTCACCGTCTTTGGATCCTTCTGCCTTCCATACTAATCTTTTCTTTTCCATTTCAACTCTTCCTTGGTTAGCAGATAAGCTCATTTCCGATATTCCGGTTATCTTAAATCAATTACAAGTTAAAGATATATGAGACATTTAAAGACAAAATACATACGTTATTTGGCGTGTTATAATGAGATGCGTGTTGGATTATAGTATTTTACCTTCCTCTTTGCAAAAAGCTTCTTCAACTCAACACTCGTCATAACGGAGAGATCTTTGTCCTCTCCAATCTAGGGCGAGAAAATATACCAGTTTAGGTCTTAAGAACTTGAGACCATTTTACGATTTTCATGTCATGTGGAATCATTAGACCCACAAGAGATATATTGTACAACAGAAGAAAGGAAAAAGGAAGAACCTCGTATAAATGTGCCAAACGGAGAAGTACTCTTCCATCTTCAAGCTCCTGAAAATTTTAGTAGAATTTTATTAAACAATTAATGTACGAATAATGATAAAAGCTATATTCTTATGATAATAATCAAAAGATTTGAATAAGAATAATATTAGGAGGTTATATATGTCGGCTTAAAGTTAACTCTAGGTGACTGTAAATCCATTCGACTAATGTTCCCATATAAGTTAATCTTTAGAACTGACCCGTTCAAGATATAACACGACTCAAACCGACCCATTCATAAGTAAACTGGTCAAATTGCTCCCTTTCGCATTATTCCTATTAGGTATAAGAGGTTACCTGGAGTGTTAGCAATGCTACATTATCAGGGAGACTGTAGGAGGGGTCCATTCCTGAAAAGGTCGACACTTGAAAGCTTGTTCCTTCATTTCCATCCTATTAAAAATCGACCCACTTCATACTCAAGTACTTTTTTAAAGATTCTCAACGCAACAGAAAAAACGTAAGTTTCTGTCACCTGCTCAGTGAAAGCCAAAAGAAGTGGAGAATAGATCTCCTGACCATACGATCGGCGCCACTTAGCACCCTCTCCAACCGGATCGATTCTAAGATAGTATTTCCCTTGGACCTATACGATACAAGATCCACAACATTTAGTTTATGATTAAAAAAAACTTCAAATCTAAAATTTGCTTTATTAGAGAATGCTTACAGCTAATCCTCTACAGTCGCCACCAACACAAACTGTTTCATTTAATGCCTCTGCAACACCTTTTCCGTCATCATAGAGCAATCTCCTACAAAAGAGAACATTCATATTTTATACTGGGAGGCAGATTCAATCGTTTCTGTTAACTACGATTTCTATTGACATCTTCCAAAACACGAACGCAAATGAAAGAACCTACCTATGGAGCATCAACTCCAATTGCCCATCAACAATGCTGGATCCACCAACAGATCTATCTACCAAAACTGAGAGCTCACTCTTATCGTCTTTCAGGTACATTCCAAGATTTATCTGCAGACCAGTCCCACTTGAGTTGCATAGCCGAATGAAAGAAAAATAAAGAAAACTTTATTCCATAATGACAGCAATCTTAATAATGCAAATGAAAGAAAAGCTTACAGGATAATAGTTTCCGGCAACAGGTTGATTCACTTCAAGAGTCCAGTCAGTTCTGTAGTCTCGAATCTGCGATAGAAATAAAAATCAAGTTTAAATAAATAATACTCGCAAGTCTTTTCAAGAACCAGATGTTCAATAGCATTTGACAGTCTGCAAAATACCCGTTCAAGAAAATCTCGCCCATTAGAATCTGTATAGAACTTTTTATTACTCTTTATATTGGTAGTGATCTGAGTTACGATCTCTTTACCAACTCGGTCTCCAATAGGTATGGGACCAACCTGAATTTCAAATTATTAGTGACAAAATTATCCCCTGAAAAAAGTTAAGAAACAGATAACTTACAGTGAATTCGACTTCAGCATGTTCTTTATCCTTGTACACTCTAGTGATCTGCCAAAACATGCAATAAAAAGTAAATCCATGTATTTATTCAAATATTAATCAAGAAAAGAAGTCATTACCTGGTAAATCCATGGATTTATTTTTTGATGTACTTCCTCGTAAATTGGCCCACGGAGAACTGTCATATTCTGTAATTACATTTAACATTAGTAAGTTGGATCTAGCTATATAATATAGAACACGTGCATCAGAATAAAATTTTAACCTGCTCCTGAGAATCGATAGGATATGAACCATTTGGCCGGAAAATATATGCTCCAGATGCCTAAAATAGAAGTAAATAAATTATACTGTAATAACTTTTATCGTTAAGGCTTTCGTTTCTTGACATGATAACTTCACTAGCACAGATATATAAAATGTCAAGGTATACAGTATATACCAGAGACGCATAATAACACCTTAAACAACATATAACAGTAATAAAGTTACCTGCAGCCCGGTAGTGCCATCAAATCCAGCGTAATAGAGATGTGATTGTTTCACAGAGGCTTCAATCTATCAAAATCCAACATCACAGATTAGATTCATGCCAAAAAGTATAACACATATGACGCAAACAAACAGATAACTGAAGTGCATATGATGTTTCGTAAATGGAAGGAAAAGAAAGGCGAATGTACTTACAGAGCTTCGACTATTTACATACTGTGAAAGCTTTCCTTCACTTTCAGAATAGATTAACTTCAAATTTCCAGTCCCTACTTCTACACCACCTTTTCCAATTCCAGTGTGCTTGTAGAGTGCTTGTTTTACAAAATTTGAAGCTGCATGGTAACATTAATATAGATCAAATTCAAAATGCTGTATAACATTGCCATTAGTTGTAATGTTCGTAAACTGTTGGTTTACCTGGCTTTTTTGCGCTCCGAATGGTGTATGTGCTAAAACCCAGAGGTGGAACAGATGCTGTAAACGCAAGTGTATACTTGGGAGTTGAACTTGGTAATTTACCCGTGTATGCAGTGGCATAGTAATCTCTAAGGGAAATTGCGTCTTTTACTAAAGGAAGAAGTTGAGATTCAACTTGTTTCCCGCTGGAGTCATAGACTGCAATATTCTCGCTCACAACCTGTTAAATATGCATAATGTAAAATGCGCATTGCAACTACACAACCAAATATTTGCATCACATCATTTCCAATACAACCGAATATGCTACTTACCGGAAGTTTTATGACATCGGATCTCTTCCACCCCAAAGAATTGTAGACCACAACCACCTGCAGAATGTCACAACGGTCACTAATTTGATGTACATATGCAATTATATAAAAGAAAGGTAATGTGCGTGTGCAGCATAAGTTTTATGCCGTTTCTTTGTATATTGGGAATTATCAGGTCTGAGTTTACCTTTAAAGTGAGAAACTACAAACATATTAAGCATCCCACTTACCAACTTTTTGCCAGACGATAGATCAGCTTCAGTTGGAGGGCAGTAGCTTATGTTCAGGAGCGGACACTGAGACGTTTATGAAACACAAAAAAGAGAATACCATTACATACGGTCAGCCAAATCTATCATTTCATGTCTGATGTTTGTGTGTGTATTGCATAGCTACCTGTAAAAAGCTTGCTGAACTTCCATGAACAGATTTTGATGATACCATGCCAGCTAATGACTCCGCAACCACCACTTCAGCCTGTAACAAAACAAATTTATGTCTAACTATGTAAAAATGTGAATGGAGTAATAGGTGAACTTATGATAGAACTAATTTGCACCTCCTTGTGACCTATCGCAAGCCGTTTTGCATAATCATCAGCCACATGCTGTTGTGAAGTACCACTAACGGCATCATGATGCTGAGCAATCCCTAATGCATCACCCAAATAGTCTGTAGTGGGGCCTGCTTTGTTCCTTCCCTTCAATACTTCCAATTGTCTTGCTGCCTGATATTTAATGCAGTCACATTAAGAATTTAGCTCGATATTTCACATAACATAGACTCATAATAACTATAAAAGCTTGTGTTACCCACCAGGTAATAGCCACTCAACATTCTCACGTAGCCTTTGAGACCTGGCCTACTAGTAAAGTATCCTGTCCAATAGGTATTTATGTCGCTTGCATATCTAATAAACAGGTTTGGTGTTCAATCATTAACTAAATGGAAGTATTGATTGTATATTGAAAGGTTTCCAGAATTATACTTACGGAAAATAGTCTTCTTCCTTGAGAGGCCAGGAGTCGGTCTCAGCATATTTAGCATCAGTGTATATAGATGGTGTTGAATAGAGAGCATTGACACGACCGTCCTGTATTATGCGTACATAGTTAAATCTCACACCACCTAATTGTGCAAAACCATGCTGATCGATAATGCTAAAGAACGAGGCAAACATATGTGACATTCAGGAAAGATTGATAGAGTAACTAACTTTATTGACATAATGAATCAACTTGTCCATATTCCGAAACCATGACTCTGCATACTGATATTTGAAGTCTGTCCCCATTGTCCACATTACATGATTCGAGCGAGTAATGTTTGCCTGTAAGTGTAAGGTATAGCATAAATTCGAAACTCGATTTTGCTCAAAATCAGTTTAGTATGAAATGCAGTTCACCTGTGAGACGGCTGCAGCCACAAAATCATTAACCCTCTCTTGGACATTGTAGTCAAACAAGTTGACGTCGTCCTTCAATATAAGAAATGCTGTAATGTTACATGCCTCGTTAAACATTCAATAAGTTCAAAAAAATTATTTAGAAGGCTACCTGTACAATATTGGAATCATCGTTTACTTCAAAGTAAAAACCACTAGGAGGTTCATAATTTTCTGGAAAAGCGCCTGCAAAAATCTGTAAAGGTTGAACAGTCGTGTCAGATAGCAAGTCCTCTACTATGAAAATAGAGCACTAATGATCATAAGACTTGATCATCGGACTTTTCTGCCTTAACAGAGGAAAAAGCCCAAACGGGTGTGACTCACCTGTGAAGAAGAACCAAGACTCTTGGAGGCCCGCCAGATAACTTCGAGATGTTTATCACCTTTTCGTTTAGCTCTGTCTTGGTAATCAATTCGGCCAAAGAAAACAGAATCAAACCCAACCTAAAGAATCACAATATTATTGTACGTTTACAAAAGTGAATTCCTACCAATCTTGAAATCCAACAGATTATAAAAGAGCCACAAGAAAAGAATAACTGACCTCAGCTCCCAATAGGTAAGCCTGCACTGCTGAATGACCAAAGGGGTCTATTTGCCAACCAATTCTTGGCGTTACATTGAACTGTTGCTTAATAAATTTATGCCCATAAGTTGTCTGATCAATCATATCAATATAATGTGGTGCTGCCTCGTCATGCATACACCAACCTCCATTTCTGCTCAACAAAAACAGATCGCTCATTGTCTACTTGCATCCACCATATAAACCCATAGCAAAAGGTGTAAAACATAAACGCGCAGTATAAAAAAATCTTTCTAACTTATGTATACATCAGCGTTTACAAAAAAACTCATCTTTATTTGCTTACATCAACTCAAGTTGTCCCGAGTTAACAAAACCCTTGACTATAGTTTGTGTTGCCTCACTCTGGTCCCTCCACCATCTCTGGAAAAACGCCTGCAACATTCAACTAAAAATTCAATATATTGCCTAATTCAACTAAAACTCCTCAAGAAACCATCAATACACATTAATTTGGAAAATTCCTGTGACGGGTATTTATACTCGATCTAAACTATATACAATTGCCCTAACGAAATACGCACCAACTGAGACCTTACACGTAGTACAAATTATGTACTTTCTCATCTTAAAAACACACAATAAAAACCTACTATAATCAGAAATCACTCGGATATAAATTGGTATTTAAGGCTTGTATTACTTAATTATATGCACAATTAAAACAACTAGATTTCAACCTAAAATTACACAACGCAACTCGTGTAACTAATGAAGTCAAGCGTTCAAATCTGAAACAGCTACTACAATCAATTGTGAAGTCAACTACATGGTATGATCAATTACGGAACTTAAAACAGCTAGTATAATAAGAATCCTATCTGATACAAACTGCTACTGCATTCAAGTAGTCACGCATCAATGAAAAGTCAAAACACAAAGTCAAACTAAAAGATTCAGATTAACCTGTTCGGCATACAACTACACCAAGGAAATACGCACCATTAGGTCATTTCTCAACTTAAAAAGTACACAACTACACAAGAAAAAGCTCCTATAATTAGATATCACTCTGATATAAATTAGTATTGACGTCAGTCATCAGTTGTCTGACTTAATTATATACGCAATCAGAACAGCTAAATGTCAACTTAAATTACATGTTCATAACAAGTCATGTAACCAATGAAGTTAATGATCAATTCATGGCAAACGTTTGAATCTAAAACAACTAAGAGTACTATAGTCCCTTGTGAAGTCAACTACATGGTATGATCAGCTGCAGAACTTACAAAAACCACTATAACTAATTACTACTCCTAAGTCCTAACACACAACTAAATAGCCTACTATAACCAAAATCCTATCTGGCTATCTGATACAAATTGCTACTGAACTCAAATAGTCAAAACCAAAAGAATTCACATCCTGTTTAGTGTACGAATCCAAAACGGCAACTATAGTCAATTGTGGAGTCAACTAAATGCTATAATCAATTGCGGAACTTGAAACAACCACTATAATTACTACTCGTATAGCACACAACTAAAAAGCCTAATATAATCAGAATCCTATCTGTTGCTATTGAACTCAAATAGTCAAGCATCAATGAAAAGTCAAAACATAAAGTCAAACCAAGAGATTTCATATCATCAACCTGTTTGACATAGATAAACTCCGATTCTTATCGCGCAACAACACCACTCAGTAAAAAGTCAACCATGGAGTACATGGTATGATCAATTGCAGAACTTGAAACGACCACTATAACTAATTACTACTCGTAGCACACAACTAAAAAGCATACTATAATCAGAATCCTATCTGGCTATCCGATACAAATTGCTACTGAACTCAAATAGTTAAGTCAAACCAAGAGAATTCATATCAAAACCTGTTCGACATAGATAAACTTGCGATTCTTATCACGCAACAAAGCCGGAACCAGAGAATCAAGCACATTCTGAACACAAGCTCCCTGAAAAAAAAAACAAAGTTAGAAACTTTTTTTTTCATATAATTAAAACTAAACATACTATTAATAGTAAGTAGTAATAAAAATTAAAAAAGAACCAACATAATACCTGAATAGAATTATTTGATCCAACATAGTACTGATCAACAGTTTTCAACCAACCAACATCATCATGAGTATGTGCAACCAAATGAACATTTAATTTATCCTTAACAACACCTGCTCCTGTTTCATATATCATATACTTACTCTCCCCAACACCAAAAACAATAACAAACAGTAAAAACAGCAACAACACACGTAACTCCATATTTAACCGACAGTAACTTATCCTCAAGAACACATGTAACTATATATGCATGGATGGATGGATGAAAAAACAAAAAACAGAATGTGGGTGACAAAATGGGTCGTTTTCAGTGATGAAAATGATTCGTTTTTTTTAATAATGGGTTGAATCTTTTTTAAAGGATTAGATATGAAAGAGGTTGTTTTTTTCAAGTGAACAAGAAGACGACGAATAGAAAGGAGTGACTTTTGCTTTGGTTTTTGGGTTTTGGTTATCTTTTAAGGAAGGGTGACGTGTAAATGTGACACGTTTTGTAGACAGTGATACTGCTGAGTGTGACCAGGTTTTATTGGCTTTTCCTGTTATGGTGTCTCAAAATATATATGATTGATTTTGTGTGATCAATGTTTTTAAATGGAGATTTGCTAAATATACACTTTAATTTCACTATTTATACACTAATAATGTCACAATCATCATCATAATTTGATTTCTTATGTTGTTAGAGATTAATTTCATCGTGAAAAATTAATTTTAATTTAATGAAAAATCAAATTTTTTAGCAGTCGTTCAAGCAAATTCTCGTAAAAATGCTTAGACTTCATAAGTGTGATTCAACAACTAGTACATTGGAGGGCTATACGTCTCCTTTGTCTGAGGGCTGAGTAAGTGATTCCTCGTGAGTATACTTCAGCTGATGGTCCTTAGAGCTTCTCCTTTAGCCTTGAGTTGAAATAAAAAAAGAACATTGTTAGCTTGCTTCAGGGTTTTAATTCGAGACCAAGTTTTGGCGTGAGAGTAGGTATTTGGTATGAGTGCATGATGGAGTTAGAGAGGTCATAGTAAAGAGAAATAATAGTGGGGTATATGTGTATAAACTTGAGGTATGTTCATGTATGAAAGACCCTTTTATATACTACATGAGCTAGCTTTCAGACATAAAATTGTGGAAGCTAAGTTATCTTTAGAGACGGCGTTTGAATCGCTGACAGACACCAGGCTTGGTCCCCGTAGTCAAAGTTGTCTCCTTGTCCTTCAAGTACTAGTTGTGGACCAAGCATCTGTGTCATTCATACCTTGTGATACCACATGCGTTAGACGCCACAATGTACCAGCTTTGATGAAGATAATGCTTCATTCCAATGTATCTCCATCCTTCAGCTGGCTCCATCCCTCAGCTAGATCCATCCGCTAGCTAGTTGCTGCCTACTTTACTTCATGTGTAAACATTTTCAATTTTCCTACTCCTTGCATTTGATCCTCGTGCAAGCATTTACTCCTCGTGCAAACATTTACTTCATTGTCATTGCATCTAGACCTAGGGTGACCTTCATGACCCCATCTATTCCAGGGGACCGTTCTAACGTGAAGTGGCTTTACCCGAATAATACTATAATTTAGTTATAATTATCTCCATATGAGACTATACCTCATCATGTCCCCCCCCCCCCCCCCCCCCCGCCGGGTCTAGTATCAATGTATTGTTAAAGAGTTGGCACTAGACTTTAAAAAGAAATAGTTTGTCTAGTCATTCGAGTTGTTCATTCGTAGGTCGGGGAGACGTTCCTGTTTGAAAAGTATTTTTGTGTTTCAGATTTGTCAATGTGGGATCTTGTTAGTGTTAATCCCACTTAATCCATAACACAAGATTCTAGAGAGAGAAAGAGAAGAAAAGTAGAGAGAGAAACAAAAGAGATTTTGGAAGGTTTATGTTTACCAGAGAGAGAAAGTAAAATGAACCAACACCCTCTTCCACACATGGAAGAGGGTTTATATACCCATGAGCTTGGTGGGCTCATGGGCTTGTTTCTTGGGTCGGGTTTGGCTTGCACTTGGGCTTACGCCCCTAACTTATACAATACTAGCTTAAAGTCCAAGCCCGGTTTTCCCAACTAACATATTACAATACAAGACCAATAACGACTAAGATGACCTATTACATTCTTGTTTGACTATATAAAATATAGGGCTAACAATCTCCCCGAATGTATCGGTCATCTTTAAATGCATAAGATGATTGAGTGGATACATTCTTGTGGATGTGATCTTCCTTCTTTGGTCTTGTATCTTGGTCTTGATCTTGTTTGTAACGGCTTTGTTCCTTCATGCTTTTGTGATCTTTATCTTGAGCCTTTGTCATTTGACTTTGAGTGATTGAGATCTTCATCTTGTGCTCCTTGTGACTAAGATGACATATTACATTCTTACATTCTTAGGTATCTTGATTATCGCCATCTTGTGCTCTTGTGACTTCTGAATCGACATCAGTTAGTACACAGCTACGCCACCTTCTTAATATGCAGCAACATATATAGACACAGATGAAATGGCTTTGAACATTTCACCCTAACTCGGTAGCGTTTTACCTCCGGTCGGTGAAGACCGTTAGACGGTATTAAATATCGTACCTGTGATCGGGTAGATTCGATTAAGAACCTCCTTGACAGGGTTTCCCGGCGGTAGTAGCCAGTTCTCTTTACTCGACCGTCTCAAAGCAGACTACAAACGTAAAGAGTGAATAAAAAAGGATACGGTTATCCGTTTGATTAGAGTCATCAATTCAGAATTCCTGGAACAAGTTTGATTCTCAAACAATCGCACCATTGTTGCTTTCCAGTTTGCCACAAGCTCGATTCATAAAGAATCTTGCATGTTACCTACCGCAGTGCTGTTTGATGTTGACACTAGAAGGATTTCCATTCGTCACTCTGAACACTAAAGAGTGTCACTCTGAATATTCTGGCAAGATCACATGGATTTTGCGAAGAAACCTGGAATCAAGTTTGAATCAATTAAGAATCCAAACTTAGTTGCTTTCCAGTTCTCACAAGTTTGATTCGTGTAGAATCGCACAAGTTACCTACCATGAGCTTGTTTGATGTTGGCTCAAGCAGGATTTCCATCTTCATTGTGAATCGTATCACTCAGATGTTCTGGCAATATCACAAGGATAATGCATAGGACTTGATTGTGTCCTAGTGAGATGATAGACTTATCTCTTTTGGCTCTAGACTCAATAAGTGAATTTTGGTAATCGGAGGCTGGAGCAGACTGTCACCTTTTCAATATTGACTAACTCGGAGTGAGAAAGTCAATAGATACGTGTTGATCTCTGTGACAATGAGACAAGTTTCTTTTGAGAGAAACTCGAATGGCTGGGGAAGGGTTGTGCATCGCATCACTGAGTCCATGTATAACACCCCCAACAAATGCTATGCGCAGCGGAACTACAACATTTGGGTGTTAGGCAGTTATCATCACACATAAGTTATTTCGAACGACTCAAAGAGACGTATAAATTTAAACATAAGTTAAAGATTGATTAAAACATCAAAGTCTACTGTTTTCCAAATCCCAAAAATAATACAAAACAGAGTTGCGTTAAGGTCCCCACTGAATCTCAACCCAAAAGTACGTTTTCGTTCACGTGACATAATATAAAACTTTTAAGTGCTAAAAGGGAGGAAAAACAAAGTAGACCGCCAAGCCACAACAACTTCCATCCTCGCATGCTCCGCTGCTATCAATCTTGATTACCTGAAACACATGCTTAAAATCGTCAACACAAAGGTTGAGCGAATCTATAGGTTTATCAAATCATAAGTTGAACATAAGTATTAAAACCAATCATGACCATTCAATAGCATTGTCGCGCACACAATCTATTATTCAAGGATATTATATTTAGCAATAGCTAATATTTGTGTTTAAGCTCGTGACACTAATCCGTTAACTCAATCACCCGCGTACATTTACCGGCATGATTAAGATGAAACCAGTGCCCCTTCTAAAGGCATTAGTTGTAATTATACCTTATTTCTTATCACAAGTTATCCGTCCGCAGAGGGTACTCAACGTACTAGCTCTCGTCTCGGATAGGGTCGTCAACCCCATAGTACTATCAATTGTATAAGCGGCTATCTCCAACCCACACAAGGGCAAGACAATAGTTAATAGTTCACGAATTTAGGGACTTTTACAACTAGGGACTCAACACAATTCAAGGCAACATTCGGGTCCAACAATCATTCATGACTTATGTTCTTTTCATTTAAATAGCATGCATCCCCCTCGCGGGTAAAAACGTTTGAAATAGGTAAAGAGCGAGGCTATAGACTCACCTGACGTAGTAGTAGTGGTTCTAGCGATGACGTAACGAGAAATGTCACCGACGACGTGGATGCCCGGGAAAATCTAACACTTGACCTAAAATCAAGGTACGAAAACAAAATCAACATCCGTGTACATTATTGTACTAAACACACTCATATAAAAACACTTAATGCTTATGAAAACTCACGCCAAAACCAAACAAGTAATTGCTACTAGACTTATACGATTTATTTATGTAATTAAAGTTGATTCCCATTTTATAAATTTGTCGGTACTTCCCAAAAGTACGGGTTGTTTACTAAGACTTAAGCACTTTTATAAATTACAAGAAAATTCACACAAATACCTCATGACCTGTATAAAACCCATATTTAATCCCATAAAAAGTTTTCACTTTTAAGACCCGTTACTCATTATATTACTGAATGTAAACTTTTCGGACTGATTTTGCACTTCTACATTGTAAGACTTGTTTGACTCATTTAAAATGTACCATTTGCTAATTTGACCATTAAGTCTAAAAATAGACTCAAAAATGCAGGTTTGAGAACAAAGAACAAGTTTCAACTCTTTATAAAACTCTAGCTATGCTCCCCGGGATTTGACCCAAAACCAAACATAATTTCGGATTATGTTGATTCTCATCTCTGGTACACGAACTTTCAAAATAGCATAACTTTTGACTCGTTTGGAGTCATAAGCTCTACCTTATACAAAAATGAAGCTAAGACAAAGCTCTACAACTACATCCTATGTTTATGACCTGTTTACAAAGTTAAACCCACGAAAAACAAGCTTGAACAATCTGCCTAAATTTTCCTCTTTCAAAATCAATCTAACACTTGTTTCCAATCCAATCTAACATCACCTAAACATATATTAACCACTTATACCCATTCCCATTCACTCTAATCAGCCTAGAACACTATGAACCTCAAATCCTAATCAAAACTCAATCCTAAATCATACATGCAATAAGTTTAAATCGTTTAAAAACACTTAAAACATCACTAAAAACACAAACCCATAACACATTTCATCAAACACCATGAACACCCAAACACCCCCACATATTTCGTGGGTTTTGGAGGCTGTAGAACACCAAAAACATAAACCCCATCTTGTTTTATGGATTAATTAACATTACCAATACACCAATTAAACATCCCACTAGTTTAATTAGAGTAAAACATGTTTTTGAAAAATCATTGATTCTTGAAAAATTAATGTCATTGCATGTTGGATTTAATTATGTAAAAACACTTACAATGATTAATTGAGAGGTGGTCTAAGCTTGGATTTAATCAAATAAAAAAAATATAATGATGGTGGTTTTGGGGTGATGGCCGACGGCCAAAGAAGAAAAAGGGAGAGAAAAAGAGAAATTTTGGGGAGTGTTTGTTTGTGTGTTTTAATTCCCTTCTTTTGTAAAGTTTGAGGGGCTCCTTTTGCCATTTTGTTATTCTTTTGGCCTCATGTTTAAATGACACAAGTTAGTAGCAGGAAACGTCTTACTAGTTGATTTTGAAAAATTGCGGGAGTCGGGGGTCGTCCCAAACACTCGAAAATACTTTTAAATGGTTCAAACGCACACAAAACGAATATACACATGGTTCTGACTCGACTTAAAACGTAATAAAACTAAAACTTCAAAAAACTCAAATATCGATCAATCGATAATAAAATGTAAGTTTTGGGCATCCGTCGGTATTGTAGTCGTTATCGGTTCTTCTTAAATCGTTAAATGTTAAATTACGACCTTAAACGTTGGTTTCAACTTAAACCGTCAAATATATAGCAAACGAAATTTCTTAAAAATTTCAAAAATGTTCGTAAAATATGATTAAATAAACGACGTTGGGCTCGGGATACCACATCCTCAAGTGAGTCGCAACTTAAGAGAGATGCTCATGCTGAACAGCTCTTGAGACAATAACTTAGCATCATACGGCACATTCACTGGTATCACATCCTCCCCTCCTTAAGGGAGCGACATCCCGGTTCTCTCCGGTTCTTATACTCGCATTTCGTACTACGAGAAAGGTGAAGGTACTTCTTCCTAAAGAGGTCTTCACGTTTCGATGTGGACTTCGGTTCACGTCTCAGGTTCCATCACACCTTCACAATGAGTATTATACCTTGCTTCAATCTCTTAATATCTCAATCAGTGATCTCCACTTCAATTTCCCGAATTCTTCCTGCAGTCATCAACACCTCTCTTCCCACATCTTCTCGCGGTTAGCAAGTGATTCTTAATCTACACCATCTCTTCCGTAGCCTCTCGAAGCATTTCAAGTCCATTCAATTGACTTTTTCCTACTTCATTATATCCTACTGGCGATCTATATTTTCATCAACATAATTCTTCAAATGCTACAGCTTTAATGCTAACATGGTAAATGTAGTTGTACAAAGATACTACCAACGGCAAGTGTCGATCTCAACTAATACTAAAATCAATCACACACGTTCGGAGCATGTCTTCCAACATTCGAATCGTCCTTTCACTTGGTTCATCGTCTCATAAAAATAATAATTACTCACAAGGAAATCGCACGGGTCGCACATAACCCTATCGAAAAAACTCAGAAAACACAAGACAAAGTAATTAACATTAGTCGTACAAAATCACCTTATCGCAATATTACGTACATACAAACCTAGTTCGTCAAAAACGAATTCATCGACACAAAAATCATTCGACGTATACATAACTCTCTCGAAAACATCACACCCAATCAAACACAAAAGCCATTATGACGCACATACAACCATATTACGACATATTTGCAAAATAGCCAAACCATGCCAAGTAAATAGGTTCAATCAAGTTAACTCATGCTTGCTAATCAGCCAAGCCATGATAAAATAAGAAATATCGACATGATTCTCTGATGAGTCCAGTCAAAAGAAGATTGCAAGTTAAAGCAGGTTCACAAGCTTGCTAGCTATGGATGCATATCCATAAAGAAAGAAAATACATACATATGTCATCGTAGGGTGCTCACACACGGATCCATACCCAAAAGATATTACAAGAACACCATCTCACTTTCGTCCCAAACGTGGTCAAAATCTCAATAAGTATCATCGTTCATAGTTAAAAATGTACTACATGGCACGTGTTCTCCATGATCGGACGTCGTGGGACAATGTCGTCTCAAGTTCTCACAACTTTCGATCACTCGGCTAAATCACATACAACATAAATACATAAAAGGCAAGGGTTTACCAAAGAAAAACATCAACCATGTCTATTCATCGTTTAACCATCGATGATCAAAGAAAATCGAGTCAAGCAAGGAGGATTACTCACTTTAATAAACAAAGACGGCAAATGGAATTGTCTTCCAACTACCGGTGCACAGTTGGTAAACTTCAACAGTTTATCACGTGTCGTTAAACATATCAAAAGAACGAGAAAAGAAAATAAATAAAGTACGATACGTTTGATGTAGGAGAAGTCTTCGTCATTTTCCTCAGAGTTACTCGAACTCGGATTTCCTCTACTTCGGCAGTCTTCTACTTTTGTTAAAAACTCTTCTCAATGTCGATACGAGCCCCTTTGGTATTTCATCAACACCCTCGTGATTCCGATGAAATTCACATGTTACATTCAAGACATAAAAACATTTTCCAAAATTACTCGGTCAAGGTGACTTACCAAGTCAACGCCAAACGAAAGAAGAGATTTCAAGGAACACAAGAAAATTCAAAATTTTCTTTAGGAATCAAAGAGAATACGATTACTTGTATAAGGATCCACCATTTTAAAAACGTTCTCATCCAAACATTTATCAAAAACACTACCGGTTTTAAAGATTACCAATTAATTTGACACTACATTGCCCTTCCTAAACTATGCATAATTAGCTAGATCATGCATACTTGAGGACCAAGCAACGACAATCAACAAAACAGGACTCTTCCCGAATTATGCATAGTTAGCTAAGCTGTGCATAATTGAGGATCGAGTGACGACGCAAACATTATTATTACATACCAAATATGACTACGAAAGTTTTCGACCTAATCTTCAAAATAATTAAATCATTTGAAATGGAATTTGAAATGGGAAAATATTGTTACTATCGTTTTAAGAAACACATCAAACATTTTTCGTCCACTTTGGAAACATACTTTTGCTTTGCCTTTTTATAAGGAAAATAAATAAATCATTAAATAAATAAATCGACACTATTTGCATTTGATTGAACGAACCATTTAACACACTCATACATATCTTCAAAATAGACTATTCACAAAATAACGGTAAGGTGGTTCAAGATTAAAGATCATTACAAGCACAACAAGAAATAAATCAAAAATCAATGAGATCGAACAAGGTAAACGAGCAATATAATCACCAACTAAAATTAACTATATTAGAAATGAAAATACTTCAAATATATGACTAAAGTTTCGGGATAACAACATCGATCTATGACTAGGTGGAGTGAACATCGAACATCATCATAAGCGCCAAAAATATAACAACGATCATAATTCCCATCGTCTCGAGTTGCACACACATTCCATCAAGGGTATACGGGGAGAGGAGAAGATCACCCGGTCGAATAGAAACAATTTCACCAGGAAGATCAAGTATTTTCACCTCTACAATTTGGTAAAGCGGCTTCGCCTCCTCTCTTATGTTCAATTATAAATAAATAACCACTTTAATGAAGATTTATAGCATCATTCAAGTAAATATAGAACTTTAGGTTCCATTAACCGAAAGTAGAAAAGTTACGGCGTCCATGAACAGGACAAAAATACACCGGGGGGAACATACCCTTATTATCATGTAATAGTGAAGTAGCAATTCAAAAATAAATATAATAATAATGGTTTCATACCATAGACAATATTAAAATAAATAGTCACATGACTACTCAAGTTTAGATACAGACCCACAAAATCAAAGAAGGGATGTCGTACGATCGGACCATCGCGACTCAAAACATTACGTCTTAAGAAAATAATACAAGTATGCGTGTGTTGTGTAATCCACTTGCGTATTCTAATTAGTGTTACCTTGTACATTGTAAAACCGAACATTTGCACATTTTTAATTTGCGTTACACCGTTTAAGACTTTATACTTTTCATTTTTCAACTTACAAAGTTTTCATTTCCGTAAATATTACAATTTCAAAGAAAAATTTCTAACATTAGTTGATTCGGTGACTCGGTTATTATAACTGGTAAAATCATTAATTTTAAAAATCTCGATACTCGTGTCAAAATCTCATTAAGGTTCATATCTTAAGTACCAAAAACTTACATAGTAAGAATTTTCCAAGTTTCTCATTATTGTTATTACGACTTAACTCATCACGTATATCCAACACAACTCAAATTAGTCCAATTGACTCTTAAAAGTTAACCTTGACTTTTTATTATACATAAGTCTTCCTTAGAATTGGTAGGCTATATTTTATTTACGCGACTCGAGTCAGACGCTAAAGAGGTTGCACGTAGTAATATCTTGGATAAGTTACAGATTTTAGTCGACACTTGAGTCTCGATAATAATAATAATATAATAAATAATAAATATGCTTATTTCAAATAATTCTAAAATATAGAAAGTTCAACTTTTAAATCCTTAGCCCATTTTCAAACGATTTTAAAATTAACACATCTCGTAGCACAATAAAATGATGTTCCATCAATATTTAATAATTTATTTCAAGCGTTAGAATTTCTCACTTTAGAATGTATATTCCGGTTTTATCCTAGTTTATTCACTACAACAAGTACGAATTCCAGCTTATATCAATGCGTATAACATGACCTTATGTTTAAAATAGAACCAATTTCACAAAGTCTCTAGCTCCAAAATACGTGGTCTGTTTTTCTACTCATGTTCTATATTACAAGACACGCTAAAAGTTTACGATAATGACCCAAAAATTAATTCATATCAAACCTCAAGATACATATACTCGATAGTCATATCGTTAATTTTGTTATAACTCTTTTTTTAGATTAAATTAAGCAAATTTTGACAATTCCATCACAAGCTTTTAGTATCAAATTAGTAATATATGAAAACAAGGATTTTACGAGTAATATAAATTACTTATTATGATTTACCAACCAAGGTTGGAAGAAAATAATTTCACTTTGTCCATTTATTCTCTACACATATTTTACTGGTTACAAGACACATCATAAGTCATTTTTATCCAAAAGTTTCATTCACCAAATATTAAATATGTAAAACACTTTATGTTTAAATCATTCGATCAACAAAGTTTAATGCTTATTTAACTCGCACAAATGCCGGACCTCGTCATGTATAATATCGAATTCAAAATAATGAAACAACAAAAACAAAATGAAATAAACAAAGCGATAATACGTATGTCAACCAAGTGTTGTTATCGGCCTCGGATGAGTCTTGAAATCGTACACAACAAAATTAACACAAACCAACCAAATTTCAAGTTATCGCGATTGATCACAACGCTAGTCTATTTTTAAAATGCATATTTAAATTCAAGCAGGGTGATAAAAACGATTAAATGACGACGCGCCTCAACCACGCTTCATAATATACACACGTAATCGCCGCTATGACGTACACATCATTGATTGAACTTCGGCTATTTTATAGTTACGCGAACTAATATATCAAACCCATAAGGGATAAAGGAAATACAGTAATACGTTAGTAATTTACGTTCCAAAAAGGAGATGTCCCAAAATGACACATCACGGTGCGATAATGATAGTTGTATTTTTACCCCTTTAGGAAAAGGAAGGTAAAATAGGGCAAGTAGGCACGACGATTTAGGAAAACCGTGTGTGAATGACCCAAAATAAGAGTTCGTTCTCGAGGAGGCACGTGTGTTGTGTAATGAATTGATTATGTTTGTGATTATATTGCTAAGAAAAAAAAAATAGAAATAAGAAAGAAAGGACGATTACGAAGACGGATCGAGCTAAGACGAAAAGACGTTCACGTAAAACCGTAAAAAACTACAAAATTAAAATTTTAAAACCTAAAAATTAATTAAAAGCTTAAACAAAGTCTAAAATAATATAAATAAGAATAAAAATCCAGTAAAAATATTTTAAAACCTTTTATTAATTAAATATTCAATTTTAAATGCTAATTAAAGCCCTAAAATTAAATATAATTAATCAAAATGTCCAAAATATTATTTTATTGAACAAATAACTTACTTATATTATCTAAAGGCTAAAAAGTATTTTTCCTAATTTTTAAAAACTATTTTTCTATTTTTAAATTACCAAAACTAGTTTAAAACTAAAATAATTATAAAAAATAATAAAATAATGCTAACAATAATTTGACACTTTTAAAAATCCTAAATTACTCTAATGAACAGTAGAAAAATGAAAAAGTTTGAAAAATATTAAATTTACCACTAAAAGACAAAAACAATTTAATATAAAACCCTAATTAACTTAAATTAATTCTAAAAAATAATTAAAAAATGAACAGTGAAAACTTTTTTTACTAAAAATCTTAAAATGTTTTTCTTAATAAAAGAAAAATGTTTAAAAGTGAAAAATAAGTATTTTTGGTACTAAATGCCAAAAACAGAAAATAAAAAGTTAATTAAAAATGCTATTTAATCTAAAAAATATAAAATGAACAGTAACTAAAAATTTAATTAAACAGAAAAATCCTAAATAAAATAAGAAAAATAATAGAACAAGTTTCAAGTCCTAATTCTACTTTTTACCCACTAAAGAAAAAAATTCAGATTATTGAAAGTGACATGTTCTAAGTCTTTGTCTGCTAGTGAAGCAGGGGTAACTATTGTGCTACCAGTGGGAAGATTGTTCCCACTGCTAGTGTATTTTGTTGGTCAGTTGACCAAATAAGCTCAGGAGAGCTTATTGTGAGCTTATATTGGGCAATAAGGCACCCTTATACTCAGTTGAGTATAAGGAGTCAATTTACACACAAAAAACAAGCAAGTTCTAGCCAAGAATCACACAAACAAAGCACAAAAAGTTTCTGATTAAGCCTATGGGGGTCTGATATGATTTTTGCTGATTCAGTTGGCACAATTGTGAAATTCAATAAGCCAAATTTTGCACATAAGCTACCCAAATAACATGTAAGCAATAGCAAACCCTGGAATGACCTATCTCCTAACAACTCATCAAATTTGAAGGCAAAATTTCACAAAAAAAATCATGCACAAGAGCAGTTACTGGATTTTAGACCATTTTTCCAAAGTTTTGACATGCAAATTGCTTTAAAACTCACCCAAACAAAAACCTAAGCTAGCATATAACTTGTAACTAACCCTAGGAGTGCAAATAGACAGGTCTTAACCCAACTTCTTGTCACAAAACTTGGCTAATCCCTTATCCCAAACACCCCTTTAGTGACTGAAAATCAAATTTAACAAACCAAAAGCTTATGAAACTTATCAAAACAACCCTAAATCACTTCTAACATACCTAATATCATCAAATGAGCATAATCAAACAGCTTTAACAACACATGAACAACTTCTCACAAAATTCATGCAAATCACAAATAACTGAAAATAAAAACTGAAAATGGGAATGAGGATGCTACCTAGAGGGACCTACATCCAGGTCCCTCAGTGACTGCTATGTCACCTCCAATCAGGTTCGGACCTGAGCAGAACCTCTTGGACAACAAGCTCTTAAAACCTGCTAAGAATCAATGAACAAACACAATAACAATACTAATCTGATTTTTTTAAAAACCTTTTAAACCTTTTTTCAAAACTTTCTTATGAATTATTTCCTTTACAAACACCTACACAAACCTCTTACAAAACTTGGAAAACCAAATTTAGAACAAGATTTTACCAAGAAAAGTCAATTTTCAGAAATCTTGAAGTTAACTTTTGAAAACTAAAAAACACTTCACAAACAATTTTTGGAACACAGCTTAGCTTTCAACACACACACAACTTTTAATAATCATAAAAAGGAATTAAATTGCTCAACAAATACCAAACTTTTATATTACTAAAAAGGAATTACAAATGTGAAAGCTAAAAACTGGAACAAGAATAGAGGTCACATGTCGACCCCTATTTATACTACTAAACAGATTGTTCTAGATGCTAAAACCCTAATCATGAAAAGCCCTAATATGCCCTTTGAAAAGTCTTCAAGTCTTGGTAAAAAATCGGATCATGTGATCTTGGTGGTGTCATGTGAAGATGCTAGGTTGTGTTGGATGATCAGGGACGTTAAAATGTGCTTGGGGACCAAGGACTACCATCCAGCCGTTTAACTTGTCTGGTATTGGGGTTTGGGGACAAAGACGGGTGCAGGGGAGGGTCCCACAAGACACATGGGTGTGTCTTGTGGTGATTTGGGATGTGGGTTTGGTTTAGGTTGGTGTAAATTATCATTCTGGAAAAATAGGGGGCAAAACCCCTTTGTTTTGTGGAAATTAAGATTTAGGGTTTATGGGATTAAGGGTGATAGCAGGGTGGGGTTTAATCTGTTTTTGGGGGTAATGTTTTTTGAATTTAGTGTTTAGTGGGAAAATTAAAGATGTTGACTGGGTTTGACCAGGTTTATTAAATAAACCTGGTGGGTGGGTTTGGGTTACGGGTTTGGGTAGGGTAAATAGGTATTTGGGTGACGTGTAATGGTGTGAGTGGATGGGTAAGTTTGGCTGTCTGGCAGAATCAGCCCCCCATCTCTCCTGTTTTGTTCATGTTGTATTAAATGGCTAACAACTTCAAATTTCCATGTAACAACTTTAGGCAACTTGTCATAAATGGCACAACAACATTATAAACTTGTATCAAGGACTTGAAATGTGATTTCTTCAATCTTCAAGGGCTGTTCTTGTAACATCTTGATAATTTAGGGACCTCAATGCATTTTATGAGTTTTGCAAGGGTATAAATTGCCAAGTCTTCAAAAATGAGGGACCAATGTTGCCAATCTTCAAAACTTCAAGGGCATTTTTGTAAATTCCATTCTTGGGCCCGGTTCATTGTGCGGCTTCGTTTCCCGTGTTCGTTTTGAATGATTCTTGTGATCTTTTTTTCATTTCCTCAATATCCGTACCTAAAATACACAAGCAACAAACAAGAGCATATATTTGGCAGTTTTAATGATATTTTATGCATTTTAAGCCCGATTTGGACGATGAGACCATGTATAAAAGCAGTCTCATCAGATAATGACAATCGAGATCAATCCAGTCAATATACAATATGTTACGAAGCATTATTTACATATCTAGAATATCAAACGAGGTTCACACTCGGTTATTCGAGCAATAAATTAATTATCAAGATTGATAATTAGCGGTGAGGCCGAATTCTCAACAAAACCGCATTTTAAATGTACGATAATCACCCAAGGACCATTGCTTCACGTGCAATGCCTAAAAATACCATATTATATACATATTTATACATACAATCATTCCTACATACACATAGGATCACAACGCAGTATTGCCATGTAATGCAATGTAGCCCGTATGCCAATTACATGCAACATATATGATAGCCGTATATATGTTTGCAAATTACGATATTAAGTACTCGACGTACACAACAATATATCTCAATATATTAACATAGTATTTACTTACTAAATACTAGGGAATTCATGTCAGTTTGAGGGATACATCTAAAATATAAAGCAATGCTAAAGAAATCTTACCGGAGCCATGCAGGATAGTTGTGTGCTTGGACAATTTCTTACGACACCAAAAGTTATAGTTTAGGGTTTTTCAAAATGACCTAGTTCTCTATAACTCATGGCTCTGATTACCAATCTATAACACCCCTAACAAATGTTATGCGCAGCGGAACTACAACACTTGGGTGCTAGGCAGTTATCATCACACATAAGCTATTCCGAACGACTCAAAGAGACGTAGAAATTTGAAGATAAGTTAAAGATAGATTAAAACATCAAAGTCTACTGTTTTCCAAATCCAAAAAATAATACAAAACAGAGTTGCGTTTAGGCCCCCACTGAATCTTAACCCAAAGTATGTTTTCGTTCACTTGACATAATATAAAACTTTTAAGTGCTAAAAGGGAGGAAAAAAAGTAGACCGCCAAGCCATAACAACTTCCATCCTCGCATGATCCGCTGCTATCAATCTTGATTACCTGAAACACATGCTTAAAATCGTCAACACAAAGGTTGAGCGAATCTATAGGTTTATCAAATCATAAGTTGAACATAAGTATTAAAACCAATCATGACCATTCAATAGCATTGTCACGCACACAATCTATTATTCAAGGATATTATATTTAGCAATGGCTAATAATTGTGTTTAAGCTCGTGACACTAATCCGTTAACTCAATCACCCGCGTACATTTACCGGCATGATTAAGATGAAACCAGTGCCCCTTCTAAAGGCATTAGTTGTAATTATACCTTATTTCTTATCACAAGTTATCCGTCCGTAGAGGGTACTCAACGTACTAGCTCTCGTCTCGGATAGGGTCGTCAACCCCATAGTACTATCAATTGTATAAGCGGCTATCTCCAACCCATACAAGGGCAAGACAATAGTTAATAGTTCACGAATTTAGGGACTTTTACAACTAGGGACTCAACACAATTTAAGGCAACATTCAGGTCCAACAATCATTCATGACTTATGTTCTTTTCATTTAAATAGCATGCATCCCCCTCGTGGGTAAAAACGTTTGAAATAGGTAAAGAGCGAGGCTATAGACTCACCTGGCGTAGTAGTAGTGGTTCTAGCGATGACGTAACGAGAAATGTCACCGACGACGTGGATGCCCGGGAAAATCTAACACTTGACCTAAAATCAAGGTACGAAAACCAAATCAACACTCCGTGTACATTATTGTACTAAACATACTCATATAAAACACTTAATGCTTATGAAAACTCACGCCAAAATCAAACAAGTAATTGCTACTAGACTTATACTATTTATTTATGTAATTAAAGTTGATTCTCATTTTATAAATTTGCCGGTACTTCGCAAAAGTACGGGCTGTTTACTAAGACTTAAGCACTTTTATAAATTACAAGAAAATTCACACAAATACCTCATAACCTGTATAAAACCCATATTTAATCCCATAAAAAGTTTTCACTTTTAAGACCCGTTACTCATTATATTACTAAATATAAACTTTTCAGACTGATTTTACACTTCTCATTTTAAGACTTGTTTGACTCATTTAAAATGTACCATTTGCTAATTTGAACATTAAGTCTAAGAAAATAGACTCAATAATGCAGGTTTGAGAACAAAGAACAAGTTTCAACTCTTTATAAAACTCTAGCTATGGTCCCCGTGATTTGACCAAAAACCAAACATAATTTCGGATTATGTTGATTCTCATCTCCCGGTACACGAACTTTCAAAATAGCATAACTTTTGACTCGTTTGGAGTTATAAGCTCTACCTTATACCAAAACAAAGCTAAGACAAAGCTCTACAACTACATCCTATGTTTATGACCTGTTTACAAAGTTAAACCTATGAAAAACAAGCTTGAACAATCTGCCTAAATTTTCCTCTTTCAAAATCAATCTAACGCTTGTTTCCAATCCCATCTAACATCACCTAAACCTATATTAACCACTTATACCCATTCCCATTCACTCTAATCAGCCTAGAACACTATGAACCTCAAATCCTAATCAAAACCCAATCCTAAATCATACATGCAATAAGTTTAAATCATTTAAAAACACTAAAAACATTACTAAAAACACAAACCCATAACACATTTCATCAAACACCATGAACAGCCAAACACCCCCACATATTTCGTGGGTTTTGGGTGCTGTAGAACACCAAAAACATAAACCCCATCTTGTTTTATGGATTAATTAACATTACCAATACACCAATTAAACATCCCACTAGTTTAATTAGATTAAAACATGTTTTTGAAAAATCATTGATTCTTGAAAAATTAATGTTATTGCATGTTGGATTTAATTATGTAAAAACACTTACAATGATTAATTGAGAGGTGGTCTAAGCTTGGATTTAATCAAATCAAAAAAAATATATAATGATGGTGGTTTTGGGGTGGTGGCCGACGGCCAAAGAAGAAAAAGGGAGAGAAAAAGAGAAATTTTGGGGAGTGTTTGTTTGTGTGTTTTTAATTCCCTTCTTTTGTAAAGTTTGAGGGGCTCCTTTTGCCATTTTGTTATTCTTTTGGCCTCATGTTTAAACGACACAAGTTAGTAGCGGGAAACGTCTTACTAGTTGATTTTGAAAAATTGGGGGAGTCGGGGGTCGTCCCGAACACTCGAAAATACTTTTAAATGGTTCAAACGCACACAAAACGAATATACACATGGTTCCGACTCGACTTAAAACGTAATAAAACTAAAACTTCGAAAAACTCAAATATCGATCAATCGATAATAAAATGTAAGTTTTGGGCATCCGTCGGTATCGTAGTCGTTATCGGTTCTTCTTAAATCGTAAAATGTTAAATTACGACCTTAAACGTTGGTTTCAACTTAAACCGTCAAATATATAGCAAACGAAATTTCTTAAAAATTTCAAAAATGTTCGTAAAATATGATTAAATAAACGACGTTGGGCTCGGGATACCACATCCTCAAGTGAGTCGCAACTTAAGAGAGATGCTCATGCTGAACAGCTCTTGAGACAATAACTTAGCATCATACGACACATTCACTGGTATCACACCATGACACTTGTCTTCAAAAGATGTGTTAACCTGGTTTCTGCCTAAGTTGCATAGAATATTCAACTCCTTCAATGCTTACCAATACGTCATCACTAGCACCTTGTTGTGATTGTTTCAGTGCTAACTTAAGTAATTGGTCCGCATTCAGCTTCATTCAACTCCATCTTTCCTAAGGACAACTATTTCTAGCTGTGGAATGTCCTTGGGTAGATCCCTCCGGTTCTGGTTGGATCATAGGACTTAGTTTCCTATCCTAAACCACCTTTTTTACTCCAACGTTTCGTCGTGGATAGTAGGTTGTTTTGGGTATAGATCGTAACCATAAAACATTGAAAACCATTCAAAGTGCTTGATAAAAATCAAAAATTTTAACACTTGAAAGTTTTACATTTCGGAAAAGCTCCCCCTTCACACATGCTCGATATACGAAATAGTTTAGCATGTGAAGGAAAGAGTTGCACTTGAGTCTTTAAGATCACATGTTGCAATATATTACATTTTAATCACATTTTCTCCCCTATCTCTAATATAAAAACATCATATTAGAGATACCAATTGATTAAAATATGACAATGGGTTAAGTCTATAAAATAGAAACGAACCTTTCATTTTTTATAATTATAGTAAACGAACTTTATATATTACCAATATAACCATTGTAACTTGTTGTTTTAGGTTAAATACACTAATGTTACCGGTTGTACCAGTTTTATAACTTTTTCAAAAAAAAGTTAAAGTTATAAAAAAGTTAAAGTTAAAAAGAAAATGTTTAAAAGAAAGGAAATAAATAAACTTTTTTAAAAAATAAATTCACCACCAAAAAAATTAAAAATTTGAAAATATTTGGTATTTTCAAAAATAAATAAACTTTTTAAAAAAATAAATTGAATTCAATTTTTTTTAAATTTAAATTGAAATAAACTTTTTTTTTAAATAAATTGAAATAATCTTTTTTAAAAAACTAAATAAAATTTTTTAAAACATATTTGGATTTTTTTAAAACTTTTTCGAAGAATTTGTAAATAATTTTCTAAAAAACTTTTCGAATTTTTTTTTCGAAAATAAAAATAAATTGAAATTAACTTTTAAAAAAAAAATTGGAATAAACTTTTTTTAAAAAATAAATAAACTTTTTAAAAACATATTTGGATTTTTTTTAAACTTTTTCGAAGAATCGTTGTAAATAATTTTCTAAAAAACTTTTCGAAATATTTTTTTTAAAAAAACTTTTCGAAAAAACTTTTATTCTAATTTTATTAAAACTTTTTGAAAAAAAAGTTTGTTTTTTAAAAACATTTAAGAATGCAATTTTTTTTAAAGTTGAATTTTTTTTAATAAAGTTTGCTATAAAGTTCAAAATTTGAAAGTTATAATGGTTATATTGGTAATAAATAAAGTTTCAAGTCAGCAAAAAAATTATTTTTTCATAAAGATGACGTGTCGGTTTATGTGACCTGTTGTAGCAGGTTGCTAGCAAAAAGTTTACTATAAATTTCGAAATTTAAAAGTTATAATAGTTATATTGGTAATATATAAAGTTCGTTTACTATAATTGTAAAAAATGAAAAGTTCGTTTCTATTTTATAGACTTAACCCTATGACAATTTCTGAAAACCGATTGGGAGAGAAACATGTGTGCACGCATGAATCATGGAACTTTTTCACTCGGGATGCTCCCCCTCAACCATATATGTGTGTCTTGAAGCAAAATTTTGACAAAATTTTGGAAAAACGACACCACAAATATGTTGAGGTACGGAGTAGAGATGCCTTATCTGATATAGTACATTACATATGACAGTTTTAAACCATTTCCGGAATGTGTTGGATACATAAAATATGACAATTTCAGAGATGTACCCAACAACATTAAAGGCTTGATTTTAAAATGCCCCCCTCAAAAATTGATCAAAATTACATATGACATTTTTGAGATATAAAAACCATATTATGAGGAAGGGAGTATTGAACACACAATTTTGAAAGATTTTGAAAAACCTTTTAAGAAATTCTTGAAAAATTGTGTTCAACGGTATTAAAATAAACATCATAGAAGACTTCTCTTCTATTCTATGGGGAAAGCGCACTGAAACGTACACCTCCCTTTCGGGTCCGTTTTTCATGAGCTCAAAACTTTGATTGTTTTGTGACTAGATCATGACCGAGAAAAATTAATTTCCCGTTTTGAAGGATAAGTTATCATCCGTGATGAACTTTCCTTAAGTTGAAGTTCGAGTTCTAAGCTGACATTTACTTAGAAGTCGTTTTTCATGAACTTAAAAACGTTGAATGTTTTTATGAGAAGCTCATGACCGAGAAATATGAATTTTTCGTTGAGAAGGATAAGTTATCGCCCGTGATAAACTTTCCTTATTTGAGGTCCGAGTTCTAAGCTGTGATGCGCTTAGAAGTCATTATGAGAGAGTATCAAGCAACTTCATTTGCCAAAACCTCCAAGTCTTATGGAGTCATATACTTCATACCAAGACGGCCAACGAGATACTGAAACCTATTTTGAGATAGGGCTTTAGTAAACAAGTCTGCTATCTGGTACTCAGTTCTGACAAAGTATAATTCCACGATACCACGTTCCACTTGTTCCTTGATGAAGTGATATCTGACTGCGATGTACTTGGTACGGGAGTGCTGAACCGGATTGTAAGATATGGCTATGGCCGACTTTGAGTCACAATACATAGGTATTTTATTAAAGTGAAAGCCATAATCCGTGAGTTGAGTTCTCATCCAGAGGACTTGAGCACAACACGCGGATGGAGCCACATATTCTGCTTCAGCTGATGAGAGCGAAGTGCAATCATGCTTCTTTGACGACCAGCTCACAAGCTTATCTTCCCTCTAAATTGTACGCTACCAGAAGTGCTTTTTCGACTATCAAGGCAACCTGCGTGATCAGAATCTAAAAAAGCTGTTAGATTAAAACCGGTTTCCTTCGGATACCAGAGTCCCATGTGAATGGTATTCTTAAGGTACCGAAAGATCCGTTTAACCTCTTTGAGGTGATTTTGAGTAGGTCTGGCTTGATATCGTGCACAATAGCACGTGGCATGATGAATATCAGGCCTGCTGGCTGTAAGGTACATAAGTGACCCAATCATACTGCGATATCGCGTTTGATCTACGGGATACAAGTACAAGTCAGCGTCTACGGATTTGGTCGATAATGGTGTACCAACGCGAGCACATGAGGTCATACCATGCTTTTTAAGTATCTCTTGAGCATACTTAGCTTGGTTAATGAAGATACCACGTGGGGATTGATGAATCTGGAGGCCTAAAAAGAATTTTAGCTCCCCCATCATTGACATTTCAAATCTGTTGTGCATTAATTTTTCAAAACGTTTTGAAAGTTTTGGGTTCGTAGAACCAAAAATAATGTCATCAACATAAATTTGCACCAGCAGTATATCATCCCCATATTTATTAGTAAAGAGAGTAGGATCACTAGAACCTTTGGAAAATCCTTTGGAAACCAAGAAGTTTGATAGTTCTTCGCACCATGCCCTTGGAGCTTGCTTAAGTCCATATATAGCCTTCTTGAGACGATAGACTTTGTCAGGATGATGAGGATCGATGAAACCTTCCGACTGATTCACAAATACTTCTTTCTTTAAATGACCATTGAGAAAAGCAGTTTTAACGTCCATCTGAAAAACCGTGAAACCCTTATGTGCAACATAAGCAAGGAATATCCTGACAGCTTCCAAACGAGCAACTGGAGCGAATGATTCATCGTAGTCTATGCCTTCTTGTTGACGGTATCCCTTAACCACAAGACGAGATTTGTTTTTGATGATGGTTTATTCTTCATCCAGTTTGTTTTTCCAAATCCATTTGAAATCTAAAATTGACATTCCATAGGGTCTGTCAACAAGTTCCCAAACATTTAGGCGTTCAAACTGATGAATTTCGTCTTGCATTGATTCAATCCACGCATGATCAGTCATGGTTTGCTTGATGTTTGTAGGTACAGTTGAACTCACGGTAAGTGCATACATACACACATCGCCATCGGTTTCGAGTTGTCTGCGTGTTCGAACTTGTTGTGAAGGATTTCCAATGACTTGCTCCAATAGATGATCACGTGTCCAATGGTGAGTGGATGGATATCGTTGGTAGAATGTATGCATGTTGGACGGATCAACATGTTGAGTAGAAGACTCTCCGACTTCGCGTACCAGTGTACCAAACGGGTTGATAAATTCATCTTCGTCAAGTTGTGCATCGACTGCTTGATTGTTGTTTCCTCCTTCAGCATTGACGGTTGGTGATGTTGGTTGTATGACAGTTTCTTGGGTTTGTTGAGTATCTAATGGAATTGTCTCTTGAGCAACGGTTGCTGAACTAGATGCAGTTGTGTCTTGTTGACTTTGTGCGGGTGCATCAGTAGTATTGACAGCGGAAGGCTTTGACACAACTTGATTGTTTCCATAGTAATATTCTTCAAACATTGGATCATATAAATCAACCAACTCATTCATTTTTGTTGTATCCGTCGTGTCTGTTGTAGGAGTACTTTCTTTACATTCTTGCACGGGACGTACACTGTTTTGTGTAGGTGCCATTGGTGGACATTGAGGAGCGAGACTTGAGTTGTTGTGATCAAGTACCATTTGTGGCAATTCGTCAAAGGTCAGATGAATTGTTTCAACAATAATCTTTGTTCTCTTGTTGTAAACTCGATATCCTTTCGACAATGTAGCATACCCCACAAAAATACATGCATCACCTTTTTCTTTCATCTTGTCGAGATTCTCACCGTCTTTAAGAATGTAGCATAAAGATCCAAATACGTGAAAGAATTTAACAGTAGGTTTCCTGTCATTGATGATGTGGTAAGGTGTCTTTTCATGTCTAGGGATTACGAGAGAACGATTTTGAGTATAACAGGCAGTTGCAATTGCTTCAGCCCAGAAGAATAGTGGTAACTTTGATGCAGAAAGCATCGTTCGAGCTGCCTCAACCAAAGTACGGTTCCGTCTTTCGACAACGCCGTTTTGTTCAGGAGTTCGAGCAATAGACGTTTGATGTTCGATGCCTTCTTCTTGAAAATAAGATTGCAAAGTCTTGTTCAAAAATTCAGTACCCCTATCCGTTCTTACCGTTAAGACTTGAGCTTGAAGATTGCGTTGAATCATCTTGAGAAAGTTTTTGAGAACCTCTGGTGTTTCATCTTTGGACCTTAAGAAGAAAGTTCAAGTGTATCTAGAGTAATCATCAACAATCACGAGAATATACTTTTTCCCGTTAATACTCTCTACACGCATGGGACCATATAAATCCATGTGTAGAAGTTCCAATCGTCCTTTTGAGCTTGGGGTAGTCTTTGTATTGAAAGATTTCGTTTTGCTTTCCCCAACTCACAAGATGAACAAAGATGGTCTTTGACGAATTTTAACTTAGGAAGACCGGTCACAATATCATTCTTCGAAAGCAAGTTGATGGTGTCAAAGTTGAGATGTGACAATCGTTGATGCCATAACCATGCTTGAGAGGATGAAGCTTTCGCCATTAAGCAAATTGGATTTGTTGAAGATGTGTCTTAAAGAGTTAATGTGTAGATATCAGAACCACGAGAACCTATAAGAAGGTCATTCCCATCGTAGTCTCTAACATAGCAAGTAGTTTTCCGAAACGCCACTTCCAAATCCGCATCACAATTGACCAATGGATAATAAATTGTGATTTAGTCCTTTGACGTAATAAACCCGTTTAATGGTGATATTCCCTTGAACAAAATCTCCATATCCGAGTATCGGTGCAAACTGATCATTTCCAAACCGTACCGTACCCAGAAACTTCTCCACGAAGTTAATTAGAAGCTTGAGATTGCCCGTCATGTGCTTTGTGCACCCATAGTCCATTATAAAGAGAATGATCTCGACGAGCTGCATAAGAATTAGAAGACAATGTAGAGTTTGACAAATGGGAGCCCTTGATTGAAGTGGGTTCCAAAATATTAGTAGGCCTAGATTCTAAAGGTAAACTAACATTTATAGACCCAATTAGAATAGTGGTTGTCTTAGGTACCCATTTGTATCCAAGTGGTGTAAATCTTGAGTACCCCCGTTTACATGTCCTACTCATGTTCTCATAAAGCTTCTTTAACATGTTTTGTTTACACAGAGTAGTGGATTCTAACGCACTTAGTTTCTTAAGTGGTTGAGCAGTAGATTGGTTCAAAGTTCTTGTGGGTTTTCTAGTACTAGTGGGCACAAGAATAGGCTTCCTAGTTCTAGCATTCACGCTATTATGATTAAAAGCACAAGCATCATGATTGAAAGAACGAACACATTTTCCACATTTAGCACATACAAATTCAACATTTGAAGTCTTAACATTCAAACTGTCATTACATGTAGTTACAGACGTTTTATTCTTAGAAAACTTAAAATTCCTATGGTGGTCTTTTACTTCCATCTTCTTCCCTTAACTATTGTTAGACATGACTCTATCTTCAATTCTAGTGCTCTTAAGCTTTGGTCCGCTAACGCTAGTAGTGGGAGTTACTCCTATAGAAGAAGATACACGTTGATTAGTTTTCCTAGTATTCTGAGGTAACCGCGATGTTCCAGTTTGAGTGGACCTCGTGTTCATCTTATACATTCCAGGTGCTATCACATTTGTGCTCTTATCAGTTCCTAACTTAGGCAAAGTCCGTTGGGGTTTGCCTAAAATAGATGATTTAGGGCATTTAACCGCATTCGGTTGACGAACGACGGATGGTTTACCTAATTCAGACTTTCCTTTCATTTTCTCAATAAGTTTTTGTAGCTCACTGATGGATATGTCCCTTTCTTATAGCTGAGCTTTCAAATCATTTATTTCGAAACCTTTTTTTATTTAATTGTCGAACCGAAGAAGCTGCCATTTCTTGACACTTTTTATGATCATGAGATTTATCACCTTTTTGTAAAGCAAGTTAAAGAGAAATGGAGTGTTTCTCAAGTTGGGAAAAACTTTTTGAAAGTTTGTTATATGATTGAATTTGTTTCGAAAGCTCTACTTCAAGATTGTGACATTTCTCGTCCGTTTCTGACACTAGACATGCTACATGACAATATTGATCAAGATCGGTATACACGTCAAGTATAGCATTCATATGGTCAGCATAGAAGTATTCCTTAGAAAGTCGATCAATTTCGTTAGAAAGTTGGTGTTCTTGTGTCTTTAATTTAGTTTGAAGAAAATCAACTTCATCTTTAAGAGATTTAACATAACTTAAATCAGTTAACATTTCCTCAGTGAGAGCGTTATAAAACATTTCCACATTTTTTGAAAGATCATCAATGGTTGGAACAATGCATTGTTGAATGACGACTTCTACTTGTGGGTTAGGTTTAATATTCCAAACGATATCTCTAGAAACTTTTTCATAATCGACGACACCTTTGTACAAATTTAAAACCCCTTGTTTTATAAACTCAAATTGCTGAACACTTTTACTTTTCTCATCCCATTTTCGTTTTTCATCCGAAATTTGTTTTTCTAACAAAATTGATTGCTTTTTGAAACTCCTTTCTTAAAGAAACTTTCTTTTGGGGTTCATCACTTGGTGGTGGAACTCTATTATACATCTTTTGTTCTTTGCAAAGTTCTTTTTGAGGAACAAACTTAATATAGTGATCAGAATCAGAAAGGTTTATTAAGTCACTTAAGTTCGATCGACTTTCTTCTTGCCGACGAATGATTTCGTCGCAGTAAGGGGAAAGCATAAGAGCAAGATTATCAACATAACAACCGATATCATAAAGAGCAGGCTTGGTACTTTGAACTTTCTTGAGATATTCAGGCTTGACAAAACTCGTTTTCATATTTCTATTGAGCATATTCATGGTTTGAATAGACTGACCCGTTTTGTAAACAATGTTGTTTAACATTTCGACTCTCTTTTCCAAAGCAAGAATTTTTTCAATATCCTTTTCTTCACGAGTTTTATAAAGCTCAATTTTTTCTTTGTTAACCGACTCTAACTCAATAATCTGGAGTTTATGTAGCAGCAGTTGTTCTTCAAGTTCCGATATCTTTTGTTTTGACATATGAATTTCGTGTGTTACTTCAGAACAATATTGTTCGTTGAGCACCTTACGTTCATAGACCAAACCATTAGCTATTGCAACTCGTCGATCAACTTCTTTTACATAATCACACTCTTTAAGCCTGTCTATCTCCTCGGCTAAGGATGTGTTTGCTTGCTTCAAACGTTTATTAGCCTCTTTGTTTTCCTCAATTTCATGTTTTAAAGAATCAATAATAGACGCAAGCAAATCACGATCGTCATCCGAGTCAGTATCCTGAGCAGCATTACCGTCATCATTACACATATGCTGTGAATCCGTAGAGATATTGCTATCCTCCGTGTCCATTACATATGTGTCATTGATGCTTTCGGGTTGCTCAGGATGTCGTCGTTCATTAGCAAATACATTATTGTTATCATATGTTGGTACCTTTTCAATTGGCTCAGTATCAACGATAGGTCTAGAAGTATCAGTAGTCTCTGGAATCACTTCTTGAATCTTTGCCATGTACACATAATGTGCCTCCAACTCTTGATCATCGGCTTCATCATCAGTGTCATCACGACAGTCAACTTCATCTGCTGTGAGTGGAATTCCTGCTTATTCTTTCTTACACAACAACATATTTTCCTTGTGATAACCCAAATCCTTAACCCATTTTGGCTTCTTACATTCCCTTGCCATATGACCAAATCCCTTGCAATTGAAGCATTGAATCCCAGCCTTCTGCACAACTGGAGTGCCTACAATATCTCTAGCCCAAACTTGATTCGGCATCCTCTGATTATCATACCTAGCATCACGATCATACCTAGGTGCATGATCAACTTCCTTATATCGAGCATTGGATGATGATCTGAGGTTGTTGTTGGTAGGTTTGTAGATCTTCTTATAAGTTGTGGTGAGTAATGACATGAGTTCCTCAATCTTCTTGTCCCTTGAAGTTTGTTTATCATCACTGTCTCCATCCGACTCGGTGTCATAATTTGGAGGTGGAGTAGGGATAATTGCTTTTGCTTTGTGTTTAGTAGTTAGAGGTTTGGTGGATGAGCTTGATGACTTTGAGGAATGAGTAGATGGTTATTGACAGGGAACGGGTTTTGTTGAAGTAGCAGCCACAAAAGCAATAGAGTTAGCAGACCGTTCTGCCTTTTCAGCCCTTAGTTCATTCACTTCATTCTGATGTTGTTTCAAGATATCATAAAGTTTGTGATAAGATATAGTCTTGATATCTTCCCTTTGTTTAACCAAAGTCACAAATCTTTGCCATTCCGGTTTTAGTTGAAGTAGAAACTGAACATTGGCATGATGATTGGAGATGGTGCACTGATTTCTAACAAGCTCATTCATCATCTTGTAGAATCTCGAGTAATATGAGTCAATGGATTCACCATCTTCAGATGTGAATTTTCCAAACTCCCAAAGTAGATTAGTCTCGAGATCTTGAACATTGCTTGACTCACCTTGCTTCAATCGATGAATTGCATTCCATATTTCCATAACATTAGGACATGCATCAACCGTGGAATAGATATCGTTATCAATTCCAGTGAGTATGTAGTTCACAGCATCAGCTTCAGCTTGGAGGAGTTTCTTTTTCTCAACAGGACATGTATCGAAATTCTCCATAGCTCGTGTAGTTGATGAAGTACCATCCTCTGCTTGTGTGGTAATGGGTCTGAATTCAAAAACAGAAGGTGGATTCTCAAGGCAATGACGAAGAGCGATTCGGTTCTCCTTAGTGTCGAGAAATATAAGGAAACGAGATCTCCACTGAACGTAGCAACCGGCAGTGAGCACATGTGGATTACCATTGCCACCTTGTTCCAAACGAATTTGATTAGCCGTCGTATTGTTGTTGTTGTTAGACATGGTGAATACTTGTGAATGAATTACAGATCTTAGTAGATTTGTTGTGATGAGGTGTGGTTAAAATTTTGTAGCGTTCCGAGAATCTTCAGTCCGACAATAAATTCATCAGTCCGACAAAACGGTAAGCCAAAAAATTTTGCACTGCAAAATTTTGAAATTGAGTTAGAAATAGCCAAAAACTAGTGGGGAAAAAATTTGAATTTACTTGACCTAAAATTTTTTAACTCTTTTTTTTAATCTTCGTGTAAACTATGTTCCGAGACTAGTCTAGATAGTGGCTAAGTCTATAAAATGCTCGAACAAAAATTGGCTAAGATTCCGCAATGTGGATGTTGATTCAATTCCGCAATATGGGAAGAGGATATGATTTCACAATCAAAGGTTATAATTCCGCAAAGTTGAAAAAGATATGATTCCGCAATGTTTTGTGGGTTCAATTCCGCAATCCCAAAAATGATTCGATTTCGCAATCAATTAAAGCACATAATTCCGCAATCAACTGAGGTTTCAATTCCGCAATCCAATACTTAGGATTCAAATCCGCAATTCTCAAATGAACAATTCCGCAATACTTAAAAACCACAATTCCGCAATACTAAAATTGATTCAATTTCGCAATCATGAGAAATGTGTACAATTCCGCAATGATGATGGATTCAATTCCGCAATAACATACAATTCCGCAATAATGCTAGATATTGCGGAATTATGCACAATATTGCGAGATTATGCAATATATTGCGAATTTTTTCCTAAAAAAGTGGATCTCGGATGAACTTGATGAATTTCGAGATTTCAAGCCAAAAAAGAAGCCAAACACCCAAAAATTTTGCGTTTTTGACCAAACCAAATAACACAAATCACTACCACGAGTATGTAGATGATTTGTATAACGATCTAAACCACAAAAACACAAAAAAAAAATTAAATTCGAGCTTGAAGAATCTTGAAAAACCTACAAAATTTGATAGAACAATACCACACGAACTTCAATCACCTATCTACTATAGGCTCTGGATACCAAATGTTAATCCCACTTAATCCATAACACAAGATTCTAGAGAGAGAAAGAGAAGAAAAGTAGAGAGAAAAACAAGAGAGATTTTGGAAGGTTTATGTTTACTAGAGAGAGAAAGTAAAATGAACCAACACCCTCTTCCACACATGGAAGAGGGTTTATATACCCATGAGCTTGGTGGGCTCATGGGCTTGTTTCTTGGGCCGGTCTTGGCTTGCACTTGGGCTTACGCCCCTAACTTATACAATATTAGCTTAAAGTCCAAGTCCCGTTTTCCCGACTAACCTATTACAATACAAGACCAGTAACGACTAAGATGACCTATTACATTCTTGTTTGACTATATAAAATATAGGGCTAACAGTTAGCCACATATATCTAATGAATGTCTACATCATATAGCCTTATCCTCCAAACTTGCTAACCTCATGTCACCCAACACCTTTGACTTTTCTATAGTTCTATAAATATAACTTTTTTATTGCTTGTATGATAAGGGTTGCTCATTCGGAGGAACCATATCTCCGAGGTGTTGGGAAACACTAGAGGAAGGCACAAACCTGAATACCGGGGCACTTGGGACTGGGAGGACTCCTCTGGAGGTAACCTCTGCTTCTGTCGGACCTGTTGTGACAACTCGAGTTTTGACGAGTTAGTTGTCACCCGTTGACTTCTATTTATGTGTTAGATTGTGTGAACAATGTGTTTTTATGTGTTATTATAAGTGATTTGGTGATTGAGAATGAATGAAGTGAAGTACATGATGTGTAAATCATGGTACAAGTTGAAAATGAAATGAAGTGAAATGAAATGAAGTGAAATGAAATGAAATGAAATAAAATGAAATGGCAAGTGAACTGCGTGAAAGTTCAAGTGTCGTTTTTATAAGTTTTCGTGTACGTATTGTATGTTATATATATGTATTATGTGTACATTATACGGTTAGGATAAGTTTTAGAGTTACTTTCTATATTTAGAAACTTTTGTAAATGAAGGTTAGTTCGGAAATCGCGTAAAAAGTCGAAAAACTTACGTAAGGCTTTCAGGTTTTGGCCCGGAGGTAACCCGAGAGTACCATTTGGTTTAGTAATGATTAAATAACAGTAATATAGTCGAAAAGTAGTCCTATATGTATTTGGGCTTGATTTTGGGCTGACCTAAGCTTAAAGAATGAAAGGGGAGCCCAATTTGAGTACTATTAGGCTTCCTGGGTAGTTTTAACTACCATACTACTCCATTCAACCCCCAAAACGAATTTACTCTTCCCTATAACTAATCTCAGTCTTGTTTAACAATGGATGATCAAGAAAACCCAATAATTCATTTAGGGTTTAAGGTATACACTAAAACTATGTTCAATTAACGTTTAATTTACGTATGTATCCTAATATGATGGATTAGGGTTTGAGATTCATAAATTTTTTATTAGGGTTTGTTAATGATCTTTAATTAGTGATGTAATTAATGGGTTTTTATCATTGGAAATCTTTTTTAGGTTTTAATTAGGGTTTATGTATAATTAATTAGACTAATTAAGGGAAAATCGTTTTTGAAATTAGGGCAGAATTTTGGGTCACTTGTTTTGGTCATAACGGGAGTTTGGAAAACATATAGAAGTCGAATTTGGTGTCCAAAAAATGATAATTGAATAAGATTTTGAATGAAGGAAACAAGAGCTCAAGTAGAGGTCGGGAAGTGGGGAAAAAGGGGGTTACAACATTCATGGTCAAAACTAATTTTGGATCAACCTATTTATAAATCATGTTTTGAGATGGTTAAGGTACTTAGGGATAGATTAAGGCTCTCATATGGATGTATGGCATTGTTTAGATGTTAAATAGAAGCCCCAATTAAGGGCTAAGTCATTGGAATAGTCTAAGACCATCTGATGTTAGCAAACTTTTGACATGTAAAAACTAGGAAATTCTAGATAGGCAAAAGTATATATATATATATATATATATATATATATATATATATATATATATATATATATATATATATATATATATATATATATATAGTGTAAGGTTATTTTCAGAACCAAATAAATGTACAGAACTGCGAGAACCACCTTTATACTCTTAACAATGCATATGTATTTTCATTATTATGTTTAAATTAACATTTAATAATATTTTTATTTGTAATAGATCTGAGTATAATAAGCGATATTAAGAGTGCAAATGTGTTTTCATATTATCCAACGAAAAGATATTTATAATACATACAAGAAAAATACATGTGCATGGTCCTACGATACATGTTCCTAGTGACCTACGACGATGAAAATTCATGTATTTCTACCTAATGAACTAACCCGCTGAATATACATATGCATTTTAAGAGTAAACAGGTGGTTCTCGCAGTTCTGTACATTTATTTGGTTCTGAAAATAACCTCACCCTATATATATATATATATATATATATATATATATATATATATATATATATATATATATATATATATATATATATATATATATATATATATATATATATATATATATATATATATATATATATATATATATATATATATATATATATATATATATATATATATATATATATATATATATATATATATATATATATGTGACACCTCCAAATCAGGTTTGCAGCGGAATAGTAATTGGGTGTCACGTTACGGATCACAGAGCAAATGGCATACAAAGCATTGACCATAATTACATGATTTTGAAATACAATTGATACAAATATTGGTTTAGTACAATCAGTTGAAATGTTGAGTATCCGTTGTTAAAAGTATCCCAGTGAAAACAGATCCCCCAATTATTATGATGCTCCTAAATGATGCTCAGTCCATGCTCAAATAATCCAGCTTAATTCTTGAGAAAAACATGCTTAAAACAGTCAACATAAAGTTGGTGAATTCATAGAGTTTTGTAAAATCATAGTTCATTTGATATAAAATCATGTTTAGTATCTCAAAATATTCCGTATAGTATTTCTTAAGGTATGATAAAAATCCAGTTCAGAAATATCATAATGTTCCATATTGTACTGCACAAGGTGTGGTAAAAACTAGTTTAGGACCGCAAACATCACAAACGTAGTATTGCACAAAGCCAAATACTATAAAGTAACTACATTTCCTATTGTCAGTAACTGAAGCTCGACAGTAGCAGGCTTTGTTAGGGCCTCCTAGAAATAACCGTGCCCATAATAAGAATACAAGTCCGACATGGTAAACATCTGTTGTCCTGGCCTAGGCACAGTGAGCGCTACTCACCCAGATGGGGATCGTCAATCCCAAATAGATCTATTTATAACATTCGCGCTATCACACAATTAACAGTTACACCACGGGCCGTGGGCTCTACAATAGGCAAATGTAATCAAGGTAACAGTTCAGTCTGCGTCCTATAAAATATATTACCAGTTTTCTCCCACAGTATTAATCAACAATTTATTAAATATAAGTATAGGGCCACGATCTCACGATATCAAAATCATATAGTCAAAATAAGTTATAGCATGTCTCCCCCTCGCGGGTTAGTAAAAACATAAATAGTAGTGAAAGGCGAGGCTATGAACTCACCTGATTAATACAGCTCGGGGATGATCAAGTGTTCAAGTCATAGTACACACAGTACATCAAATACCTAAGTGATGTAAATGATCTCAGTATATACAGATAAAATGCATAGATGCTTTCGGAGTTAAAGTGCATGCTTATACTTGTTTTAAATATCTTGTCGTTTATTACCCGTTCCGTATGTATTTATTTATACATTAATATATACATAGTGAGTCCTTCAAGTTTCTATGATTTACTAAATAGTCCCTAGGTTATATGTTTGAGGTAATGACAGTTTTAGTCCTTATAGATTAGGGTTTAATTTAATATAAAATTAATAAGGATTTAGGGCTTATATAAGTTTCGGTAGTTGGCAAAAATAGTCCCTCACGTTTTAATTAGGGTTAGGGTTCGCACAACTTATAAGTAATGACACAAAAGGCCCTTCAAGTTTTTATTTAGGGTTTAAAACTTATATTAAGTTACGAATCAGCCCCTAGGGCTTGATTAAGTTTCGGCTAATTACACAAATAGTCCTCTAAAATCCAAAACCTTAAGTATATATATAGTGTAAATGCTGATTTTTGAATGTCGTTTACGGGTTCGTTATCTAACCATAAAACGAACAGAAAACATATTTGTATTCTCAGGTATCCCGTCTACAAGTTTCGTTTTTTAAGTTTTGCTTGAAAACGGCTCTAAAGTGGGTAAAAACGCGTTTGAAGACAGCGGGTCAGAATGTCTAATTTTCATCAGCTTTTAAAGTGTGCGAGGCAGATTTTTAAAGGGCCGTAAATTGTTAGTTATAGATCCGTTTTTAGTGTTCTTGGTGTCTATGGAAAGTTAGCCAAGAGATCTACAACACCCTAGTTGGTGTCGGGTTCCAGATCTGTCCCTAACACGCTCGAAAACGATGCTAAAGTCGGCTGGTTAGCCTACATGTACATGCTGTCAGCTTTTTATCTAAGTGCTGACAGCTTTTAGTGTTCAAACGCAGGTTTTCAAAGTCAGTTTCCCGATTCGTTATAGCTCCGTTTTGGGCGATTCAAGAGGCTGTGGAAAGCTGGCTAGGTGATCTACGAAATGCCCCCATAAACAGATCCATAATCAAGGTCCTACTAGGTCTAAACAGGGTCTGAAGTAGGCTGGTCGGGCTACTTTTACACATAAAATATTAATGAAGGTCGATTTGTTTAACATAGCAAACGTGTTCCGTTTTCGTTCAAATTTGACAGAGTTACTATTTAAGGGATGACCTAAGACCTAGCACTCACGTTTTTGCCCAGTTCATGTTTTAAGTACAGGTTTCCCTATGGCGTCACACATATATCAGGAGGTTTGTTTTATGTTTCTATATGAGTGATGCAAGTATAAGAAATAGCAAAATAGATTAAGATTAAGACGAAGATCTTACGAGGTTATGCGAGAAGTGATAGAACAAGGAGTCCAATATTGCCGTTGCGCCGTGACCATGATAAAACCAACGAACCATTCTTTTGATTTAATCAACGAACCATCTCCCAGACTTGCGACGTATGAATGGTGGTGTTTTATATTTCTGTTTTTCCTTGATACGTTACAATAAGGAAACGAATTGATGAGGATATTATGTTATGTTTCTGTTGCTTTCCCATGGTTTTTGGGTTTGTTGCTCTTGGCAGACAAAGAGTGTAGGAAGAAGATGATGGGTGTTGGTGTTGTAGTTGTTTGCTATGATGGTATATGTAGCCAAAAGAGAGAGTTGAGTTTGTCTATTTAACAGTTAACCAAGGAAGGTTATCTTTTTGCCTCATACGTAGGCTAGTTTTTGGCCTAGGAAAGGAAGTGGTTCACAACCTGTCTACATCACCAAACATGTGTCTATAGTTATGGCCAAGGAAAGTTTATGTGGTTTTAGGGTTGTTTGTGTCACTACGTATGTGTACATTTTCAAGCCATGTATAAGTTTGGTTAGAGATGTGATGTAGGGAGAAGCTACGAGGTGCTACTTGGAGATGTGGATGCGAGGGAGGCCACCACACTATGCTTCTAAGGTGGTGATGTGTTCGGATTTTGGTGGAAGAGAGTAGTACTAGGACTAGTAAATTTGTGTGGAGGTCATATAGAAAATGTGTACAAAATTAGGGCCAAGCATAACTTGATCTTAGAAGGTCTTGTGTAATACCTAAGGAAGTAGTATACATCATTTCGTTTAGTTTGATTTATTTTGTACATGAAAAGGATAAAGGTGTTCTAAAATGTTTTATTGAGTCGAGTTAATTGTACTAAAAGTTTTATGTTCAAAAATTATGTATATAGTTTTTAATGCGTAATATTTTGGATCGTCATTATAATATGATTAATAATTATTAAAGCACATAAAAGTGTCTAAAATAAATAAATAAAATGGCTCAATGGTTAAAGTGTCAAGATTTTAAGTAATATAAGTAAATATATAATATTTACTATATTATGATCTCGTTTGTAGAAGTGGTTGATAAAAATTATACGATGAGTGGTTATAAGAGTAAAACTAGTGACGTGTTAAAAGCCCAAAATTTAGGGTTTTACATCACCTACCTGTTATTTTAGATTTGTCCTCAAAGCTTAAGATGAAGTTACTCGTCTAGGGAACAAGTGAGGACACTTTTTCTTGAACATGTAATCTTGTGGACTCAAGTTTAAAATCATAGGTGATATTTAAGATGTAGTTATTGATCGTATGCCTCCGACGAGTAAATTTTAATGCACCAGGTAACAATTTACACATTTGTTTCTTCTATTTTTGTAATGTGGCCCTTAAGGCACAAATAGTTTTCAAAGAAAATATCTTAGGGCTCAAATTGAGTTTCAAAGTGGCAAATTCAACCCCTAGGGTTTTTAATCCGTGTTAAATCATCTAGGGCTTCTTTTAGGTTCATTGAAATCCATGTTTATTCCTTAGAGTTTTGTCTTATTATCCTAGGGCTTTTTAATATGTTTGACAAATGGCCAAACAAGTCCCTGATGGTTTACAAGGTCGGATAAAATAGTACAAGCTCGTTTCAAGTGTTGGCTCTATCAAATGTGTTTCGTGGGCCTTATCGGGCCTCAAAGTGCATAGATAAGGCGTGTTAATGTTTTGATAGTCCTTCAAGAGATTTTTAAGTCTATTAAGCTTCAATAAGCTTATGTGATGTTGGGTTAAAAATAAGCCGAGAATCGATAGTACAATGCTATGATCCAAGAGAGATGAACACGAATCTTCCTTAGGTTTCTCGATAAGGATGTAATAGTGATAAGATATTTTTGAAAAATCGCGAATCAAAAGGAATACATTCCATAGCTAGATTAATAAAATAATATCAATAATGAGTCATGTCGAATATATTTAAGGCCACATGATTATAAATTTTTATTTACATCGATAAGCGTCCTCATCCACGTAAAGTAAAAATTTATAACTTCATGGTTCGGTGACCTATGATTTCTTTATTCAAACGAAAAAGCGTCCTAATTTGTTTCAATAAGGATTTCATAGCCCAACCTACTCATATATTCCCGGCAAGGCTTGTCATTTAAAACCAATATCATATCTAAGAAAATAGATATTATTAAGATACTTTACAGCCCGTTTATTTATAACTTTTGTCTTCGGGCGTCCCATTCCACCTTAATACGAATTTATAAATAAACTTCTAATCCGGTGGCTTATGATTTCACCTTTAAACGTCCCATTCCATCTAAAGGCGGAATCATAATTAACTTAGGATCAAGAGACTCAGGTTCCATATTTAAACGTCATCTAAATATAGAATCATACCTTGATTTGGGTACCACCGCATCATTTTAACATGCAAACTTATCTAAATAATATCACATACCAAAAGCAAGAGTATGAGTCATCAATAAGTTGTGTTCCGTAAGTAGACGTTCAAATCACGTGCGTTAAAATATGAATCAAACGGAGGATCTTCAGTATATAATATAATCATATATTATAATAGTTATATAAGGAACTATCAGCGTATAAGCTTAAATAGATACAACAAGTAGTCATGAAGGATTCGAAAATCTTAGTACAAGATTTTAGGACTTATTTGGATTTCATTACAATATCGAGTATATTTGTCAACTGGTGACAATTGGATAAGGTTTAAAACAAGATAGAGAGTAATTTCAACACTGGCTAATAATATCAGCCGTAAACTTTGGTATGAGATTCGTAAAGATTTAGTTAGGTGCTAAATGATTTTGTTAGATTTCCAAGGATTAAATAAGATTTCTAAGAAAAAAAAATCTAATTTAGATTTTTCCAACATTAGGTTCTTTCAAAATATAATTCTTCAAGAAAAGATTTCCAAAATCCCTTTAAAAATTTTCTAATATATATAAAAATCTATTTAAGATTTTCCAAGATTTTTCCAAGATTTTCCAAAATCCATTTTAGATTTTTACAAGATTTTACAAAATCTATTTTAGATTTTACAAGATTTTTCAAAATCTATTTTAGATTTTCCAAGATTTTCTAGATTTTTTTGTAAGATTTATAAAATCAATTTAGATTTCCAAAGATTTCCAAAGATTTGGTTAGATTTCCAAATATTTCCAAAGATTTTATTTAGATTAACATTTAGATATTTCCAAGGGTTTGTTATGTATTAGGTTGTTTGTGGTTATAATGCATTGTTCAGGCCATCATACTTCAGAAGCCATTCTATAAACGTTTGAGGAGCGAGGGCACTTTAAATCGTAAACCCAACCACTCAGTCAAAGCGTAATATCGAGATGGAACATCTTTAGTATAAAGCTCCCTACTAACATGACATGTTTATACGTTTCATTGAATACCTTAAGTATTTTAATATTTTAATATCTTCATAAAGATATTAAACAGTCGTAATACGTAAAATACGTAAATGGTTAGTATCTAGTACTATCATAAATTATAAATGCATAGGATAATGAATTGCATTTAAATAGTATAGTTATGCATGCTCTCTATGCTAAATGTTCTCTAAGTATGTCCCCGTCAAAAACCCAGTTTTTGAGATCTAAGTTTTTTAAATTTTTGTCCGGTTATAGTTCAGTTAATAAAATAGAAAAACAATTTTATTTTCGATCTGATTCTCTATAACCATTGCTCTGATACCATTCTGTGACACCCCCAAATCAGGTTTGCAGCGGAATAGTAATTAGGTGTCACGTTGCGGATCACAGAGCAAATGGCATACAGAGCATTGACCATAATTACATGATTTTGAAATACAATTGATACAAATATTGTTTTAGTACAATCAGTTGAAATGTTGAGTATCCGTTGTTAAAAGTATCCCAGTGAAAACAGATCCCCCAATTATTATGATGCTTCTAAATGATGCTCAGTCCATGCTCAAATAATTCAGCTCAATTCCTGAGAAAAACATGCTTAAAACAGTCAACATAAAGTTGGTGAATTCATAGAGTTTTGTAAAATCATAGTTCATTTGATATAAAATCATGTTTAGTATCTCAAAATATTCCGTATAGTATTTCTTAAGGTATGATAAAAATCCAGTTCAGAAATATCATAATGTTCCATATTATACTGCACAAGGTGTGGTAAAATCTAGTTTAGGACCGCAAACATCACAAACGTAGTATTGCACAAAGCCAAATACTATAAAGTAACTACATTTCCTATTGTCAGTAACTGAAGCTCGACAGTAGCAGGCTTTGTTAGGGCCTCCTAGAAATAATTGTGCCCATAATAAGAATACAAGTCCGACATGGTAAACATCTGTTGTCCTGGCCTAGGCACAGTGAGCGCTACTCACCCAGATGGGGATCGTTAATCCCAAATAGATCTATTTATAACATTCGCGCTATCACACAATTAACAGTTACACCACGGGCCGTGGGCTCTACAATAGGCAAATGTAATCAAGGTAACAGTTCAGTCTGCGTCCTATAAAATATATTACCAGTTTTCTCCCACAGTATTAATCAACAATTTAATAGGGCCACGATCTCACGATATCAAAATCATATAATCAAAATAAGTTATAGCATTTCTCCCCCTCGCGGGTTAGTAAAAACATAAATAGTAGTGAAAGGCGAGGCTATGAACTCACCTGATTAATACAACTCGGGGATGATCAAGTGTTCAAGTCATAGTGCACACAGTACATCAAATACCTAAGTGATGTAAATGATCTCAGTATATACAGATAAAATGCATAGATGCTTTCGGAGTTAAAGTGCATGCTTATACTTGTTTTAAATATCTTGCCGTTTATTACCCGATCCGTATGTATTTATTTATACATTAATATATACATAGTGAGTCCTCCAAGTTTCTATGATTTACTAAATAGTCCCTAGGTTATAAGTTTGAGGTAATGACAGTTTTAGTCCTTATAGATTAGGGTTTAATTTAATATAAAATTAATAAGGATTTAGGGCTTATATAAGTTTCGGTAGTTGGCGAAAATAGTCCCTCACGTTTTAATTAGGGTTAGGGTTCGCACAACTTATAAGTAATGATACAAAAGGCCCTTCAAGTTTTTATTTAGGGTTTAAAACTTATATAAGTTACGAATCAGCCCCTAGGGCTTGATTATGTTTCGGCTAATTACACAAATAGTCCTCTAAAATCCAAAACCTTAAGTATATATATAGTGTAAATGCTGATTTTTGAATGTCGTTTACGGGTTCGTTATCTAACCATAAAACGAACAGAAAACATATTTGTATTCTCGGGTATCCCATCTACAAGTTTCGTTCTTTAAGTTTTGCTTGAAAACGACTCTAAAGTGGGTAAAAACGCGTTTGAAGACAGCGGGTCAGAATGTCTAATTTTCATTAGCTTTTAAAGTGGGCAGATTTTTAAAGGGCCGTAAATTGTTCGTTATAGATCCGTTTTTAGTGTTCTTGGTGTCTATGGAAAGGTAGCCAGGAGATTACAACATCCTAGTTGGTGTCGGGTTCCAGATCTGACCCTAACACGCTCGAAAACGAGGCTAAAGTCGACTGGTTAGCCTACATGTACATGCTGTCAGCTTTTTATCTAAGTGCTGACAGCTTTTAGTGTTCAAACGCAGGTTTTCAAAGTCAGTTTCCCGATTCGTTATAGCTCCGTTTTGGGCGATTCAAGAGGCTGTGGAAAGCTGGCTAGGTGATCTACGAAATGCCCCCATAAACAGATCCATAATCGAGGTCCTACTAGGTCTAAACAGGGTCTGAAGTAGGCTGGTCGGGCTACTTTTACACAAAATATTAATGAAGGTCGATTTTTTTAACATAGCAAACGTGTTCCGTTTTCATTCAATTTTGACAGAGTTACTTATTAAGGGATGACCTAAGACCTAGCACTCACGTTTTTGCCCAGTTCATGTTTTAAGTACACGTTTCCCTATGGCGCCGCGCGTATATCAGGAGGTTTGTTTTATGTTTCTACATGAGTGATGCAAGTATAAGAAATAGCAAAATATATTAAGATTAAGACGAAGATCTTACGAGGTTATGCGAGAAGTGACAGAACAAGGAGCCCAATATTGCCGTTGTGTGATGTCGTGACCATGATAAAACCAACGAACCATTCTTTTGATTTAATCAACGAACCATCTCCCAGACTTACGACGTGTGAATGGTGGTGTTTTATATTTCTGTTTTTCCTTGATACGTTACAATAAGGAAACGAATTGATGAGGATATTATGTTATGTTTCTGTTGCTTTCCCATGGTTTTTGGGTTTGTTGCTCTCGGCAGACAAAGAGTATAGGAAGAAGATGATGGGTGTTGGTGTTGTAGTTGTTTGCTATGATGGTATATGTAGCCAAAAAAGAGTTGAGTTTGTCTATTTAACAGTTAACCAAGGAAGGTTATCTTTTTGCCTCATACGTAGGCTAGTTTTTGGCCTAGGAAAGGAAGTGGTTCACAACCTGTCTACATCACCAAACATGTGTCTATAGTTATGGCTGTTGGGAATAAATTTAGGCCAGAACACTTGAACGCTGACAAGAACAACTCAAGCGTTGACAAGAGCAAAGTGAGCGCTGACAGCATAAGCGTTGACAAGATAAAGTCAAGCGTTGACAGATTGAAGACAAGCACTGATGAAAGATGTGAGCTACACGTATATTATATTCTAGATTACTTCTAGTAAGGATAGAAACGACAATGTATTTTCTATGTTTATCTTTACCTAGAATAGTTGATTCGTAGCTTATTGTACAAGACTTCTTGTTCTATAAAAGAAGATCTTTTAGGTTAATGTTAAATATCAGTTTTCATAGTATTCACAAGTTAAACCTTTCATTGTAATCAACACGATTATTCTAATACAAGTGAAAGTTTGTTTAACATTATTGTGTTTTAGATCAAGTGTTAATTCCGCATAACACTTTGTTACTTTATTCATAAGCAAAGGTTTCTCTACGTGTTATACTTGATCTAATCTCGTATACACAAAGCTAATCGATCTAAGTTTGGGATCAACAAGTGGTATCAGAGCTTGTTGAGAAACTTTTGATCTTTAAGTAACGCAGAACCCTAAAACACCAAACCCTAAAAACCCTAAAATTCTCAAAACCCTAAAAACATCATGTCTGGCACAAATCAACCTCCTGCTTTGCTTCAAAACAACTTCTCAAACCCTAGTATCAAAATTCCCATGTTTGATGCCAGGAACTTTGAACTTTGGAAGTCCAATTTTGAGCAATACATAGCTATTCATGACTACACTCTTTGGGAAATTATCGAATATGGGAACACATTCGATAAAGCAGCAAAGATTACTGCTGCTATTGCCGCAAGGACAGCTATTCCTAATTGTCCTGAAGCTGATAAAGTGGAAAAGCCTGATGATGGGAGAGCGGTAGCTGTTGAAGATATAGCCAAGAAGAGGGTGGACATGAAAATTTTGAACATCTTGAAACATGCCCTAGGTCATGAGAATCAGCATAAGTACAAACGTTTTGAGTCTGCAAAAGAGCTTTGGGAAGCTCTTGAAGTAGCACATGGTGGCAATGCTGACACAAAAGAAGAAAAGAAGAAGCAACTCTTGCATGAGTATGCTGTCTTTAAAGCTCAACCTAATGAGAATCTCAGCAGTGTGAGAAGTAGACTTCTTGACATCACAAGTCAACTTTCCTTCATGGGAAAACAGATTGATGACCCTGAATTGAATGCTACTTTTCTCAAAAGCCTTGGTGATGTATGGAAGATTGAGACAAGATCTATTCTTGTCAATAACACCCACAAGACTTCCAGGTTTGATGACATCTTCAACAAGTTAAGGCTGTTGGAGAATGAATGGCAATTGGAGAGTGATAACAAATCTTCCAGCAGCAACATGGCCTTCTTTTCACAAAGTGAAGGCCAATTTGATTCCATGAACTTCTATGGACATTCAGCAACTGGATCTCAAGGTGTCAGCGCTGGATGTCAATCTGTCAGCGCTGGATCATATCCTGTCAACGCTTTGTACTCAAGCGCTGACACACACAATCATGGCACTGATAGAATTAAACTTGCTGGTTTTGATCTTGATACTGTGTGTGCATTCATTGCTTCTTTGCCTAGTGATTCAAGGATTACTTATGAAGATCTTGAGCAGATAAGTGATGAACAATTGGAAGAGATGGACATCAAGTGGACTATGGCTCTTGTAAGTTTAAGAGCAAACAGGTTCAATAAAAGGTTCAAGAAGAAGATGACCTTTAATGCTAAGGATGTTGCTGGCTTTGACAAGTCCAAGGTAGAGTGCTACAACTGTCATAGGATGGGGCACTTTATGAGGGAATGTAGATCTCCAAGGAGATCTGATGCTGGGAAGCCTTCTAGCCAAATGATTAAGAACCCAGATCCCAAGGCCATGGTTGCTGTTCAACAAATTGATGGCGTTGGAGAATGGGATTGGAGCTGGATGGCTAAGAATGAGGAAGAGGACAGAGCTTTGGTTGCTGAAGTTAAAGAAGAGCATGCTGAATATGCTCTCATGGCACACTCCTCCTCTTCATCAGATAATGAGGTATATGATGATGCTTTCTGTTCTAAGGGTTGTCGGTTAAATACTGAAAAATTAAAACAAGAGATAGTTAAATTATCAGATGAGGCAAGTACTGAAAGATGCAAAGTATCTAACTATCAAATTGCTCTTACCCAAACAGAAAAGACAGTAGCTGAGTATAAGAAAATGGAGTTTGATTTAAAGGATCAAATAAACATCTTAAAACATGAGTTATTTCAGAGTAAAGATGTGCAAGATATAGTAAATAGGGTTAATCTTGATTTGATAGCTCAGTTAGAGGAGGCTAACAAAAATAAAGATAATGTGAGTCTTAAAATCCAGAGATTTGATAAGGCCACACAAACCCTAGGAGAGTGTGTTAGTAAACAAAGAGACTCTAAGGATATGAGTGGGATTGGGATGAATAATTATACTGTTGTTCCACCACCAGCTGGGGATTTCTATGGTGTCCAATCAAAGGACTTATCTTGGACTGGCTTGCCAGAATGCCAAGAGGAGGAGTTTATTCCTCCACCTAGAGTGACTTCCCCAGTTGAGGAATATCAGCAAAAGCTGACTGACCTAGAAGAGTGGAAGAAAGCTAACCACACTTTGTTTGTTAAGGGAGGGTTATTGTGTGAAAGTCCAAATGAGCCCACACCAATCACAAAACCAATTGATGATCCTAAACCTATTAAGATCACACACCCTACCACTGGCAAACCTGTTGACCTTGGCCCACAAAATGTTAGAAAACCTAGTGTTAAATATGCAGAGATGTATAGAAATTCTAGGTCACCAAAAAGCCAAGTTAGTAACCATGGAACAGGCTTCTTTGCTTCTAGACCTAAGACTATGTCTAGAAAAGCTTGTTACACATGTGGGAGCTTTTCACATTTGGCCTACAAATGTGTCAACGCTTCCAATGTCAACGCTGACAGGAACCATTTCAGCGCTGACAAAAGTCAACATAGGTCAAACACTGTCAGACCCAATACCTTTGTGAACAAAAGTTCACAAGTTGTTAGACCAGCCCCATTCTTTTCTAGAGGGTCTAACACACAAGGCCTAAGACCTTTTCAAAAGTCAAATACTTGGTCAAATAGGCAATGGGTTCCTGCAGCAAACCCTAGGTTCAACGCTGATAAGAGCAATCGGGGCGCTGACAGGAGTAATTTCAGCGCTGATAGACACACTGCTAAACCTAGGTATTTGCAGCCACAGGGAAATAGGTCTAAAGCTTCTACTTGCTTAACATGGAGACCAAAACAAGACCAGAACCCTAATAATACTGGTATTTCTATGACATGCAACAGATTTCATTATATTTCAAAGGCATTGTCAACACCAATTGGGGTTAACTGGGAATTTCATTCAAACAGGGATGAAAATGGGGTTGTTATGAGAACCAAGTCTGTTCTTGTTGAACAACCAAATGAATCCAAGTCTTCCAAGGCTTGGGTTCCCAAAGAAAACTAATGTGTTTTCTTTATGTGCAGGGCATTCAGAAGAAGATCAATGACTATGGATACTGGGATAGTGGATGCTCAAGGCACATGACTGGAAAGGAAGACTATCTGACCAATTTCTCTCCTATTCAAGATGGTGATAAGGTATACTTTGGGGGTGGCTACGGCACAATCACAGGAAAAGGAACCCTTGTCACCAACAATCTTAGGTTTGATAATGTCTTCTTGGTGAAAGACCTGGATTATAATTTGTTTAGTGTATCACAAGTGTGTGATAACAAAAATAAGGTTCTTTTCACAGATACTGAGTGCTTGGTGTTAAGCAAAGATTATAAGCTCCCTGAGGAGAAATACATAGATTTTAGAACACCAAGGCATAAAGACATATATAATGTGAATCTTAATGGAATTAAGGTAAATAATAAGATGTCATGTCTGTATGCTAAAGCCTCAGTAGATGAAAGTAATCTTTGGCACAGGAGACTAGGGCACATAAACTTTAAGAATATTAATAGGCTTGTGAGGCTTGGTTTAGTTGATGGTTTGCCTGAAAAGGCTTTCCACAATGACCACTCTTGTGTTGCATGTCTTAAGGGCAAGCAGCACAAGGTCTCATTCAGGTCTAAACAGGTGCACTCTAGTTCTAAACCACTTCACTTATTGCATATGGACCTCTTTGGTCCAACTAATATAGAAAGTTTGAAGGGTAAATCATATTGTTTTGTCATTACTGATGATTACTCTAGGTTCACATGGACTTTCTTTTTAGCCAAGAAAAGTGAAACTGCCCTAAGTCTGATTAATTTCATTACCCAAATTGAAAAGAAAAATGGTAATGAGGTCAAAATTATTAGAAGTGACAATGGGGGTGAGTTTAGAAATCAGTTGTTAGATGATTTTTGTGCCAAGAAAGGGATTACTAGGCAGTTTAGCATAGCTAGAACCCCACAGCAAAATGGGGTTGCTGAAAGGAAGAATAGGACCCTTATTGAAGCAGCCAGAACCATGTTGGCTGATGCCCATTTTCCTATAGCCTTTTGGGCTGAAGCTGTTAACACAGCTTTGTTCAAAATAGGGCATTGGTCAACAAGATACATAATAAGACACCTTATGAATTACTTTGGGGAAGGAAGCCCAATATTGGCTTTCTCAAGCCATTTGGTTGTCATGTAGTTGTTTTAGAAACTAGTGAGGCCCTAGGTAAATTTGATTCTAAAGGTGATGAAGGTTACTTCATGGGTTATTCAGTGCAGAGTAAAGGATATAGGGTTTACATTAAAAGGGAAAAACGTATACTTGAAAAAGTACATGTTAGGTTTTTAGAAAGTAAACCTAGTGATCCTGAGAGTGGTCCAAATTGGTTGTTTGACTTAGAACCTTTATCTAGAGCTTTAAATTATATGCCTGTTACTGATCCAGACATTGTGAAGGTAACTTCAAGTGTTTTGGAAAAGAGAATTGGTAATGTTTCAGGTATACAGGTTGTTAAGGAGGATGGACCACCAGCAGTTGAATCATCTCCCACACAAGAATATGTTACACTTCCTATATGGACAGATGAGTATTATGCTGCTGCTACTGCTGCAAGGAAAGATAATGGTGGTGTTCAAATACCACCAAATACAAACATGCATGATTCTTCAGGCGCTGACAAAGGGAAATCAAGCGCTGACACGACCAGTTCAGACGCTGATGGCTCCAACGCTGACAACACCAGTTCAGGCGTTGTTAGCCCAAACGCTGACAAACAAGGATCAGACTTTGGAGACACCTTTACACAGCTTTTCTCTTCTCATTTTGAACAAGGTGGACCTTCCAATATCCATGAAGAGATTCCTGTTGATCAAGAAGAATCTGAAGAAGATATTGGCAACATGGAGCGTGAAATTGAGGACACCAGACTTTTTGAAGGAGGAGTTCTCACTTCCACAGCAAAGGATCACCCCACATCTCAAATCATTGGTGATGTTATGGCTCCAGTTCAGACAAGAAGATCCCATCAAGGTCTTGGTGGATTTATTGCCAATATACACAAGAAGGTTGATACCCCTCTTGTACAAGCATGTTTGTTTGCCTGTTTTCTGTCACAGGAAGAACCCAAGAAGATTTTTGATGCTCTCAAAGAACCAAGTTGGGTGGAAGCAATGCAGGATGAGCTTCACCAATTTGCTATACAGGATGTTTGGGAGCTGGTTGATTGTCCTAGATATGTGAGACCAATTGGGACAAGATGGGTTCTAAGAAACAAGAAAGATGAAAGAGGCATTGTGGTCAGAAACAAGGCACGTTTGGTAGCCCAGGGATATACACAAGAGGAAGGAATTGATTATGAAGAAGTTTTTGCACCAGTTGCAAGAATTGAAGCTATAAGAATTTTTCTAGCTTATGCCTCTTGTATGAATTTTACTGTTTACCAGATGGATGTGAAGAGTGCTTTCCTCTATGGGACAATTGTTGAGGAAGTATATGTCATGCAACCTCCTGGTTTTGAAGATCCTGAGAATCCAGACAAGGTTTATAGAGTGAAGAAAGCAATGTATGGACTTCATCAAGCCCCAAGAGCATGGTATGGTACATTGTCCACCTACTTGGTGGAAAATGGTTTCAAGAGGGGCACCATAGATCAGACACTGTTTACAAAGAAGAAAGGAAAACATGTGTTGCTTGTGCAGGTCTATGTTGATGACATCATTTTTGGCTCTACTGATCCAAAAATGAGTGAGGATTTTTCCAAGCTCATGACAGATAAATTCAAGATGAGTGCAATGGGTGAGATGAACTTCTTTCTAGGCTTACAAGTTCAGCAGAAAGAAGATGGTATCTTCATCTCCCAAGACAAGTATGTAGCTGAAATCTTGAAGAAATATGGTTTTTCTCCACATGAGAAGGAGGCTTCCACTCCTATGGATAGGCAATACCCTTGGGGAAAAATTAGAGCTGGAAAGGATGTGGATGTTAGGCACTATAGATCAATGATTGGATCATTGATGTATCTTACAGCCTCAAGACCTGACATCATGTTTGCTGTGTGTGCATGTGCACGACATCAAGTGACTCCCAAAGAATGTCACCTTTTTGCTGTGAAGAGAATTTTTAGGTACTTAAGATGTTATCCAGATCTTGGATTGTGGTACCCAAAAGATTCTCCTTTGGACCTTATTGCATATTCAGACAGTGATTATGGTGGTGACAAGTTTGATAGGAAATCCACAACTGGTGGATGCCAATTTCTTGGGAGCAGATTAATATCTTGGCAATGCAAGAAACAAACAGTGGTGGCAAACTCTACAACTGAAGCAGAATATGTTGCTGCAGCTGCTTGTTGTGGACAAGTCTTATGGATTCAGAACCAGCTGTTGGATTATGGGTATAATTTTATGCATACCAAGATTTTTGTAGACAATAACAGTACTTTATGCATTATTAAAAATCCTGTACATCATTCTAAAACCAAACACATAGAAATTAGACATCATTTTATAAGAGATTGCTTTGAGAAAGGTTTAATACAACCAGATAGGGTAGATACTGAAGATAATGTAGCTGATTTATTAACTAAACCTTTTGATGCTGGAAGATTTCAATATTTGGTAACAAATATTGGAATGGTTAATCTCACTTAATATGTGTTTTGGAACCTTTTTATGTACATGATAATGCATTGTTATTGGTCTTTGTGATGGTTTAGATTTTCCACATTATTTTTCTAACACTGACAAAGGTAAATGCAACGCTGTTGAGTGTTATTTTGCCATTGTTGGAGATATTATTGTCTAACGCTGACAAGAGTTCCTTCAACGCTGATAAGTGTTGTCGGGACGCTGTCAGCAACAAGTGTTAGTTTTGTGGTTTTCATCTAAATGTGCAGGTAATGGTAGCTTTATGCCATTGGATACAGAGTTGCTTATGGAACTTTGAAGAGCTATTTGGACATGTTTTGTTTATGGATGATGGTTGGAATATTTATATTCCTATCTTGACATAAATTTTTAATGTTCATATATATATTTTGAGAACTCATGTATCATAGTTTAAGGGGAGGTTTAAGGAACCTTTAGGACTCTTGGGTATTCTTAGAATACTCTCATCACAATTCTAGATTGTGTCCACTGGTGAGTATGGGTTAGTTTTACTAAACCATGAGGCACTGTAGCATGCATAGTATATCAACTTTGCATGCTGCCAAGACATTTTTGACTTAGAATTGGTTATGGTCTGATGGGAGGCTTGGGAATCCTTTTGATATGGGTTTTACCTGGGAGTAACAAGGATTTTATGAGGTAACTTGGTTGTTAAGAATTTTGGTTAGCAAGGGACACTAGAGGACTGTTATGTCTATCTTGCTTATGCAAGTGTGCATAACTGGACAGTGCTTGCCGCCCTATGATAATTATCAGCTTTTGGTTATCTTCTCTAGGATAAATTACTTGTTAAGGTCATTGTTCACTTTTTAAAACAATTTTATTTTTTGGACGCTGACAAGATTTTTCCAAGCGTTGTTGTGACCAAAATGGACGCTGACATGGCTTTAGGCGAACGTTGACAGGATTATAGCCGTTGGGCGTTGATGGGTTATATTTGACCGTTGACAAACAATGGGACCTACCCAGTTGTAACTTTTTGACATATTTTCAAGCCGTAATTTTAGGAGTTGTTACTTTCATTAAATGCATGGGATAACTTATAAACTTTTTCAATATTTTCATGATTGATTTTTGAAAATCTTTGCCTATTTTTGGGCCAATCACGTGCATTCATCCACTCCTATAAATTTGGCTCCTATTTTAAACAGGGTATCTATCATTCTTGTCTAACACTTTTTCTCTTATCAACCTTCATCTTTTATACATCAACTTAACAGCTTTCATCAATGGCACCAAGATTTAACTCAGCAGAATTGGATTTGGGGTTCAAGTCTCAACACAACATGATTGCTTATCTTGTTGCTGATAATACTTTGTTCCCTGAATACACACAGATGGTGGAGTATTTGAATGCATCCCCATTAAGGTATGCTCTTTCTCATGCACCACTCATTCCAGTCACACACATTAAACAGTTTTGGAACACTGTCAGTTCCTCAACAGTTAATGGAGTGACAACATTGAATTCTATTGTACATGGGAGACCTTGGGTGGTTACTGAGGCCTTGGTACGCCAGGCCTTGCATCTTAATGATGCTGATGGTATAACCATGCTTCCCATATCTGAAATAGAACAAGGGCTTAGGGCTTTGGGATACCCTATTCCTGATGAAGGTACTCTAAATAAGTACCATAAGCAGGAATTTCCCCCAGCCTGGAAGTACCTAATTCACATTCTCCTTCAATGTTTGAGTCCCAAATGTACTGCACACAATGAGATCAATAGATCCATTGCATCTGCTATTGTGTGTATTGCAACAGGGCAAAATTATAATTGGTCTAAAATGATTTTTGAAGGAATGTGTAAAAACAAGGGGACAAAAATGACTTTAGCTTATCCCCGTTTTCTGCAAATGGTTTTTGATGCTCAAAGATATTGTTCAAGGGATCACAATGACTTTTATAAGATCCCTGAACAAAAGAAGGCTATTTTTACCAAGATGAATTCACCACCTCATAGAGACCTACCATTAACCCCAGCCATGCTTGCTGTTATTGCAGCAGCACAACCCCAACCAGACCCCCAACCTCATATTGACCCTCAACCACAACTTGAACCTATTCCTGAACCTTTACCCTCACCTGACCAAATGCAAATAGACCAAACTCCCTTCGACGCTGACACATCTAATGTGGGCGTTGATATGCCTATTTCCACCGCTGACACCCAACCATCACAATCCCAAACACCCCTTAACCAACCTACATCTACACCATTTTCTACACCATCTTCCACACCACCAGAATATAGGTTGATTAAACGCCAAAGGACTGCTGGAGTGTTCTCCTCTGGTGGTCCTAGCCATGTAGCAGAGAGAACCACCACCACAAGTGTGGCTGGTGACCTGGATGAGGCTGAGACTATTGGTTCTGGCTTAGTAGCTGGCCAAGACAGTCCCACCATAATTAAGTCCTCATCCTTGCCCAATGAACCTAACTTGGGAGGTCAAATTCCCATTTTGGAAGAGGGCAGACTGGAACCAATGACGCTTTTAGAATTGACGGCTGTCTGCATTAGCTTGCAAAAGCAAAATGCAGACCTAGTACAGATTGTCAGTAATCAAGGCCTTGAACTCAATGAATTGAGGGAGAGGATTGTTGTTTTGGAGAGTGCTCATTCAAGGGGAGGTATGGAGGAGTCTTCCAAAGGGGAGGAAGCAAGAAATCTGAGTGATAAGAGCAGTCAAGATGGTCAATCATTGGATATTGCTGAAGCTCTTACTACATTGAAGGAACAAAAAGGTTTTGATACGTCCTTAATCTCTCCAACAAATTTAAATTTATCATTTACAGATATGTTGAGAGAGGTTACACAAGGCGCTGAGGGAAAATATTTAAGCGTTGATAAGACAAGTTTGGACGCTGACAGAAGTATTTTGGGCGCTGATAGAGGAAATTTGGGCGTTGACAGATCTGCATATGGAGGTGATGTATTCCAGTCATCATCTATCATCAAAGATGTTCCTACTCAGGTATTATCATCTACCCTACCAACAATTGAACCAACAGATAAGGGTAAGGGTAAGTTGGTAGAAGAAAATGTTCCAAAGAATGCAGCTCAGGTTGAATTTGATAAAAGGTTGGCTGAGCAAATGATGGAACAAGGTGAGAAGGAAGAGTCACCATTTGTTGTGACTTCTGAGGAAGAAAGTGATGGAGGCAGCTCAGATTCAAGTGTGATGATTGTTGAACCAGAAAGACTTGAGTATGGTGATGAGCTTGCAAAGGAAAGGCTGAGAGATTTGAAGTTGCAAATTGATTTTGATATGCCAGAGGTAGTTCAGATGTACAATTCTTGGGAAGAAAGCTGCATGGATAATCCAGACTTGACCATTTCAGATCAGATATGGGGTTTGGAAATTCTTCTTAGAGTTCAGCAGGATTGTAAGGTGATGTTGAAGTACAGGGCAAGCAACATTCTCTCTGAGTTAAAAAGGGATAGAAGGAAGCTCTATTTTATGTTGCTCAAATGTCATGGAGTTGGATGGACACATCAGAAGCTGAAGGCTTTGACATTTGATGAGTTGGAACATAGGGCTTATCCTATTTGGGTGAAAGTGCAGGAAGAGAACACTTTCAGACTTCTTTCAGATGAAAGAAAGGAGCAACTTGCAGAAGAGATGGCAATCAAGAAAGCTATGATAGTCCCTAGACCAGTGAAGAAGGGATTTGTTCTTGAGTTTCCAAAAGATATGTCTCAACTGTATCCAAGTGAAGCAATCATTAGAAAGAGCCTTAAGCTCTCCCCATTAGAAGCTTCAGATATGGTTCATGTGTTACCACTAGATTCCAGGAATCCAATTGTAAGTTATGAGGAAGATGAATGTGGATTCTGGAAAATTGGAAGATTTGGCAAGGAGGTACACACTTTTACCACTCTCATATCTTTATTTGCAAGTTGTGACAGAGAAGACTTGGTAGACCTTTGGAGGTTGCTAGAGACCAAGTATGAGGCTGAAGCACCAACTTCAGCCAATGGAATAAAACTTTGGACCACATTCAAAAGAATGTGTGGGACAAAAGAAGAAGATCCTGAAATATGGAAGGATCTTGAAGATGACCTCAGTGGTCTTCAATGGAGGTTATATTCAGCTGCAGGTGTATACCATTTGAGTTCTACAAAGTTTGCTGAGTATTTACTTGTAGATGCTCAGTATTTCATATCCAAGGCTGTTTTGGAGAAGATGAAGGACACCCAGTTGGAGATAGACTATACAAGTGACGTGGCAAAGAATTTGATCAGATTTATTTATTACCAATATGATAAGGTTTGTCAGACTCCTCCAAGTTCTTAATGTTTATTCAGAAACTTGATCATAAGAGTGGATATCAAGTTTAGGGGAGGATTGTTGGGAATAAATTTAGGCCAGAACACTTGAACGCTGACAAGAACAACTCAAGCGTTGACAAGAGCAAAGTGAGCGCTGACAGCATAAGCGTTGACAAGATAAAGTCAAGCGTTGACAGATTGAAGACAAGCACTGATGAAAGATGTGAGCTACACGTATATTATATTCTAGATTACTTCTAGTAAGGATAGAAACGACAATGTATTTTCTATGTTTATCTTTACCTAGAATAGTTGATTCGTAGCTTATTGTACAAGACTTCTTGTTCTATAAAAGAAGATCTTTTAGGTTAATGTTAAATATCAGTTTTCATAGTATTCACAAGTTAAACCTTTCATTGTAATCAACACGATTATTCTAATACAAGTGAAAGTTTGTTTAACATTATTGTGTTTTAGATCAAGTGTTAATTCCGCATAACACTTTGTTACTTTATTCATAAGCAAAGGTTTCTCTACGTGTTATACTTGATCTAATCTCGTATACACAAAGCTAATCGATCTAAGTTTGGGATCAACAATGGCCAAGGAAAGTTTATGTGGTTTTAGGGTTGTTTGTGTCACTACGTATGTGTACATTTTCAAGCCATGTATAAGTTTGGTTAGAGATGTGGTGTAGGGAGAAGCTACGAGGTGCTACTTGGAGATGTGGATGCGAGGGAGGCCACCACACTATGCTTCTAAGGTGGTGATGTGTTCGGATTTTGGTGGAAGAGAGTAGTACTGGGACTAGTAAATTTGTGTGGAGGTCATATAGAAAATGTGTACAAAATTAGGGCCAATCATAACTTGATCTTAGAAGGTCTTGTGTAATACCTAAGGAAGTAGTATACATCATTTCGTTTAGTTTGATTTATTTTGGACATGAAAAGGATAAAGGTGTTCTAAAATGTTTTATTGAGTCGAGTTAATTGTACTAAAATTTTTATGTTCAAAAATTATGTATATAGTTTTTTAATGCGTAATATTTTGGATCGTCATTATAATATGATTTATCATTATTAAAGCACATAAAAGTGTCTAAAATAAATAAATAAAATGGCTCAATGGTTAAAGTGTCAAGATTTTAACTAATATAAGTAAATATATAATATTTACTATATTATGATCTCGTTTGTAGAAGTGGTTGATAAAAATTATACGATGAGTGGTTATAAGAGTAAAACTAGTGACGTGTTAAAAGCCCAAAATTTGGGGTTTTACAATATATATATATATATATATATATATATATATATATATATATATATATATATATATATATATATGTATATATATATATATATATATATATATATATATAGAGAGAGAGAGAGAGAGAGAGAGAGAGAGAGACAGAGAGAGAGAGTAAGGATCTAATGAGAAGAAGCTTAAAATAAGAAGTGGTGAGAAGAGACTAAAACCACACATTTGAGATGCAACGACTTGCATTAGATGCATTTCTATTCATGTAGATGCACAATCTTGAGTTTCGAAAGTTAATTTGATGTGAAGATGGTACAAATTGATTTTCATGATTTGGGCACGTGTAGAGGAACAAAAATATAGATAAATCATGAAATGCATCTAATATACGTATATGCATCTAATTAAAAGCTATTAAACATGTTATGATGTATTATAATGCATCTAACATTGTAAAAATGCATCTAACTTAAGTGCATGCATCTCGAATACGCGATTATAGTTTCTTCTTATCCTTCTTATTTTAAGGTTTCTTCTCATTTGATCCTAACTATATATATATATATATATATATATATATATATATATATATATATATATATATATATATATATATATATATATATATATATATATATATATATATATATATATATATATATATATATATATATATATATATATATATATATATATATATATATATATACTAGCCTCAAGGCCCGTCCGATGGACGAGTTAGCTTTAAGAAACGTATTTAGAATAATAAAATAAAGGTCAAATTAAAATTAAATACTTATTATAAGAAATAGGTAGTACATTTTAACCAACACTAATCACTAAAATAGTTTCGTAAACCGTTAAGGCGAAGTGTGTATCGTTATTTTAGTGTTTTTTTGTGAGAATTATGGTTTTAGATGCTTTTTTCACCAAAGCCTATCCCCTTATCTTTTAAGAGTGGGGAACAGTGGCTGATCACTCGACTTGTAGTCCTTTGGCGCCAATCCGAGGTTGGCGCATCGCTCCAAGTCTGGTGCTAAGCCCCCTCGCGCCAAGAAGACCATCTTGCTGGTAAATTTTCCATTTCTTTTTCCTAATAAAAGTGGGTATATGTGGGTCCATTATACCTCTTTTACACTATTTTTTCTCGTGCCAAAGGTTATGCGAGAAATGTGGTGCCAAAGAGTTTCTGATGGCAAAGCCCCAAAATCCTGTTTGACGCCTTTGACATCACTTTGTGGTGCCAACCGCTCCCAACTCTAAAGATGGTTTAAAAATGTTAATTATATAAATAACAAAATTAACTTTTGTGATAGAAAAGGCACATGGTCACAAAGCTTCTTGGATATGAATTGTAAACTATGTACTTTATATGCGTACGAGATAACTATTTCTTTAATATTCAATAGGAACTACTATTGAACTATGAAACTATGTGTTTGCAGGCTGAACTTTTTGGTCCTATATTTTTCATAGCATTACTACATTTAAAAAAGAGCAGAATTCCACTCTTTTTGGCAGATTCATAAAAGGCCGCAAATTTTCATCTTTGCACAAAAAAGAGAATTGTCTGAATCAGTTTCAGTAACACGTGGACGTCTACATATTTTCTATATAATTGGACTTAGACCCCTGATTAGGGTATACCTGTTGCATTTACAACAGCTTAAATTATATAGTTGCAATAAAACCATCAAAACCCAGCCTGACCAATCATAGCACATAATTTCAGCCACACGTGTATAGATTTTAGGTTCGTTTATTCTTGGGGTGCTTTTGCTTTCTAGAACCTGTGTATCCTGTAAGAAGACCAAGAACAAATAAGAATGCAATAATGTAATGTGTAGATGATGGAAATAGAGGGAACTTTGAGAGCATAGCGTTAAACTAAATGTGTCTTAAAATATGATTAAATTCGAGTTTAAATTTAAATGTATATGAATAACAATACAAATAAACATACGTTTGCATCTGAATTTCAGTCATTGTGTGGCCATTTCACAAACGCGTCTCTGATTTTGGGCTTGACATCAACCAAACTTCCATCGTCCCCACCCTCTACACCATCACTTGCAATGATAAGCCTCCGCCAGCAGATGACAACTGTAGGTCATAAATCACAGCACTTTCTATCTACAGAAATGGATCGAATATAGTTAATGATAATCCGGAATTCACATCTTTTTCGAGTCATATAGATCAATTTGCTGATGTACCTTGCTAGTGTCAACTATAACTAGTATTGTGGAAGCTTATCAACTACTGTATAATTATCTATTATTTGAGTTTGATTGTTGAAATAAGAAGTGCAAGTCAGGTACCCATTATATATAATTGTTATTGTGGAAGTTGATTGATGTTCACTTTTGGCGGCATTACTCTTTCATTTGTTTTATGGTGTATTAATCATGATTTAAGTGTTTTATTAATCATGAGTTAAATATTTTTATTGACAAAAGGGTGTCGTTATCATCCAAATAATTCTTCTTCTCATTGTGGATTGAAGACGAATATCCAAGGGGAAACGCTTAAACTAATGCAATTTTGACCAGGGAACTAAAACCTAAATCATGGATCAAATGCAGATGTAGGACGTATATGCACCAAGCTTGATACAACATGGTAAAGTAAACATTATGTAACTATTAGAAACAAAAAGTATCATTTTGGGGCGCACTCGAATCAACAAAAACTATAGTATGCAGGACAATTAATCTTAATGATCAACAAAGATGTAAAACCAATATTAAATCACCAAACCTATATATAAACTGTTATATTTAAAGACAGGTGATGACAGCAGTCATAATCCACCACAAAATATTCAGAAATAGATAAAATGAGTAAACCACATACCATACATAATATGTTACGGAGTAATATTATTTGATAAGATAGTGATTCCCTTTCAGGTAAGCAAGTTTAGTTAAAAGACTTTGTGGAACGATATTTTCCTTTGCTGCATTCTCAGTTCTCCCTGTTGATGCTCTGAGATAAAAACGCAGATGTTAAAACATTGTATATTCTAATGTGTAACTCGGTTGGTTAAAAATATAGACATACTTCAGGTTTAAAATTTACTAACATAAAGCTTTTTTTAAAGATAATAGTTTTTGTAATCATACTTGGCACAAAAAATTGTTTTTAGATTCTTAAATACTCGTAAAAGCTTGTTGTTCAATCAATCCCATACTAAAAATTTCCACCCAAAGAGCCATTTGCCACTTCTACCAAAAATTCAAATTAGTTAGGCTTGATTAAAGATTGGAAGAGTATATGTGCGCATATGTTTCTTACCTAAGACTCTCCATAGCTGGCAGATCAAGATATCCTCAGTGGAGTTACACCATAGCTTCTTGCAATGAGAAGCTCCTCGTAGAACTCAATGAGACCCAGTTTCATAGCTTATGTGATGGATTCTCCAAGAGGTTTCTCCGTTTCGTATAAACTGAAGTGTAAATGTGATAGTTAGTTCATTGTTAGCTGCATAGCAGAGTGCTCGCAAAGCTGCAAGATATAAAATTTAAAACATTAACTTGTGTTCATACCTTGATAGTATTATTTAGGATTACTAAAAGAATACCTTCACGATGTTTATACATTATAACCATCATAGACAAAATTGACACGTGATCAGTAAACAAACGATATACCATAAAAAAAAGATTGCATCCAACATTTTTTATTAGGTTCTAAATTATGATGATCAGATACTCGTATGTTTAAATGTTTGGCAACTTCTGATTGTCAATAAATGAGTACATAAATTTACCAAAATAACAAAATTTTGTGATAAAGAGACATCCTGCGAAATTGGATTAAAATTATACAAAATTTTGTTAGAAAGGGTAATTGAGTAATTTTTTTAACCTTGATACTTAGTTTTGTAGTTGTTGCAAGTAAAAGTTGTTAAATTGAGAGCGAAATGGTAACAGATTGTGAGCATACCAGCAAATATCTCTCCTACTACTTTTCCTGCGTAACCATCCGTGCATTTGATCAGTGCACGATCTATGGCGTGGAAGTTTAAAGCCTCGTTCCTGCGTGAACAAATACTTATCAAACTGTCAAATTTAACTTTACAACTCAAAAGTCACATTATTGAGGCAAAAAGTATGTTATTAGCCAATTCTCCAACTTGTCAGGACTCATTAAAACTGTTTATGCTTTCTTAAAATAATCACCCAATAGTCACCATTTATCCAATTATACTTAATTGGGTTCTTAATAGGCAATAGCTAAATGGATTATCTTTAAAGTTGTAAAACTCTAATAACTACTGTAATATGTTTGTGTATTTACATGTCATGTCCTCTAATCATATACGCATGAAAGTAAAAAAAAAGCTGGTTTAGATATACCTTTTCAACAGCAAAATCAGCGGCTGCGAACAACTTCAAATGGTCACCGGAAACCCAAACAGCTTTTCCATATCCACTTCAGGGACAGAGGAAGCAAAAATCATAGGTTTACTCTTTTGAGCGTTTTTTCAGTTAAAGGCTTATTTCCATAACGTACTACTGTTTACTACATGTGCCAATGATCAATTGTAATAGACCTTTATCTTAAGACATTCCAGTGAACATCTTCCATGCTGCCTCCAAATCATAAACCTGGTAAGCATTAAAAAAGTGAATCAAAAGCATAATAATGTGAATGAAAACCTTTACTTACATATATAAAAAATCAGATTATAGTTTGTAACTAATAAAACTAAAACAACATAATGTCAGAAATTAAAAAGGTAAGGGTCTGATATTTAAAACCCAAAGAAAAATGATGGATGTTTGCTATTTTTTCATAATGAGGAAAAATTATGAAGAAAGGAAATTACTTGAAATTGGAATCAGTCATATGCATTCCAACACTTTGTTGCTTGTTTTCTACATCTTCAAATTCATCAACGATCAACTAAAGTAAAAAGGTAAAAACAAATTAAGTTTTTGCAAATTAAAAAAAACTAATATTACCTATTAGAATATTGGCACTGATCGTCAATTATCACCCTTGAATTGTTCATGGATAAAATTTAATTTTTTTAATTGATTCATCATGAATCATTTAGTTTAGGGGTTATTAGTTAGGATCAGATTTTTTGAATATGGGATTTTAGATTAAGGTTTTTATCTTTTTGATTTTAGATTTAATGAATGCGATATTGATTTGGGGATTTTAGAACGGGTTTTTGAGATTTGATTTTGACTGATAAAAAGTAGGGTTGAGTGACACTGATAATTGGGGGCGTTTTCTTTGGAAAACGAATGATATTTTTATTGCTTGGCTTGGGCGGGTCTATATGACTCTTATGGAAATTATTTATTGAATTACACGTGTAGTTTTTATATAATTTTGGAGTTAAGGAAATGTTTCTTCATCCTCCCTATATAAGAGTTTGAGATGAGATGATATATATATATATATATATATATATATATATATATATATATATATATATATATATATATATATATATATATATATATATATATATATATATATATATATATATATATATATATATATATATATATATATATATATATATATATATATATATATATATATATATCGGGGCCTTAACAGAATCTTTAGGGTTGGGGCAAATTCTGAGATGAAGCTAACACATATAAGGTCATAGGATTTTCTTTACAAAAGAAATGTGTTTGCTTAAGGGGTAGTTCGAACCTCTTTGTTGAACATGATAAGCAAGACTCTTTTGAGTAAAATGAGAACGGGTTAGGTATGAACATAATAAGTTATGGAGCTCATAAAGGGGTGAAATGGGGGTACTTATAGTCTTAGAATGGGATTAGAATGCATAAGAGGTTTAGACATCCATCATAGATTGATGATCCGCTATGGGATACTATTGGTTCATGTTTTGATTATATGCATTGTTGTGTATAGATCTTTGCTAGTGTGCGGGAACTTTGAGAAGCTCGTTCAGGTGAGTTTCATAGTCCCATACCCTTGAGTTTTATAAATGTTTTCTTTATTTCCAAGTGGGATGGAAGAGACACTGTAATGATTTTGCAATGTATAGTTGTGATTGTTTTTAATGGTTTGTGTTGGAAAAATGTGTGTTACTGTTTACTTATGTGTTACTTGCTATGTAAATCTTGATTGTGTTATGATTTGTTTTGGTACATAGATTTATGGGCGTCTATAGGACCAATGGTGATTGGTATGGCGGGTAGCCTTAGTTTGGTACATAGATGTATGGGCGTCTATGGGACAAATGATGATTGGTAAGGCGGGTAGCCTTGGTTTAGTACATAGATGTATGGACGTCTATGGGACCAATGGTGATTGGTAAGGCGGGTAGCCTTGGTTTGGTACATAGATGTATGGGCATCTATGGGACCAATGATGATTGGTAAGGCGGGTAGCCTTGGTTTGGTACATAGATGTATGGGCGTCTATGGGACCAATGAGATTGGTAAGACAGGTAGCCTTGATTGGATTGGATTGTATGATCTTGATTACTAGTTTGTTAATGCATGTTGTAGCACCTTGTCCATATTTGTATTGTTTAATGTTTATGATTCACAGCTTAGAACTTTATTTTTGTGTTGGTTTCTTGGAGTCTAAACCTATGACTCTCACCAACTTTATGTTGACGTGTTTTAGTGTCTCTTTCAGGTGAGAATGTGGTGAAGTTAGAGTATATAAGTGGCTAGAATTGGAGATGCCTAGGACTGCATATGGAGGAACCTCATTCCTCTTAGATTTCCTTTTTGTTTAATTGAATAAGTGCATTGTATGACACCTATATGTTTGATTAGTTGTTTGTTTGTTTGTCTTGGGTAAGAGGTAAGACTTGTTACCTACTTACCTAGACCCCTGCATTGTTTTGAGATATTGTCATGACATTGTTTCACCATGAATGACATTTTTATTGCATTTAGTTTTCTCTATAGAGACACCATTTGTTGTGATGATATCCATGGTTCGCACCCTGTGTTTTGCCACGGCATGGTGTGACACCTGTCCAGGAAGATCTTACCCCAACATATGTCAAGGAGAACATTTGTAACATTGTCATTGCATTTAGACCTAGGGTTGCCTTCGTCTTCCCAACTATTCCAATAGACCGTTTGTTGGGTCCACTAGTTGTAGATCTTGCAGCCTGTTAAGGATGGTGAACGACTTCTGTAATCACACGTCTATTCACATAAAGACTCTAATGAAATACAAAGTATTAGTGCAAAATACAAATCCTAGAAACAAGAAGAAACAAAATAACTAGATAAATAACTTGATCATTTCTAATGATTTCTACTATATTGATATGAAATGAATACTGGTGAAGGTGTGTCTGACCCTTCTGCCAATGGGTTCCTTTTATACTACAAGGAAACCCTAAACTACATTAATCACAAAACGTGTAACTCTTGATATGCATATCCTTTCCTAAGATATCTCATGCATATCCTAACAAACTACTAAGAATAATATTGTTTGACTTTCTACTAGACAAGGAGCATGTGTTGCTCCTACTACTACTAGGACCAGGAGGAACTACATACCTCCTAGTTCATCTATTACAAATAGCCTATTACATAGGTCCTAGCAATCCTCCCCTAAACTTGAATTTGACTAGTTAAGTTCAAGTTTCTTGGTAGATCTTGCAAAAACAGCTTGAGGATTAAAACAACATAACCAAAGCAGCAAAATAACCATCAGTAGTGAAAACACAAAGCATGTTGCAACTAAGAACTCTGAGAAGCTTCTTGAAAGCTTGGAAAACATCTGCACGTGTTGAATCTTCACAGCAACATGAGCATATTTGATAAGCCTTTACCAAGTAGATGCTCGCTCTTGGGCTAGCTAGTCTTTGTGGTGGAATCAAGCATCACCCTGGGAGACTAGAAACCAGCCCAACTCTTAGAACGTAAATCAATGGTGAGTGGGAGTACCCTAATAATTTTGGGCAAATCATCACAACCATCAACGGATTTGATTGAAGTCTTTACCAGAAGCCGTACCCTTCCGGACTAGCCAACTCTTAGCAATAAAGCATCGGTGAGCTAAAACCCTATTGCTTTGAGCAAGCTATTACAGCTATCAACGGATTTGAGAAAAGTATTTACCAAGAGTCGTACCCCCTTGGACTAGCCACTTTTCAGTCTAGGACCAAGACAAGTGAAAACCATCCAATTTTGGGTAAACTAACAACCATCAACGGATTTGGTAATCACACCAGAGCTGTACCCTCATGGTGAACTAACTCTTTCTTGTCTGCAAGACATGGTGAGTTGAACACCATTTGTTATGTGGAAGAATTCTAACACCAGTAGTACACCTCATAACAGCCCAAGTGTGAAATGTCCATGATATAAAAGTTTTCTTAATGGAAAAGTATAAGCAGATATTATATTATGTACAAGCTTTAAAATTCCCATCACATGTGAGAAGTATAAGCAAATATTATATAAAAGTATGTTTTTTTTTGTTTTTTTAAACAACTAAAGTGTTAGTCACCAATCACTATACATATTGGTGAAAAGAATGCATAAGAAATCAAAAGTATAGAAGAAACATACCAACTACTAACCAGAAGCAGCAACCTTGTCTGCAAGAAGCCAGGATTGAATAGATTCAACCAATGTAGTGGCCATAGCAGACTCATTACCAGAAGGAGCATTTGACACCACCAGGTGACACTCTAACATAGCTTCCATACTAGCAATGGTAAGTGGATAATCCAGATCCACAAGCATAAAGATCCTCGCACCAGACTCCAACTCTAACACATGCACACCATATCCAACATACAACTTCCACCTTGAGATGACCCAACAAGGTTGTTCCGTCCATATCCCAGTACTAGGAGTACCAGGAGGCAAGTTCAACATTACCTTCAAATCACCCCAAAGGACTAGACCAGGCCAGTTAGGAACAACACTAGGAGACATAGGGATAGCAGCATCAACCAATCCATAAAGAATCATAAGATCACGACGTTCTACCCAATATAATATGCTTTGCAGCCCAGAGAAATATTTGTGGTAGCCATCACTTGTCTTGATCATATGAGTAAAGGTACCAGCAACAATGGGGGATGGCTGAATTTCCCAATGCACAATCCTGCCACGGCCAAGTGGGATATCATCATCGGTGTCAGAAGTAGTATCAATTAGGTGTGCAGGATCCCTCTTCTCCCGTGGAACAGCCTTGCCCCGGCGAGCCTTGTTCTTGCGAATAGACCTGCGAGGGGTGGGGGTAAAAGGAGATGGTTCCTCATTGACCTTGACATTAGTAGCAGCAGCAGCACCATAAGGAGAAGGGTGATCATCATCCTGAATGGTCAGGTCAACAAGCTTAGGATCTGTAGCAGCTTCATCAACAAGTGGTGTAGGGGTTGGTTTAGAAACCGGTGGAGGAGTAGGATCAACAACAGGAGTAGTAGTAGCTTCAACATGAGATGAAGAGGGTGCATCAATGTTTGGAGAGGGACTGGAAGGAACAATAGTGGTACCCTCATCAGCAGTTGGGATAGCAGATGTACCGTCTTCATTAGCACCAGAGGATGGAGTGGGAGCAGTCCTAGAAGTGGGGGTTTGAACAACAGGAGGAGGTGGGCGAAAGATGGCATTAACAGGCTTGGGCACATCATTCTACTTGATCATCTTGTTGTACAAATCCTTAAGATCATCAGATAACTTCTTGACCCTCTTCATAGGCCAGCCATAAGTGAAGTAAGATCCAGATTGATTTTTCACATATTGCTGCATGAGCTTCTTCTGTTTAGCATAAGAGAGTGGTCTGTTACGGCGAAGTTGTCGAAGTTGAGCAGCCAAGTCTTCCCGTTGCCTTTGAACAAAAGACATAGCTCGTTTCACACCATTCCCTTGGTTCACATCCGCACCCAAGATATCAGAAAACTGAAAGACATCTTAGGTGAGAATGGTAACCACATCCATCCAATCTTTGTAGTCCCAAAACATGGCATTGTGCTTGACCTGTTCATAACGTTGTTTCTTCAAAGCTTCATCCTCAGCCGCAACCGTTGTGGCAGCCGCAGCCTCAGCCTCCTGGTCAAGCTCCTCTTGTAATTTCTGAGCAGCCTCCTCTCCCAACCTTTCTTCCTCCATTTGTCTACGTGTTCTCTTTCTAGGAGGGGAGGGTGCATCAGGCATGGGGGCTTTACCCTTGTCATTATGTGAGGGACCAGGAGTGGAAGTTGAAGGACCAGAAGTGTCAGTCCTTGGCACGGGGCCAACAACAGAAGTTGGAATGCTTGAAGCACTAGGAGGAGCAGGTAAGTCCTCACTAGGCTTTGTTGTAAAGGCGGATTTGGCCAAAACAGTCAGACCATCTTCCTTCTCTTCTTCATCAGTATCAGATAAAACAATCTTCTTCTTTTGGCGCTTCAACAACTTTTCCAATGTCTTTACTCTATTTGCCAAAGGGAGCACAAAATCCCTAGAGAGCTTATGGTGCTTGTTGAGCTCATCCTCCAAAGATAGTATCTTTTCATAGTACATGTGCACTAAAGCAAGCACTTAAGTGAGAGTAACAGGTTCCTCAGCTTCCCCACCAAGAGGACTTGGTTTTGGGGATGCTTCATTGGGACCAAAAGCAAATGATTGGTCAGCCCTAGGATCATGAGAGCTAGAAGGCTCCTTAGTAGAAGGGTAAAATGGACTAGGAGTGGGAGAATCAAGAAATGGAGATACATGTGGGTGAGCAGAAGAAGTAGCCTTTGAGGTAAATGGCATTTCTACCACCACCTCTCTAGCAGGTTCCTCAACCTCCAAATGAGGTACCCCATTAGCAAGAACCTCCTCCTCCTGTTGGGAATAAATTAAGGCCAGATCACTTGAGCGCTGACAAGAACAAATCAAGCGTTGACAGGAACAAAGCAAGCGCTGACAGCTCAAGCATTGACAAGTTAAAGTCAAGCGTTGACACATTGAAGACAAGCACTGATGGAAGATATAAGCTACACGTTTATTATATTCTAGAATACTTCTAGTAAGGATAGAAACGACAATGTATTTTCTATGTTTATCTTTACCTATAATAGTTGATACGTAGCTTATTGTACAAGGCTTCTTAGTCTATAAAAGAAGGCCTTTAGGTTAATGTTTAGCATCAAGTTTTATATAAGTTTTCATTCGTAAACATCTTTCATTGTAAGCAAGTTCGACATTCATAATCAAAGTGAAAGTTTTGTTTACATCTTGTGTTCTTGTTTAAGTGTTAAATTCCGCATAATACTTAGATTCACAAAGCATATAACAAAGGTTTCTCTACGTGTTATACTTGATCTAATCTCTTATACACAAAGCTAATCGATCTAAGTTTGGGATCAACAAGTGGTATCAGAGCTTGTTGAGGAACTTTTGATCTTTGAAGAACACCAGAACGATATACGAACACCAAAACCCTAATTTTCTCAGAAACCCTAAAAACACCAAAACCCTAACAACATCATGTCTGAAGCAATAACCACCTCCAATTCACCCTTACCAAACATCAAGATTCCCATGCTTGATGCAACCAACTTTGACTTATGGAAGTTCAACTTTGAACAATATCTGGGGATCTATGATTACACACTCTGAGAGATTATTGAATATGGAAACTCATTCAATAAGGCTCAAAAGATTCAGGATGCCATTACTCAAAGATCAGCTGTTGAAGGATGTCCTGATGAAGATAAGAGAAAAAAACCTGGAGATGGTAGAGCTGTAGGTGCTGAAGATATTGCAAAGAAAAGGGTTGACATGAAAGCCCTAAATATTCTGAAAGTCTCTTTGGGACAAGAAAACCAGCACAAATATAGAGGCTATGAATCTGCTAAGGATCTTTGGGAAGCTATTGAAGTTGCATATGGTGGCAATGCAGACACTAAGGAAGAAAAGAAAAAGCAACTTCTGCATGATTATGCTGTCTTCAAAGCTCAACCCAATGAGAAACTGAGTAGTGTGAGAAGCAGATTGCTTGACATCACAAGCAAGTTGTCTTTCATGGGGACACAAGTTGGTGATGTTGACACCAATGCTACCTTTCTTAAAAGTCTTGGTGAGGCATGGAAGATTGAGGCAAGATCTATTCTTGCCAATAATACTTACAAGAGCTCCTCGTTTGATGACATCTACAACAAACTAAGACTGTTGGAAGATGAAACTCTTTCAGCACATGGAAGCAAACCTAGCACCAGCAACATGGCCTTCTTCTCTCATAGTGAAGGTCAATTCAATCAGAAGGACTCTTTTATGCATCCAGTTACTGGATCATCATTTGTCAGCGCTGGAACAAGTCCTGTCAACGTCTTCTTTTCAGACGCTGACACATTCATGAATGACTGCCCAAGAGTTAAACCTGCTGGTTTGGATTTAGATACTGTGTGTGCTTACATTGCTTCTTTGCCCAATGGTTCAGTGATTACATATGAGGACCTTGAGCAGATAAGTGATGAACACTTGGAAGAGATGGACATCAAGTGAAACATGGCTCTTGCTAGTATAAGAGCAAATAGGTGGAATAGAAGGTTCAAGAAGAAGATGACCTTCAATGCTAAATACACTGCTGGATTTGATAAATCCAAAGTTGAATGCTACAACTGTCATCGTATAGGGCACTTCATGAGGGAATGCAGATCTTCTAGAAGATCTGATGCTGGTAAACCCTCAAGTCAGGTTGTTAAAGCTCAGGATTCCAAAGCCATGGTTGCAGTTCAAGGAATTGATGGTACTGGATGGGATTGGAGCTATCTAGCTAAGAATGCTGAAGAGGACAAAGCTTTGGTTGCTGATATTCAAGAAGAAGAGCATGTTGAATATGCTCTCATGGCACACTCCTCCTCTTCATCTGACAATGAGGTATATGATGATGCTTTTTGTAGCAAAGGTTGTAGGTTAAACACTGATAGACTTAACAAAGAGGTCTTAAAACTAAAAGATGATATGAGCACTGAAAGGTGTAAATTGTCCAATTACCAACTGGCTCTTACTGAAACTGAGAAAACCGTTTCTGAATACAAGAAAATAGAATTTGATTTAAAAGATAAGATAAATATCTTAAAACATGAGCTAGAGGGTAGTATGGATATTAGAAATATCATGACAAAGGTCAATAGAGACCTACAGGCTAAGTTAGATCAGGCCATTAAGAATAAAGATAATGTTGACCTCAAGATTCAAAGATTTGATAGAGCCACCCAAACCCTAGGAGACTGTGTAGCTAAACAAAGGGATCCTAAGGACATGACTGGGATTGGGATGAATGATTACTCTCTGGTTCCACCACCAACTGGTGACTTCTATGGTGTCCTTAGAAAGGATTTGTCTTGGACTGGTATACCAGAATGCCAAGAAGAGGAATTCTCTCCTCCACCAAGAGTTGTCACTCCAGTAGAAGAGTATCAACAAAAATTGACTGACCTAAATTAGTGGAAGAAAGCTAACCCTACTTTGTTTGTTAAGGGAGGTTTGCTATGTGAAAGTCCCAATGAATCACCACCCATTAAGGTTACTCACCCAATCACTGGTAAAGCTGTTGACCTAGGCTCAAACACTGTTAGAAGACATACCATTAAATATGCAGAGATGTATAGGAATAATAGGTCACCCAAGAGCCAAGTTAACAATCATGGAACAGGTTTCTACTCTTCTAGACCTAAGAGTGTGTCTAAGAAAGCCTGTTACACTTGTGGTAGCTTTTCACATTTGGCATACAAGTGTGTCAACGCTCCAAAAGCCAGCGCTGATAGGAACAATTTCAGCGCTGATAGGAAGAAAGTCAACGTTGTTAGGAAGTCAAACGTTGTCAGACCCAAACCTTGTGTGCAGCAAAGTCCACAAGTGATTAGACCTGTCCCATTATTCTCTAGAAGGTCTAACACTCATGGACAAAGACCTTTTCAAAAGACAAACACCTGGTCAAATAGGCAATGGGTTCCTGTAGCAAACCCTAGGTTCAACGCTGACAAGGGTAATTTCAGCGTTGACAGGACAAAATCCAACGCTGACAGAAACGTGACCAGACCTAAATATTTGCAACCACAAGGTAAGGGGTCTAAAGCTTCTTCAAGCTTAACATGGAGACCCAAGAAAGATCAAAACCCTAATAATAATGGAATTTCAATGACTTGCAATAGATTTAATTACATTTCTAAGGTCATTACAAAACCAATTGGGGTTAACTGGGTTTTTCATCCTAAAAAGGATGAGAATGGGGTTGTTGTGAGAACTAAGTCTGTTCTTATTAAACAACCAGATGAATCCAAGTCTTCTGAGACTTGGGTTCCCAAAGAAAACTAATTTGTTTTCTTTATGTGCAGGGCATTAAGAGACAGATCAATGATTATGGATATTGGGATAGTGGATGCTCAAGGCACATGACAGGAAAGGAAGACTATCTGACGAACTTCACTCCTATTAAAGATGGTGATAAGGTATACTTTGGAGGGGGCTACGGCACCATTACAGGCAAAGGAACCCTTCTCACCAATAATCTGCGTTTTGAGAACGTCTTCCTGGTAAAAGAACTGGATTATAATCTGTTTAGTGTATCACAAGTGTGTGATAACAAAAATAAGGTTCTTTTCACTGATACTGAGTGTTTGGTGTTAAGCAAGGATTTTAAGATCCCTGATGAGAAGTATATTGAGTATAGAACACCTAGGCATAAGGACATATACAATGTGAATTTAAATGGGATTAAAGTGAATACAAACATGTCTTGTTTTTATGCTAAGGCCTCAGTAGATGAAAGTAATTTGTGGCACAGGAGACTAGGGCACATAAATTTTAAAAATATAAATAGGCTTGTGAGGCTTGGTTTAGTTGATGGTTTGCCTGAGAAGGCCTTCCACAATGACCACTCTTGTGTTGCATGTCTTAAAGGCAAGCAGCACAAGGTCTCATTCAAGTCCAAGCAGGTGCATACTAGTTCCAGACCTCTTCATATGCTTCACATGGACCTCTTTGGTCCAACTAATATAGAAAGTTTGAATGGCAAGTCATATTGTTTTGTTGTCACTAATGACTTTTCTAGGTTTACTTGGACATTCTTTCTAGCTATGAAGAGTGACACAGCTGATGTTCTTATTGAATTTATCACTCAAATTGAGAAAAGGTCTGGCAATGAGGTTAAGATGCTTAGGAGTGATAATGGTGGAGAATTTAGGAACAAGAAGCTAGATGATTTTTGTGCCAGGAAGGGAATTACTAGGCAGTTCAGTATTGCTAGAACCCCACAACAAAATGGGGTTGCTGAAAGGAAAAATAGAACCCTAATTGAAGCAGCCAGAACAATGTTGGCTGATGCTCACTTTCCTATAGCCTTTTGGGCTGAGGCTGTTAATACAGCATGCTATGTGCAAAATAGAGCATTGGTTAACAAAATTCAGAACAAAACACCTTATGAGTTACTTTGGGGAAGAAAACCTAATATTGGTTTTCTCAGACCTTTTGGTTGTCATGTAGTAGTTTTATATACTACTGATGCCTTAGGTAAATTCAGTGCAAAAGGTGATGAAGGTTACTTCATGGGGTATTCAGTGCAGAGCAAGGGTTATAAGGTTTATCTTAAAGAGGACAAACGTATTGTTGAAAGAGTACATGTTAGGTTCTTAGAGAATAAACCTAGTGATCCTGAAAGTGGTCTTAATTGGTTGTTTGATTTGGAACCCTTATCTAGAACTTTAAATTATATGCCTGTCACTAATCCAGACATTGTGAAGGTAACTTCAAATGTTGTGGAGGAACAAGTTGTTGATGTTTTAGGTACACAGGTTGATGAGAGGGTTGGATCACAAGCAGAAAAGGCATCTCCTACATTTGAATATGTCACAATTCCCATTTGGACATATGCTTTTGCTGCTGCTGCTGCTACTGGACAAAACAATGGTGGTCTCCAAATACCACCAGATACAAACATGCATGGTTCTTCAGGCGCTGACAAAGGCAAATCTAGCGCTGACAAGACCAATTCAGACGTTGATGGCTCAGACGTTGACAACAACAGTTTAAGCGTTGTTAGCCCAAGCGCTGACAAACAAGGTTCAGACGTTGACAACACCTTTGCACATCTTTTCTCTTCCACTTTTGAACAAGGAGGACCTTCCAGAGTTTATGAAGAGATTCCTGTTGATCAAAGAGAGTCTGATGAAGAAGACATTGGCAACATGGAGCATGAGGTTGAGGACACCAGACTTTTTGAAGGAGGGGTTCTCACTTCCACTATGAAGAATCACCCCACATCTCAGATCATTGGTGATATTATGACTCCAGTTCAGACAAGAAGATCTCATCAAGGACTTGGTGGATTTATTGCCAATATACACAAGAAGGTTGATACCCCTCTTGTGCAAGCATGTTTGTTTGCATGTTTTCTGTCACAAGAAGAACCCAAGAAGATATTTGATGCTCTCAAAGAACCAAGCTGGGTGGAAGCAATGCAGGATGAGCTTCACCAATTTGCAATTCAGGATGTTTGGGAGCTGGTTGATTGTCCTAGATATGTCAGACCTATAGGGATAAGATGGGTTCTCAGGAACAAAAGAGATGAAAGAGGTATTGTGGTCAGAAACAAGGCAAGGTTAGTGGCTCAAGGTTATACACAAGAGGAGGGGATAGACTATGAGGAGGTCTTTGCACCAGTTGCAAGGATTGAAGCTATTAGGATTTTTCTAGCCTATGCATCTTGCATGGGCTTCACAGTCTATCAAATGGATGTGAAGAGTGCATTCTTGTATGGCACCATTGTTGAGGAAGTTTATGTCATGCAACCTCTTGGTTTTGAGGATCCAGAGCATCCAGATAAAGTGTATAGAGTCAAAAAGGCTATGTATGGCCTTCATCAAGCCCCCAGAGCATGGTATGGTACTTTGTCCACCTATTTGGTGGACAATGGATTCAAGAGGGGCACCATAGATCAGACAGTATTTACAAAGAAGAAAGGCAAAGATGTGTTGCTTGTGCAGGTCTATGTTGATGATATCATTTTTGGGTCTACTGATCCAAAGATGAGTGAGGATTTCTCCAAACTTATGACAGACAAATTCAAGATGAGTGCTATGGGGGAGATGAACTTCTTTCTGGGTTTACAAGTTCAGCAGAAAGAAGATGGTATCTTCATCTCCCAGGACAAATATGTTGCTGAGATCTTGAAGAAGTTTGGCTTTTCTCCACATGAAAAGAGGGCTACTACTCCTATGGATAGAGAACACCCTTGGGGAAAGATTGGAGATGGGAAAGATGTTGATGTCAGGCATTATAGATCCATGATTGGATCCTTGATGTATCTTACTGCTTCCAGACCTGATATCATGTTTGCTGTATGTGCTTGTGCACGTCATCAAGTGACTCCCAAAGAATGTCACCTTTATGCTGTGAAGAGGATCTTTAGGTACCTAAGATGTTTCCCTAGTCTTGGTTTGTGGTACCCAAAGGATTCACCATTGGAGCTGATTGCATATTCAGATAGTGATTATGGAGGTGATAAGTTTGATAGGAAATCCACAACTGGTGGATGTCAATTTCTTGGGAGCAGATTAATATCTTGGCAATGCAAGAAACAAACAGTGGTGGCTAATTCTACAACTGAAGCAGAGTATGTGGCTGCAGCAGCATGTTGTGGTCAAGTGTTGTGGATTCAGAACCAGCTGTTGGATTATGGGTATAATTTCATGCATACTAAGATATTTGTTGACAATAATAGTACTTTATGCATCATTAAGAATCATGTGTATCATTCTAAAACTAAACATATAGAAATTAGACACTATTTTATAAGAGATTGCTTTGAGAAAGGTTTAATACAACGAGATAGGGTTGACACTGAGGAAAATGTGTCAGATTTATTAACTAAACCTTTTGATACTGGAAGATTTCAGTACTTGGTAACAAATATTGGAATGGTTAATCCCACTTAATATGTGTTTGGATTCTTTTTGTAAAAGTATGTACAGGATGATGCATTATTATTATTGGTCTTATTGATGATTTAGATTTTCCACTATATTTTTCTAACACTGACAAAGGTTGTTTGAACACTGATAAGTGTTTTTGCAACGTTGCCAGCAATATAATTGTCTAACGCTGACAAAGCTTCCTTCAACGCTGTTGTGTGTTATCGGGGCGTTGTCAGCAACAATGTTAGTTTTGTGGTTTTCAATCTAAATGTGCAGATGGTGTTAGCAGTATACCATTGGATATAGAGTTGCTTATGGATCAATGGAATAGCATTTGGACAAGTTTTTATTTATGGATGATGGTTGGAATGTTTCATTCCTATCTTGACATAAATTTTTTATGTTCATGCATGATTTTAGCAAACTTTTTGTATCATAGTTTAAGGGGAGGTTTTAGGAACCTTTAGGATTTTTTTTGGGTATCCATATGATACTCTTATCACAATTCTAGATTGTGTCCACATGTGAGTATGGGTTAGTTTTACTAAACCATGAGGCACTATAGCATGCATAGTATATCAACTTTGCATGCTGCCAAGACATTTTTTTTTTGGCCTAGAATTGGTTGTGGTCTGTTGGGAGACTTGGGAATGATTTTGATATGGGATATACCTGGGAGTAACAAGGATTTTATAAGGTAACTTGGTTGTTAAGAATTTTGGTTAGCAAGGGACACTAGAGGACTGTTATGTCTATCTTGCTTATGCAAGTGTGCATAACTGGACAGTGCTTGCCGCCCTATGATAATTATCAGCTTTTGGTTATCTTCTCTAGGATAAATTACTTGTTAAGGTCATTTTTCACTTTTTAAAACAATTTTATTTTTGGACGCTGACAAGAAATTTCCAAGCGTTGTTGTGACCAAATTGGACGCTGACATGGCTTTAGGCGAACGTTGACAAGATTATAGCCGTTGGGCGTTGATAGGTTATTTTTGACCGTTGACACTCAATGGGACCTACCCAGTTGTTACTTTTTGACATATTTTCAAGCCGTAATTTTAGGAGTTGTTACTTTCATTAAATGCATGAGATAACTTATAACTTTTTCAATATTTTCATGATTAGTTTTTGAAAATCTTTGCCTATTTTTGGGCCAATCACATGCATTCTTTATCTCCTATAAATTTGGCTCCTATTTTTCAACAGGGTATCTATAATTCTTGTCTAACACTTTTCTCTTATCAACCTTCATCTTCTACACTTCAAATTAACAGCTTTCATCAATGGCACCAAAGTTTAACTCAGCAGAATTGGATTTGGGGTTCAAGTCTCAACACAACATGATTGCTTATCTTGTTGCTGATAATGATTTGTTTCCTCAATACACACAAATGGTGGCGTATTTGAACGCATCCCCACTAAGGTATGCTCTTTCTCATGCACCACTCATTCCAGTCACACACATTAAGCAGTTTTGGAACACTGTTAGTTCCTCAACAGTTAATGGAGTGACCACATTGACTTCTATTGTTCATGGGAGATCTTGGGTGGTTACTGAGGCCTTGGTACGCCAGGCCTTGCATCTTGATGATGCTGATGGTATAACCATCCTTCCCATAAATGAAATAGAACAAGGGATTAGGGCTTTGGGATATCCTATTCCTGATGAAGGTACTCTTAATAAGTATCATAAGCAGGAATTTCCCCCAGCCTGGAAGTACCTCATTCACATTCTCCTTCAATGTTTGAGTCCCAAATGTACTGCACACAATGAGATCAATAGATCCATTGCAAGTGCTATTGTGTGCATTGCAACAGGGCAAAAATATAACTATTCTAAAATGATTTTTGAAGGGATGTGTAAAAACAAGGGGACAAAAATGACTTTAGCTTATCCCTGTTTTCTGCAAATGATTTTTGATGATCAAGGTTATTGTTCAAGGGATCACAATGATTTTTATAAGATCCCTGAACAAAAGAAAGCTATTTTTACAAAGATGAATTCACCACCTCTTAGAGACTTACCTTTAACCCCAGCCATGCTTGCTGTTATTGTAGCAGCACAACCCCAACCAGACCCTCAACCTCAAATTGACCCTCAACCACAACTTGAACCTATTCCTGAACCTTTACCCTCACCTGAACAAATGCAAATTGACCAAGAACCCTTTGACGCTGACACATCAAATGTTGGCGTTGATGTGCCTATTTCCAACGCTGACACACAACCATCACAATCCCAAACACCCCTTAACCAACCCACATCTACCCATTCTTCCACACCATCTTCTACACCACCTGAATATAGGTTGATCAAACGCCAAAGGACTACTGGAGTGTTCTCCTCTGGTGGTCCTAGCCATGAAGCAGAGAGAACCACCACCACAAGTGTGGCTGGTGACCTGGATGAGGCTGGGACTATTGGTTCTGGCTTAGAAGCTGGCCAAGGCAGTCCCACCATAATTAAGTCCTCATCCATGCCCAATGAACCTGACTTGGGAGTTCAAATCCCCATTTCAGAAGAGGGCGGTCTGGAACCAATGACTCTTTTGGAATTGACGGCAGTCTGCATTAGCTTGCAAAAGCAAAATGCAGACTTAGTACAAATTGTCAGCTCACAAGGCCTTGAACTCAAGCAATTGAGGGAGAGGATTGTTGTTTTGGAGAGTGATCATGCTAGGAGGGGTATGGAGGAGTCTTCCAAAGGGGAGGAAGATCAAAGAAATCTGAGTGATAAGAGCAGCCAAGATGGTCAATCAATGGATGTTGCTGAAGCTCTTACAACTTTGAAGGAACAAACAGGTTTTGATACGTCCTTAATCTCTCCAACCAATCTAAATTTATCATTTACAGCTATGTTGAGAGAGGTTACACAAGGCGCTGAGGGAAAATATTTGAGCGTTGACAAGACAAATTTGGACGCTGATAGAAGTATTTTGGGCGCTGATAGAGGAAATTTGGGCGTTGACAGACCTGCACATGAAGGTGATGTATTCCAGTCATTATCTATCATCAAAGAAGTTTCTACTCAGGTATTATCATCTACCTTACCAACCATTGCACCATCAGATAAGGGTAAGGGTAAATTGGTAGAAGAAATTGTTCCAAAGAATGCAGCCCAAGTTGAATTTGATAGAAGATTGGCTGAACAAATGATGGAACAAGGTGAAAAAGAAAAGTCACCATTTGTTGTGACTTCTGAAGAAGAAAGTGATGGAGCTAGCTCAGACTCAAGTGTGATGATTATAGAACCAGAAAGGCTTGAGTATGGTGATGAGCTTGCCAAGGAAAAGTTGAGAGATTTAAAATTGTAGGTTGATTTTGACATGCCAGAGGTGGTTCAGATGTACAATTCTTGGGAAGAAAGCTGCATGGATAATCCAGACTTGACCATTTTAGATCAAATATGGGGTTTGGAGCTTCTTCTTAGAGTTCAGAAGGATTGTAAGGTGATTTTGAAGCACAAAGCAAGCAATATTCTCTCAGAATTGAAAAGGGATAGAAGAGAGCTCTACTTTATGTTGCTCAGATGTCATGGAGTTGGATGGACACATCAGAAGTTGAAGGCTTTGACATTTGATGAGTTGGAACATAGGGCTTATCCTATTTGGGTGAGAGTGTAGGAAGAAAACACTCTCAGACTTCTTTCAGATGAAAGAAAGGAGCAACTTGCAGAAGAGATGGAAATCAAGAAAGCTATGATAGTTCCCAGGCCAGTGAAGAAGGGATTTAAACTTGAGTTTCCAAAAGATATGAATCCACTATATCCAAGTGAAGCAGTTATTAGAAAGAGCCTCAAGCTCTCCCCATTAGAAGCTTCAGATATGGTGCAAGTGTTACCATTAGATTCCAGGAATCCAATTGTGAGTTATGATGAGGATGAATGTGGATTCTGGAAGATTGGCAGATTTGGCAAGGAGGTACACACTTTTACCACTCTCATATCTTTATTTGCAAGTTGTGATAGAGAAGACTTGGTGGACCTTTGGAGGTTGCTGGAAACCAAGTATGAGGCTGAAGCACCAACTTCAGCTAATGGAATAAAACTTTGGACCACATTCAAAAGAATGTGTGGGACAAATGAGGAAGATCCTGAAATATGGAAGGATCTTGAAGATGACCTCAGTGGTCTTCAATGGAGGTTATATTCAGCTGCTGGTGTATACCATTTGAGTTCTACAAAGTTTGCTGAGTATCTACTTGTGGATGCTCAGTATTTCATATCCAAGGCTGTTTTGGAAAAGATGAAGGACACCCAGCTGGAGATAGATTATACAAGTGACGTGGCAAAGAATTTGATCAGATTTTTTTATTACCAATATGAGAAGGATTGTCAGACTCCTCCAAGTTCTTAATGCTTATTCAGAAACTTGATCATAAGAGTGGATATCAAGTTTAGGGGAGGATTGTTGGGAATAAATTAAGGCCAGATCACTTGAGCGCTGACAAGAACAAATCAAGCGTTGACAGGAACAAAGCAAGCGCTGACAGCTCAAGCGTTGACAAGTTAAAGTCAAGCGTTGACACATTGAAGACAAGCACTGATGGAAGATATAAGCTACACGTTTATTATATTCTAGAATACTTCTAGTAAGGATAGAAACGACAATGTATTTTCTATGTTTATCTTTACCTAGAATAGTTGATACGTAGCTTATTGTACAAGGCTTCTTAGTCTATAAAAGAAGGCCTTTAGGTTAATGTTTAGCATCAAGTTTTATATAAGTTTTCATTCGTAAACATCTTTCATTGTAAGCAAGTTCGACATTCATAATCAAAGTGAAAGTTTTGTTTACATCTTGTGTTCTTGTTTAAGTGTTAAATTCCGCATAATACTTAGATTCACAAAGCATATAACAAAGGTTTCTCTACGTGTTATACTTGATCTAATCTCGTATACACAAAGCTAATCGATCTAAGTTTGGGATCAACACCTCCATGGGATCATCAACCAATTGTGGTTCCTCCTCAACTTGAACAGCCGGAGGAACCACATTGGGACCCCCTGGCGCAATGCCCAACATAGCAGCAGTGAGGGGTCTTTCAGGACCAAGATTTTCAAGCGTCATATTCGCATACAATTTAGGAGTGAGTTTAGAAGGCACATATTCTTTTCGATTTATAGGCAAACACATAAGTATATGTTGTAAGAACCTAATATACATGAGAAATTTCTTTTGAACCAGCTTCACTAAGATTGCTTATCATACTATCTAGCAGATAACGAGAGAAGTTAAACTTACGACCTTGAGCAAGACAAACCAAACCAGTAGCAAGGGAGATGGGAAATGCATCCCAACTCCCAGCTTTGGGACTCAAGCACTGAATCAAGAAGTGAACAAGAAGCTTCCTTTGAGGTGAAAAACGATTTTTCTAAAAATTAAATTTTCCCTCATGATTGTACCCAATGGCAGCCATCCCATCCAAAACCTCCGTATTAGGGAGAGAAATAATGCCATCTTCATCCTGGAGATGAAGGGCAGACCTGATGGAAGCTTCAGTCACCACATAGGAGCGACCATCAATAGTGGCATGGAGCTCCAAGCGGCGACCAAAAACCTCCTGAGTGTCAGTAGTAACCCAAAACTGGTGAATGACTGAGTCATACACAGTTGGGCAAACAGTTAATACACACCTGAGATGAGATGCCTCGATGAACTCCAAGATGTCCAAAAACTCCTCCCTTCTGGGGCCTTCACCTAGGTAGGCGACCTTGTTGTGATTAGGTTTGTATTGAAGAGCAGCCATTGATGATTGATGAAGAATGGAAGGTGATTGCTAGAAGATGGTTAAGGGTAGGAGCGTGTGTTGTGTGTGTTTAAGTTGTGATAATTGAGTCAAATGATCCCATTGACCATAAATAATGGTGAGGGAAAACTGTTCATTGACCGCTAACTATGGGGGTTGCCCTTTCCAAGCTAAGACATTAATGGTGAGTAACCACTTGCCCTTTAATACATTAACAGATAATCTCAGTTACCAAAGTTATACAAATAGGGGTAACAGAAGTAACTTGCGTTGACTGAAAGTCAAAACGGCTAGAAGTCAATGCTAGGAGCAGCGAGTGGTCAACAAAAGTCAACATAATGAACAGTGACCCGAAGAGATACTAGAAGCCAAACACACGTGGATAAAGAGGGTTATTGACCCATTAGGAGCAGAAGAGTGCCACTAGGAGTAACCAAATTCTTCCACCAGAAGTTGCACACATAGCAAAAACCCATGTAAAATGTCGTAAGAAGCTACCAAAAGTAAGAATGTACAAGTATATATGCACAAGAAGCCTCCCCTTAGGCTTTGCCTCCCCTCAATCCTAGGCCTTAAGGATTGACCATACCAATTTTAACCACCAAGTGGTTAAACCTTGGACCATCAAACGCTTTAGTCAACAAATCAGCAACATTGCCATCCGTATGTACCTTGAGAACCTGTATCAGCTTCTTTTCATTGACATCACGTATAAAATGGTGCCAAATCTCTATATGCTTGGTTCGTTGATGAAACACAAGATTCTTTAGAATTCATATAGTGCTTTGATTGTCAATGAAGATTTTGGTGTTCATAAAGTTGAACCCATAGTCTAGCACTTGGTTTTGTATCCACAAGACTTGTGCACAACAACTAGCAGCAGCTACATATTCAGCTTCCGTGGACACATCAACATATATTCTCAACCGAATTCTTATTCGACCTTTCTTAGGAATGCCCCCTATGAGATTCTTAAAGGTAAGAAGCCCTCATTGGAATACTTTAGGGTGTTTGGAAGCAAGTGCTTCATTCTCAACACCAAAGATTACCTTACTAAGTTCGAACCAAAGGCGTACGAAGGTATCTTTTTAGGTTATTCCCAAACTAGCAAAGCCTACATAGTCCTCAATAGAACCTCGGGTGTAATTGAAGAATCACTTAACGTGACATTCGATGAAACCCCTCCTTCATCTAAGACATCAACTTTGGTAGATGATGACTTTGATGAAATAGACATAGTTAACCAAAGATGTTAGAAACATAGGAGTTGAAGACCTTAATGTTGAAAAAGGAGTAAACATTAAGGAGTCAAAGGATCATGCTCTCGACAACGTCATAGACGAATTAAATCAAAGGACCCTAAGATCTCAGGTCCAAAATCAAAGTAACTTCTTTTGTTTCGTCTCCTTGATTGAACCAAACAATGTTAAAGAAGCTTTGATGGATGAGAGTTGGGTCATCGCCATGCAAGAAGAACTGAATCAGTTCATTGCTAATGACGTTTGGGAACTTGTTTCTCCACCTAGAAGTTCTACCATTATAGGAACCAAATGGGTATATAGGAATAAGTTAGACGAGAATGGTGTTGTGTCTTGTAACAAGGCTAGACTTGTAGCTCAAGGCTATAATCAACAAGAAGGTATTGATTATGACGAGACATGCGCACCCGTAGCACGATTAGAATCCATTAGAATCCTTTTAGCCTACGATTGTGCCTTAGACTTTAAGCTTCAACAAATGGATGTAAAGAGTGCGTTTCTTAACGGTTTGATCAATGAGGAAGTATATGTGGCTCAACCTCCCGACTTCATTGATTTTGAGAAACTGGATCATGTTTACAAGCTTAAGAAACCTCTTTATGGTCTCAAACAAGCACCCAAAGCTTAGTATGATAGACTTAAAGTGTTTCTTGTAAAACATGAGTATACCATTGGGATGGTAGACAATATGCTTTTTACAAAAAAGAAAGGTTCTCACCTCATTATCGTACAAATATATGTTGATGACATTATATTTGGTTCAACTTGTCAATCATTGTGTGATAACTTTGCCAAAATCATGCATGACGAGTTTGAAATGAGTATGATGGGAGAACTTAACTTCTTTTTAGGACTCCAAATTAAACAAATGGACGATGGTATTTTCTTTAATCAATCCAAGTATGTTAAAGAAATGCTAAAGAAATTTGGATTAGAAGACTCTAGACCAATGAAAACCCCTATGGCCTCGGATACTAAACTCACCGTAAATGATGATTGTGAGTCGGTAGACAACACCAAATATAGAGGTATGATTGGTAGTTTGTTGTACCTAACGACAAGTCGACCGGATATCATGTTTAGTGTTTGCCTTTGTGCTCGCTTCTAAGAGGCTCCCAAAACCTCTCACCTTGATGCGGTTAAGCGTATCTTCCGATACATTAAGGGCACTATACATTTAGGATTATGGTATCCTAAAGGGACCGACGTAGAAACCATTGTCTACGCGGACTCGGATCATGCGGGAGACTATGTGGACCGAAAAAGAACTAGTGGAGTTTGTACCTTAATGGGTTGTATAACTTATTGGTTCTCCAAGAAACAAACCGCTCTTGCAATATCCACCACGGAAGCCGAGTATGTGAGTGCCGGTAAAGCTTGTCAACAAGCTCTATGGATGAAGCAAGCGCTTGTTGATTACGGGATTTCTCTTGATGATGTTCCCATCATGTGCTATAATAAGGGTGCAATAGACCTAAGCAAGAATCCCGTGCAACATTCGCCAACCAAGCACATAGAGATTCGCCACCATTTCCTTATGGATAATGTTCAAAAGGGGAACATTTCGATTGAGAAGGTGCCCTCGGTAGAAAACTTAGCCGATATCTTCACTAAGCCACTTAAGAGGGAACCTTTTAATTACTTGCGTCTAGGTCTAGGTTTAATGGAACATATTCCTTAATTGCGCATTTTATTAATCGAGTCTTTTTCTCTTTTGAGTCTTTTCTTTCTTTGAGTCATTGAGTCTTGCAAACTCTTTTTGGAAAACCTCTCTTCTTTTTTTCAAAATTCTCAAAGTTATTTCGAAAATGGTCGAGAAATGTTTTTGCATTGTTAATTCAATCTAAAAACGTTTTTCATAGCTTCTTGCTATTAACATTGAGCTTACATAATTCATATGTATGTGTCTCTCAAGTATAGCAAGAACAAAAGTGAACTATGGAGGATCTTTGTGTCATGACTTATTGTCTAGTTCAACACACCTCCAACATCGATTTTCTTTAAAATCCATGTATTTTGGTCAAAACCTTGTTTGGTGAGTTCTTGTGTGTTTTCTTTGTCTATCTTTGCTTTTTAGCATATCTTTATGATTAGTTAGATTAGAAAAATAGGATTTGTTGAATTAGAAAATCCTCCTTCATCACCAAATCCACCCACTGTAAGCGGTTCTTTAAATAGACCGCAGCTCCATATCGATATGGAACCGCTGGTGGAGTAAAGGAACCGCAAGCAGTGCTTCCTATTTCAGGTATATCTAAATTTGTTCCAACACTTTTTGGAATCTTTGTTTCTACCCTTTGACCACACTCAAAATATCTTGAGCTTTCTCTATTTAACCCTAAGCATTTTGTATCCTTTCTCAAATCAAAATGTCTTATTCTCCAAATGAAAGCCTTGATTCTCCTCCATTTTCTTCAATTGCTTTCAATCCTAATTCACCCAAGAACACTCAAAATCACATTTCTTTTCCTTCTAAGAATGTTGATTGTGGAACTTCCTTTCTTCCAACACTAGCCTTTAGTGTTCTTCCTCCTTCACATGATAATGTCATGCATCATGGAACATATTGTTATTGTTGTCAATATCAACATCTTGCTATGGATCATATCTATGAGGAGTTGAATTACATCAAAAGTCTCTTAGTCAAACCTCCTCTTCACTATGACTATGAGATCACTACTAAGCCACCACCACCTCCTTCCGACACTACTTTGTCTTTTATCTAAGCATTGGTTACTTACCTTCAAGACATCTAGTTCAAGCAAATCTTAGAGTTCTAGTTTAACTAGGATTAGATTTATGCTTTTATTTTGGATTGTTTTATTTTTACGTACATCTTTGTATGTTTTGTTTCCTTGTATCTTTTATTCATGTTTTTCTTTTAAGACTTATCTTGGATCTTGGTCTCTTCTCTTTTATTTTTTTGTGTGACCTTTGCTATATCTTGTTGGCCGTTTCTTCTCTTCTACAAACCCTTCTATGTAGCTTGTCACTATAACTCAATTCCTTGGTGCCCCAAGCAAGGGGGAGTAAGCACCAAGGAGGAGCATTTGCAAAGTCTGATTCTTCTCTTCTACAAAGACTTTTGCAACCTTTTTGCTTCGACAAAGGGGCAGAAGTGAAATAAACCCGTCTTCGAAAATCTTTTTTTTTATGTGATTGAGTTTATATATTGTCGAAATCAAAAGGGGGAGATTGTTAATGCAATGACGCCTAAAAACGTTACTTTCATTGTTCGGTCTCGCTTTGTTTTAATTACGACAATATGTAAAAACAAGCATTTACGAAAACAACAAAAAACAAATTCTTGAGTTCAAGTATTTTTTATTTCAACCATTATCACTTAAGGTATGTACAAACAAGTACTCATCCTAATTAAGTGATCAAAGATTTAATCTTTTCTTAAAACTCATTTTTTATTAAGTGTGACAAGTTTTTATTAAACTTTATTTTTAAGAAAATGTTTTATTAAATTAAATATTTGAAAATTTGAAAATGGCATATTCTATCTTGGTTTGGAATATCCTTTCAGGATATTTTAATCACCGGATTCGAACCATACCACTAAAAGACAAAAAGGAGCGGAGTCTACTCCAGCGGCTCCTTAAGTGGCTATGCGGTTCCTTATCGATAAGGAACTGCGGGCAGCTATAAGGAACCGCGGGCAAATATAGCCGTTGGAGCCTTGTCTTATAAATAATGGACTATTCTCAGATTTTCTCTTCACCTCTTTTGCACATATAATTCCAGATTCTTTCATACTTCTAAAATCACTCAAATTCTTGGTCATTTGGTTGATTACTACTTGTTTAGAAGTGGATCTTTCTTCTCCCATCTCTTCCTCTTCAAGTGCAAAGAGAAGAACACTTTCATCCTTGAAGTGTTGTGTCTACCTCAAAGATCCATTGAAGATCAAATCTTATTTATTCATTGTTGTGTCATTGTTGTGAAGATCCAAGTAGTTGTGTCTATTTGGAAGTTGTGTATGTATTAAGGTTAATACTTGGTCCTTAAAGTATATTGGTGTAGATTGGTCCTAGCTAAGATTAGGGCTCGACTTTTAGCTTAGAGTCAGAAATTGGATAAACAACGTTGTGTACGGTTTCTCCACCTTAAGGAGTTTGTTGATTAGTGAACTCTCGAGTAAGGAGTACTCGAGGAGTGAAGTAGGGACGGGGAGTGAGCTTCGTTTCCGAACCACTATAAATCCTTGGTGTCTGGTTTGATCTTTATTTTCCTTATCTCTTTACATTCATTATGCTTTATACTTGTGATTATTAGTTTAGTTGCACTATCCCTTGTTCATATTGTGTATAAGAAGGTTTCACATAATCACTCAAGTCTAAGTTTTTGAAAAGGATTTTTGAAAAAAGTCTTTTGACAAGTAAATTTTAAGAAACTATTCACCCCCCCTTCTAGTTTCTACACGTTTGATTTGGATATCTTGGACAATCATATTCGTACTTGAAGCCTTTTTACCGAACACGCGATCATTTATGTATTTCCAAATAAAGTAACTGAAAGTCCAAATAACCACTTGCCAAATACAAGATAAAGCGGTGGGAAAATTAGCACCTCCATTAGATGAAAAGAATTCATCAACAGAAAAAGAATTAGCGCTCCTCACTTTCCACCAATTGAAATTTTTTTCCCACACGTTCATCGCTAAATCACAAGCGGCTAAGCTATGATAACAAGTTTCCACAATGTTGTTACAACAAGGACAAAGAACCGAGTCCAATCAATGCCTATTCTATCTAGCTACCGACGAAATGGAAGTCTACCTTTTAGTTCCCTTCACACAAAAATGTTAACTTTCGTTTGCACCAACTTGTTCCAAAGCATTTCTTAATCTTCAATAACCGAAATTAGAAGCTTTTACTCAATAAAACTTGAAAATTCTTTGTCCGTGCGCTCTCCATCTTCATCATGCGCCCATCTCCAACGATCCCTACAATCGTTAGAAACCACGACATGTTGCAAAACACCTAAAAGGTCCTCAAAATCCTTACTAACTTGGATCTGAACTAGGTTCAACAGTGATTTGGTCCAAGTCATCTCCTACATTTGGTTTCTCATCAACTACATTTGGATCTTCAGTGGCTACACTTCATTTTGTTCAACATCAGAAGGGTATAGGTTACAAAAGTTTGGGACAAAGTCCTCTCCTACATTTGGATTGTCATCTAGTTCAATTAGTTTAGGTTCATCAACTGGGTGCAGGACATACAACCTTATTGAACTTCAACACATCATATTTCCTTAAAGGGTCAAGATCGGTATCTAAATCCTTGTTTGGACTTCTATACCAAAGCTTCATTTTCGGATTCTTATAACCTAAGCAAGCTAACATGCTGAATACTTCAACTACCAAAAAACCATCACAATCATTTTTATCAAACCAACTTACCTTCCCATTATTGTAAACCCGGTTAGGTTTTCTACTAAGCACACCACCATGATGTATCTCCAATGAGAAAACAATGAAAAACTGACCCGTTGCAATAAAATACAAGATTAGTTATTATAAATTGATCAACAATCTTACATTTTCTAAAAACCACCAAATAATAAAAACCTTAAAATTAATTAAACCAAAATTGAAGATTTACTTACTGAATGTGGAATATGGATCAAATGAACGACCAAGAGGTCTCAAGGACCATTCACTCACGAGCATTTTAGGGGTGATTTTTTTTGATGAAATGAAATGAATAGAACAAGGGTGGGTATTTTTGATAAATGAAAAATGATCGGATTATTTGACTTTTAGGGGTGAAATACTATTAATGAGCGGGAAAGAGTAAAAGACAATATTACCAACACACACATAATAATAAGAAGACAATAATGTCCTCACATGTGTATCACGTGACTGACTTAGTTGACGGAATCAATGGACCAAAAATGAGGAGAGATTATAGTTTTTTGGTCAAGATCGAAACTATTTGAAAAATTAGACTAAAAGTGAAAAATCGACAAAACCACAAGGACAAAAAAGCAGTTAACTCTAAAAAGTGAAGATGAAATTTGCGAAAAGACAAAACTTTGTTGTCCGAAATGTAAAAACAAAAAACTAGGTTTGGGAAGGTATTAAAATTTAAAATGAAGAAGGAGGAAACATTAGTAGTGTTTGTTTGGAAGGCGGTTAGGAAGAAGAAGAAGAAGAAGAAATGGCGGTAGGGTGGTACGAAGCAGAGAGAATGAGAACGATTGAAGAACTGGAAGCTATCATTGCTCGCAAAAAGAGGCTTCTTCTTAAGCTTCTCAAAACTATGCTTTCTCTTCGTCAAAAGGTTTTACATCTTTTTTAGTCTTTTTATTTCGGTTACAAATGATTATCTAGCTTTTGAGAACTTATTGTGTTTTTTAGAATGAATAAGCTACTTTAATAAGTTATTGTGTTTTCAAAATAATCAGTTTTGCCTTCCACTTTTACATAAATCCTATTTCCATGAAATGAATGAAATTTTACTTCAAAAAAAGCTAATATGTGTTTTTTTTTTTTGGTAACTTGGGTTTCCGACTCAACATTGTGAGCCGACTAATCCCAGGGCGACTACCCTTTTGGATAGCCTGGAGTCGGCGCAATTGAACCTAAAGCTAATAGTATGTGGTTTCAGAGAGACTTAAGAGGGTGTTTGGGATTGCATGATTAAGGGGGTGTCTGTTTAAGCTTACTTTTCGGTCTATGAGCTTGTTTGGTCCGGTTTGTATTTCATAAGCTCGTATTTTCTGGCTTATGAGTTGTGAGCTTAATATGGCTTAGAGGGTGTTTGGGTTTGCATGATTAGGGAGGTGTGTTTTAGCTTATGTGATTTGGTTTAGTTTGGTTTAGAGATATTATAAGCTCATGTTGTTATTCGCTTATGAGCTTATTATGACTTAAGGGTTGTTTGTCTAAGCTTATTTTTGACCTTATACGCTTATTGAAAATATGGTAAGCTAGTTTTTGTCGGCTTATTAGCTATCCACTTGAGCTTATGAGCTTATAAAGTTCTTAAGCCAAAGTGCATAAGATCATAAGCTTGAGCTTATCAAACTATCAATAAGCCTGTAAGCCCAAAAGATAAGCTTAGACAAACACGTGTTTGTTCAAGCTTATATAGCGGGCTTATGGCTTATGTGGTGTCTAGCTTATGTTTCATTAACTCATTTTTGTCGCTTACTTCGAAACTCTTCGGCTTATATAAGCTTTTATAAGCCGTCGAAAAGTCTCAAAGTAAGCCACAACAAATGAGTTAATGAAACATAAGCTAGACGCCATATAAGCCGTAAGCCCGCTATATAAGCTTAAACAAACACACTAAACATGAAAATAAGCTCATAAACTGGAATATAAGTCGAAAAATGGGCTTATGATATATACGCCTAGCCAAATAAGCTCATAAGCCTATATATTAGCTTAGGGAAAAATACCCTGTTAGAGTGTTTGTGTCATTCAAAGTTTCAAACCATTTCGGCTTATTTGCTTATTTTGAGGTAAAATAGATGGTAACTGATAAGCAGGGAGCCACTAGTTTGATAATGTATAAAATAGAATTGTTTTTATAAATCTATATTTGGCCTAAAGCCTTCTATAGATGGATAAGATTGAGATTACATAACAAAGAGTATAATTGTATGTCTACAAATAAGCAAATGCGACCACTATCTTTTGAACTGCTTATTTTAAAGTAGCCTATAAGCGGAAGAAAAAGCAATCCCAAACACCCCCTTAATGTATTATATGTGCGACTAGCGTGAATTTGCAATCTGGTGTTGAGCTTAAGGTGGATTAAATAGGCTGAACAAGTATAAATGAATAAATATAGCAGTGAACGAGTATTAATGGTGAACCTAGTACGGTAATATCAAAATCATACTTTCGATTTTTCATGTGATTGTTTGCAAAACTGTGCAAGTATCATGAAGGGTGTCAGTTTTTCTAACTCTAAGCATATGCAACAGTACTTAATTGGTGGTTTTTAGTTTGCATTTCATTTTTTTGTAGCAACTGTTAGCTGTTAGGGCTGTTATTTGATCTGTCGTCTTCGACAGTCAGTCGATTCCGGAGTAATTCAATAGCTAAACCAATAAGGTGGGGTTTCGGGTAAGCCAACACAACTAAGTACTATTGCATATGTTTGGAATTGAATAAACTTGAGTTGCCCTTCTTGATACTTCGGAAACATCTCATGACAAAATAATATATAGTTTTCTTTTGCACCTGCATAAGCCACTACAGCAGAATATTAAAATGCTAGTTATGTTTGCAGTTATCTTGATTCTAGAATAAGCTGCATTTTTATTTGCAGGTTTCCACAGAATACTAGTCTGCAATATCATCTCATTAATAGCAGTTCTCCTTTTTTCAGAAAAAAGGAAAGAATGCAGAACATTTACAATACAGTTTATAAGCTGTAGAATACTTAAAACATAAGCTGTAGTTCTTTTTTAATGCTGAAGTTATATAAAGCGGAAATACATGATATTGCGGAGCACAATCATCAAATAGCGGCATAAAAGGGTTAACCGCATCAAATAGTAACGAACGTTGCTCCAATAGCTAACTTTTGCATCATAGTTCTCAAAACACTGCATGCTACTGTGTGCATCTAGTGATGATATTGTTTATCCATTCACCAACTGTCCCGGTCAAAACATCCACAAACAGGCCTCTATCTTCATCTCCAATCTGTGAATCTTGATATGGGTTTTGGTTCATGCGTTTGTGTTACCATTCTTGTTTGGGTTATGTTTTTGAATCTGTTTTTATTATGAGTATGTGTTTAGTTACAGTTTTGTGATCGAGTTACCGTATTGCAATTTTTATGTGATTAAAGGATGGTTAAGCGGTGGTCAAATGGTGGTGTAGATAGTCCTGGTTAGTAAATTAAACTTTGCACATATCAGAAAAAGACGAAGTTCCTTGTTGGTTTCCTGGTAATCAAGTAAAAAGTTGCCTGCAGAAGACTTATTTGGTCGTTACTCTTTCTGGACATTCTAGAACTAGGATTGGAATTGGAACAAAGTTTATTGGTATTGGCTGTATTTAAACCCTATAAAAAAGGCAGTGATGAACAGTTTCAATGTGCGTTAAAATAGTCTTTGCAGATGGTTGTTTGGAGATCGTAAGCTAAGCAGAGGGCGATTTGGTTTTGTAATCTTGCCTTTTCGAAGAGAAAGAAGATTGGGCTGATTTAGTCTTCCTGGAGTGGGGTTTATTGTTTAGATTGTGTATGTATTTGGAACTTGAAAATTCATATAAGTAACCCGAAACTGACCCATATTACTTTTTACACTGATCAATTTAACGAAATAAGACAAACAGTTTAACACGAATGACGAATCTTAATCCGGTTGTTCTTGTTTCTGTTTGTACCTTCTGCACATCTTTAAGTTATAGAATGAGATTTATCATATTACCCTATGTTAAGCAATCCTATTGACATTTTTTTAATGTGAATGTGATAGAACCAGGCTAAGGGTTATATGAAAATAGGACGATAGGAATGATTTATTGAAGAAACAATGCAGAATCTGAACAAAGAACTTCAATAGAATCTGAATAGAGAACGATAGGTGTGATTTATCAAAGAACGGTGCAGAATCTGGACACCGAAACTTCAACAAAATCAACTAGTCCGTAGAGAGGACCAGACTCCTAATACATCAAAGTATATAATTTATGCCATGCCTTATTCTTAGCCTTACACTTACAATATATAGATACAGATAGAAGATACTAGAAATCATAAGTCAAAATCAGTGCTGAAGATAAGGGATTGCAATAAATCAGTGATCCTGATTTATCTCAATCTTTCCATCAATAAACCAGATTCTTATCAATACTTCACCCCTGAAAACTTGCCTTGTCCTCAAGGCAAAATTGTGGATATTGACCAGTTGCTCTTTGGGTCGAAGCCACCACTCGATAGGCCACCACTTCGAGCTCGTTGGTCACGGCTATGTTGGTCACGGTTGGCACCCCCTTTTTTTTTTTTTTTTTTTTCTTCGGATCCAAGCCACCACTCCATAGGCCACCACTTCGAACTCGTTGGTCACGGCTATGTTGGTCACGGTTGGCACCCCTTTTTTTTTTTCTTCGGACCCAAGCCACCACTCCATAGGCCACCACTTCGAACTCGTTGGTCACGGCTATGTTGGTCACGGTTGCACCCTTTTTTTTTTCTTCGGATCCAAGCCACCACTCCATAGGCCACCACTTCGAACTCGTTCGTCACGGCTATGTTGGTCACGGTTGGCACCTTTTTTTTTTTTTTTTTTTCTTCTTCGGATCCAAGCCACCACTCCATAGGCTACCACTCTGAGTGTTGGAATCTTGAAAGGTTGGGGACCAACAAGCAGGTATGATCCTCCCAAGTCGCTATTCTGGGTTTGCACCATTTCGAATTTCCCGGCAATGGAACCAAATGATAGAACCAGGCTAAGGGTTATATGAAAATAGGACGATAGGAATGATTTATTGAAGAAACAATGCAGAATCTGAACAAAGAACTTCAATAGAATCTGAATAGAGAACGATAGGTGTGATTTATCAAAGAACGGTGCAGAATCTGGACACCGAAACTTCAACAAAATCAACTAGTCCGTAGAGAGGACCAGACTCCTAATACATCAAAGTATATAATTTATGCCATGCCTTATTCTTAGCCTTACACTTACAATATATAGATACAGATAGAAGATACTAGAAATCATAAGTCAAAATCAGTGCTGAAGATAAGGGATTGCAATAAATCAGTGATCCTGATTTATCTCAATCTTTCCATCAATAAACCAGATTCTTATCAGAATGCAGCTTGCATTTTATGAGAAGAAGCTTGCAGAAAGGGACCGCACACTGGCTCTCATTCACGGTGGCAAGGCAGTGAACGTGGATGAAAAGGACATTAACTGATAATCTCATCATCGTCACTTATAACGTCTATCCTTTATCCTCTCAACATGTAACTAATATGTGATGCTAGTATCATCTTAAAGTGTTCATTACTAGACCTCATGACCCGAATCCTTTAGTATGGAACTCGACTTCTCTAATGCTCTATGTCGTGTGAATCACTTCTTGGATCATAGCCTGCTGATGTTGTTAGATTATTTCGTTTGCCTTTTGGAGTTCATAATCAGATATGGTTAAGATTTAATTGAAGCATCTTCGTGTCTCAGAGGTGGTTAACAGTCATTTTGGTGGCGTTTTAGGAATTTCCCTTGAAAGTGTTCGTGTACATATCTGATTTCCTGTGGAAAATGAAGCAAACCAAACGTGTTAACAAGAAATTGTTGGAAAGGCGCCATGCTGTTTAGTATGTTATTAAGTAATGTTTTAATCAAGTACAGTATATGTATTCCTGTCTACCAGTGGCGGTTTTTTCTTGCTTTTATCCGTTAGAGATTATATACGAGTTTGATGTTGACATACAAAACATAACTTGGTCCTTCGATAGCATTTGGTAACATTGACTTTTAAATGCCGAATCCAGATTCCAGGATGACCAGTCTTTAGCGATTTACTGTATAAATCAGTAATGCCCCTTCCTACGCCATCCTATAGCAATTTACTGTATCTGATTTACTAATTTTCAGTGAAAACAGCCTAAAAGGTTCATAGATCAGTAAATTCCCTTCTTTTTCCTATAATCATCATCGAAATGATACAGTTTGCTCTACAAATGTCTTAAAAGTAAATGACCATGTCATCAAAGATACGAGTATTGCGGTAGGCAACATTTAGAAGGAATTTTTGCTTAGAAGGAAAACAGTCTCAGCAACATTACCAGCTGATACATCATACTACATATGACAAGCTACAAGTAAAGGTTAATGAACTGTAAATCTTCAACTATTTTAAATTATGAGTTCGATGGAATTCACCAGTTATTACTGTAACTCCATTCACCGATAAGTAGGACGATAATCATGATTCAAGAGTTAGATTTTCGAATACGTGCTGCACAAAACAGAAGTTCTAAATCGAGGACAAACCATTAGTTCAAGTAGACATACATGCTCGAATGACAAAAGATAATAAGATACTTGTAAATAAATTTGCCATGATAAGCAAACTACATCAAGAATTCCTCATTTTTTTTAGCTTTTAGATATGCATATACTTCCTCAAGTTTACTGATTCTTGTTTCAAGTTCATCCAATGTACGAAGACCATCACTTCCTGATTCATCTTTGCCATTAATTTCAGTCTCAATATCACAAACTGGAGACTGCAAACCACACTCACCAGTTGCCTTATTCCGCCACTCTAAATATCTAGCAGTGACATATGGCTCGCATAACCTTGGTGGAACATACAATCTAACATCCATAACAGGTCTCGTGTAAAACTCCCAAGCGATTTCACGAGTTGCATTCACTCGCTTCACATCCACAGGAACATCTTGGTTCATCCCAAACTGCATAGCTACTCTATGAGGTAAATATTGCTGGATACAACTTTTATCTATCCCAACTAACTCGGAGATTCTTACACATCGAACCCATGACTCCAATTCTTCATCTAAGCAATCACCAACGACAACCCACCTTCCCTTTTCTTGATAAACCTTACTAAACCCCAACTTTTCATTTGAATCCTTAACATAAGGCTGCCAAATAAAATCGTCAAATGCACAATTATCAACAAACGAGCCAACATCATCTACACATACATTCGCTTTCTCCCATTTAGCACATCTAGGATTACAACCAATTTTGCATTTAGAACTAATCCTCGGAAACCTTTCCCATATCCAAATCTGAACAAGCTGCATAGAAGCCCGAACAACAACAGGCGTTTTATCATCAAGACTAATCCTATCTTTCAAAACGCCTAAATCTTGATAAACACTAGCCAGAACCGCAGGCGCAAGAGCAAGCCTAACGCCTCTAGCTAAACAAACCGCAACTTTACATAACCTTTTCACAACCACGTCACTCGACGTAGGAAAAACAAATCTAGACAACCATAACGCAAGAAACGCCTCGTGTTCAAATTCACTACCACTATCTTTAAACATCTTAATCCAACCATACTGACTCGCATTCCTATAACTAGACCTACCCAACTCCCCCATCGCCTCCCATAACGCACCCAAAGCCGCCTTTTTAGACTCCACTACATCATCAAAAACATTTCGCCCTAAAACCGAAAAACCACCAATAACCAAAACATCCTCCAAAGTAATACCAACTTCACCCCAAACAAACACAAACGTTTTAGTCTCATGACACCATTTCTTAACAAACGACAAAACCAAATCATGGTTTTTCAACGTTTTATAAGACGAGTTAAGCACAGCATCATGAATTCCAGCTTTTTGCCACGTGGATTTATGTTTTGAGTGCATGGTATTAACCCAATCTTTCCAAGATATTGGTGGGTGTTTAAACCCATTTTTAAAGGTCACATTTTTATTATCATTAGTACTGGTACTTAAAGGGTAGGGTTTAAGGTTGTGGGTTGGAGATGGAGTACAGGGTTTAAGAAATGAGGATATTTTTCGGGTCGGGTTATGGGGTTTGGTGGGTTTGATTAGGTACTCGGATCTTTCTTCCATAATTGTCTCTTCCATTGAAGCTGCAGGTTCCATGATTACTACTATGATTTATGAAGGTGTGTGTTTGGCATAAGGATTATCAAAGATTTTGTTAATTGTCTCTTCTCAAGTTTTTTTTATTAAAAAAAAAAAGAAAAATAAATAAAGTCAAACAAAAAGAATTGTATTTAAGTTTATTTGGATTTCATATTTTTCTTTGGATACGAATGATTCATCCCCATCATATATCTTATTTTAATATATTAATATATAATATTAAACACAAAATATATTTTTACCCTTTTTTTAAATATTAATATCTCTTAAACCGTTAATCGTCATTCGAAAAAAACATACCGTTACGAAGAGCATTTAATTATCTTTCTATAGATATGCTATATGATACACTTTTTACAAAAAAAAAATTCTTCATTTTTTTCAAGTTTTCGAAAATTATCATATATGATACTAATATCATATATGATGTATTACCGGTATCATATATGATATAGCCTATCATATATGATAGAAACTCATATCATATATGATTTAACACTGTTATCATATATGATAAAACAGTATTATCATATATGATATTTCACGTAAATTTTAACAAGAAGAAAAAAAAACGAAATTTTTTTTTCTTCGAAAGTATATCATATTGCATATTGGTAGAAAGATAATTAAACGCTCGTCGCGATGGTATAATTATTTTTTTTAATACTTAACGGTTTAAAAGTTATTTAAATTATAAATAATAGATAAAAAAATAAAATATATTTAATCTCATCCATTAGATGGAAATGATATTATTGATGGGGACGAGTCCCCTTATATCAAAGTAAAGTATGGTATCCAAAATAACTTTTCTCAAAAATTGTGTTAGTTAAAAAAGAAAATGAAATTGAATGAAAAACAATTAATCACTCTTTCTCATAACTATTGTTTATCGTAAAAAAACACGGAATTTAATAAAAAAACTGAAGTTGCGTTTAGTTGGAAACAAGAAAAACAGAAACCGCGTTCAAATCAGTGTTTTCCAAAAATTCTCTTAATAACACAAAATTCCTATTTTGCCTTTTTATACACAAAACAAGAAACAAATTTTTTTTTTCTTCATGTTTTCCCTTTAACACACTATATCTATTTTCCCCTTATTTTCTTAATAATACTCGACTAAACCCTAACACTCTCTCACCATAATAACGAAAATATTTTTTCGATCTTTTACATTTTCGTTGGTATTTTACGCTTTCCTCAATATTTTTACGTTTTCCTCATTATTTTTATGTTTTCGTCCGTATTTTGTCATTTTCGTCCGTATTTTAACATTTTCGTCAATATTTTTACGCTTTCGTCAAGGTCAACTTTTTTACGTTTTAGTCAATATGTTTACGCTTTTTTTCAGTATTTTAACGTTTTCGTCTTTTTTACGTTTTAATCGGTATCTTTACGCATTTGTCGGTATTTTAATTGGTTAGTTTATAATAAATGTTTTCGTGTTTCAAAAATATTTCTATAATGTTAAAAAAATGGGTAAAATGCAAAAACGTCCCTTAACTTTCCGAAATCCGCAAATATGCCCCTGAGTCCAAACTACAAGCATTTTTGCCCTTGAGTCGACTTTTTTTTTTACTTTTTCTAACGTTCTGCCGTTAACTCTCACACGTGCCTGGCACGTGAGGGTATAATCGTCATTTCCCGTTCCACCCCCATCTTCCCACCTTTCATCATATGCAAAATACGTCCCTGAATACTTTTTCCGCCATTACTAACACGTGTGGTTGGTAGCTTGCATATGTGAATCTGGTGATCATATGTGTCCTGAGTCATATATCTTCTTTAAACCATCATCTTGACGAGTCATGGTGATCATATGTGAATCTAGTAAACCCGCAACAATCAAAACTTCATGTACTGGTACTTGAAGGGTAGGATTTAAGGTTATGGGTTGAAGATGGAGTACATGGTTTAAGAAATGGGGATATTTTTCGGGTCAGGTTATGGGGTTTGGTGGGTTTCATTACTTACTCTCATCTTTCTTCCATAATTGTCTCTTCCATTGAAGCTGCAGGTTTCATATGATTTATGAAGGTGTGTGTTTTGCATAAATGTTATCATCTCAACAACCATAGCAATCTACTATTGGTATCTACATACTCGACGATGCAACTACTCAACCGACGACTACAGCCCTTTCAATAGAACACGGGTCAACAATTGAGGTGGAGCAATTGTCAAGCATTCAGAATCTTTGATGCCGAATGTGCCAAGCTCACTAGTTGGTGTTAAGACTACAATACCAATCGTACATGTGGTGTCAAGAGATGACTTCAGACGTGACGAGGCGACCAACAGGTGACGACAAGAACCATTTGATCTTATCATATGATGTTCTCATCAATCAGGTCTAACCTTGTCAATTTTTTCTAATATGGTGAATATGTGGTCATGTTACAAATCGGTATCATATCTCATACATTTGGTATCATGAAGATAACATGGACTTGCATTTTTCTTCCCAAAACCTTTGTTAAAGCTTCATTAAATCAATTGATATTAGAAACATCGATTGGGTTAATATTTTTAATATGGGGAGAAAATGTGATTTAATATGGGAAATTATCAAAAATGGTTTCACTTAACGTGATGGCTCATCCCGACATGTGCGAAATGTTTTCGGATATCGTGGCATATGTTAAGGGGGAGCAAAACGGATTTGCACATCAAAAATGGATTTCATGGTGATTTATACTTAACCAAAACCCATTTATATCACGACGATGAAGATTGTGGTGTCATAAGGATGGTAGGATAGGTTAAAGTCCAATGATTCTTCTAGAACCGGTGGAATCTTCCCAAGGACGTTCCATAGCTAGAAATAGTAGTCTTTAGGAAAAATGGAGAAAGATTGTGAACGTAGCTGAATGCCGACCAAGTACTTAAGTTAGCACTAGAACAATCACAACAAGGTGCTAGTTATGACGTATTGGTAAGCATTGAAGGGGTTGAAGAATGAAAAAGAATTGTAAAGGTAAAGGGTGTAAAGAAAGAAGCCCTCCTTACAACTTAGGCAGAAACCAGGTCAATACATATGCTATTAAGATCATTGTTTAATGATTCTTGATATTGAAGACAGACATCATGGACCCAGTGATGCAAGGCACAACCTATCCCAGCTAACTCAGATATCTCTTAAAAGATATTTGTTTTAATCACACGGAGACAACACATTATCTATTGATTTATTCACTCCGAATAAATTGCTATTGAAATGGTGGCACTCCTCTCCAGCCTCCGATCACTAAAAATCCAAAATGCACGATCGAGTCTAGAGCCATTTGAGATCATCAAATATCTCATTAGGACACACTTTCATAATTCCTTGCTTCTTCACACACTATGAAAAGTAAGAAAGATCTTAAGAGTCCTACGTAAAATCTTCATGATGTTGCCTGAACATCCGAGTAATACGAAAGTATTTACAATGAAGATGGAAATCCTTCTTGAGCGAATATCAAAAAACTCATGGTAGGTGACTTGTGCGATTCTTTATGAATCAAACTTGTGATAACTGGAAAGCAACAGTGGTTTAATTCTTAAATGAATTTAAACACGTTCCAGGCCTCTACGTAATATCTTAGTGATCTTGCCAGAATACTCAGAGTGATACCTTAGTGTTCACAGTGATGAGTGGAAATCCTTCTAATGTTAACCTCAAACAGCACTTGGTAGGTAACTTGCAAGATTCTATACGAATCAAGCTCGTGACAACTGGAAAGCAACGATGGTGCGGTTCTTAATTGAATTTCACTTGTTCCAGGAACATGAATTGACGGCTTCAAATCATGCGGATAATATTATCCAAATGATTCACTCTTTATGTTCGCAGTCAGCTTTGGACGGTCGAATAAAGAGAACGGGTTTACCCGCGAAATCTTGTCAAGGAGGTTCTTAACTGAAACTACATGCCACAAGTACGATATTTAATATCATCCAACGGTCTTCACCGACCGGAGGTAAAATGCTACCGAATTAGAATGAAATGTTCAAGGCCATTTCATCCGTGTATATGTTTTGTTGCTAACTGTCTTATGCAGCGTAACAAGAAGGTGGCATTGCGGTGTACTATCCGAAAAGAAGTCGTCCTCACATGCTTATACTTTATGAACTTAACTTCAATAAATTCAAGAAAGCCTAAAAGTCAAGTCTTCCGTTGTATTAAACTCTGAAGCTTTCAAGAATTTATAAAGGTGTAAGTATGTGAAACATGAAGTCACGAAGAGGCAAATATCACAAGTGATGAATGCACAAGGTTAAGGCAAGGAAACATGCTCAAGACTAAAGTTAAAGATCACATCAAGCATATTCACAAGAACAAGATCGAAGACTAAAGCATAGTATGCTAGGTTTAAGATTTTGTAAAATGGTGTGACCTCCCTTAGGGGGAGATTGTTGGAAATACGTTTTTACAAGGAAAGTCTCGGTCACATCATTGTTAGCATAGATCACGAGCTATAGACTATTTAGGACATTGTAACTTGGAGTGACCTCCCTTAGGGGGAGATTGTTGGAAATACATTTTTACGTATTTAGAAAGAATCGGTCACTCCAAAGATAGATACAAGTATTGGGCTCGTGATCCAATGTATTAAGATATAGCCCATATAGCCCACATATAGGGTGGGCTATATAAACCCCCTCCTAGCATGTTAGAAGGGGTTGAACACTTCATTATTCTATTCAACATTCCATCCTTTCTCTCTTTCTCTCATTTCTCTCTCTAACTCTCTCTCTAGTTCTTTATTCCTCTCCTTTCTTTAGATTAATAAAACACATCTATAATCCTAAGAAACTAAGGACCTACATTAAACAAGATAGCACCTGAACATTGGTACAAAGCATACTTTTCAGGTTTTCACATCTCTAGATATTAACACTATACATTTTGTACATTGACTGATTTCTAAAACTCACCATATGAACATTTGTTTAGGAAGAGCACACTGTGATGTCTTAATAAACAATGTATATGAAGTCTTCAATAGGTAATTGCTAGATGCTAGGGATAGTCCCATCATAACTGCCTAGAGTATGTAAGAGAATACTTAATGAAGAGAATTGTCATTGTACAAAAGGTGATTGAGAAGTCTGATGGTCCACTTACTCCAGCTATAACTAAGATTTTTGATAAGATTAAGTTGGATGCCACACAGTGTTCTGTTGATTAGAATGGATCAGAGCTGTATCAGGTTAAGGGTCCAGTCACATGTCCAAATCAAGAGCAGTATGTAGTAAACTTGGTCCAAAAGACTTGTAGCTGTAGGAGGTGGGAAATTTTAGGAATCCTTTGTAATCATGCCATTGCTGCCATTCATGATATGGCAAACAATGGTTATAAAGTTGGTATATCTGAAGATTGGGTACATGAATCCTATAAGCTTCAAACCTGGTTGAATGTATACTCTCACAAGATAAATCCAGTTAATGGAAGGGACATGTGGGCTAAGTTTAACTGTCCAACAACATTGCTACCACCCAAAGTGCACCCACAAATTAGAAGGTCACCAAAATCAAGAAAGAAGAGCAAAAGTGAAATTGAAATGGTCAAAGGAGGTAAGCTCACTAGAAAAGGAAAAAGTGTTACTTGTAGAATTGTCTTGGTACAGGTCACAATAAAAAGGGATGCAAAAGTACTTCAAGTAATGTAGGGCAGAGTGCACAAGCTGCTGGAGGTCAAAGTTCATAAGCTGCTGGAGGTCAAAGTACACCAGCTGTTGGAGGGAAAAGTTCACAACCTGCTACTCAAAGGACACCAGTTGTTGGAGTTCAAAGTTCACAACCTGCTACTCAAGGACAAAGTACTCAAGGACAAAGTTCACAACCTGCTACTCAAGGACAAAGTTCACAACCTGCTACTCAAGGAAAAAGAAACAAAAGAACTTCAAGTGCTGCTACTCAAAGTTCACAGCCACCTACTCCAAGGGGCAAAAGGACTAAAATGGTTACAAGAAGAATTAAATGAATATGTTTGTTTTGCGTAATGTTTCTAAGGATAATGGTTTGTGTACTATGACTGTTTTTGTTCACAACCTGCTACTATGCTACTATGTTTGGTTCACACACTTGTGTTTAAATCAATGTTTTAAAACCCGGTTCAACTCGGCCGGTTGAACCGGAAACCGAAAGAGGCACCGGTCCGTCGTAAGCTGGGTCATTGCAGAAATTCGAACTAGATTAAACCGCCAGGTTTCACTGACCCGGTTTGAACCGGTGATCGGAAACCGGCCGGTTCGATCTTTACAATGAAAAAAAAGTAAATGGTTTCCGAATCCATCCGTAAATGGAAAGAAAGAGAATGATGTAACCGGCAAATGATGCAATTAGTATTCTGGTTTTATAATCCGTCCTGCTTGCTGTTAAACCTAATGTAATCAACTGACTGCTGTTTTGAATTATTGTATGCGGATCTAGTTTTTTTTTTAACAGAATGCGGATGTAGTTGGAAATGGGGTTTTGTGTTTTGGGGAGAAGAAAGGAACTGTGAGTTTTGTCTTTTTGTTTGGAAAATAAAATACTAGCTATATGATAAACTGGTTATGTCCCTTTATTAATGAACATTTATAGTAGATACACTATTTGATGGTATGCTTTTCAGCTGAAATAAATACAGTATTTGCTTTTTAGATACACGAGAAATTTCTATCATGTCCCTTTATTGCAAGTCTTTTACCATTTTCTTTATTTATTTTACAAAAATAGCTCGTTTAATTTTCTAGTCAAAACCGGTTTGAGCCACCGGTTGAACCGGTAACCCGGTGACCCGGTGAATAAATCAGTTCGATTGAAAAACCGGGTTTTAAAACATTGGTTTTAATGTTTCAGTTGTTGACTTTTGTTTTACTATTATGAATGGTTGCTTTCTTATGACTTTTGTTTTACTGTTATGAATGTTTTGTTGAAAGTAGTAATATGTGCAAAGTTTCTTCATGACTTTTAGTTCACAGTCCATACTCAGTCACAACATTTCATGCTTGGACTGCTATTTCTTTTATTTTGACCCATTGTAAATTGTGTCAACATTGGTCTTAACATTTTGTTTGACCCATTTATAATATTGACTAAGTAGTTGAAGAGATAGAGTAAAGTCTCACAATTACTTTCCCACTTACCACACAAGTTAAATAGGACTGACTAGCCAATTGTTTAGTTACTTCCTTCCATAACACCTTTTATATCAATGGCAAACCTTCCACCTTTTGGATCACCACAAAGACCTAGACCTATTGTAACACCTACTATTGCAAAACGATTTATGGATGGCAATGTTTCAGATGAGTTGGTGTCTTGGTATGGATATATGGATTACTATGAGTATCTGGATGATGATTACTGGTATGAACTCTCTATTGATGCTAGTGAATCCAGTGAAGAAAGCTTAGAAGATACTGACAATCAAGGCCAATCATCAAAGTCAATCACACCTACTAGCAAATCCAATCAAGCTGCTAAGTACATAACTGTATGTAAAAGTACCTCCTCAAAGGCAATCACCAAAAGCCCTGTAACCATAACTGGGGTCGTGCTTGGACTTGCCAGTCAAAGGACTTGGTCTTCCATTGAAGACAAACTAAGGAAGAGGGTTGTGACAATAAAAAAGGATGTAAAGGACAAGGGGGAAAGGGCAAAATCTAAAGTGCTATGATGATTTTATGTGCTTTTAGTAGTATCTTTATGCTTATGTTTTTCTGTTATGTATGCTAATGTTTTCTGTTTTGGGACTTCATGTAATGGTTTTTTACCATAGAATGAATGAATGCATTAGCTAATCTTATGAACAAGAACATAGAACTTTAATAGAACTTCATTCAAATCTAGAAAACTAACAATTACATAATTATATGGCCAATAAGAAGTTCAATAACATTACTTGGCCAATTACATTGAAACTAAAAACCAAACCAAAAAAACAACCAACTACACACAAGCAATTTTTTGAGTCTTCTGTTTGCAGCAACAACCACCTCCATATTTTCTTCCATTGCATTTCTAACTCTTAGTAATCCAGGGATGATAACAACGACACGAGCACACATTGGAGGATTCATCCAAGAGAAAAATGGACAATGAGATCTTGAACAAGATCGAAATCGACATCCTGGGTTTGTATCTGTCCAGGACGTACAGACAATGCTTTGATTGCCACAAAACAATTCATTCTTGGTGTTTATTGAAAAAATAGGGTTTGTAATTTGGGGGGATTCTGGAAAATACTTTGTGGATCGACGATACTTATAGGAAAGAAGGGGATAAGTGTTTATTAATTTATTAATATGGAAAAGACGGTCCTGCCTTTATATAACGAGTCAAAGTTAACAGCGTTAAACATTGGGGAGGCCGTTTGCCTACTTTTCCTTAACGTTGGGGAGGTTTCCTGCACTTTTGCAAAAGTGAGGAGGCCGCCTGCATTTATGCAAACCACAGGGAGCATTTATGCATTTCCCTCATAAATTTTACATCACACTTCCCGTTTTTCTATCTTCTAATCCCATCAAACACTTCCACCTCAACCGCCGCCAGTGCTTCGCTAATATAACATTGCCCGATTCGCCAAAATCTGGTTATCGTTATCACAAAACCAATACTTCCGACGTAACCACTCCAACGAGAGTCCTTTCTTTATTCGATGACTATTCCGACTTTTATTTCGACGGAATCCAAATCTTCCGTCTCATCAACACCGACGACGACGACGTAAAACTCAAAACACATGAACTTAGGGCTAAGCATCGGGCCGGACCGAGGACCGAAATAGTCCGAAACCCAAATGGTCCGGTCCGATTAGGTCCTCTGTCCGATTCAGTCTTATTAAAAATAATCGACGAGGTTTTTGGTAAGGCCAAACGGACCGACATGACCGATGACCGAATGGTTTAAAACCCCGAATCAAAAACCAGACCAAAATTATTCGATCTAGTTCGAGTTGACCCAATCGCGTCAAATTTTCCAAACCAAGTTGATTTTGGGTCCACCATATTCAACCCTACATGAACTCAACTCTTAAGGCTGGACGGAGTGGTAGTGGGTTTCACGGTGAGTGTGAAACTCACGCATGAGTTCCCACCCCCATTATATATGTCACGCGTGAGTTGGAACTCACTGTGGTGAACTCTTCGCCATAACGAGTTACAATCTATCCGTTTTATTCCCCCTTTTTTTTTATAAATACCACATTATCCCATTTATTATCTCCAAATACTTATTAACTTTCAATATTTTTCACAAATAAAAAATCAAAATGGCGTGCTCCTTTCCACACAACGTTGACGAGATTAGGGCTATGATTCATAGACACATAATTGAACAACAATGTCGTCAAGATGCGGTTACGACGCTAGCTTATGATTCGATGCCGCGTACGAAGCTAAAATGAAATTGCGCACAACATGTATGAAATGCCGTGATATTTTCCCACATAAACGTGCTTTAATCGACACGTTTCTAAGTAATGAATCTGATAACGATTTCAACATCCGGAGACCCCTATTTAGAAAGTCGATAAAATTGGAGGCTCAAATTGAAAAAAATACTGAATGGTTGAATAACTTGAATTCTTCGTCCCAATCTCATATTGGTTCTTTATCCCAAACTCAAACAACTCATATCGGTTCTTCACCACAACAACACTGACGTCGATATGTTTCTCCCGATCCACCCTATCCGAATAACTCAGATGGCTTACTTAATGACATTCAGTTTCTTCAACTTTATTATGATGATCATGTATTGGGAGAAACACTGAAAGAAGAAGAAAGAGCACAAAGAGAGCTGGAGGAGAAAATTATGGTCAAAGAAGATTATCAAGAGACATTCTGTTGGGAGTTATCTGGTCAGTTATCGGATTCGGATCCGGGAATTGACTAATCGTATTATATGTTTTTATTTTATCTATCTAGTAGTGTATTTCCTTTCTTATTTTATGTGAATTCTAGTATTTTAATATTTCACGTATTGAATAAATGTTTTAATTTTCGAATAATAAATGTTTACGTTTACGTTATTAGTTTACGTTTTGATTTATGAATTAATAAAATTAAGAAGAAAAAAAATATCGGTATGACATGGCGGTGAGTTTGTCACCGCCAGTAAAGTTGTAAAATGAATTGAGTGAGTAGAGAGAGAAAGCTTAGGTGACACTGAGATGTAGGGCTGAGCATCGGTCCGGGACCGGCAAAGACCGGACCGGACCGAGGACCGAAATGGTCTGAAACCCCGGACCGAGACCGGACCGAAATGGTCCGGTCCGGTCCTATTAAGCATAATCGAGGAGATTTTTGTAAGACCGAACCGGATCGGACCGGACCGACCGGACCGAGGACCGAATTTGTCCAAAACCCCGGACCGAGGACCAGACCGAAATTGTTCAGTCCAGTTCGGTTCGGTCCCGTCTGGTCCGGTTTTCCGGTATGGGTCGGTTTTGGGTCTGTCGTGCTCAGCCCTACTGAGATGGATATAGGGGTGTTCATCGGTTTGGTTTTCGGTTTTGTGGGTTGTATGGTTCGGGTTAATCGGTTTGGAAATTTTCAAAGTCAAAACCAAAACCAAACCAAAACAATTATAGTATTCATAAAACCAAACCATAAACCAAATTAGAATTCGGTTTTGTTTCAGTTTAAACAAAAAAAACCAAATTCAAGTAAACGCCAAAATATATTGTAGAATTAAAAAAAAACCTAAATTTTCAAGTAAAAATAAAAAATTATAAGCTTTTAAAAGGGCTCAAGTAATCGACAATTTTTTTTACAGAATTCCAAAAGTTTTAAAACTTAAGAAAACTAAATAGAAGCGAAATAAGGTAAAATTTTCTTTAAAGAAAATCTTTAGGATCCTCATTAACTTGAATAGGCTATCTCCAATCATCTAAACACAAGTGTAACTTCAAACTTACTCCATATAAGAATTTATATGAATCAAGTAGGCAAATTATTTCTCAGTTTCTCGGGATATACATCAATACTTAATCCAGTGAGTGATTAGTTTGAAAGATAACTCATAAGATAGACAATATGTATATATAGTTAAAAATTTCATGTGTATAAAGTTATTCGGTTTTTTCGGTTTGGTTTGGTTTTATTTTTGTCAAACTATAACCAAACCAAACACCAATTAAATACTTTGATTCGGTTTCAAACCAAACCATACACCAATTAAAATATTTGGTCTGAATTTATTCGGTTTCGATCTAATTTATTTTTCGGTTTGTTTGGCGTCAAACCAAAACCACTCCTTCTGCCTTAATAATAACAGGGGTTATGTGGTGGGGTCGGAGATAGAAAAACTCAAAAAAGCAGTGCGTATTTGAATAGAATAATAAAATAATAAATGTATTAAAGTACCTAAAATGCGCCACATTTTCATTTTTTTGTTAAATCATCTCGTTATATTCTAGAATAACAAACACAAGTAAATAGTGGCAAACCCTAACATTCAATTCCCAACCCATTGATCCATCCCTTGCCTAAAAAAAGGGTTTATTTATTCCTAACCCACACCACCACTTATGATTTATATAAATAATATGAGTTTTTGCGGGTTTTAGTTCACAATGTAGGTATTTTCAGTTATAACAATGCATATATCTAATGTAAAAACACACAGTACTTAGAATGTTAGGAAGAGTATGCACTAAAACCTTTATAACATGTTATATAATTGATGTGTTTTATATAATTAACGTGCAGTGCGGTGCGATTTTTTGCGGGTTTTGCGATTTTATGGTTTGCGGAGCGGTTTCTACTTTACTCCTAATCCCCACCAACCACCTTCACCCCAACCGCCACCACTATTTTGCCAATATGACGTCGCCCGACTCGCTAAAATCTAGTCATCATTATCACAAAGCCAATAATTCTGACGTAACCACTCTGACGAGTGTCCTTTCTTCATTCGTCAACTATTCCGACCTCCAATTCGACACTGCCTAAGCCTTTCGACTTATCAACACCGACGACGACAAAGAAAAAAGCCAACACATGAACTTAGGTCTGAGCATCGGGCTTGGACCGGACTGAGGATCGAAATGGTCCGAAACCTCGGACTAAGACCTGACCGAAATGATCCGGTCCAGTTAGGTCCTCGGTCTGGTCCGATCGTATTAGACATAATCGACGAGTTTTTGTTAAATTTGAACGAACCGACTGAATCAACGACCGAAATCGTCCAAAATTTCGAACCGAAGATCGAACCAAAAATTTTTGGTCTAATTTGAATCAGTTTAATCAAAGGGAAATTTCTTGAAATGCCCTAAAGTTGTACTTATTTTCCCAAAATGCAACAACCAAATGAAAATTTTCAAAAATGCCTATGCAATTTATGCAGCTTATGCGACTTATGCGACTATTTCTAAAAAAGTTTAAAAATTTTCCTAAAATTTTGTCATTTTTGAAAAAGTCGCATAAGTTATATAAGACATTTTGAGAAATTCTCATTTGATTTGTGCATCTTGAGAAAGTAGGTGCAACCTTGGACATTTTAAGAATTTTTCCTTAATCAAATCGAGTTTTTTGATCCAAATCGATTTTAAGTCGGTTATATTCAAGCCTAAATGAACTCTAACTCGAAATAATAATAGTTACGTGGTGGGGTCGGAGATAGAAAAACTCAAAAAAGCAGTATTCCGTATTTGAATACAAATAATAAAATAATAAATGTATTAAAGTACCTAAATGCGCCATATTTTCATTATTTTTTGTTAAATCATCTCGTTATATTCCAGAAAATAACAAACACTGTAAGTAAATAGTGGCAAACCCTAACATTCAATTCCCAACCCATTGATCCATCCCTTGCCTTTGGGTTTATTTATTTACCCCCCACACACAAATTCACTTGTTTCATCTTCTTGTCGTTTTCTAAATCCCCCACCCACCTAAGGTTCGTTCGTTCGTAATTTTGATTTAATTTAATTTAATTATTTCTGTGTAGTTTCATTGAATTATTTTTGTTTATTTACAGTTAGGTATGATGATGAGGAACAGGGGCCGCGATCGAGCCCCGCCGAATCGCGCGAATTTCGTAATCGAGCTTCGTTCGCGCGATTACGCTAACAACGCTTACAATCGTCACGAGATAGTTAACCTGATCGGTAAATTCAACTCTCCCCCTGATGATTTTAGTATCTATGAAAAAGGTGTTGTGGCTGCTAGGTTTTATTACCAACAGTGGCCGAAAGTGCTTGATACGATTGTTTTCTTTTGGGAGATTCTTTTCGATGAGTCGTTTTCGTTTTCGTTTACGCCTAGGCTTGTTCAGAATTTGTTTCTGCCGTCTGATATTGACGAGATGGATGCTAAGCTTAGGGTTTTGTTTAAGGATAGGGCGATTGGGTTGAAAGACGGGGTTTTGGTTAAGGGTATTGGGACGAGAGTTGACGGTATTACGAAAGAGATTTTGAGGTTGGAGGCGTTGTTGAAGAAACCGAAAAAGTTGGCCATTCATATGGAGATGAGTAAGAAGAAGGAGGGGTGTTTGAAAGAGCGGAATTTGATTTGGAGGAAGGTTCGGGAGTTTAAGTGGGCTATGGATTGTGTCGTTGATTATCTTGACGGGAAGGTTTCTTCGGTTGATGATGATGATGTTAAGGTTTTGAATTTGAAAGGGAAGTTTGATTGGCATAAGCTTTATTCTGTAATTGATAGAGAGTGTCGTAGGCTTCGGGATGCATTGCCTATTTTTGCTGATCGTAAGGATATTCTTTCTCAAATCCATTGCCAGCAGGTACCTTCTTGCTTAGACGATTTTCTCATTACTATAGGCGAGAATAAAGAATTGGGAAAGGAAGCTGGTTACTTGACGACTAGCGTTAAACTTATGCACATGTAGTTCTATTTCTGATATAACGATCCTGAGTAGGAGCTGGACTATAACAAAGTCAATACTATTTGTGTGTTTTTGATAGTCGATGCGCTTCAGTTGGTTGTGTTTGTTTTATTGCACTAAATATTGGGTGACCTTGTCCCAGAAATAGTTTGCTTTTCAACTTTGTATAGTGTGCATTAGGCTCATTAGTAGTCACGGTGGTTTTATCGCTTTGGGCTATTATTAAAGTGTATATTTTTATATATTGAAAAATGATTTTAGAAGTACGCTGGGGGCTCGAGCATGTGAGATCTTATGTTTAATCAGCTATAGTTTTCATATGTGAGTTTGTGCATAAATAGGTAACCAAATATCACTCATTTGAAAAGATGGCATCAGGGGCGGATTTCTTAAGGGACTCGGGAGGGTCCCGGCCCTCCCAAAGTTTGTGACGAGTAGTTTAAAAATTATACCTTTCTGTCTTAAAGTTATTGTCCACTTTTTTATTTTGGTATGTATAAAATGACTCGGCCCCCCAAAAATAAATACTCCAGGTTACATATATGCAGTTTATCTGGATTGCTTATGTTGTCTATATATATCTCGCAGGTTATGGTATTAATTGGAGAGACTGGTTCAGGGAAAAGCACACAGCTGGTTCAGTTCCTTGCTGACTCGGGAGTAGCTGCTGACAAGTCTATAGTTTGCACTCAGCCACGTAAACTTGCTGCCATTTCTTTAGCAAACAGAGTGCAGGAAGAAACCCGTGGATGTTACGATGATTATTCAGTCATTTGCTCCTCAACCTATTCATCTCTTAACCAATTAGATTCACAAATTACATACATGACAGACCACTGCTTACTTCAGCACTACATGAACGACAAGAATCTTTCATGGGTTTCTTGCATCATTGTTGATGAGGCGCATGAAAGAAGTTTAAACACCGATCTTCTTTTAGCATTAATCAAGGATTTACTTCATCGACGGTCTGATTTAAGACTGGTTATAATGTCAGCAACAGCTGATGCAGAACAGCTGTCCAAGTACTTTTTCGGTTGTGGTACATATCACGTGGTTGGCAGAACTTTTCCAGTTGTCATCAAATATGTTCCCCAAATATCTAATGTGATGTCTGGTTCTAACGTAGTGGCACCTTATGTTTCTGATGTTGTGAGACGTGTCACTGAGATTCATACAACGGAAGAAGAAGGGACAATTCTTGCTTTTTTGACTAGTCAAGTGGAGGTTGAATGGGCTTGTGAACAGTTTAAAGTGCCATCGACAGTCGCACTGCCGTTGCATGGAAGGTTGTCTCAGGAAGAACAATACCGTGTGTATCAAAATTATCCTGATGAGAGGAAAGTCATATTCTCCACAAACCTTGCTGAGACCTCTTTGACCATTCCAGGAGTCAAATTTGTAGTTGACTCTGGAATGGTCAAAGAGAGTCGCTTTGAACCCGGAACTGGCATGAATGTTCTTAGAGTTTGCAAAATTAGTCAAAGTTCGGCTAGTCAACGAGCCGGACGTGCTGGAAGAACCGAACCAGGAAAATGTTATCGGCTTTATAGCGAGAGTGACTTCCAATCTATGTCATCTCATCAAGAGCCTGAAATCCGTAGGGTTAATCTCGGTATTGCAGTTCTTAGAATTCTAGCTCTCGGGATTCATAATGTTGAGGATTTCGATTTCATTGATGCACCTTGTTATGAAGCTATCCAGACCGCAATCAAAAGTCTTATCCAGTTGGGAGCCGTAGTACTCGAAAATGGTGTTCACAAGCTAACCAAAGACGGTAAAATGTTGGTGAAGCTAGGGATTGAACCTAGGCTCGGTAAATTGATTCTGAAATCCTTTGAAAACCGTTTGGGACGGGAAGGGTTAGTTCTTGCTGCGGTTATGGCGAATTCAAGCAGCATATTTTGCAGAGTCGGTAACGAAGACGATAAGCAAAAATCCGATTGCCTAAAAGTCCAATTCTGCCATAAAAGTGGCGATTTATTCACTTTGCTTTCGGTTTACAGAGAATGGGAATGTGTTCCACGTGATAAGAGAAATCAATGGTGTTGGGTTAATAGCATAAATGCAAAATCTATGCGCAGATGTCAAGAAGCTGTTCATGAAATGGAAAGTTGTCTTCAACAAGAGCTCAATATCATTGTCCCGACTTACTGGCGGTGGAAACCAGAAGTCATTACTGATTCTGATAAAATCCTTAAAGAAACTATACTCTCGGCTTTAGCTGAAAACGTGGCAATGTATACGGGGAATGATAATCTTGGTTATGAAGTGGCATCAACCGGAAGTCATGTTCAGTTGCATCCGTCATGCTCTCTACTGATGTTTGGTGAAAGACCAAACTGGGTAGTGTTTGGCGAAATTATTGCTATGCCCAATCAGTACTTGGTGTGTGTTACTTCTATTGACTTTGATTCTTTGAAAAATCTTTCTCCACCTCCATTTGATATCTCACAGATCGACAGTCGGAAACTGCAGTTGAAGGTATTAAAGGGGTTCGGAACTACGTTACTGAAACGGTTTTGTGGGAAGTCAAACTCAGGTTTAAGATATATCCAGTCACACATCAGGGATACCATTAATGATGATCGGGTCAAGCTTGAAGTATCTGTTGACCTCAATGAAGTCAACATATTTGCATCATCTGAACACATGGAACGGGTTTCTGAGTTTGTAAATTCGGTTTTGGAGCGTGAAGCAAAATGGTTACGTAATGAATGTTTGGAGAAATGTTTGTATCCTGGCAGACATGTCTCACCACCGGTAGCTCTTTTTGGTGCTGGAGCTGAAATAAAGCATTTGGAACTTGAAAAGAGATGTCTAACAGTCGATATATTTCTTCATGGTCCAAATGATGTTGAAGAGAAAGAGCTTTTGTGTTTTCTGGAGAAACACACATCTGGCAACATCTGTGCAGTCTATAGGCTCAATAGGACTGGTCAAGATAATGAAAAGTGGGGCCGGGTAACATTTCTTACCCCTGGAACAGCTGAAGAGGCTACAAAGTTGTCTCCAATTGATTTTATGGGTCATTCACTGAGAATTGTTCCCTCAAGAAGTACATTTGGATTGGATAACAAATTTCTGTCATTTCCAGCTGTCAAAGCGAAAGTATCATGGCCACGTAGGCAGACCAAAGGGTATGCATTTGTTACATGCAATCCAGATGATGTGCCAGCCATCATGGAAGATCTTTCAAATGTGCGAATCAGAGACAACTATATTAGATGTAGACCCGACTGGAAGTCTGCAGACAGTGTTATGTTGTCGGGACTCGAATTCGATCTCTTTGATGACGAACTTGAAGCTTCCTTAATCACAAAAACAAATAGGAAAATTCTCGAGATTCGGTTACCGCGAGGTGTTGCTGTAGAGAATCCGCCAGTTGTGGCTCTCGAAGAAGCGCTTTTGAGAGAGGTGAGCTTGTTCATGCCTGTCGCGAATTCTAAGAATGATTGTGTTCGTGTTCATATTTTTCCTTGTGAACCAAAGGATTGTGACATGAATGCGGAGATTAGTTTCGATGGAAGTTTGCATTTGGAGGCGGCGATGGCTTTGGAACAGATTAATGGGAAAGCATTGCGAGGGTGTCAGCCATGGCAGAAGATGAAATGCCAGCATCATTTTCATAGCAGTATTTCGTGCCCTGCTTCTGTTTATATGGTCATTAAAGAGCAACTGCATTCTTTATTGAAAAGCCTGCAGCGTCAGACAGGTATTCTGTGACAAAATTTACCTTATTCTATGCATTCATATTCTTTTACTTGCTTGTGTAATTTTTAACCTTACCTTTTCGCATTTTCAAGTATTATTAGCTTAAGGTCTTTCCTTAAAAGATTGCTGAACATAATTACATAACCATGATTATCTTCTTTGTAGGAGCCGAGTTCTTTTTTAACAGAAACGATAACGGCTCATATCGTGTCAAGATCTCTGCCAAGGCTACAAAAATAATGGCAGAGTCAAGAAGACCTTTAGAGAAGCTTATGAATGGAACTACCATAACCGATGATCGGCTCATTCCTTCAGTTATACAACAATTATTTTCTCGGGACGGATTTTTTCTTCAGAAGTCTATTCAACGTGAAACCGGGACATTTTTTCTTTTTGACCGCCATAACCATAGCCTTAGAGTCTTTGGTCCCTTGTATAAGCTCGATATTGCTCAGCAGAGGCTAGTCCAGGCCCTTGTGACCCTACATGATACCAAAGAGCTTGATGTTCTTCTTAGAGGACCTTCTTTGCCCCCCGATATAATGAAGAAAGTGGTTGAAAAGTTCGGACCTGACCTTCACGGGCTTAAGGAAAGGTATCCTGGATCTGATTTCTCTCTAATCACCCGAAAACACACCATCTCCATTCGTGGAAGTAAAGAAGTGAAACAAAACGTTGAAGAAATAGTACAAGAAGTTGTTAAAACAACAACTTCTATTCCTGGTCAAACGGTCAAAAGTCAAACACCCTCATGTCCCATATGTCTATGTGATGTTGAAGATGGTTATCGTCTGGAAAGCTGTAACCATGAGTCTTGTAGAGGCTGTTTACTTGAACAATGTGAATCTGCAATGAAGAGCCCCGGGAACAGTTTCCCGATTCGTTGTTCATATAAAGATTGTGCTGCCAAGATCTTAGTGGTTGACCTCAGGTCACTTTTACCATCAGAAAAGATGGATGAACTTTTCCGAGCTTCTTTAGGGTCGTTCGTGGAAACTAGCTGCGGGAAATACCGGTTTTGCCCTTCACCAGACTGCCCTTCAGTGTATCAAGTGGCACAAGGTGAAGATCCTCGGAGACCGTTTGCTTGTGGGGCATGTGCTGTGGAGACTTGTACTAGATGTCACTTGGAAAACCATCCCTTCTCGTGTGAAATGTACAAGGAGTATAAGCGGGACCCAGATCTGTCTTTGAAGGAGTGGATGAAGGATAAAGTAGATGTGAAACACTGCCCCGTTTGTACGTTAACCATAGAGAAGACTGAAGGGTGCAACCATATCGAGTGCAGGTGCGGGGTACATATCTGCTGGGTGTGCGTTGCTCATTTTAAGAGCAGTGAAGATTGTTATGACCATTTGAGGTCACTTCACAATGGAATTGTTTAACGCTAGTTTAAACTTACGTTTTACTAATATCTTCATTCGTAGAGCAGCCGTTAATGCTATGGTCTTCTGCGTGGACTGGTATTATTGACACGTATTTTACAATGCTTTTTCCTTCTATTTATGACTACAATTGGAATTTTTTTTGTCTCGGTATAGATTAGAACGGGTTGGAAAGGGTTGCCAAAAAACATAGCTACTTTCATCCCCCAGTTAAGTCGTTGTATTTGTGTATATAGGTTCTTATAGTAGAAAATAATGAGCATAAATGCTAGCAGTCGAACCCAGCCAACCCGTTCTAACCTGTATTTAGACTAAAAATTCCAATAAAACCTGTTTAGCATCATGTATCTATTTCTTGAAAACTCGAAAGGATTTCTCGACATATCCCTCTGCGTATACCTGTTGATATTTTACTTGAGCTTGATCAAGATTTCAGTTTCAAGCTTGAGTTGGCTCAGCCTCTAAAACTTGAGCTCGCAACTCAACTTGGACTTAATCGAGCCAACATTTCAGACTCGAGCTCGATGAATAGTTCTCGTATGAACCCGTTTGACACTGAAAATTGAAAGTGAACACTTATTTTGGGACGGGTGTTTGAGAACTAGCGACATGTATATTGGTATGAATGTCAAACTTAATTCAAATCAGCAATAAGAGATGACAATTCAGGGGAATGGTAGACATGGTTCAATAGCATGGTGCGTGGTTATTCATGGGCGGCCTGGTGACCGGGAGAATGTTGTGTTTCAGCTTCAACCGGTCACGTCTGGTGATCGTAAGTCGCTGCCGCCACATGTGGTCTACGATTGCATCAAGAACCTAGAGGAAGAATGAGTCCATTTGATGGTAAGTCGCTGCCGCCACATGTGATGTTTTCCTTTAGACCCACATGGATAAAAGAAGAAAAATAATCCCAGCTTATATATCACAATGTTTGCTTAGTAAGAGCATAGGGAGTTTTGAGTCATGGTTTGGTGTTATGGCCTAAAAAATGCTGCCACGTCATCATTTTCTCACGACATTAGTTTTTCTTACGAAATCAGTTTTCACTGGTAACCCTGAGCCGTGGGAAAAGTGATGTCATAGGAGTAAAAAGTGGTATAAAGGGTCCACATATACTCACTTTAATAATTAAAAGAAAAAAAAAAAAAAATTAAAAAACACCACGGCGAGAGTTAGTGGCCATGGCGTTAAGACGACGACACAGAGGGACAGAGCCCTGCGCGGTCGATTTTTCTCGCGTGATGATCATGGCGCCAAGCCATAACCATGGACTCCCCCTGCTCTAAGAAATGTATAATTCATACGAGTAACTAAGAAAGAATTTTTGAATATTTAACTAAGAAATGTATTATTGACATGAATTCAAAGATTTGGTATGAAATTATGTAATATTGTTTGTCTCTATCTTTAGATATATATAAAGACGAATGTTGTTACATTGTTTTAAGATAAAATAATTTTAAAATAAAAACGAATAATTGAAAAATTAGAGACGTGGCTAAGAATTTTGCTTAAACTATAAGAGTGAGGGCAACGGTAGAGCGAAGATGGGCGGTTATGGTTTTGGCATCAAAGTTTCGTTGGCGCACGGCTCCGATCATAGCGCCAAAGGGCCTCGCGTCAAAATTAACAGCCTGGCTGTTAGATTCTTGTGTATTTTTTTTTTAATAAAAGTAGATATATGTGACGGTTTGGCAACACTTTTTGTTGCCATCGCTCCCTCCTAACTCTCTAAGAACGAACGATACAATTTACTCTTACGTAAAAAACGAACTATCTACACTAATTAACGATACCTTAATATAAGACAATACGTCACGGGTTCGACCATCGGATCAACTTGGTCGGGTCATAGGTCAAGGTTTGATCACCGAGTCAACTCGGTCGAGTTACCAAGTTAAAATAATAATTTGTTTAGGAAAAAAAGTATGACTTGTTTCGGAAAAAAATTTAAAAAATAATTTGTTTTCAAAAAAAATTATTTAAAAAAAAAGTTTTATTTTTGAAAAAACTTGTTTCGAAAAGAAAAAAAATTGTAAAAAAAAGGTTTTATCTTTTTCGAAAAAAATAAAAAACATTTTTTTTTAAAAAAAGTGTGATTTTTATAGAAAAGCTTGTTTCGAAAAAAATTAATTTTTTTTTTTGTAAAAATAACTTTTTTCGGAAAAAGAAATATGATTTTTTTTCGAAAATTAAACTTTTTTTTTCGAAAATAAAACTTTTTGGAAAAGGAAAAAGACAATACCCTCTCTTTTAAACCTTATTTTTTCAGAACGGGTCTTGAAGGGGTATTTATAGTCATACGCGTATGAGAAAAACATTTGCACATAAAGGATGTATTGTGTCCGGTGCACTAACTAACAGAGGATGACTGTTGTCCAAAAAACTAACGACGGATATAATTTTATTTTTTGAAATAACACAAGTAGCCTAAAGAAAGTTTCACGGTGTCATGGGATCCTAACACGTTGTGTTTTTTTTGTAGAGGTGGCAAAATGGGCGGGCGGGCGGGCACGGGCGGCGGGCTAAACGGGCAACAGGCTAAACGGGCGGCGGGCTAAACGGGCGCGGGCTAAACGGGCACGGGCGGGCTAAACGGGCGGGCTAAACGGGCGCAAGCTAAAAAAGGAAAAAAACATGTAAAAACCTACAAATAAAAAATAAAAATACTTGTTTGAAAGCCGGGATAAAAAATATAATAAAAAATATTCGTCGAGTATACTAATTTGTATTTTAAAAGTGCGCCCGTTAAGCCTATTTAGTTTCTTACATATGCGCCCGTTTAGCCCATTCATTATAAAGAATGAGCAAAAAGTGCCCCATTCTTTCTTGAAAATGGGCAAAAAGTACTCATATTACCCCCTTAATACAATAAGGGGAATTGGGAAATACATGAATAAAAAACATTATAAATGTTGTGAGGAGAGAAACTTATCTACCGTTGGATTTTATTCTTTCCCTATTCATTGGTATGGCTTGCTCAACCATATCCAATCTCAACCATGGATTGATTTGAAAACCTATTCACCGGTATGGGATTTTTCCAAAACCACCTTTGCACCCGTTCATTCACATCTCACAGTTCATTATCTTACCCTCTCCCCACACACACCTATCTCTCTCAAATAATACATATCACTATCTCTCTTAGATCTAATCTTGATCGACTTTGATCTCTATACTTTTAATCGGCTTTGATGATTTTTATCATTTGTTATTCAAGGGTATTAATTTTCTAATAACCCTTAGAGATACTGATTGTTAAAAACGGATCACAACACCTTTTGTTGCCCCGATCTCTTCATTGCCGCCGTTTGGTGGGTGGTGTTGTTGATCGGCTGGTGATGATGGTTGGTGTTTTAATCACCATCAAGATGAAAGATTGTAGCAGCTCTGACTCATCCTGCGATCTTCTGCAAGGTGTAATCACCAGTACAACGATTATTGATAATACGCTTATATGTATGTATTTCATTATTATTCCCTCCTCACACATATATCTCCCTCCTCACACATATCTCTTTCTCTGTTAAATAAAAAAAACCTTTTCTCTCGCACATTTGTGTGTGACTCCATATCCATATCTCACACACCTCCAATGGCTTCTCCTTTTCATCATAAGCAGAACTTGAGATCAACGAAGCCCCAGCCGTTGATTCCTCCGGGTACTTATTGTCAGCCATAGATCTGACGAGATGTGTTCCCAACCATAGATCTCAGTGATTGGCTGGGTAAATCCCTACCGTCCATCGAATGTTTCTTTTCGCGTGATCGAAGGTTGGAAAGGTTGGTATATCTTTGCTTTTGTGGCCGTTGACTTTTATGAAACTTTTGTTAAATTGATTACAAATTGTCTCTAATCTAAAGGTTTTATCTTTTCATAATTATTATAAAGATTCGGTCATTCTATTTTTATTATGTATATTTTATGTTTATCAGTCAATATCTTAAATTATTAGGGGTATTGTTTGATTATGGGTTTATTTTTTTTAATAAGAAATATGAAAAATGCAAATCTGGATGCAATAGAAAAAAGGACTGCTGATTACAATACACATAGTGTTTCAGCAGCTTAGAAATAACATTGCAAGGCTTGATTGGGGGTTCTCATTGATTGGGGGTTCTCATTGTTTGGGGTTCCTGGAATTTTCGTTCTCGGGGTTAATGGCAGGCGACGAAAGTGACGTTTACGGCTTTCGTTGCCGCTGTTGATGTCGGGCGATGATAACCACGGTTCTGATAAGGCCGTTTGGTTTTGGCCAGGCGACCTTTTAAGGTTGCCGGCATACATAGATTGGTATCCTGATCAACAAGCTATCTAATGAAACCAGATCTTTTATGCCCGTGTTTATTCTTGATAGGACCGTAATTGATTTTGATGTTTATTCTTGATAGGACCGTAAATGAAACCAGTTCTTTTGTCGGATCGTGCTGGGTAAAACGGATAATATAGTCGTGATGAGTAAGCTTTGCCGTACGTAAACTGATTTGATCACAGATTGAGGTTTTGGATCAGGGATTGACTATTAGAGGCAGTGATGAATACTAACAGGTTTTGAACCGGGACCATTCGAGTATTGGCGGGGCAATCAATGAACTTTGCAGCCATGTCGAATGTGACCGGTTTTCTCAAATACCAATTAATCTGAGCCTTAATGACCCAGTATGCATTAGTGTTCATGTACAGCGCCCGCTGGTTGGGTGACGATGGTGGTAGGCTTATTGGCTAGAAAATATCACGGCTGAATTTCCACCTTCAATACCAACTTAGGTGGCCTCAAATGCTTTCTGTTTTGTATTCAAGTTTCTTTTACTTTTTCCTTTTCATGGTATGTTTTGTAAAATAATTTTATTTCACTCACAAATAAAACAGTAATTTATTTTAACTATCTTTAAAATGCGTCTGATGCAGGAAAAGTATCTATTGGTCACGGGCTTATCTCTCGGCTTGATGGCTGTGGTCTCAGAACTGACCACTCTGTTGGCTCCTCACGAATCAACCTTGGCCAACATATGGCTGACATTTATGCTCCCTTCAATACAGTTGACGTTCCTACACAAGCACCCCCTTTAAAAGGTAGCCTATTTTATGCATACGCTTTTTGGTTCACGATACCCGGAATTGAAAGCCACTATCTCCTTACGTCTACATACTCTTCCATTACTAAAACCACAGCTTGATCATATGTTGCAGGAACAAGATCAAAAACTGATTGCTGCTCTCCGGATTGGGTTCCTCCAGCTTCATGCGACCCACGTTTAAAACGTGTTGTTATGCGTGCTAATACTACTCGACCACAAAATAAACCCCGTTTAGGCAACACAGTAGCCTCCACTTCTTCTCATAATGAATGTGAACCTCCTATTTTATTTTGTGGTCGGTGGCGTGTAGCAAGGCATGGGACAAATCCGAAATTTGAGCAATTAGGAATATTTAATAGCGATTACGGGGTTATCAAGTAGCATACCGTTTAGTAAGCAAGGTAACTAACAACAAGATTTAATGTGATTTGTATTACCGTATTTAGAAAGAAACAAACCTTACATAACCAGAACATACAATCATGCCTATATGTAGCATGTTATCATAGTCATTTCACTTCCAGTTTTTCAACACAATAAATGTTATCATATGTAGCATGATTGTTGTAGTTCCTAAGAAGAGTGGCGTTTACTTGAAGTTTATAGTGCTTTTTTTCCACAGCATTTGAGATAATTGTGTTAAAAAGGCATGACGAATTAATGAAAGTTCGCCAAAGTTAGTTGTTGGGCTACTCGACAGAATGCAACCTCGATCAGTAACTAAAAATATCTGTTGGGTCGGCAAAACATGTTTTGCATTCCTTTAAAGTCCATGTCTAGATTGGCTCAGATGAAGTTCTATCTTTTCAAATTCAGAACCAACTTCTCATGGTCCAGTTTGGTACAAGATCTGCTCTAAATCCTATATAAAGTGGTTTTGTTTTCGGCTTAACTTTAGATTTTTCGGTTCTGTCTGCTTACAACCTAACGTAATTTGCTTTTTGTATTGCAGGAATTTTATTGATCGAGTACGTCTACCGACCTGTCACCCTTTGCTTTGTGTCCATGAAGTTAAAAGTTATATTATTTTTGAACAACATGATCAAAGCAAATTCTGCCCACCGAATACAGTTGGTTGACCATGGCGATCTGTCAATTAACACCAGGTGAGCAGAATCTATTTAAATGGTAGGTTTTCGTAATTTAGTTATTATAATTGCTAGCCGGTCTGTTATTCCAGTCCCATTCGACCCAACTGCTGCAGATTACACAGTACTTGCCGGAGACTGGTTCAAACAAAACCACACTGTGAGTATCTGTTTTTCTTTTATGGTGTTCAGTATGTACTGTTTGACGTAATCACTAGCTGATTTTCTCAGGATCTTAAAGCAATATTGGATAGCGGGCATGATCTTCCTTTCCCTGATGGTATTCTGATTAATGGACGAGGAGCAAATGCATATACATTCAATGTTGAGCAAGGTTCGTAAAGCTGAAACGTATAGAAGTTATCGTGTTGATACTTCTAAGCATAAGTTATATAAATCGTGCCTATGGTTTGGTGAAAAGAACAAATTTTTTTCCTTCTTGATACCTTCTGTTAAAATTGCTTTCACTTTTGGTCATTTAAGGGTGACGGGTGAGGACCCATAAGTGAAAGCGAACAGTGCAATTAGGCCGTTCATGCCCGTATTATTGATGAAGGACGATTTCCTTTTTTCCACTAAACCAAATGGACAACTCCTTTGATATACTCTAATTTAACAAGATTGTTGATTTTTGTTTTCAATGATTTGGCAGGCAAAACTTATAGGTTTAGAATATCGAACGTTGGTCTTACATCTTCAATCAACTTCAGAATCCAAGGTCATAAGTTGACTTTGGTTGAAGTAGAAGGGACTCATTCGTTACAGAACACTTATGATTCGATTGATGTCCATTTGGGCCAGTCTTTATCTGTATTGGTCACTGCTGACCAACCTCCTAAGGATTACTACATTGTTGTATCGTCCCGGTTCACTACCCCGGTGCTCACAACTACATCGGTTCTGCACTATAGTAACTCAGCCGGTGCTCTAGATGGCGCACCTCCTGGTGGACCCACAACTGAAATTGACTGGTCAATTAACCAGGCTCGATCATTCAGGTAATTCACGGCATGTAAATATATTAAGATAGCCATATTACGTATAAGTTATTATAATTTCAGGGCTATAATTCTAAGTATAGTGTATCCTTAAACATGTGCAGGAGAATGAAGTCTAATTGCTGCTATGTAAGGCTTCGAAAGAAATATCACGAGAAACAATACCATGAGAAGTGTTTATCGATGTCGGGTAATTCCTTACAACTATGCCAAGATATTAATACATGTACTTTACTACACATCAGTTTATTGGTATGAGAAATTACTACTAATGATATACACCTACTACACATGGTACATTTTATACAAATGTATTTTCTTGCACATCACTGGTAGAAGAGTTACTTTAAGTTAATAGAAACTATGCCAAGATAATAATTCAGCATCTCTGCCACACGAATATACTGGTATGCGACTATTGACTTGTCATCTATCCACTCTACTACACATATTCTATAAAAATGTTAGATTCAATTGAAAAGAAATATTCTACATGACTAAAATTTGACTATAAGTAGTTTCTCTCTATAACCTTTAAAATAATAAAATATTAATACATCACAATTAGCTTTCATGAGATGTGGAAACTGGAGTCATTATGTACCACATGAAGCACGATATAAGACCACAATGGAGTAACTTTTACACGCTTTATCATTGGTTTGTACAAATGGTGGTTGTTACCCTTATAAAGGTTTAAGCGCTAACACTAGGTAGGGAAATATAACTAGATGTATTAGTCAAGGAGTAACTATATGTTTCAATATTGAGACACTTACTGTATCAAATTTTTTTGTTATTATTGGTGGATATGACTAAAAATGGTTTCTTTTTACAGGTATTTGGTTCCTGAATATCTCTAACATGTGAAAGTATCTGACATGCCCAATGTCTCTTATCTTTGGGGTGGTTCTTTTGGATCCAGTGACAGGCTGCACTGCATTCACCATAGTAGAAGACGTTGAGCCTGTCTTAAGGGACTGAAAAAAGCCTAAACAAGTTGGAGTTGCCTTTGGTTCTGTAGCTGGAGTGTTTGTAGACCTATGAGTAACCTTTAGTTACCAGATGATTTAAATTATTTATCAATATCTTACCTATCAAAACTTAAAGTTACATGTTTAGTTTACATTCATAACCTTCTGCGCTCTTAACGCGTTTTCAGTATATTTCGCTTATTACCTTCTACAAGCTCTTTTTATGTAAACACATTATGTTTCTACCCCGCGGCGGAGCGCGGGCATTGATCCTAGTGTATTAAAATGGGCAAAATTTGCCACCTCTAGTTTTAGCATTACATTTTCACGGTGTCATGAGATCCTAACGCGTTGTGGTTCTTTTAAACGCACGCGGTCCCACGCGTTGTGTGTTCAGTTATGGTGCATCAAAATAATGATGGTAAAAAAGACACTCCAGTCGTAAAATGATACGAGTAAAAAAAGAAGGGATTTAACAGTTAACACCGTGACTGACACCAGCGTAACTTACACGCCATATTAAAAAGACGTAATTACCCAAACCACTCACACAAAACCTCAATTCAAACACAAGGGTAAAAAAGGTAAATCAATCAGTAAAAAACAAAAAAACACGTGTCAAATGCTTACTCGGTCACAAGAAATGCTCAAACCATCACCTCCCCTGCAATAAAGCTTACAATATTCTCACTCTCTAGGGTTTTCATCATTAGTTTTTGTGTGTGTGTTTTTTCAACCTCATCTTTTTCTCCTCTCTTTCTTTGTTTTAAGGTATAATAATAACTTTTTCTACTTTTTTTTCAAGCTTCTTTAAATCAATCTGTTGTTCCAAGGTTTATGCATTTTTTTTTGTTTAAACTAGTACATGTAACCATTTAAGTTTCACGTTGTTTATATTATATCTTTATATTTATATTTTTGTTTCTCTGTGTTCCATGCTTTTTATTTTTATTTTTTTTATATATAAAAACTGCATGTGTGTTTTGGACAAAAAAAAAACTCTGTTTTCATGTTGTTTTCTTTAAAAAAATATCTATGACTTTTTTTTTTTATGTAAAATAAACAAACAGTGTTTATGTTGTTTTCTTTGAAAAAGTTTTTTTATGACTTTTTTTATAAAATAAACAAACATTGTTTTCTTTGATATATATTTTTTAAATAATAAAGTAGTTTTGTGAAAAAGGATGTATATCTATTTGTTGTATTATATATTTAATTTTTATCTATGTTCTTGTTTTATTTATATGTTTGTAACACTTTTTAGATGATTATGCGAGCTTATTTAGTTAATATTCTATGGTTTATGACTTTTTGGGTTGTTAGTTGTGGTTTATGTTACAAGTATGGGGTTAGTATTTGTTTGAGCTTATGTAGCAGCAGGCTTATAGCTTATTTTGTTTTCGGCTTATGGTTTCATAACCTCTTTTTTGTTTTTTGTGGCTTATTTTGAAATTTTTTGGTTTGTACTCCAAATAAACCACAAAAATGAGCTTATGATATATGAACCATAAGCCGAAAATCAAATAAGCCATAAGTCTGCTATATAAGCTTAAACAAACACTCCTAAGTTATGTTTGTTTGTGGTTTTTGTTACAAGTATATAAGGGGTGATTGTTTAAGCTTAACAGCAGGCTTCTAGCTTATTTTGTTTTCGGCTTATGGTTTCATAAGCTCGTTTTTGTGGCTTATGTTGAAATTTTTTGGTTTATATAAGCTTATCACTCATAATAAACTTGGATAAGCCGAAAAACACAAAATAAGCCAAAACAATGAGCTTATGATCTAATGAAACAGAATCCAGAAACCATATAAGCCATAAGCCCTCAATATAAGCTTAAAATCACCACTTAAGTTATTTGAATAGTCTTGTTTGTTGGATTCTTTAATAAATTATGAATTTGTCAAAAATGTAAATAGCATAAAGTAGGTGTATGATGAACTTGCTGATTTTGATAAATCAGTATAGTTGTATTTAGCTTATGTAGTAGGCTTATAGCTTTTTTTTGGCTTAAGGTTTTATATACACATTTTTTGTGGCTTGTTTTGAAATTTTTTCGCTTAAATAAGCTTCTTAGTCATAATAAGCTTGTTAGCCGAAAAAATTTCAAAATAAGCCACAAAAGGTGAGCTTATGATTTATGAAACATAAGCCATAAGCCCGCTACATAAGCTTAAAAAACACCCATTGCGGGTGTTTGTTTAAGCTCACTTTTTGGCCTGATTAGCTTATGTGGTTTCGGCTCATTTTTCATAAGCTTATTTTGAAACTCATGGGATACTGTATAAGCTTTTTATCTCATAATAAGCTTATTTAAACTCATAAATTTCAAAATTAGCCTAAAAACGAGCTTATGAAACATAAGCAGAAACAACATAAAAGCTAATTAGGCCCAAAATTAAGCTTAGACAAACACCCCTAATTATTTGAATAGTCTTGTTTGTTGTATTATTTGCTTCCAAATATTATCCTGACATTTTGTTATGCATGGTTTTCAATGACAGACATGTCAAAAATGAAAGGATCGACACCTGAAGCACTGCCACCGCCTCCAGCGATAGTCCCACTAAATTTCATTCCATCTAAAGTCCCGAACCGCACTCCGATGGCTAGACGCCAATTTGGAACCAGAGGCCAGAAGATCCCTTTGCTAACAAATCATTTCAGAGTGCAACTCGAACGGACAGAAGATTATTTCTATCAGTACAGTGTATGTGCATACAATCTCCTTATATTGCTTGGCGTTTTAAATTTGTTCTATTCTTTCGCAACAGCACTATTGACTTCTAAGGTTCGAGTTATTGCTGAACTTCAAAACTAACGGTTTATATTGCTGGTTGTACAAAAACTTTTGTAATCATAATGGAACATTTTGGAAATGAAAGGTCGTAGAAATCCTATTTAATTTGCAGTTCAAAGAAAACTTATATTATTAAATGTTGTTTTAGGTGGCTTTGTTCTATGACGATGAGAATCAGACTCCTGTTGAAGCAAAAGGAGTTGGCCGACGAGTTCTAGACATGGTGCAAACCATTTACGGTTCTGATTTAGGTGGTAAGGGATTTGCATACGACGGTGAAAAGACCTTGTTTACTGTGGGCCCTTTAGACCGAACTATACTTGAGTTCACTGTCTTGTTGGAGAATCTGTCTTCAAACAGGTAGCAGCGAGTTTTTTTTTATCTTTACATCTTTTCTGAACCGTTTAAGATTAATTTTTTCACTAATTATCCGTTTTTGTCTCTTTAGAACTGTTCGTGGAGGAAGCCCTGGACACGATGACGACCCCAAAAGGTCAAGGCGTCCACCTCAGTCAAAGTCTTACAATGTGAAGATAAGCTATGCGACTAGGATCCCCATTAAGGCCATCTTCGATGCACTTCAAGGCCATGAATCTGAGCAATTTAATGAAGCTGTAAGGGTCTTGGATGTGCTTCTAAGACAACATGCTGCAAAACAGTAAGTCATAGAGTCTTAAAATGGCTTGTAATTTACAACTATCTAATTGTCAACGCTAATCATGTTTTGTTTTGTATATATTCAGAGGGTGTCTCCTTGTTCGGCAATGCTTCTTTCACAATGACCCAAAGAATTCCATAAGCATAGGGGGTGGAGTTGTTGGTTGTAGGGGTTTCCATTCCAGTTTTCGGGCAACTCAAGCTGGCTTAAGCCTGAACATGGGTAATACTCGATCTTTATTGTAACAGCTTTTTTTTTCAGTTTACATCTTCTATAACTGACTAATCGTAAATATTATTTGGTTTTCAGATGTGTCAACAACCATGATAGTCAAGCCCGGGAAAGTTGTCGACTTTCTTCTTGAGAACCAGAACGTGCGAGACATCAGGGACATTGACTGGGTTAAGGTAACAAGTCTGTTCTGTTACTTACTTTAGCTGCTTAGACTGTTCCATAGATTTCTGATCTTTTGTTTATAAAATATCTGGTGAATAGGCCAAAAGAATGCTGAAGAGCCTCCGGATTAAGACCTTTCCCTCTAATCTTGAGCACAAAATTATCGGCTTGAGTGAAAGATCATGCATGGATCAGAAGTAAGTCCTTTTGGTTGACATTAATTACAAATGACTAAAAAAAAAAGGTTTAATACTTAAATTATTTGACATTTTATAGGTTTACAATGAAACAAAAGAATGGAAGCAGTCCTGGTGAGCCATTCGAGATAACAGTGTATGATTACTATCTAAAGCGAGGTACAGAACTTAAGGAGTCAAGATACTTACCATGCTTAGATGTTGGTAAGCCAAAGAGGCCAGTTTACATGCCACTTGAGGTAATCAGTTATCCATATACATTTTGTCGTAGCACTATAAACTTAATCTTACACTGTTCTCGTCTTTGTTGCTAGTTCTGTGAGCTGATATCATTGCAAAGGTACACCAAGTCACTCTCAAATCTCCAACGGGCTTCACTTGTTGAGAAATCAAGACAGAAGCCGCGGGATCGGATGAGCACTTTGATGGATGTAAGCTTTATATATTACATCTTTGACATGATACAGGGAATCTGGTATAATAAATGTCCATTTAAAACTATTTCATGTTTCTTTGCAGGCGTTACATAAAAGCAACTATGCTGCAGACCCTATGATAAACTCAACTGGTCTCAAAATCAGCAGTACCTTCACTGAAGTTCAGGGTCGTGTTTTGGAACCACCAAAGGTATACATTACTAGTTTGCAAAATCCTACGTGTTTGTACAACATGTTTTGATCTGAACTACTTGTGCTTTGTCTTCATTCCAGCTCAAGTTTGGGAGTGGAGGAGACTTGCTTCCTCGTAATGGTCGTTGGAACTATAATAACAAGGTCGTTTGTTTATTTTGTTTATTAAGTATTTATAAGTAGTTAAAACTTTTGGTGTCGGTTTTTAACAGCTTGATATTTGGATCATGTAGACACTTGTTGAGCCAACGCAGATTAGTTGTTGGGCTATTGTGAACTTTAGTGCACGATGTGACATCAAAAACATGTGCAAAGATCTACTCAGATGTTCTGGAGCGAAAGGGATGGTGAGTTAAATCTCATATTATCACTGTTTGTACACATAACATATACGATATGGTTTAATAAAATTAATCATTATGTGGTATTCTTGCAGTCACTTGAAGAACCATATGCTGTAATTGAAGAAAACTATCAGGATAGGCGATGCCCTGCTCCTGTTCGTGTGGAGAAGATGTTTGAAGCTATTAAGAAAACGCTTCCGGGCCCACCATTGTTTCTTCTATGCCTTCTGCCTGAGCGAAAGAATTCTGACATATATGGTTTTTGCATCTTTCTTGATCTTTCACTACCTAAACAGGAACTGTTTGTTTTCATTAAAATAAATGTTAACTCTCTTTATTTTCATAGGGCCGTGGAAGAGAAAATGTCTAGTGGACTTCGGTATTGTCACCCAATGCATTGCGCCATCCAAGGTCAATGACCAGTATCTTACGAACTTGGTTCTGAAGATCAATTCAAAGGTATGGTAGACATTTTAAGTTATAATACAGTTTGAAAATCTTAATTTTCTTTTTGGAACTCAGGTTTTACTAATGTTTGTATAATTTCAGATGGGTGGTATTAACTCACTGCTATCAGTCGAGTGTTTGCATTCAATACCGTTAGTGTCAAAGATTCCTACCATCATCTTTGGAATGGATGTATCCCATGGCTCACCTGGACGTTCTGATGTTCCCTCAATTGCAGCGGTAAGCTCTCTCTTTTTGCAAGTTTTTTTTCATTACAGAACTAAATTCTGAATGTTATATGCTAATACTAGTTTTTGGGAATTTTTAGGTTGTTAGCTCAAGACAATGGCCTCTGATTTCTCGCTACAGGGCATCAGTTCGTGCTCAATCTGCTCGAGTTGAAATGATCGATGGGTTATTTAAAAAGGTATCAGCAGACAAAGATGAAGGGATGATCCGGGAACTGTTATATGACTTCTATACAAGTACTTCCCGTCAGATGAAACCACAACATATAGTGATTTTTAGGGATGGTGTAAGTGAGTCTCAGTTCAGCCAGGTGCTTAATATAGAGCTTGAGCAAATCATACAGGTTCAAACACTTGACTACGGAACGTCATTGTCTTCTTGATTTAATGATTACATCATCTTAAAAAGTATACATTGTGTCATGTAGGCATGCAAGTTTTTTGATGACACATGGGATCCAAAATTCACGATGATTGTGGCACAGAAAACTCACCACACCAAGTTTTTCCAGGAAAGATCTGAAGCCAATGTTCCGCCAGGTAGTATCTGAGTATCGATAATGTTGTGTTTTAATAATAACAAAAGCTTTAGTTTTTTTTATGTTATATCGTCTGTTTCAGGAACAATCATTGACAATAGAGTATGTGATCCCAAGAACAATGATTTTTATTTGTGTGCTCAAAATGGACCAATCGTGAGTATTACCAGCCTAACTTATACATATTTTTCATTTCTATGACAAAATATGGTGGCTGAACTATACGATTTGTTTCTAGGGGACTACAAGGCCTACACATTACCATGTTCTTCTTGATCAAATTGGATTTTCTGCTGATGACCTACAGGAGCTCGTTCATTCGCTGTCATATGTGTATGTCGTCAATTAACTAATTATTACAATCATGATTGTTTAGATATATACCAACTGCAATGTCTATAGTAAATAGTTAAGTAGTTACTAATTCGGGATTATGGATTATGCAGGTATCAAAGAAGCACAACTGCTATTTCTGTCGGTAAGTATTAGCCACTGATTTTCTGCTATTTCTGTAGCTATGTTAAAACTCGATGCTTTAAGCTAATATCAAAAATGTAATAACGTATTGCCATGTATATGTGCAGTTGCTCCTATCTGTTATGCCCACTTGGCAGCACAACAGATGTCACAATTTGTGAAGTATGATGACATGTCTGACGTAGCTTCAAGCCATAGTGGTGGTGCTTGTGGTAGCAGCACTGGTGGTGGAACTGGTTTCACTCAAATCCCAAAGCTGCACGAAAAGGTTTGCCGCTCTATGTTCTTCTGTTGAAGAAGCATTTGGATGCAAACACAGTTTCCTAAGTTGGATTTTCTTGGATATTAGATTAAACTTATCTATATGTACTATGTTTTGAGTTCTGGCTTTAATGCGCCGTCAAAAAACCAATCATGTGCTGGATGACTAGGATATTAGCATTTTGATGACTGCCGTTGACAGTTAACTTAGAGGTGCATTTTGTGCATCTCATATTTTGCATGTGATGGTATTTATAAAATCTAGTATCATGTTTATTTTATGTGTGGAGTTAAACATTCTGTGGAAATATGCATGTTTGTTTTGGTCGGTTTATAATTTTCCTGGGATGCGTGAAAATGAAATGCTTGTTTTTGTGGTTTGTAATTGTATATGTCATTTGTCGCTTAACGACTAGAAACGAGTTGGAATTGCAGTTGAATGAATCCGGAACCATTTAATGCAATCTGACCCGTTGTAGAATTTGACCCGTAGATGACTATACTATATGCAAATTTTCATTTTTGTTATTTGGCTGAAATGCATATTAGTTTGTAACAATGTGATTCAGCTCACTCGCACAAGTTGTTGTGAGATGATATCTAGCAAATTTTTTCGTTTTGATCCATTTCATTGAGCTATAAGTAGGGGCCAGGGTATTGAAACCATTCATTGTAGTCTTTCTGCTTTCTAGTGATAGTTTGTGTGATAAGATACGTATACTCCGTATACACATTGTTGGATCCCATAGACGGATTAAGCAAGCACACTACACAGATGTCTCAGCTAACCCGTTAAAACCATGATAGTTGAGAGTGAGAATCGAATGACAAATTGCAAATAAGTTCACTATAGGGTTGTTGGCCGAGGAGCCTAATAGCATTGTATTTTCAGAAAGCTGATAAGCTCATTAAATGTGTTAGTGAGCTTATATTAAAGAGTTTATAGGTTTTCTATGGCATTGTGTCAAAATTTTGCTGCTAAGATTAGTGGACGAGAAGTGTTTCGGGGACAACCCCGTATTACACCCTTACCCATTTTACCCGTATAATTTTTTTTTGCGGTTTCTGACTTGTTACCCAACTTGGGCAACATTCCGATTTTGTCACCCCTATTTGGTATCACAGATACATTTTGACCCGTACCATATTAACTCCATGTTTCACAGGACTGCCAATACTTAAAGTTGTTTAATAAAACAATATGATTTAGCGCCGAATTTATAGAAGGTGTTGAACGGTTCAAAGATCCTGAATGAGTTGTGTTCTGACTCGATTTGAACATTTGATTACCATTTTAAATTAAAAATTCTGAATAATTTAATGAGTACCATAGGATTATAACAAGTACTCCGTATATGATTATCTGCTGATTTATGTATAACACTTGGTGTAAAAGGTAGACTTTAACTAGGAATTTTTTGTAACTTAAGCTTTATTTCTGTTGTTCTTTTATGACTGAAACTTGTAATGGGTTAGTATGTCTCACACCAACAGGACGAGAACACGAAACTAGGAGTTATCACAGACGACCGCCATATACCTGCAGCCTTAACACCCTAGCTATTTTTTTCAGGACACAGATTTCCCCAATTCTTATACGTCTTGTTTTCAGGACACAAATTTACCCATTTTTTATTCTTCGTACAAAGTGTTGTTGTACAACGGATCTGGTCTTCTTGCTAGGGTCTTTGACAGAGTGATTTTTATCTGTCGTTAGTGCTGCATTTTGTTGTTGTCTCATGTCTGCACAGTTGGGGATTCTATCTATCTGTCTGCACTTTGTGGTGCTTCTGTCATTCTATACTAGTATACTGCAAAAATTTGGTTATGGTATCATTCGTTCGTGGGTCACATTCTATACAAAACGCGTCTTTGACAAACACCCTGCTGCAAAGCGCGGATATGTAACCTCCTCGTTAATTTAAACTTACTGGTGAGAATGAAGATGTATGAATGGTTGCTAAATTTCATGGGTGAAGTTAGTTTAATCAGTAAATCAGTAGTATTGTCTTCTTCAACTTGTTAAAGATAGAAACCACAGGGCGGATAACTTTCCTTAAATCTTTAAACTTGAAATTTTGAAAAACTTAAATAATGATAGTATAAACTGAACTTGTAAATTTTATTTAATCCTCAAATTTAGTATCATTTTCGTTTATAACACATAAACTTTCTTTTTCCGCAACGACTACTAATTGAACCCGTAAACGTCGCATTAATGACGAAACCAAAATAGTTATAAGTCATACGCACGTTCGACTTGCACATAAATCAAATTTGTTTTAGTCATACATACGTATATTTGTTTATTATTAAAAGTTATTGAAAAAATATAAAAAATTATATCTTATTTATTTAAAATTTAACCACTAAAGTTTTATTAATTGTTTCCTTATTTGTTAAGCTTTTGTTTTTACAAATACTTTTATGTCACTTTTTTCTCCATCAAATTCCTCTTTCAAATTTTTAGCAAAATTTTGGAAATAAATTAGTTTTTATTATTTTTAAAAAAATTTAAAAATAATGTATTGTACTTTTCAAGTCGTTTATAACAAATTTATTGTACCAAAAAATATGTTGCAAGTCATTATTTATAATCTTGTTTATACCAAACGTTCTTATCATATTGTTAAGTCATTTACTATCTTTTTCTTTGTAAAACAAAACCCAAAGTAGGGACTTTTTCAAAAGATTCTTTCCTTAATAAGAAATAATTATTTGATTTATTCCATTAAAAAATGTAATTATTCCTTAATTTAGGTAACAATGTATAATTTTCGTCCCTTTTTTTGATTGAAAGTAAAAAATATGGTAAAAAATATAAGTGTCAAAAATGAAAAGAAACAAACTTATATGAAAAAGCGGGTTGAATATTATAAAACCTTAAGGTTAAAACTATAGTTTTTAACTGACATTAGGGTTGAAACTAGATTTTTTAATCTTAAATCTCCAATCGACATTATGGAACTTTGGCTTAATCTGCAAAACATATCATGGAAGATCCAAACCAGAAGAAAAGACAATGTCCACCGTCACCGTCACAGTCACAAAGGAGGCCAGTTCAAGTTCAAGGCGAAGATCCAAATCTGCAAAACATATCTTTTGACACACAATTACTCAATTACAAACCTTAATTAAGATTAATCAAAATTTAGTTTTGATTGAGAGGTTTTGATGGATGGGCCAGTTTGATTTCAGAGGTATTGTTAATTTTGTATTTTTTTTATTTATTTGTTATTAGTCAATTAGTAACCTTAATTACTATGAATCAAAATATAGTTTTGATTGAGGGGTTTTGTTGGATGGGCCATTTTGATTGCAATAGAATGGCTAATTTTGTAGTCGTTTATTTATTTGTGTTTTTTTTCTTCTAAGATGATGAATTTGAAGAAGATGATTAAGAAGAAAATCATAATCTCATCAACGAATTATAATGAATAGGCAGAAACAGGATCAAATTTTGTAAACAGAGGTGTAAACAAAGGTGATTAAGGTCCCAGCTAAGCAAAACAGTATCAAAATCGTTAATGTAAAATTAAAATATGAAAACCTAATAAAAAGAGTTATGAATTAGGTTTTTAAAAATCAGGCCTATGAAACTTTAGCAGAAGCAGGAAGTAAAAGAAAGAACGTAGAACCAGACAAATTTGAGATGGAAAAGAAGGCGAAAGTTGAGCATGAAGACAATAAAGTTTAAATCATTTTGATGGAAGAGACAAAACAAATGGCATAGAATAATGATTGAAGAAGTGTCATTTACTTTACATTTATAGTTTTCTTTGTTTACGTTTTTCCCATTGTTGGTTTATGACTATCTTACGGTCGATTTATCTATTAAATGTTTTTAATAGATATGCGATATTGTTTTTTATGGTTGCGATTACATCTTTTCATTTGGCCATATAACCTGGTGTAGGATATATATTTGATAGACTTTGAGAGTGTGGGAACCTTAATTTTAAACTTACATAGAACTATAGAAGCATTATAATTGGCACGAAATGTACTTGGATCTGCATTAGAGCTGTTTACAGGTTGCGAGTAAACTGATTATTTTGTTGCTTTGGGATACAAATTGGTCATTATCCTTATTCTTGCAATAACGATTACCATTGTTGTGAGAATCATCTTTGCTGTTATATACTGTGTTTCAGTTGCTGCTGTTGAAATGGTTGGTACTATCGCCACCGGAATGGCTATAGACGCTTTGCAATCGTATATGTGACAACGCTAGATGCATAGCTGAGATGGCTGCTGGAAAAACCACAGTTGATGTCGCCGATGTCACTGGTAAAACGACTTCAAAATCAGTAGAGTTTTCAAATTATATTTAACATGTGAATCGATATACATCTATTAAAACTTGCAACAGTGCAGCTCTCGCGTCAGCGCGAACTTACGAGGAAGCTAAGAGGGAGCTGCAAGAAGCGGTTAGTCGACGCGAACTTTTGCAACATGTGATAGTGGCCATGGTTGGCAACTTTTTAACCATATAGCCTTAAATTAGAGCTGATAATCCATGAGCTTAGATCATAAGACATTAGAAACGACGTTTTGGTTTTTCAACTCTTTAGTTGGCCCGTAAGCCCTACAAATAAGCTAAACCAAACCCACCCTTTGTGGAGATAAATAATAAGGATAAGTATCAAATTAAAGGCAATATATGCTAAGGTTCATGTTCATTCTGTAGTAGTAATTGTTTTGATGTGGGCATTTGGTTTCCCTGTAATACTATTAGTATGAATTACTGACATCAAAAGTCAAAGCTACAATTTAGACATGGTTAGGAGTTCCTGTAAGAAACCGATTATTGTAATGGTTGTTAGTATTGTAGGTAATTATTAACTCTAAGAACTTAATTTTCTGTAACTTTGTCATATTATTCACGTTGTCTTAGTGTCCTTTCTAACTTCAGAAAGTGGTCTGTTTCGTCATTGTTGAAAAGGATTCCTTTGCTAAGTAAAGCATATGTAGAACCTTGCAGCTTTGTTAAGATTCAAACAATATGTTGTATGCGTATATGTGTAAGTTATGAATGTGAGGAACCTGGACTGATTTGATGACACATAAATGAAATTACCCGAAAGGTCATTTTCGGATTTTCTATGACATCGCCAATGAAGAAAATATTGGCATACTGAAAGTAAATTAACCGTATATGAAGGTTTGGGTAATATTACATCTTTAACAAGGAAAACTGATAGAACTAAATATTGAGCTATGAAGGAAACATTTCAAGTGGGTTAAATTGGTTACGTACCAGTCCAACCTAAGGTGATTTGACAATCAAATACAATGATGTGTTTATTAACAGTTAGTTTTTTTTGACCATTTTTATCAAGCTTACAAGCAAAGTGTCTAAGATAAAACAAGATATTGAATATGTTATAATAATTTTATAACATAAATGATCACTAGCCTAGGAAACAAGATATTTCTGCACAACCGGCGTCGGCCCCCCGGCCCGACTGACCTGTTTTTTTAGATAGTTAAAGAATCATCAATATCTTAGTTTGCACCTCTATTGAAATTATTAAGCTAAGGAAACATTCCCTTGAGACCATATATACATTTCTAATAGCCGAGTTTGTTCTTAAATTGTTAGGCATCCAAGTCGGTAGTTTCCCTAGGCTTAATACTTTTTAACAAAGGTTAATGCTGGCCGTCATAATTTTCACCACCAAAATTCTGCATCGTTTGCAATGCTTGCATTCGTCGACACTTGGCAAAGTTAGTGAGGAGTGAAGCGATTATCTAAAGTTGTTAACTATATTGATCTTTTTGTCATATGATATATATACCTTAACATTTGACCTTGCAAATGACACCGAGAATGGATATCGTGTTATGAGCTTTAAGTGATTTTCCTGACATATTATGATATTAGTAAATAATAATTAAAATGTTAATCTTACATGGAAGCATTATAATTGGTGTGTAATGTACTTGAATCTGCATTCGAGGTGTTTGCCATTGCGAGTACAAACTGATTATGTTGTTGCTTTGGGTTACAAATTGGTCATTATTCTTATTTTTGCCATAGCAATCACCATCTTTCTTAGCTGTTAGCTCCATCTTTGCTGATATGTGTTGGGTTGTAGTTGCCGCTCTTGGAACGCTTGGTACTATCGCCACTAGAATGCCCAGAGACTCTTAGGGTCTAACACGTGACGATGTTGGATGCATAGCTGAGATGGCTGGTATGAGCCATAGAATTAATGAGAGAAATGACGTCGTCGATGCTACTGGAAACATGGCAGCTGATGCCACTGGTAAAAAGCGTGATGGTAATGGTCTATTTGTAAGAAGGCCACTATAAATCATTACTCTTGCTTTGTAAGTTGCTAAAAAAAGTTTTTATTTTTTGCCTATGACTAGGAGATTTACAGCATGACTACTGGTAATTTTCTTTTATTGAAATTCCTCAGGATAGAATAAAGCAAACGTCAATGAATGGAACAACCTGTTCTTCCTGAATACCCTGATTCAAGGCCAAAGAATTTCCTGCCGCTACCATATAATATTCATCTTTACCCTATTGTTAGCAAACAGGTAAGTTAGTGTCGTGGTTCAATATTTATATCTTATTCTGAGATGTGGTTTAAATGTGGTGGAACTATGTGTTTGCTACTGTTACCAGGTTGTCAGCTCACTAGAGTCAAACTCATAACGTATGTCTCTCTCTTTCTAACATGTGAACGTGCGCGCACAAACATAATCATGCTTATGAGTTATTATTACACATTATTTTTTTTGCAGCTATGGAACAGTAATGGGCGGACTGTTATCCAAGTAGTTCTTAGATACCAACTTGTCAATCCCTTTTGCAGGACCTCCACTTAACACTCCTTCACTCAGAAATACAAACGAGTATTTAACTTTTCAAATATTGTATTAAGAAAAACATTATTAACACATCACCATGAATAAGTAAAAAATATTTCATATACCAGATGGTTGATGCATGGGGCGGATGGAGTCTTTTCCAAGCTCTTCTTAAAACTTTAAATCAGGTAGCAGTAAAACATAGAGTCTACATACCAACTGTGTTGTAAAGTTCGTACTAGATCAGGTAAACTCGCATGCTTAAATTTGTCCATTAAACAAATAAATCAATAAATTGTCAAATAATCTTTTCTTACTGAATGCTGAAACACGACTGCAATTGCATTTGCAGCCATCTATGGCAGGGTCAATGGTGGGTGTTAGACTTGAGTTATCATAAGTCAGAACATATCAAAGACTCTACTATAATATTCTCACTTACACTTGATGAAGAAGATGTAAACAACATTCAAGAAGTTATAAGTAAGGGAAAAGATCTTCAAAAAGTGATCGGTGACTGTGGAGATGAATATAGGCGTGAAAAGGTTGTTATTGCTGGTTGGGTCATTTTATAGCCACCGAGAAGGTATAGCTATTTGGACACTGTTTCTTACAAATGGTTAAATTTGGGTTATTTGTGATTTTTAGCAAGTTGAACCGATCGACTGATCTTCTAATATACTTTCTTTTTGGTTGTTTAGTTGCGCACACTATAAAAGGAGGTGCATGATCAAGACACCATGTCGCGATGAGATTTTCGATTGCCGCCATTGTCATAACAAATCTAAGGTATATTCTTAATGATTTAATCATGAAGTAACTCGGGTATCCATTCATGTGAAAAATGATTGTGAATCAATAAGCAACACATTGTAGTTACTTGCCTAGAAGAGATGGAACAACATCACAGGTTTAGTAACACACATTTGCTATTTGATTTCAAGCGAAAAGTGATATGATGAAAAATATAGAACTACACCCAAGTCACATACGAACTGCTAGAAATTTGTATGAAAACTAAGAACAATAATTGAAATTTAAGCTTGATGATATGATAAACTCCAATTACATCAGGTTATAACGTTTTATATGGATAATTGGTAGGATTAATAAAGAAAAACTATAATGTTTTGGTAGTTAAATGTTTAGTTTTAAGTTTTCAGTTTCCAGTTTGAACATTTATCTTGATAAAACTTCTATTTTTTTTTGTTAAATTATGAAAATACTCCGATAGTAAACTTATACTTGCACTTAAAGAAGTAGATGTTGCTAACTCATACTTGCACTTATATCTTTTAACTATGCTAAGTTATGCTTTATTTAAGTGGTCATTTTAATGCTTATAGTCAAGCATTAGGGAAACTACAACTGTATATAAGATGGTCCTATTCATATAACACCAGTAACACCATGTTTTCAATAGGTTTTCAACCTTCGAATGATCGCTATGTTATCTATGCTCTTTGAGAATGGAAAATTATTCTTAATGTCTGATTACTTTACTTATTATGTAACCATTCATTGTTTATTCTTGAAACACCACATCATTGGTTGCTAATATCTAATTTGCTATTGTACCCGAATCCATAATCTGCTCGCACGTTCCATAGATGAAGAGTTATCAACTTTTTAATAGCAACCAAACTTAAATAATCTCATCTAGGTGGCGAGACACCACTTATGATCAGGCATCCCTCTTAAACATCAGTCACTTCCCTCTTAAACATCATTCACTTCCCTGGAACAAAATATTCTTCAGGTACATGGGAAGTCCACTGGAACACCTTTGATAACCTCATGGATAAACTTTGGGCGTCATAAGTAACAAATCCTCTTTACAGTTGTGAACTATATAGCTAGAACGGGTTACCTCAAAGAGTTTGCAGCTAACAAAGGTTCACATTTATCTTTCAGCAACTCATATTTTTCTCCAGTTTTCGGGGCATGCTCGATTTAAAGTTCACAGTGTATGCTTAATTTTAATGATCGCTTAGTCCTTGACCGTGGCCTGTTATAGCTGGACTTTTTTGGGACAAGCCCAGTTATCGACTCCAATATAACTAAATACGTGACTGTTTTCTTATTTTTTATTTTTCCTATTCATATTTTGTGTGTGCATGTATAATTTCATCTTAATTTTGGACTTTAACCTTTGTATAAACTATAAAGTAAACAAATGTTTATACTTTACACACATGACACCAAATTTGTAAATGAAGAGGTTGTTGAATTAATTGGTTGTGGCATTTTTATTTGCTAAGAAATGAATTTTAGGAATGCGAATGCACTAATGGTCTGTTTTAAAAAAATAAGGTTGAATGTAAAAGAAGAGAAATCATATCATCAGCAACAATTTATTAGATGCAACACTGTTATTGGTTAACGGAGGCGTGGTTACTGGTTAGAGGTGTAATTCATTACACACATTCTATTATTGGTTTATTTGCTGAAAAAAGGATCAAATGCTAACTCAAATGAATTTACATATCATAAACAGTTAATTTTATATTAAATCGGTTTCATTTCAACATGATGTTCTCATTTTGACCCCTGATGAAGGTGAAGAAGCTTCACCCCAGTACTACTACCAATATACCATCAATTAGTTAGACTCAACCACTATGCTACGGTTAGATTGTTACATGGGTGACAATACACACTATGCTATTGTTAGATTGTTACATGGGTGATAATAATACACACTATGTTACTGTTAGATTGTTACATGGGTGATAATACATATGAAATTGTTCAATACTTATAATGAGATTTTATAAGGAAGTTATGTTGTGTGCTACTTATATTTTGGCATTTGTGATGCGTATGTAAGTTAAAACCGTAATTGAAAAACCTCTGGTGTATATAATTACTCTATTATCAAATCATAAAGTTTAAATCCCGTGCGTGCACGGGTATTATAACTAGTAGTTTGTTAAAGAAAATGGCTGTCTATTAACAAAAATTTGATACATACTCATAATTTTATCTTATTTTACTATCTTATAAAGCATTTAAAACATTTGTATGAATAAAAAAATTGTTACATACTCATGATCTTATTTTACCTTACTATCAAAATTGACTTTTATAAGAATATTCATTTGTCATTTAATCATCGTCTCTTTCTATAAACAACCTATAAAAAAGTTTGTTATCTTTTATATTGACATATATTTTTATTTAATTATTATTTTCATAATCTAATTTAATCTTATTTTTTAAAATATTGTGCTCTTTAACTTAATATTAATTTTGATATATTTTAATTTATTTTTAGTTTTTCTCGTTTTCTTTAAATTTAATTTATTTTGATTTAATTTTTTTATAAATCAATCTTTGAATACAAAATTTAAAAAGTAAAATAGTAACATTTGTAGTTTTAAAAATGTCACTGAATATCCGTCGTTGTATTGCGTTAGTATCATGATAGTATTAAATTATATTATCAGAATAGCATATTCCGTTTAAAGGTTAAACAATTACAGAGTATTAATAAGTTCATTTATAATCTTCAAACAGGAGGTAACTGAAAGACTACTAAAATATTACGGAGTAATAAAAGGTCTTCTTAAAAATAACTTATTTATTTCTCACATGGCTATCATATTGCTCAATTTCCATTAGGGGTATTATTTTAGTCATGTGAAAACAATCATCCTTGTGATTTACTCTATAAATTTGGGTTAAATTCATATGTTGGTAATATACTATCTATCGTTTACACATCTAGGTAATGTACTATTTTTATTACTAATATCGTTATAAAAACCGGCTAAACTTTTTCTATATAGGTAATGTGACCGGCTAGGACCGGTTACAACTAGAAATTTGGAACAAACGCTTCATTTTTTCATCTCCTTTCATCTTTTCATCTGGAACAAACGCTTCATTTTTTCATCTGGAACAAACTTTTCATTTTTTTCAAAAGATCTTTAAAAAACAAGAATCTATACTCGGATATGAAACCAATATCTGAGATCCATGTAGTTGCATTTACCATCTAAATGTTCACGAAGGGTTCCATTAGTAACATATTCTAGCATGATAATACGCTCACCACCATGCTCTATATAACCATAAAATCTGACCAGATTTAGATGTTCGATCTGTGATAATGTTATAATTTCATTTTTGAACTCCAATGGAGTCCCGTGGTCATAATTGTGTTGCCACATAAAAACGTAAATAATTAATAGATACTCTTTAATATCTCATGGAATTTGAATTATAATTATTTTCTATATAAAAACTTTTATATATTTCAAATACCATAATACTGATAACTTGATCGTGTTGCTTTAGAATCACAAGATTCGATTCTTGAGTGTTATTTAACAAGCACACGCGTATTAGATATTTTTATCAGACATTAGCAACCAATTTACAAACTAAGAATTTGTTTAGGATTATATTTATTTTCAATTTATCGAGGTAGTAATAGTTTTGTTCCAAATTTCGAGTTGTAACATGTTTTAGCCGGTCACATTACCTATATTAGAAAAGTTTAGACGGTTGTTATAGTGATATTAGTAATAAAAATAGTACATTAGCTAGATGTGTAAACGATGGATAGTATATTACCAATATATGGACTTAAAAAGTTTGTTATAGCGATATTAATCATCGTCTCTTTCTATAAACAACCTATAAAAAAGTTTGTTATCTTTTATATTTACATATATTTGTATTTAATTATTATTTTCATAATCTAATTTCATCTTATTTTTTAAAATATTGTGCTCTTTAACTTAATATTAATTTTGATATATTTTAATATATTTTTAGTTTTTCTCGTTTTCTTTAAATTTATTCTGTTTTGATTTAATTTTTTTATAAATTCAATCTTTGAATACAAAATTTAAAAAGTAAAATAGTATATGTAGTTTTAAAAATGTCACTGAATATCCGTCGTTGTATTGCGTTAGTATCATGATAGTATTAAATTATATTATCAGTATAGCATATTCCGTTTAAAGTTTAAACAATTACAGAGTATTGATAAGTTCATTTATAATCTTCAACATGAGGTAACTGAAGACTACTAAAATATTACGGAGTAATAAAAGGTCTTCTTAAAAATAACTTATTTATTTCTCACATGGCTATCATATTGCTCAATTTCCATTAGGGGTATTATTTTAGTCATGTGACAACAATCATCCGTGTGATTTACTCTATCTTATAAATTCAAACAGCCAAAAAACTCTGAAATGCTATGATGTATTGTAGTTTCCCAATTTCAAATCCATAAAATAGAAACAAATTTTTCAAAATTTATAATTTTAGTAAACGAACTTATTTTATTACTAATATAATCATTATAACTTTCAAAATTAAAACGTTTTAGTAAATAATCTTATATTGTACTGGCTACAACCGGTAACCTTTTAAAAATGACTGACACGTCATTATTTTTTAATTTTTTTAAACTAGTCAGATATCCCACCGTATAGAACTTGATGACATGGTTACTTTGACCCGACACATCATTCTTTGAATTAGTTTTATACATACAAACTTAATAATTGACTCATAAAAAACACAACTGACTTTTTATTTCCCCCAAATTGGAGATGAACCCTAACCCTAATCAAGTTTTATAATTACGTTCATTTCGAAGAGGTATGTTACATTCCATTTCATTTCAATTTCATTTTTAATTATAAAACCTACCCTAATTAAATATGAACCCTAACCCTCACTGTTTTAATTTGTAGATGATAAAGTCTTTACAGTCAATATTAGTCACGATGGGGCGTTTATTGGTAATTCACTTAGGTAGGTGGTGAGCTTAAGCAAATAACAGATATATTTTTCGAAGGTATGAGCTTTATTGATTTTCGTACACATGTGAGTTGTTTAGTTCTTAATAGAGTTGAGGGTTTGTACTATTTACTCTATAAAAAGTTGCTTGCAAGTTGGGATTAAGCCACTAAAAACATATAACGATGTTGAGGATTTCTTAAGGGTTTGGTATGAAAACAAGTGGTTTGTGAACTTATATGTAGAACACTTTGATTATGATCCCTTTGAAATTTTAAACGAAGATCCAAGTGACCAACAACCTTATAGTAGTGATGATTGTTATACAAGTGAGGAGGGTGACGATTTTAATTATGTTGATTTTCAGACATAATGGGAAGAAAATGTCATCATCAAGAATCTAACTACCTAAAATCCATTCCTTAATAAATTGTGTAGCAACAATGGGGCATTTAGGGGGTTCATTGATGAACTAATTCCTGTAGGACAAAATGAACCAGTAGAGGGCCCTGATGATTAAAAAAATGTTTCTTACCCTAAACATGACCCAACAATCCCATGGAATGAGATGGAACCTGTTTTAGGTATGAGGTATGACCACCCTGAGAAACTCAAGTTAGCCTTAGCTAATTATGGTGTTGCCCATGGATACTAGTTGTATTACTTGAGGAATGATTGGAGGTGTATGCTAGTGTATTGTGGTAGAAATGTTGCTGTTGGTAGGTGTGCAGGTATGTACAGCAACAAAAAAAGGATGCTGAGAGATCACTAGAGAGTTCTAAGAAATTAAATACTGTTAAAAAAGAAGGCTTGGTGTACCACATAAGAAGCAGGTGAAAGTTTCTAATAAGACTAGTGGTGTGGGTTGTAGTAGAGATGCCGAGAGATAACCCCAGTCACCGAAGTGGACAAAAAGAAAGGTAATGGATGATAAAAACAAGGGTCTTGTATGTGGTTTTAGATTGTGGGCTTCTTGGATGAGCATAGAGCAATCTTTTCAGATAAATTCATTACATCCTAACCATAAATGTACTAGAAACTATAGGTTAGGATCCCTAGTAACCTACAAATGAATTGCACATCAGTATGCAAAAGATATAATCAAGGATCCATTTATGCCTTACATCAAGATGAAAGATGCAATTAGAGAGAAATTCTTGATAGATGTGAGTCTTGTCCAGTGTAAAAGAGCTAAACAAAGAGCCCTCTATGACTGTATGATTATAAATTATGGAAGGTTGTATGATTATAGAGAAGCATTGCTTGAATCCAACCCTGGTAGTACTTGCAGACTGGATGTAAAAGACACAACTTCTGGTAAGAGCTATTTCAGGAGATTCTATATATGTTTCAAGGGTTTGAAGGGTGGTTGGTTGGAAGGTTGTAGAAAAATCATTGGCATAAATGGTTGCTTCTTAAATCATACATGTAAAGGAGAGTTACTCACAACTATGGGTAGGGATGCCAGCTATGAGTGGTATGCAACTACAAAAACACTTATGGTATGCAGATATGAGTAGTGTTGAACAACTATTCAATGGTAAGATGGATGAAACAAGACAGATGAACAATGAAGTCTATGCATCCTTGGTTCAGAGAGATCCTCACACTTGGAGTAGAGCTTTTTTCAATCTTACTGTGAAGTGTGCTGCCTTTGAGAATGGTGTATGTGAAAGCTATCACATGCCATACTTCTGCAAAGGCACAAACCAGTCATCACTATGCTTGAAGACTTAAAAGTGTATTTGATGCAAAGGTTATTTGACATGCATGCCACAACTATGAGGTTAGAAGATCAGTTTACACCAACAGTAAAAAAGAAACTAAACATTCATAGAGAAAAGCAAAGGTTAGTTACCCATCTGTTTCACCAACTTATTGTAGACATAATATACTCTAACTGTTGCTTAATTTTTTTGTAAAAATTAGATTGTATTTGCAAGTAGTTATGAAGAGTTAGAAGTGAGATATCGAGATAGCGCTTATGGTGTGCATCTAGAAGAGAGAAGGTGTGCTTGTAGGTTTTGGCAACTGAGTGGTGTTCCATGTGTTCATGTTGTAGCAGCATACTTGCATAAGCTGAGCTAGTTCAGTTGGCCACCAAGGGTAACCTTGGGGAGGTATTCTTGGAGAGGTCTCGAGTTTGAGTCTCACCAAGAACCTTCAGGGGCCCGAATTAAGAAGCATGAATGGGGTTTATCCCCTAAGGAGAAGGTTCGAGGCTTGCATACTGCTCAATTGGATGTCACTGTAAGCTCGAATCACTAACTACTAACTCGTCGTTCAAAAAAAATACTTGCATTTGGGCAGGGAACCAGAAGAGTGTGTGAGTGACTGGTATTCAAAACAAATGTGGGTACGGTCATACCAACATTAAATTAAACCAGTTCCAGGGACAAAAATGTGGAAAAGAATATACAATAACCCTCCGTTACCACCTGTTGTGAGGACAATGCCTGGGAGACCCAAAAAGCAAAGAGTGAAAGCAGCCAGATAAAATAACACACAAGTTAGCAGAGTTGGTAGGGTTATGAGGTTCTCAAACTAGGGGTGAGTATGGGACGGTTTTTAGCTAAAACCAAACCCCGAACAAAAAATTTTGGTTTTTAAGAATCGTAAACCGTTTGGTTTCGGTTTATTCGGTTTCGGATTTTCGGTTTTTCCTATTAAATCGGTTCGGTTTCAGGTTTTTTGTTTCTTTAAAATTTACCAATTTGTTAACTTAAAATTATGATCCCAACTTTAGCTGATTTCTTCTATAAATAAAACAAGCAACTAATAGTTTTTATATCACTCTCAACAACTTGTTCATCATCTAACATGTTCATTATCCAAATAAAAAACATCTTCGTCCATTTTATTGCTAACCTCATCCTCGCTGAGGATTTGAGGTGCATAGCTAAAAAGCAACAAGATAATCATTTTATACATAGAAAACATAAATTACATAAGTAATAATCGTTTACAACAAATACTCCATTAATTTAATTACTAGTAATATTTATGACGAGTTTGATAAATTAAAATTATAGAATAATGAGTTAAGATATTAGACCACAAAATAGAATCAGTATCTTTGTTTTTCTAGTGTATATGCAAACATTTTATACGTATATATAACAAATTACTATAATAATGACGTAAACCATAGTTAGGTTAAGAAACAAAAAGTGATTATTAGTTTATTACATCAACATTCATGACCAAAATTCAGTGATCTGTTAACGAGAAGAATTACAAGTGATAACAAATTAGCTAGTACTTGCCTACAATAAATCCAACTAAACATAAAATCACTAATAAATTTATATATAAATAAAAACAACAACAATATATAATTTATATATTTATTTTAATTACACACTAATAAACTATAAGTAAGAAGAAATAAAATGTTCATGATTCATGATCGAACATATAGTAGTATTACTTGTCAAAAAAGTCTTCAAATGATATATTCAGATCTTTGTTATAAATAGTTTAGCATTAATGTTTTTTTATAAACATATAATTATTTTTATAATTTAAAAGATATTTAACGGTGGGACAGGGCGGTTTTTTTGTTCGGTTTTTTGTATGCAACCAAAAACCGCCCAAAACATTTGGTTTTTCAAAAACTCATAGCAGTTGTCTTCGGTTTTTTAAATGGTTCGTTTTTTCGGTGCGGGGTTTTCGGTTTTTCGGTTTTTGTGCTCACCCCTAGCTCAAACTGTCAAGGGATTGGACACAACAAAGCAAGATGTGACAAGGAACCGGTGCCTAAAGCTCCTCTAGAAAAAAAACCATCAGGTAGACCAAGGGAATCAGTAGTTGGAAATTATGCTTCTGCAAGAGGAAGGGGTGGTAGAGGAAGGGGTGGTAGAGGTGCAATTAATGGATCTAAGATGGGAGATGGATCTAAGATGGGAGATGCTTCTAAGATGGGAGATGGATATGTGAGAGGAGGAAGGGGTGATAGAGGTGGTAGGGTTGGTAGAGGTGGTAGGGGTAGTAGAGGTGGTAGAGGCGGTGCTGGTAGAGTGTGACTACAGACATAGTTTATACGTTTACTATTTTTGTTTCTGATTTGTACTCCAACATGTATTATAACACTCCAACATGTATTATAACATAGACTCTTTTTTTTAGTTATTGGATGAGGAAGATATAAGACCAAACATGGATCATGAGTATATGCAAGACTTGTTGGATGCAGAAGAGGAAAAGATGAAGCAACAGATGAGGGGACAAAGTGATTGGGAGGAAAGTTTTAATCCTAACAACTGGACTGAAGAAGAGGCCATGGATGTTGCTGAATTCACTCAAGAATCTGTAACAAATGTTGCTGCTGGAAATAACAAGGGAAAGGTTATGCAAGTGGATGAAAACCTAGAATGTGTTGTTGTAGCTCAAAAGAAATATAAAAGACCTAGGCCTAAAGAACCACTACCACGGAGACGCCCATCACAAAGGATATCTATGTAATAAGGGAAGAACTTCAAGTTTGATTCTCAAGGAACATGTTCAACACCTGAAAAAGCATTTGATGTTTCTCCATAAGATGGAATGCTTATCCTTTTAGGGCTTTTATGTTTTAATGGTCATGTAAACAATGAACCTTTATCTTTTGCTCTATTTTGTGATAAACAATGTACCCCAGTGTTGTTGGTAATGCAATGGGAATCTCTTATCTGGTCTCTTTGACTACTTTTATAAAGTTGTCTGATTAAAATGAAGTGTTGTGTTTTTATCTTGGCTATATGCTAGTGTTGTCAATATACACTTTTTTGTCATGTTTTACTCACAACAAACATCAGGTAAAAGGGTACCATCTCATTCATTAAGAAAGCATACATAAACCTAATAAATTTCTATTACATAAACCTGCAACACATCTACTCTACTTCGTTGCTAACACCAAAAGCACAAATACAACACAAACAATGAAAGTTGACTTCCAAATAGTCAAACTTGAAGAACATCTTCTCAACTCTTAACCATTTGCATCCAACTATCTTTGTAATTCATCCAACCTTGACAAGTGACACCTCTGATTAGGGTTTAACAGGATGTACATTCATAGATATGCATCTGATGACAGCCATTATCAAGCTCGGTATCATACCAATCCCATTTACCACACGTCTTCTTCCTCGGTCTACCTCGATTTGGACATACAACGAATCTTCTTGTTGGATTTGTTAGAGTCCATGATATTAACACCCTTAGTTGAAGATTGCAAGTACACAATTGATCATTGAGATAAGACGACATGTGTAATTTAGTTGATTAGGGTACTTGATCGAATTAGGGTTCTTAAGATTGGGCTTTCTTGAATTGGGGATAATTAATTAGGTTGATTGTATACCGTCGGGTTGTTTATATAGTGGGTGGGGTATTAAATGGAAGCAAACGGTCAAATTGGTATATAACGACGTGTAAAAAAAATAAAAATTAGGTGACGTGTTAAACTTCATCCGGTAATATGTGTGTCATTGTTCAAAAACAACAAGTTGTAATAGTTATATTAGTAATAAAATAAGTTCTTTTGCTAAAATTGTAAATTTTAGAAAGTTCGTTTCTATTTTATTGACTTAACCCTTCTAAAAAACAAGGATTCTTCATGTAACAAAAAACTATAGATGATTTAGAGAATATCCATAAAAATAATTCTAAATATAAGCATGTATAATACAAAACTAATAAAACTTACGAAGTTACGAGTAAGGCCGAGCACAGTCAGAAAAAATGGAATGAAATAGATCAATTTTTTGGCCAAAAAACAACTTAAAACCGGACCAACAAGTATTCGGTCCAGTTTATATGTTCGGTCTTATCTAACAAAGCATATCGACGAGTTTTGCATAGAATCGAACCGGAATCAATGAAAATAATATGTGGAGCAATGACCAAACAAAAATATGTCTAATTCAATCTGATCAATTTAACTCGTTTTGATTCGAGCCAATTTATCAGTTTTGTTAGACTATAATCTATTAAGTGCAATCATACTTAGTAATTACTAGTATTATTTTAGTTGTACCACAACAATCATTCGTGTACTCACCCTATCTTAGAATTGATCACGAATGTGTCGGATCAGATCAAAAATCAATTTTGTCCAAAACACTTGATCGAAGACCGAATCAAAATAGTATGCTCATGTTTGGATTAGCATGGTTTGGCCTGATCTTCGCTCTAGACCGAAAACCAAATATGAGAAGAAATGATGACCGAAGACGTGCTTGAAATATATTTGATTCGATTTCTCGGTCCATGCCCTACTAGTCTATCTAAGTCCAAACTTCCAAAACTCTTAGGACACGTTAGGTAGAGGGAATTTCAGAGATTAGAATGAAGTAGAGAGTTGTATTCTTGGAAATGAAATCTAAGGAAATGGATTTATTAATTTCCTTTGTTTGGTGGCGTCAAATATTTGAAAAAAATGCTCATGCAAATCTTTTTTTTCTTTAAAAAACTATTAAATGGAAATAAAAAATAAATAATAATAATAATAAATATTATTATTATTATAACAAATAATAAAAATAATAAAAATATATAATATAATAAATAAATAATAATAATAATCAACTTTAAAAATAAAAATGAAAATAATATTTATAAAATAATAATTATAAATATTAATAAATAATAATAAAAAATATTAATAATAATAATAGATAAATAAATAAGTAAATAAATAAAATAATAATAATATATAATATAATAAATAAATAAAAATAATAAAATTTAAAAATAATAATAAATATAAAAATAAATAATAATAATAATATTAATAATATTAATAAAATAACAATAAAAATAAAAAATAATAATTAATAATAATAATAAAATAATAAAATAATAAAATGATGTTTAATAGGATTAGTTTTGCTATTGCAAAAGGAGTGGGAGCTCAGATAGTCTCTCGGCTTCCCACTGACTTTTTCTAAATCCTATTATTCTAATGCAGTAATGTTTTTATGATAAAAACCAAAATAATAATTATTATTATTATTATTATTATTACTATTATTATTATTATTATTTTTTTTTTATAAACTTCACTTCGTTAGAATAAAAATATCTTTCAAAAAGTTAGTGGGAAGCTGAGATACTATCTGAGCCCCCACTCCTTTAGCAATAGCGAAACTTATCCTATTAAATATATGAGCAGCAACACGTGCTCCAATGTCCTGAACGATGGAGAACTTTCGGATCCGCTTCAGCAAGGTAACCGCATCCTCCTCTAATTCCCCAAAGGAAGAGAAAGAAAATGGGAGAAACCCATAACCAATAGCCGCACACTTAGCCATATACTTAACACGTTTACGTTTTGCAGCATCAACCACCGCCCGGCCAGGCACAAAACCAACCATGCCGGTTTGTGTCAAAGGTGAAGATCCAGTCAGATCCACACAAACATCAAGCCCTCCATCCCACGAGTAAAGTGATATATCTGCTGGACGTAATGCTTTGTCAGAACCCCCATCCAACCCGATATCAACTTCCTTACCAGCTGAAATCCCCGAACGATAGCAGATGTCGACAAGGGTATCACGTACAACATTATGACGATGTTTATTATTATTATTATTATTATTATTTTATTATAAACAAACTTTATTAGAATAATAGGATTTACAAAAAGTTAGTGGGAAACCTAGAAACAATTTGGGCTCCCACTCATCTAGGAATAGCAAACCCGATCATATTAAACATATAACAAGCACCACGTGATCCAATATCCTGAGTTATAGAGTATCTTCGGATCCGCTTTAGTAAGTCCACCGCATCCTTCTTAAGTTCCCCGAAAGAAGAGAATGAGAAGGGGAGAAAACCATATCCAATGTTTGCACACTTAGCCTCGTATTTGACACGTTTACGTTGTGCAGCCTCAACGACCACACGTCCTTGTTCAAAATCAATCATCCCATTTTGCGTCAAGGGAGATGAACCTGTCAGATCCATACATACATCAAGTCCTCCATTCCAAGAGTAGAGCAACATATCAACTAGACGTAAGGGTTTATCCCGCCCTCCACTAAGCCCAATATCCACTTCTTTACCAACTGAAATCCCAGACTGGAAACATATGTCGACAAGGGTATCACGCACAATGTTATGTCGATGTTTGACACCAACAATACCAGCACAAGATACAGCATGGTCGCCATCAATATCTCCAACAAAGACCCTCGAGCAAGCTGAGCACGACTTCTGTACAGAGAATAAGGGAACACCTAACCGATAGCATAATACACACATGTAAGTCCTACTGTTCATAGTTTGTCCCAACCCAGAGATCGGAACCACCCTGACCCAGTCAGAAGTATGGTCCTCCATCTGAGACTTCCACAAACCCATTTGTCGAGTAGATAGGGAAAATTTAGATTCAGTCGTTTGAGTAACACGTGTGAAATATATGTCTGCCAGTTTCTTCATGAGTTTGGGGGGCAGCGAACTCACTTGGGTTACTCAAAAGATTAATCTCCATTTTCGCATTAAAAGAACTCAAGGCATTGTCGAAAGCATGCCCATAAGTTACAAACATCACTTTATTAGAATAATAGGATTTACAAAAAGTTAGTGGGAAGCCGAGATACAATCTGAGCCCCCACCCCTTTACTTATAGTAAAACTAATCCTATTAAAAATATGAGCAGCAACACGAGTTCCAATATCCTGATTCATAGAGAACTGTCGGATCTGTTTGAGTAAGGCAACCGCGTCCTTCTCTAATTCCCCAAGCGAGGAAAATGAAAAGGGGAGAAAACCATATCCAATGTCTAAAGACTTAGGGCACGTTTGGTATAGAGAAATTAAAAGAAATGAAATTGAGTAGAGATTGGAAATCCAGAGAATAAAAATCAGTAGAGAATTTTGATAAATTCCGCTGTTAGAGTTTAGATCCGAGAAATAAGAAAAAAAATTCCACACCACTTATCGTATACCATTATCTAATAATTTACAATTCAGGTTCTTCATATAATATCAAATTGCAAATATTAAATACTTAAACAAATAACAAAGATAATCCAAGCAACTTTACCAAAAAAAAAGGAATTGATATTTACACGAAGCTTTTCACCCTGTACACAGAAATTGTTATGAATTGTCTATCTTACCCTTGATACTACCAGTATTCGAGTAAAACTGATTCCATCTTTATCTATCTCTATAGAATTGCGTGTTGACTATGTCCATCTCAATCAAGTATAATAGCAACCATAATCATTAGTAAGAAACATTTATGAATTACGAAGCACTCAATATCATCTTTCATCGCTGTTGGCTTTGAGCACTTACACAACTTGTACAAATCTTTAACCTTTTGACAAAAAACTTGTACATGTCATGCGGTGTTTATCTTAGAACTAAATTAGTCTAGGGTCTTTCAAGCATATGAGTGGATGGTCATGGAGAGGTACTGATATCATCTCTCACCAACATTGGTGCACTTCGGAGCCTATAAGTAAGCTTCGACCGCGATTTATCTTGTGTCCCTTGTTTTTAGCATAATCGAAAACCCGTATCTATTTTTTTAAGTTTTCTATATTATACCACAATGGCCTATCTAAAGGATTTCAGGGAATAGTGTTTTCCAGCTTCAGGTCATGTTAAGATGGCATTCGTTAACAAGTTAATCAAGATTGGATAAACCATTCAGTGGTTCAAAAAGAAAACTAAGAAAGAAACAAGCATGCCATACTCCAAGGCCCAAATATTGCAAATACGAAAATTTGAATCGAATCAGTAGTAATCACATAACAATGAGTTGCATTAGATGTGTTACCCATGTCTGTTTGTTACTACGAAAAAATAATGTTAATCAAGCTCTTACCAGTGACTTATTTAGTTATTATGATATTTTAGTCAGTATAAATATAATTTTTTTGTTTATTTTGATGATAATGAAAGAACAAAAACATTGTATTGTAGTTAGAAATGGGAAATAACACTCTTGGCGAAAAGAAGATAGATGGAATGAATAAAGGTAGGGGTATAATTGTCATTTCACATTAATAATCTGTGTGCCTGGTAAATGGGTCCGTATACATATCACCGCCCAAAAAAACTCGTTTGAGTTTGATTGATTTTTGATGTAACTGGAGACCTTCATCAGCGAAAGCTCATGAGCATATCTATATATCTACATAAAAGAAATGAACAATTATCAATAAAATATGTATAAAACATAAAAAAAACTAGGAGCTTATATAAATATATTGATGGTGGAGACATATTAATTATATGGGTTTAATTTGGAGAAGGGGAAATTGTAAACAGACAAGTGAAGGCTTTAATCGTTATAAATAGTTGGACTATGGCTTGGAGTGTTTTTCATATCTTTGTTTGTGAATATGCATAGTGTTGAAGCATATTTCTGCAGGGTTGACCCGGATGACTTCTGGAGCCTTATGTCGAAGTCACGTGCCCAGAAACTGTAGCCAAACAAGAAAGGACCCATTAGAAGGGGCCCAGGCCGGAGCCCGAGGAACCACCCTCTGACGGTCAAGTCAGTGCCTCGTATGAAAGGTCTTATATGCATATGTATGCTATGATATAGAGAGAGAAACATATTGTAGTGAGAGAGAGAGAAAGAACCTGTTTTGTAGAGAGAGAGATGGGACTATTTATAGCCCAAGTTTTTCATGTTAGTCCTTTATATATTTGTATATTGGTCCTTTGTATATTAACCTTTTACCTTTTGACCCTTCTAGTATTATTCAGGGTCTATTTTACCATATACGTTAACATGCCCCCAATATAATATTATCGGCTTACAGCCAATAATGTTATACTTAAATAGTGTATCGGGGTCTCGAAGGAGGGTCTAAAAACATCCTTCAAACCACATACGTCAACATGCCCCCCCAATATAATATTATCGGCTCATAGCCAATGATGTTATACTTAAATAGTGTATCAGGGTCTTGAAAGAGGATATAAAAAATCCTCCAAACCACATACGTCATCATGCCCCCCAGTTTAATGTTATTGGTTAACGGCCAATGATGTTAAATAGTACGTCGAGGGTTTGTACGAAGGACTTAAACATTTGATCCTTTCGGATATCAGGCCATATATAAACCACATTGTTCCCCCAATATAGTATTGTTGGTTATCGACCAATGATGCTATACTTTAAATAGCGTACCTCAAACAACGGACGAAGCACTTACATATTCTTCTCTAGTGGTACGCTTTGGAGTTTGTTCCTCAGCTTTCCTACGGGACAGGTTGTTGTAGGTTTATTAGTATCATAACAATTATATAAAACCCTAAACGAGATCAAAGCACATATAGCAGAAGCGATTTAACAAGATCATAATTAATAACTCAATTATAATTAATCGAATTAGGGTTACATACCTTTACGCTAAAGTAATTCCACAAGACGAAGAACAAATCACCAATTCGGGTTTAAACCATATATACCAAGATATAGTCTAAAGTAAGACTATATTACATTCTTGTACACACGTAATACAACAAGCTAACCGTGATTCTAGCACGTGAAAACCGAGCTACAACGCTTGTAATTAATCTACCCAACAACCCTAGAGAGGGGCTAGGACTAGATTAAGTATACAATTGATCAACCAAGAAAATCAACCAAAACCCTTTGTTGATGGGGAGAGTCGATCGACCAAAAGAAAGAGAAGGGAGAAGATTTATTGTTGTGTGAATTATGAGGAGTTAGGAGGTGTATTTATAGGCCTAAACACTTAGCCCAAGATAAATAAAAGGCAACAAATGCCCCCCCCCCCCCCCCTTGAGCCCATAGTTCGGCCGCCTATAACACCCCTTGGGGTGTTCCGGAATCTTGCAAACTTCTTTCCTTTTGTTTATGTATACTATATATTTATTTAACAATCGTTATAACTTAACTATTAACTATTTAACGACCATTAAAGTTATATAGTTACTTGCTCGGTTAATTAATAAATACATAAATATATTTATTAAATAAATTAATAAATACAATACATATATTTATTAATTATATTAACTCTTTACGTATTGTGTGCAATCCCGTAATCTCGAGTTCGATCCTATCACACGACTATTAAATATAAGTCCATAAACTTACAGCTCCTACTTGGACATATTTCGAATATCATGATCACATTGACTAGCGTCTAGTTACACTAGCAATGTCACTAGTACAACTCGAGTAAGGTCTCCTGGACAAAACCTTTTAACGATTCTGCATCGTTATTATTATCCTTTTATTTCTAATACAACGTTAATAAGGATATGAATCTCAGTCATTCCTTTCATTAACCATTCTGTTTCTCGTTCACGAATTCAGTAAGATTACCAAAACATATTTGGGTGTGGCCGCACAAACATCTTACTAGTCCCACGAGGAGCCCAGCTGTATTAAACTCCAAAATGAAATTGGAGGAAATAAATTCCATATTGACTACGAGCAAAACTTATGAATTTTGCAACACTTCCGAAAATAATCCTTATAGCTACCAGTTACGTTTAGCGTTAGATTATTCCACAGAGATGCACTAGATTCATAACAGTTTCCTGGTATCTCAAGTCTAAGGATAACTATTTATGTTTTACTTAATAACAAAGATCTATAAAGTAATAACATATAGTTGGGATAAGTCCTATATTCGATTCATCGAATATCATCCAAAATTGACCAATATACCTTCAAGTATACTCTGTAACTATTTTGATTTGTCTTTATTTAATAATACTCCCATATTATTAATCGACAACGGATATTTAGCATAACTTTTATTCATGGATTAAAACATGTAAAATAGGATACACTTATTAAATAATAGAAATAAACGAAACCCAATCTTTATTTTGTTATATAATAATGTTATAACATCATTTATCCAAATACTAATCACAGATTTATTGCATGAGTTCGCTAGCTAGTTGCAGCCCAATCGTCTTGGCATGCTTAACTACCTTTGGTCTAGGCAATGCCTTAGTCAAAGGATCTGCTACGTTATCATCTGTGTGAACTTTTATCAATTTGATTTCCCGAACTTCAACTTGTTCTCGGACGTAGTGATGTCTACGCATAAAGTGTCTGGCGCCTTTCATGACTCCAGGGTCATTGGCAAATATTATTGCGGCAGAATTGTCACAATACATATCAATAGGTTCTTTAATTGAAGGCATCACTCCAAGATCTTCAATAAACTTCCTAATCCAAACAGCTTCCATTGCAGCTTATGAAGCAGCCATGTACTCAGATTGAGTAGCATGCATTGCAATCGTTGTCTGTTTCTTGCTCTTCTAGTCAACTGCTCCTCAATTGATAACAAAAACGTAACCCGTCTGAGACTTTGTATCGTCTTTATCACATTTCCAGGACGCATCATAGAAACCTGTAACATTCAGTTATGTGTTTGGTTTTCCACCATATACCAAGAACATATCTTTCGTACTCCTCAAATACTTTAGAATATGTTTAACAGCAGTCCAGTGGAGCTTCCCTGGATTCGGTTGGTATCTACTGACCAAGTTCTGAGCGAACGCCACATCAGGCCACGTGCATCTAATAGCATACATTATAGATCCTACAGCAGAAGGATAAGGCACCTTCTACATGTATGCCTCCTCTTCATAAGTTGATGCATCCATCTCATGACTCGGATTATACTTAACTTCCATAGGTTGAAAACTTTCTTGGAATTATGCATATTATACTTCTTCAAAATCTTATATATATAAGCATCTTGACATAGACCAATTAACCGTCTTTTCCTATCCCGATAGATCTTAATTCCCAGAATGTATGCAGCTTCTCCTAAATCCTTCATAGAAAAACATTTACCAAGACAATCCTTAACAACTTTAAGTCTTGGAATGTTACTTCACATGATTAATATGTCATCAACATATAGGACTAAGAATACTACATCACTCCCACTAGCTTTACGATATACACATGGCTCATCACGATTCTGAACAAATCCAAACTTTTTGATTTCTTCGTCAAATCTTTTATTCCATTGACGTGATGCTTGCTTCAAACCATAAATGGACCTTTAAAGTTTGCACACATGTCCTGGATTTTCAGGATCAACATACCCTTCTGGTTGTTGCATATAGATGTCTTCGTCTAAGCGACCGTTCAAGAATGCAGTTTTAAAATCCATTTGCCATATCTCATAGTCATAGTATGTTGCTATAGCTATGAGAATCCTAATTGCTCTTAAGTCTGCTACAATAGAAAATGTCTCCTCGTAGTCTACGCCAAAAGTTTGTGTAAAACCTTTAGCTACTAAACGAGCTTTATAGGATTGTACTTTTCCGTCTATGTCGGTTTTCTTCTTGTATATCCACTTGTGTCTCATTACTTTAGCATTCGGTGGTGGTTCTACAAGAATCCAAACATCATTTACTTTCATGGATTTCATTTCCTCGTCCATAGCAACCATCCACTTATCCTTCTCAGGATCAAGTATGGCGGATTTATAATTAACGGGTTCACCAAGATCCCCTAACTCATCATCATCCTCTATGTTAAGACACATATTGCTATTTGCATTTTTAATCCTTGCGGATCTACGCAGAGGAACTAATTCCGGTGGAACCGCCAGATTTTCTGGTTCTACAGGAATTACATCGCTAGTGTTTTCAGAAGGTAATGTATCTATATGACTCTCCTCAAGATCATAATTTCTCCCACTAAATTCTTGGTTTACAAGATCAGATTCAAGGAAGTCTCCATACCTAGCAACAATAACTTTGTTCTCAGGTGGATAATAAAAGTAGTAACCCATAGTTTCCTTAGGGTATCCTACAAAGATACATTTTACGGATCGTTGTTGGAGTTTGTCACCCGAGTCACGTTTCATATACATCTCGCAACCCCAGACCTTTAAATAAGACAAATATGGCTTTTGCCATGCCATAGTTCATATGGTGTCTTATCGACCTTCTACGAACAACAGATTCTAGAGCATAATCCCAAAAGGATAAAGGTAAAGTTGTAAGATTAAACATAGATCGTACCATATCTAATAATGTATGATTTCTCCTTTTGGATACACCATTTTGTTGTGGAGTATAGGAAGAAGTAAGATGCTAAACAATTCCATTCTCACTTAGATAAACTATAAACTCTTGACTTAAATATTCACCACCTCTATCAGAACGAAGAGCTTTAATCTTCTTCCCTAATTTCAGTTCTACTTCTCTTTTAAACACTATGAATGTTTCAAATACCTCATGTTTATGCTTAAGTATAAAAACATAACCATAACGGCTATAATCATTCGTAAATGTTAAGAAGAAGCTAGCACCTTTCCTTGACGTATGTCTAAGTGGTCCACACACATTAGTATGTCTAAGTCCAAGTAGATCAGTAGCCCTTTCAATATTGCTATCAAAAGGTTTCTTGGTCATCTTTCCAAAGATACAAGACTCACATTTATCAAATGATTCATCATTGATATTTTCCAAAAGACCTTCACGTTGAAGCTTTTGTATACGAGTCTTCCCGATATGGGCAAGTCTACAATGCCAAAGATTAGAAGAGTTCTTGTCAAACTTTCTCTTCTTACTCATGCTAAATACAGATTTATCGTTCTTGGATTCATAATCATGCATGTCTAATTCAAACACACCATTAACAGAAATTGCATTAAAATAGAAAATACCATTTTTCCAAACAGAAATTACATTATTATCAATCGTGTGAACGAATCCATTATTTAACAAACAAGAAAAGGAAATAACACCCCTAACAATTGTAGGTGCATAATGACAATCGATCAATCTCAGTACTAAACCCGAAGGTAAAAATAGATCAAAAGTTCCTATAGCTTCAACTGCTGCTTGTGCGCCATTGCCCACTTGCAGATATTGTTCCCATAGGAAAGCTTCCTTTCCAGATTAAATCTTTGCAGCGTATTACAAATGTTAATACCACAGCCCGTATCATATACCCAAGAATTTAATTTGTATGTTAAATTGAACAATTCAATCATAAATAAAGTACCTGAAGCTGCAGCGCTCTGCTCATTCTTCTTCTTTATTTCTTGCAATTCTTCAAGGTAGAGAGGGCAATTCCTCTTCCAATGACCACTTGCCTTGCAATGGTGACAAGTCTCATCCTTTTGAGATTGACTCCTCTTAACAAAGTTCTGCTTGGGTTTCGAATAAGTCGCAACTTGTTTGCCCTTATTACCCTTGCCTTTGCTTTTCTTCTTGTTCGTTTGCGGTTTTGGCTTACTCACTCTACCCTTTTGTATGGTTAGTACAGAAGGCATAGCGGTAGATGCCTTTTCTTTCAACCCCTTTTCATAGTCAATGAGCATTGCATGCAAATCATTAATTGTCTTCCCCATGCAATGCATATTATAGTTTCTAACGAAATCATTGAAGTCCTTGTTAAGGGACCTATTGATCAAGTTAATAGCCATATTATGATCATAGGGTTGTCCTAGTGCAATGAGTTGTTTCATACAACCCCTCATCTCCAAATAATGGGCACTTACAGACTTTCCTAGAGCTTCCTTGCAGCTATGCAAAGCATCTACTAAGTCGTAGATCTCCACAGCTTGCGGATTTCGAACATAACCTTGAGCTCATCAAGCATTCGCTTCGGAGAAAATAGCTCATACTTCTGTTGAAGTGCAGGAGCCATTTTTCCTAGCATTAAGCAAGCCACCTCAGAGTGCTTCTTAACATTAGCAACGTGTTCAAGCCTTGAGCATCAGATGATCCTTGGGCAAGATCCTCCGGATAGGGAGTAGTCTAGATATCGATAGTACCCGCTGCTCTCAAGACAATTCTTAGCGAGCGGTACCAATCATTAAAGTTTGGGTCAGTAAGTTCAGGTCGTTCAAAGAAATGAATGTACTCAACACAGTGATTTGTCGGACAATTCAATTGACAAACAATTTTCAATTTCTAGATATTTAAGGGATTTACATTGCCAAAAACGTTTTGTAATGTAAACATGTTTCATCCCTTCTGAATGCATTAGGTTTCCAGATCTCACTCAGTAACTTAATTAAGTCGTCTAATCTGAGTAAAGTAAAACCATCATACGAATTCTCATTCTACAAATTCTTTTCTCTCCATCACAACATCATCCAAAAATATCATTTGATGACGAAGTAATTTCAAGTGTTCGTCAATTAGGAGCATTCGACTTAAATTTTAAGGGTATAAATTTTGATGTCAAAATCAATGTATGGAGAAGCATGCATACAATCTCCATAACATAAGTTTAATAAAACATTTAGTAAACTTATTCATGAGTTTAAATTTCTTCATAAGTTATGTTGCGGTATTGGTTAAACCAATTAAAGAATCTACCCACAACTCATCACATCGTACTTTGCTAGAACTCGGCTAAGCACAAAGCAATACCCTTATTCATTGTGGTTCGGATGTGAATTTGTGGTAAATCACCCTTAAGGTACAATCCAGTTAATAATCGTAGGTAATTTCAATTTTGACTCACATGCGAGCCGGGAATTTGGTCAGTGACTAATGGCATAACACCTCCTTCCTTAATCGGGTACATGACCAGCGGTGCGTTATACCTACTTTATAGTTTGTCAAATTGAGTAGGCCGTTAGATTATTATGGCGATTCATCAATCAACATAATCTTGTGTAATTTAAATCTCTAACAAAATCTTTATTTTTAATATGATTTAGTCCATATTATTTCTTTTCAAAAAATAAACCCTTGTTTACAACAATTCTACAATTTTATATAAACGAGTAAAAAAAACTAAATTATAAACACATAATAACAATTTATATGTGCAACAAATAAATCAAATAGCCACATGCATACGATTTATTCAATAATCATCAAATCTAGGTCTTTATATCTCTATATAAAAGTCTTCCATAATTCTAGATTTATTGAATCAAATAACCACATAGCACATAAAATCATATAAACATATAATTTTACGATCCATGAAAACATGCACGTAATCATGGAATCCCCACAAATCTTAACAATTAAATCTCTACGGATCGTAACCATACATGACATAACAATTAATCATGCAATATAATCTAAAATTATTCCACATGTAATTTAGGGTTTCAAAACAATTCACTTTTTAATTAAAAATAGAGTAAAAACCCTAATTTTTAAAAAACAAAACCCTAATTTTATAAAAACCTAAAAAAACACGTAGTTTTAACTCAAAACAATTATAGTTAAAAAAACTTTAGATTTTCGATAATTATAACATGTTAAAACGGCTCTCGACGCCACTGTAGGTTTAGTATCATAACAATTATATAAAACCCTAAACGAGATCAAAGCACATATAGCGTAAACGATTTAACAAGATCATAATTAATAACATAATTATAATTAATCGAATTAGGGTTACATACTTTTACGCTAAAGCAATTTCACAAGACGAAGAACAAATCACCTATTCAGGTTTAAACCGTATATACCAAGATATAGTCTAAAGTAAGACTATATTACGTTCTTGTACACACGTAATACAACGAGCTAACCGTGATTCTAGCACATGAAAACCGAGCTACAATGCTTGTAATTAATCTACCCAACAACCCTAGAGAGGTGCTAGGACTAGATTAAGTATACAATTGATCAACCAAGAAAATCAACCAAAACCCTTTGTTGATGGGGAGAGAAGATCGACCAAAAGAAAGAGAATGGAGAAGATTTATTGTTGTGTGAATTATGAGGAGTTAGGAGGTGTATTTATAGGCCTAAACACTTATAGCACAAGATAAATAAAAGGCAACAAATGCCCCCCCCCCCCCCCCCCCCCCCCTTGAGCCCATAGTTCGGCCGCCTATAACACCCCTTGAGGTGTTCTGGAATCTTCCAAACTTCTTTCCTTTTGTTTATGTATACTATATATTTATTTAACAATCGTTATAACTTAACTATTAATTATTTAACGACCGTTAAAGTTATATAGTTACTTTCTCGGTTAAATTAATAAATACATAAATATATTTATTAAATAAATTAATAAATACAATATATATATTTATTAATTATATTAACTTTTTACGTATTGTGTGCAATCCCGTAATCTCGAGTTCGATCATATCACACGACTATTAAATATAAGTCCATATACTTACAGTTGTTGTTATGGTTCGATATTTCGATAGGGAAACTTCGTCTTTGGGCCGTATTTACTTTGTTTCCGGACTGCCTAACAGGCTTGTCCTGTAAGACATTGGCATCAAGCCGGTTTTAATTTGTCTTTAGACATCATAATTGTATATTGTTTCCGTTTGCAATGACATCGTTTCCGTTTATTTTGTCGCATGATCCTTGATTTTATTTGTATGCCCCGCTTCGGTGTTATCTGGAGATGTGACAGACCTCTGCAATATTTATTAATTGGAAGACATCAGCATTGGGCGGCTTTTAACTTGTCTCTGGACTGCCCCTTAGGCGAGTCCAATACTTAACGTGTTTTGTATGTTATGTGGGAGATATCGGCGTCGGACCGCTTTTAGTTTATCTCTGAATTGCCCGTAAAACGCGTCCAATGCAGTTACGCATTACAGTGTGGGAAGGCATCGGCACGGGGCCGCTTTTACTTTGTCCTCCGGACTGCCCCGCGGGCGTGTCCTACGCAATTATGTGCTACAACATGGGAAGACAACGGCACCAGGACATTTTTAACTTGTCTTCGGACTGCCCCTTGGGCGCGTCCAATACAATTACATGCTACATTTAGGAAGACATCGTCACCGGGACGCTTTTAATTTTTCCTCCGGACTGCCCATCAGGCGCGTCCAACAGAATTATTTGTTATACTATGGGAAGACATCGGCACCGGGCCGCTTTTGTTTTGTCCTCCAGACTGCCCCTCGGTCGCGTCCAGCGCAATTATGCGCTAATGTGGGAAGACATCGGCACGAGGCCGCTTTTAATTTGTCTTCCAGACTCCCCCCGGGCGCGTCCAGCGCAATTATGCGCTAAAATATGGGAAGACATCGGCACGAGGTCGCTTTTAATTTGTCTTCCAGACTGCCCCTCGGGCGCGTCCAACGCAATTATGCGCTAAAATATGGGAAGATATCCGCACGAGGCCGCTTTTTAATTTGTCTTCCCGACTGCCCCTCAGGCGCGTCCAGCGCAATTATGCGCTATAATATGGGAAGACATCGACACGAGTCCGCTTTTAATTTTTCTTCTGGACTGCCCCTCGGGCGCGTCCAGCGCAATTATGCGCTAAAATATAGGAAGACATCGGCACCTGGCCGCTTTTAGTTTGTCTTCCGGACTGCCTATAAGGCGCGTCCAGCGCAATTATGCGCTAATGTATGGGAAGACATCAGCACCGGGCCGCTTTTAATTTGTCTTCTGGACAGCCCATAAGGCGCGTCCTACACAGTTACGTGTAATGTCCATCTCAGTTAACTAGACCGGAGGTTCTAAAATTATGTCACAAGAGTATGCCTCAAGATTATGCCACAAAACTATGCCTTAAGATTATGCCTCAAGATTATGCCACGAGATTATGAGTCAAGATTGTGTCTTAAAATTACGCCTCAATATTACGGCTTAAGATTATGATTGCTCATATAATCAGTCCTAAAACATTGAACACGAAAGCTTGTTGCTTTCTCTCGTTAGATATGACACATATAATATTATGTCTCAATGAACAACCGAATCACGACCAATTATGACATTTGTGACGGAAGTATCACACTAATATCCTCCCCAAGTTCGACGATATTATATTTTATTTGTATCATTGAACTTAGGATAACATAAACAAATTATCACACATGTCATGCCTTTACTTGCACATATTCAACCATTCTCATTATATATCCTTTAATTAATTCACACCGGGTGATGAAAAGGGTGAAAAATGGTAATGCAAGACCTTTGTAGCATGGTTGTCCACCAAAATCTTTATTCAATATTTTGAAAACCAAGTGGGTGGGTAAACCGGGTGCCACCTTGTTCTTTGGTTTGATTGTCCATTTTAGCAAATAATTCATGCAATATATTGTTACTTCACGGCGCGTTATTACAAATTGCTTATGTAGTGCCAGTTTCATATTTTGATTTTGATTGTGGATGAGCACCGTTCAAATAACTAAACGACATAATTCTTTTGTTAACAATATCTTTCTCTTTAAAAGAGTTATATATATCGAGAAGCTTTTCCTAAGATTTGATAAGGTTCAAAAGTAACACCTCCATACTTTTTCACATAGGTTATTCTATTATCATCACAATTTTCATTGAGTCTTAACTCTTAAGTCATCACATGACTTTTATTTGTTTTACCAAATTTGTAAAAAGAAAATCTTTCCCGAGGTAGTCTCCCTCAAAAGTAAACATATGAGTCTCTTTTGTACTTTTCTAGTTAAATAAAGTCATAAAACCTTTTATCAAAAATTACTTTAGGTTACCTCTGGTGACAATACTATATTGCTAAACATGTAAGGTGCCATTTTTTACCAAGCAATACTACATGCTCGCATGTGATGTGAAACACGATATTTAGATAACAATTTGTCTATCCTCTTCACCAACATTTTATCTTATCATGGTAAATGATGTAATACGTGTCTTGTAGCTTCACATGACAATTTATGTCTTTAATCTTTTTAAGAAAAACGTTTTTCAATAAGAAAATTTTGTTTATTATAAAAAACGTGTAATTAGTTTAGAAATAATTTAGAGCACATAGTTTCCAATAGCTATAAATAATAATAAATCAGTACATTTAATTTTTCCTCTATTGAATTTAGCTTATATTTTTGGTTTTCATATTGATAAACAGACCTCTTGAATGTGTGTGTCAATATACCATCTAAGTTCAAAGAACTAAATAGGCACGCATGAAATAATAGATCACTGACACAAAGCTTAATTATTTACATGTGATGATTTATAAAACCATGGGTTCCATTTTTTTTTACTATACCATGAGTTCCATTAAGCACACAATTTTTTATGTGCGAAAAGTAGAAAAATGACTAGCCATGTACTCTTATCTATTTCAAACTTTGCCCGAAAATAAGAGATTTTTATATATAGGATATGTACATAATGCTAGCAACGTGTGTAACACAGCTAGGTAGAAAAGCAAAGCTAGGCTTAGACTTACTTCATATCAATTTTTGTTTATTTTTACGTTAGTCAAAATAGACAACCCACATACTAGAAAAAGTTATTTATATAGGTTTTAACATGTACCATGTGCATTATAATATGCACTGCTACTTTAAGCTATCAGTTACTTTAGCTCTTGCCCCAACTACTCATACCATAAATTTTAAAAACAGAAGTTAATACGTGGCTCGATTTCACTATCAAGTTCATATGCCCACTTTTCTTTTTGTCAGCTACTGATGCTATTTTATGTAGTATGTAAAAGCATTAGATATTTTATCTTCGCATGCTTGCTTTAGAGCATCTCCAATGGGATAAACCCATTTAAGTTTTTTGCAATTAATGCATTAAATGCATAATACATTTAACAAGCAAATTTGTAGGAAAGAGTTTTTGTATGCAAAGTCATTCTACAAACCATTTGTAAACCCTTACTAAAAGCTTTTGGTGTAATGGTAAAAACCACTTTCAAAAGCTTTTCAAAATAGTGAAAAGCTATGAAAAGGTTTATCACATTGGAGATGATCTTACTAGTTTACTAGGGATGATAGTAGGTGCACTGTTTGTACTTTTTTTTATAGTTAACCCATTAGTTGGCGTGCATATCCAAAGAAAGTGTCATACCATTATTTGCATATCTTAATAAATTTAAGTTTTGCGGCAGTTTATAGAATTCAGAGAAAAGTATGGAAGAAGACTCACAAAAAGAGTTTGAGCTTTTGGATTCGTCGTTATCAGGACTCAAGTTACATCCGAATCACATAACCGGAGCTCTTGGTTGGCCCCATACTGATTATCCATAAACAACTCTCTTACGTCTCTAGGAGGTCGCGATGTACTCGTACATACTGGTATCAGCACATAGCAGAAGTATAGTCGACCAAAAAAATCAACCGACCAAGCATTTTTCCCTTTAACCGGATCGCACATGTCTTCTTTTAACCCGCGAACCTTTGAATGGAGTACACATACCCTCCTTTAACCAGAGAACTTTTAACCAGATTACACGCCTTTCCTTTAACAGGCGACACATGTATCACTCGTTACACCATACCGGAGGCTTGATGCAGGAAACAAACCTGATGATCATTTTCGAAGATTCATTCCGGAGGATACATACCATTACGGAGCACAAATCTAGCTTCCCTGTCAGAGAACCCCGTACTGGAAACCACAAAAGGGGGACGCATCACCATGCACGTCGTCCACGGAGGTACCAAAGGTACCAATGTATACCGAAGAGGTATCAACACACATTCCGGATGTACCCACATAGACCGGAAGTACAAATACCTACCAGAGGTAACCACCTACCGAAGATAACACATACCCTCCTTTAACCGGAGTACATAAACGGTACGAACAAATCAGGCCATACACGTGTTCCTTTTACCGAACAGCACATACTGAAAGTATATTTAGTCAATATGTACTAGAGACATCAAGGCACACCGAGGTATCATTACATAACGAAGATACCCAGATACTTGCGACTTAAAACCTGAGCCTTTAATTCATATCGGATTCATGAGATAAAATTCTTGCACCTTAAAACAAACCGGAAAGATGGTATCGATGAACATTGGATCAGACAAAATACCGGAGTGATCCTCCAAAAACATGGCATACACCGAGGGTATCACCGAAACACACTTACCAGAGGTATAGCTCCTTACAGTGAACGAATTTAGTTATTCTCTGGAGGCATAAACCGAACTGTTGGTCCTGCTCTTGCTGGTGAACCCTCCATTCATTGAAAAGGTAACACCATACGCAGTAAACAAGCTTACCAGGGTATCAAATCGGACCGCATGTACCGGGGTCAATCCAGACTATATATACCGGAGTATCAATCCAATGCACCACCTTGTCATCCTGACGGGGACCACATATTGAGCTATACATAGAGAAAGTATCCCCACAAACTTCGTCCATTCCTTTCTTTCGTAAAGAGGGTGACTGGTGGAACACCTCCATGTACACATACCAACACAGGAGACAAAGGTGTTCACACCCCAAACCTACATAATCAATCCAAAGAGAACACACAACCGGATCTTGTCCAATTTCGTCTCCAGAAAGTAAATCAGAGATGAAACTTGTCATTCCTAGCTCTAGTATATTGAATAACGAGTCCCAAGGATGGCACCAATTGTTGAAGCATATTTCTGCAGAACCCGAATGACTTCTAGAGCCTTATGTCGAAGTCACGTGCCCAGAAACTGCAACCAAACAAGAAAGAACCCGTTAGAAGGGGCCCAGGCCGGAGCCCGGGGAACCACCCTCCGACGGTCAAGTCAGTGCCTCGTATGAAAGGTCTTATATGCATATGTATGCTATGATATAGAGAGAGAAACATAGTGTAGTAAGAGAGAGAAAGAACCTGTTTTGTGGAGAGAGAGAGGGAGATGGGACAATTTATAGCCCAAGTTTTGCATGTTAATCCTTTATATATTTGTATATTGGTCCTTTGTCTATTAACCTTTTACCTTTTGACCCTTCTAGTATTATTCAGGGTCTATTTTACCATATACGTCAACACATAGCACGTGATATTTTCTATTTATACTTGGCATTAAGTTAGTAAAAAATGGTGAACTCTCGGTGTTTGGTTTTTGAGGATCTCATTTCCATTTCAAAATGAATGGAAATAGCATTGCAAAGGATTAGATTCTCGAGAGTTTGGATATCTCCCTCTACTCTTTCCTTTGATGTACCAAACAAGAGAATTTATAACATTTCTATTTCTCAAATCTCACTTCTTGCTACCAAACACACCCTTAGTCTCATACTTTTTAAGAACTCGTATTTTTCTCGGTCTTATTGTATTCTTTTATTCGTACTTTTCGATTTTACAATGTTTAACCTGTTTCTTTTACTTTTTCATGCGTAACTTCTGAGAAATCGATGATTTTAATTAAATTATATTTCAATTATTTTTCTGATCATTGATAATATTTTATTCGAAATTATAAAAAAAAATATTTTATTTTTCCATATTTATTCACTATAATAACCCGAAATTTAATATCAACATTTAGACCGAGCTCTAATCTATTCTTAATATGCGGACAAATAATTATTAATCGACTTTTACTTTTGCGTGTTCGTTGTATGAATAATATTGAATTCTCGGCTAACCGACAAGGTTGTGGCTTTAATGGATCGAGAATGTGTCAATTATTATTTAGCGGTAAGGTTTACATCTGTTATCGATCGTAAATATCCTCGTTATGACATAGAAATATTTTTCTTGTCATTATTTTAATTGTTAGTTTTTTTCACATTCTTCGTAAATTTATGATAAACATTTAAATGTCGTTTGTTTATATGACGCATTAACGTTTATTAAATAATAAGCCCTCAATTTATATATCGAAATATAAATGTTCTCCGGATTTCGACGTTTTTATTTTGTATTGAGCGTTTATTTTTCGTGCTCTACGCGTAACTTTTAAATTGCGTAACTTTTTAAATATTGGGCTTCGATAATACCCGATTTTACAGTCTGTGAGACAAGATTTTATATTAGTCTCATCCCACTTGCTATTTCTACACGTCACATTCATATGTGTCTTAGTTTCATGTCATTGATATAGATATGCATATTCATGCATATCGTCATTTCTCATTTTTATATAAAAGAAAGAGATCAACATCACAGCGCCGCAAATTCATTCTTTCCTTCGTATGACATATTGCCTCTTTTGTTTCTTTTGCCATATTTTTTTATCTCAATAACAATTATCAACAAAGAAGCATCAAAAACTAACGTTGGACTTTGATTTTCTTTCTGTTCTATTTTTTTGTTTCAAAAGCGTCTTAATAATTTTAATAGTTGAGATTTGTATCAAAAGCTTTGTTATCGTCGGATCTTGCGGTGACGTACGATGACAAGTTGTGGTTATAACTAGTTCATTTATCACCGGTTTCCGGCGAACTTCTGTGTTGACGGGGAGAAGTATGGTTCGAGGGGTGGAAAGAAATGGTAATAAAAGGTTGTTTCAATGACACATACGAGTAAATAAATTGACAACCTAAGGTATTTTGGTATGGCCCACATCATGGCCTTGATCATGTCGTCAATAAGGTTCGAGATTTTGTTCCCTAATCGTTCGTGTTAAGACTTTCTGGTTCGTTAGCCGCGAGTTCAGGTACATATCTTGGTTCGAGTATCGGGCAGGTTTAACTTTGTTAGTATTCGTGTTCGCCGGTATTTATAGTCGTACATCACAACTCCAAATAACTCGTATCCCGACATGGAGCTGAGGTATTACTTGATATCGACTCAATATTACGATTCTTAGTTAGTACTACTATGCAAAGGAATGTTAGAATGAAGTACAAAGAACAACCATGGTTTAAACCTTTCGAAAGAAATAGCAAAAAGAGAACCTGGTTCTAATTTTCATATTAGAATGAAGAAAATGTCATTTTCATGCAAACAATTACATATACACACTTTTGGTCCTTGAATTATTAACCTAGATACAAATATATATCATAGAATTTCAATGTAACACATTTGACCCTCATCAACTTATTTCTTTTCAAAAGTTGTCCTAAATTTATAATTTTGTTACTTTATCTATAAAGTAATGTGTTTATAAAACACATTAAAATTTTGTAGGTTGTCATCTATATTTCTAAGACGCGCTACACTTTATTTTAGGTCATTGTTAGAAGCTTGTGGTTTCTCGGATTATCTTATATCATCGTTTCACTCGTGTCGCTGTTATCGTGATCGTTATCCTCCCTTTGATATCGCTATTAATAAAGTGAGTTCATAGCCTCTTTTTACTACTTATACATTGTTTCTAAACGCGGGGTAAGATTTTATATGGTGGAACACATTCATTTAAAACTGTATGCTATCCAGAACTTATATGCTATCCAGAACTTGTATGCTATCCAGAACTTGTATGCTTTCTAGAACTTGATGATTTCCAACAAATTTTCATTATTATTATTGCTTTTAGTTATAGCCCTTAAGTTTCCTCTCCTGATCATGAACCGTTAATTTACTTGTGTTGCTAAGCGCGAATGTTGTGGGTGGATCCATCGGGATTGACAATCCCCGTCCCATGTTGCGGTTGTTTTACCATGACGCATTTCATTTGTTAATACTTGAGTATTTAGGCTGAATACTCACTAGAGGAACTTACATTGAGTTAAGCTTCGGTTCATGAACTAAATAGAAACAATAATGGTTTCAGACTATGGTTATCGTACGTAACCATTTTCCCTATTTCTTGTTTTACAAATAAATGCTTGTGTTCCACACCTTTACTGTTAAACCTATGAATATCACTCAACTTTATGTTGACGATTTTACATGTTTAATCTCAGGTATTATTACTTAGCTTTGCTTGGATGGGAGCCCGCAGAATATTATCGCAGCTTGGAGATTTCTGTCTTACTTTTTAAAGTTTGGTTTTGGTAAAAGCTGTCAGAAGTTTATCCCATATTTTTGGTAACAACATGTTACAAAACCATGTTTAAATAATAGATTTTCCGCTTATAAAACTCTGGGACATTTGTTTGAAAACTCTGATCTTTTTGTGATGTAATGTATAATTTTTTATTACGTCAACTTTATGTCAACAGTATTTCATTGTTTCTTGTACCATGACGTAGAACCCCTTTGCTTCCTACGTGTTTCCTTGCCTGATTTTGGGGGATCTCACAGATTGGTATCAGAGCGATGGTTATAGGGAACTAAGTCGTTTTTCAAAACTTAGTCTATAACCGAAAGTTCAAATATTTCATGTTTAAAGTGTCAAACACAGAATCTGCCATTGTTGTACGATATCTGCGCGGGTAACTCTCTAATCCTTATTATTTATTTTTAATTATCATCATAGTATTTCTTCTCCTGATTACATGTTAAAATATTACATTACCCTAATGACGATAATTACTATGTCTTTTCAAAACCTTTGTGCTTCATGAATTATCATTGGATATTACTTGAGTACATATGCTCTTGCTGCATATCTTGAATTCTTGTTTTTGTGAATTGATCTTGTTACAATGATTTTATATTGTTATGACGTTACATACTTTAATTCGGAGCGGGTATGCTGCCAACTTTTCATACTCACTTTACTGAGTACTATTGCTATCTTGTTTATGCGTGATACGACTGACCTCATATACTTGTTCGTTTTGAACCGCTTATTTTTCTTGACTCACTGTTACATGTTATGTGTATTCTCGCGATACCATTGTTTGGGATTAAGTAAGTGTTGATTTCAATAAAACTTCTGATTTTCATTCTACTACCGTGCGTGTTACTTTCATTGTTAAACCTCTTAAAGCTATCTATTTAGATATCCAAATTGTTTTCCGACCATTCGTAATTGAATGTTTAGTCTATAGACCATTGTGTAGCTCAATGTGTCTCCGAAAAAGACTAAAGGACATCGTGTGAGTCACACATCTCTAAGCATTCATTGAATCTGTGTTAAATAATATCAAGGGTTTTCATAACCTAGATTTACCTTTACGTCGCCGTTTTACACGACACTCGTATAACGATTAAATATTGTTTCATTGACCATTCTACGTTTGGATTTCGAATTACAACATTCGTTTGTATCTTGAAAGCATCATCGCTATCTTGTAATTCATCCTCTATTATGCGAAGATTGTTTGGAACACGATTGTACTTTTATAAACTTGTATCCTCCCTTTTCATTTAACCTCCTCGCTCCAGGAGTGTGACCCGTTAATCTTCCAATTCTTTCTCGATATGTCTTGTGATTTTGGAAAAAAAATCACACTGCCAAGAGACCTTCCTGCATTGCATCTCGAAATCTAAGACACGGATGTCATGCGTCGTTTTTGAATTCTTAGTTTATCGTTGGCATTCTTGAACCATTTCTATAATGTGTTTTCTTTACATGATTAATTACGGAATTTATTCTTTTTCGTCTTTATGGAATCCACAAGTCTTGTGTGTACATTAATTCTGGGTTATTATGAAATTTGGATTTAATTTCAAACTGTGTCGAAAAATATACTTTGTACAGAAACTTTACAGGAAATTTATCAGTGTCGAGAAAATACTTTTATAACTTTAGACATAAAAATATATATATTTCTACTTGTTGAGACGTCCGTTTAGGACATAATATTTTACCAGTAAACATTAAAAAAAAAAAAAAGCAAGTTACGCTCATTTCGAATTGTAAAATTTAAGAACTTATTTATGCGTAGTTCTAAAATATCATTTTGTTGACAGATTTAAATGCAAGGGCATTTTCGTCCATTTTTTATCCGTTTCAAGTCTCTAGTAAAACTGGAAACTTGTTCAAAACATCGTTTTACATCAAATTGCATTAGACTTCGAGTCTTAGAATATAATTTAGTGAATCAATTGGTTTGGTCAATGCCAAAAGGTCAAAGTTGACTAAAAAGTCAAAGCTGGTAGAAATTTTGAAATAGGGTTTTTAGGCGTTTTTGAGTTCGTGTGAGCTCGTAAAACTTTAACTAATGATATTTTACAACCATGAAACAATGGTTGCGATTGAAAACGTTAAAATAGTGCATATTTATGTCAAATAAATAACGATGTGCACACATATGGATTCCTCTATCTTTCTTTTATATATAACTTAATTGTCATTCTAAGTTGTCTTTCTTTGCTTCTATCGTACCACTGATTTGGACCGAGGTTGAAGTTCTTATTTTCATCATTCGTTATCCTTCTTGACACGGGACTCTTGACGATTCCGGCTAAACCTCTCGAAACCCTATTAATTTGTAACCCTTTCATTGATCGTATTGAACTACTCCTTATTTCCCTCTTGTAACCCACTCGCTACTTTGTAAACTATTATCATGTTATCATATAAACTCAAACTTGTCTTGTTTGCGAATCATTTCACAAAAGGTTTCATTTGGGTTTTCTTAAATAATTGAATGCTAGCTTATAAAATTAATTTATATTAATTTTACGATGTAATTTCTTAAATTGTTCAACAATTGGTCTTATAAAAAACCCTTATAAAAAATTAAATAAAAAAAAATAATAAAAAAAATTGTTGAATTAAATATCTAGCCAGTAACTTATTGGCGAAAAGTTTCATAAAATATTTTGATTCATGTTTTTACAAATGGCATTATATACATATTTTAAATAATATGACATGTAATACTGATTTGACGAAGCTGAGCATCGCATTGCTAGTCCTAAATTATGCATGGCCTGATCGCCTATGCTTAATTTAGAAATAGGCATGCAACGCCAAATAGTAGTCACCTTAAATATTTGGCCAAGAACCAACTTTTTCCTTGTGTTTCTTAAAAATCTAGAAAAAATAAAGTTTGAAAACTTTTACATATTATGCGAGTAACACCAGTTCGCGACATACACATATGAATCCTTATCTTTTCTTGAACAAAGTACATGCCTCAAGCACATATTTCTTTACTCAACGATCTTTGTTTTACTTGTTACCTCATCTTTCTTCGTGACATAATTCTCGTTACCACTTGTCTAATTTCTTACCATTGATACCAGGCTTGAAAGTTTCAATGTTGTTATGCTTCTACATCGATCGACCTTCTCTACCTATTTTGGTAGACCTTCGAAACATCTCCGGACGCGAATAATGATTTATTACTAGATATGGATAATAATTTCCTATATATGTCATGATGTGTGTCAGACCTTATTGTTTAGAAGTTCATTCGTGTGAACCGCGTATTGATTTCGCCTCTCATTGCTAATGTTGTTCATACTACTGGAATTACTCCCAAGTGACTCCTTAAGAATTTTCTGTGGTTCGAAAATTTATTGTGTGGCTTTTCTCTTTCGATCATGTATCTAACACCGAGAACTTAATAAGCCGTTGTTGGTGACGCCAACCACACTCGTGAATTAGCCATTTGCCAAATCCTTTGTTTCTTATTGTCCTTACCATCGACGCATCTATTCTATCATGTTCATACAGAAATCGGTACGAATTTTGTTTTATTCCCTCCTGTCATTGCTTGCATACTAATTGTTGACTACAATATGTTTCATATTCGTTTGCTATCTTGTCACCTTTTGAAAAATTCGAATATGTCCCATGTTTTTCGTTTGATGCATTAAACATCTTTAGGGATTTCTAAAATTTATATAAATTTTTAAGAACGTTTTATATATTTTATCAAATGTTTAAATTACCAAAATACTCGTTTCATGTTTAATGTCGGATCTATACATCCTTTTTGGTAGATTTATAACTAGTGTTTAAAAGGATGTCAAGCTTTATCTTTTAAAGTATTTAATTGTATCATACTTTACTTTCAAGTTAATAAAATTACCGATGTAATTTATACTTCTATTGATGATTCTAAATAACTTGGAAATTTGATTTTCTCCAATCGTAACAATGAAACCAAGTTTTAATAACCATTTCATACAATCATCCTAAAGTTTTTACGCCGATCAAAACAATAATTTTGAACTGTTTTACTTTTTGCTTTGAAATCCTGATCCAGAAAAAGGACTTAGCGACTGTTTACTCACTAAATATATATAGTTTTGATTTCAAATCACCAAACTATGTAAAATTTTCTTATAATCAAGAAAATACTTAAGCTGAGTTTGAAAGTAATACCAAATCCTGGACAGATAATTGTGACAACTTGTAATCCCAATGTCTATATGTAATTCATATTTCCCCTCTATTTTTCTAAAAAGTAAATTGTCATGTTTTATAGTTGCGTGATATACGATTCCTTGTTGATTAACAATCTTGATTCATTTTAGCGCACCTTGTTCGTTTAAGCAATTCTTATGTTCATGCTATCTTTTGATATTTATCCGTACTGAAAGGTCATTATTTTAATCCAAGTTTGAAAATTTATTCGAAAAGGAGTTAAGAAACTGAAGCGTAGTGAATTCTAATTGTTAAGGTACGCCGTGGTGAAGAAATTATATGGGAAGCAACGAATTAGTTCTAAACTATGTATCTCCTTTTGTTTGCATCTTCTTCTGTCTTCAGTAGAACTCTGAGGGACCAGAGTTCCTTTAGGGGGGTCGACTTTAAGAACTCGTATTTTTCTCGGTCTTATTGTATTCTTTTATTCGTACTTTTCGATTTTACAATGTTTAACCTGTTTCTTTTACTTTTTCATGCGTAACTTCTGAGAAATCGAGAAATTTAATTAAATTATATTTCAATTATTTTTCTGATCATTGATAATATTTTATTCGAAATTATAAAAAAAAATTATTTTTATTTTTCCATATTTATTCACTGTAATAACCCGAAATTTAATATCAACATTTAGACCGAGCTCTAATCTTATTCTTAATATGCGGACCAATAATTATTAATCGACTTTTACTTTTGCGTGTTCGTTGTATGAATAATATTGAATTCTCGGCTAACCGACAAGGTTATGGCTTTAATGGATCGAGAATGTGTCAATTATTATTTAGCGGCAAGGTTTACATCCGTTATCGATCGTAAATATCCTCGTTATGACATAGAAATATTTTTCTTGTCATTATTTTAATTGTTAGTTTTTTTGACATTCTTCGTAAATTTATGATAAACATTTAAATGTCGTTTGTTTATATGACGCATTAACGTTTATTAAATAATAAGCCCTCATTTATATATCGAAATATAAATGTTCTCCGGATTTCGACGTTTTTATTATGTATTGAGCGTTTATTTTCCGTGCTCTACGCGTAACTTTTAAATTGCGTAACTTTTTAAATATTAGGCTTCGATAATACCCGATTTTACAGTCTGTGAGACAAGATTTTATATTAGTCTCATCCCACTTGCTATTTCTACACGTCACATTCATATGTGTCTTAGTTTCATGTCATTGATATAGATATGCATATTCATGCATATCGTTATTTCTCATTTTTATATAAAAGAAAGAGATCAACATCACAGCGCCGCAAATTCATTCTTTCCTTCGTATGACATATTGCCTCTTTTGTTTCTTTTACCATATTTTTTTATCTCAATAACAATTATCAACAAAGAAGCATCAAAAACTAACGTTGGACTTTGATTTTCTTTCTTTTCTATTTTTTTTGTTTCAAAGGCGTCTTAATAATTTTAATAGTTAGAGATTTGTATCAAAAGCTTTGTTATCGTCGGATCTTGCGGTGACGTATGATGACAAGTTGTGGTTATAACTAGTTCATTTATCACCGGTTTCCGGCGAACTTCTGTGTTGATGGGGAGAAGTATGGTTCGAGGGGTGGAAAGAAATGGTAATAAAAGGTTGTTTCAATGACACATACGAGTAAATAAATTGACAACCTAAGGTATTTTGGTATGGCCCACATCATGGCCTTGATCATGTCGTCAATAAGGTTCGAGATTTTGTTCCCTAATCGTTCGTGTTAAGACTTTCTGGTTCGTTAGCCGCGAGTTCAGGTACATATCTTGGTTCGAGTATCGGGCAGGTTTAACTTTGTTAGTATTCGTGTTCGCCGGTATTTATAGTCATACATCACAACTCCAAATAACTCGTATCCCGACATGGAGCTGAGGTATTACTTGATATCGACTCAATATTACGATTCTTAGTTAGTACTACTATGCAAAGGAATGTTAGAATGAAGTACAAAGAACAACCATGGTTTAAACCTTTCGAAAGAAATAGCAAAAAGAGAACCTGGTTCTAATTTTCATATTAGAATGAAGAAGATGTCATTTTCATGCAAACAATTACATATACACACTTTTGGTCCTTGAATTATTAACCTAGATACAAATATATATCATAGAATTTCAATGTAACACATTTGACCCTCATCAACTTATTTCTTTTCAAAAGTAGTCCTAAAATTATAATTTTGTTACTTTATCTATAAAGTAATGTGTTTATAAAACACATTAAAATTTTATAGGTTGTCATCTATATTTTTAAGACGCGCTACTCTTTATTTTAGGTCATTGTTAGAAGCTTGTGGTTTCTCGGATTATCTTATTTCATCGTTTCACTCGTGTCGCTATTATCGTGATCGTTATCCTCCCTTTGATATCGCTATCAATAAGGTGAGTTCATAGCCTCTTTTTACTACTTATACATTGTTTCTAAACGCGGGGTGAGATTTTACATGGTGGAACACATTCATTTAAAACTGTATGCTATCCAGAACTTGTATGCTATCCAGGACTTGTATGCTATCCAGAACTTGTATGCTTTCCAGAACTTGATGCTTTCCAACAGATTTTCATTATTATTATTGCTTTTAGTTATAGCCCTTAAGTTTCCTCTCCTGATCATGAACCGTTAATTTACTTATGTTGCTAAGCGCGAATGTTGTGGGTGGATCCATCGGGATTGACAATCCCCGTCCCATGTTGCGGTTGTTTAACCATGACGCATTTCATTTGTTAATACTTGAGTATTTAGGCTGAATACTCACTAGAGGAACTTACATTGAGTTAAGCTTCGGTTCATGAACTAAATAACAATAATAATGGTTTCGGACTATGGTTATCGTACGTAACCATTTTACCTATTTCTTGTTTTTACAAATAAATGCTTGTGTTCCACACCTTTACTGTTAAACCTATGAATATCACTCAACTTTATGTTGACGATTTTACATGTTTAATCTCAGGTATTATTACTTAGCTTTGCTTGGATGGGAGCCCGCAGGATATTATCGCAGCTTGGAGATTTCTGTGTTACTTTTTAAAGTTTGGTTTTGGTAAAAGCTGTCAGAAGTTTATCCCATATTTTTGGTAACAACATGTTACAAAACCATGTTTAAATAATAGATTTTCCGCTTATAAAACTCTGGGACCTTTGTTTGAAAACTCTGATCTTTTTGTGATGTAATGTATTAGTTTTTATTACGTCAACTTTATGTCAACAGTATTTCATTGTTTCTTGTACCATGACGTGGAACCCCTTTGTTGCCTACGTGTTTCCTTGCCTGATTTTGGGGGTCTCACATACTTGACTCACACCAAACATAGTGGAAATGATTTCCACACAAATTACAAAGGATATAATCCCTAAGAATTGAACTCTCCATCATTTTTATTTCTCTATCAACCAAATCAATGAAAATAAAATCATTTCTATTTCTCTACTTCCAATTCTCTCTACCAAACACACCCTTAGACTAAAAGTACTCTCACCATACTATTTAGACACTATTCACAAGATCCGATCAAACCCTTCATTACCTAGTATTGTGACCATCCAAACCCAACCAACCTTTTTTGCTTTTCTAGGATGTTATGCGGCCGAACAATGTTTTTATATAATTTTAATATTTAATGGTCTTCTACTTTCTGAATAGTTTATTATTCATAAATTCCATATATTTTTTTCATAAGTAAATATGTGAGAACGGCATTCTAACGGTATTTTAATTATTATAAATATTTTTTTAAAATGTTCGATCACTTGTCTAATCAAATTACATAAATTTGATCGCTCTTAATTTAAAAAAAATAACGTTGATGTATGTAGAATATTGATAATCAATGAATCTATGAAGGGGTTTGTTGATTTCTAGAGAGAGAAAGTTAGAGAGAGAGAAAGTGAGAGAAACTATGTGAATTTTATTAAGTGGAAAACAAGAAATGACAACAACCAACCCCTTTCCATGGTGGAAAGGGGTATTTATAGTACCAAGTCATAAGTGGACTTGGGCCGGTCCATGACAAGCCCATGGACCGGTTCTTACTTAAGTTAATAAGCAAATAATAACTAATTACTAACTACGAGCTATTACAACATAAATCATATTGTGGAGTGACCGATACTTCTAATATACGTTAAAACGTATTTCTAACAATCTCCCCCTAAGGGAGGTCACTCCACGTTACAAAGTTCTAAACCTAGCATACTATACTAAGTCTTCGTTCTTTAGCTCGTAGTCCTTTCTTCTTTTCTTTCTTTTGTTGTGAATATGTTGGTTTGATCTTTTTGGCTTTGACTTGAGAGCATTGTTCTTTGGCCTTTCACGTGCGATCTTTGCCTTTCTTGTGAACTTTGCCTCCTCGTGACTTCATGTTCCACACACTTACGTCTTTTTGTTGGATTCTTGAAAGCTTCAGAGTTTGATACAGCGGAAGACTTCATCTTGTACTTTCTTGAATTTTTGTTGCAAAAGACATAAGCATGTGGGAACGACTTTTACAGGTACACCGCAACACCACCGTCTTCACTGGTACACAGCAACGCCACCGTCTTCAACAGGTACTCAGCAACGCCACCGTCTTTAGCAGGTACACAGCAACGACACGAATAAAATGGCTTTGAACATTTTATTCTAATTCGGTAGCATTTTACCTCCGGTCGGTGAAGACCGTTGGACGATATTAGATATCGTACCCGTGACGGATAGTTTCAATTAAGTAACTTCCTGACAGGATTTCGCGGGTAAACCCGTTCTCTTTATTCGACCGTCCAAAGCTGACTGCGAACATAAAGAGTGAATCACTTGGATAAATTATCCTTGTGATTAAAAGCCGTCAATTCATGAAACCTGGAACAAGTGAATTTCAATTAAGATTTTCACCATCGTTGCTTTCCAGTTGTCACGAGCTCGATTCATAAAGAATCTTGCACGTTACCTACCAAGTGTTGTTTGATGTTGACACTAGAAGGATTTCCACTCGTCACTGTGGTCAAAAAAGAGTCACTCTGAGTGTTCTGGCAAGATCATATGATAATGCGAAGAGGCCTGGAACGAGTTTAAGTTCAATTAAGAATTAAACCACTGTTACCTTCCAGTTTTTCACAAGATTGGTTCTAAAAGAACCGCACGTGTAACCTACCATGAGCTTGTTTGATGTTGGCTCAAGCAGGATTTCCATCTTCATTGTAATACTTACGTATTACTCGGATGTTCTGGCAATATTACAAGAATATTGCGTAGGACTCATGAAAATCTCTTACTTTTCACAGTGTGTGAGAAAGCAAGGAATAAATGGAAAGTGTCCTAATGATACTTTTGATGATCTCTTGGCTCTAGACTCGATTGTGCGTTTTGATATAGTGAGCGATGGCTGGAGAGGAGTGCCACCTTTTCAATACCAGTTTATTCGGAGTGAATAAACCAATAGATAACGTGTTGATCTCCGTGTGATTAAAACAAATACCTTTTGAGAGATATTTGAGTTAGCTGGGGAAGGGTTGTGCATTGCATCACTGGGTCCATGATGTCTTTCTTCAATACCGAGAATCATTAACAAAAATGACCTCAATAGCATATGTATTGACCCGGTTTCTGCCTAAAGTTGTAAGGAGGGCTTCTTTCTTTACACCCTTTATCTTTACATTTCTTTTTCATTCTTCAACCCCTTCAATGCTTACCAATACGTCATCACTAGCACCTTGTTGTGATTGTTCCAGTGCTAGCTTAAGTACTTGGTCGGCATTCAGCTACGTTCACATTCTTTCTCCATCTTTCCTAGGACTTCTAATTCTATCTAGGGAATTGTCCTTGGGAAGATTCCATCGGCTCTGATGAATCATTGGACTAAACCTATTCCTACCACCCTTTTGTCACCACATCCGTCGTGAATTAAGCGTGTTTTGGGAAGGAATTGCCACCATGAAAAATCATTGAAAATCACCTAAAGTACTTGTGATATTGAAATCAAAAGTTTTGTACCTTAGGTGTTTTGTTCATCAAAAACGCTCCCCCTTAACACGTGCTTTACACATATTAAGTTGGATAATCTTTAAGTCTTTTTCATCTTTTAGCCAAGTATCACTTACGTCTCCTTAATCCCATTTTCTCCCCTTATCCAAAATGTTAACCATTAATATTTGGGATATTGAATGGATTAACCGGTCTTTGGGTAAAAATGAAATCGATGTTTTGGCCATAGAACAAGTTATTGCTCCCCCTTAAGTTAATAAGGGATAGTTGTAGTGCTTTGGTATGACATATTTTGAAAGATTTAGAATCTCGTGAGAAATTCTTGAAAAATTATCATACCTTAACACTACAGCAAGCCATACAAGCACATTATTCACAAATATACATATTCACAATTGAAAACCAATATAAAGTGACCTGAAATGTACAACCCATTAGATGGATCGTTGCAGTAGCTTGTGGTGCACTAAATACGGTCTTCCACCCACGAATCTTTCCAAGCTCCTCATCAATCTACGTTCACGGAGCTTTTGATCGATCTTTTTGATCACATACTTTGCCATCTGCCGGTAACCCGGATGCCAATCCTCCGTCATCTCTGGCAAAGTCCCACCCGAGTTCAGATGCTCCAACTTTCCTCTGACTTGTAGAAGAGTTCCATCACTATACTTGTGAAGCTCACCCACCCTCATAAACTTCATCAAACCTCGACTGTTCAAGTAGAAAATGCCGGAATTCGGGACAGAAATGCCGGTATAAGGACATCTTTCTACATGTTGAGGTAGCACTTGATTCACAGGACGGGTTAAATTGAGCTTCCTCTGATAGCTTTCGACTCCCAACTGAAGATCTTCAACTCGTGACTTGATGACAACGCTTCGTGTGAACATGCGAAGTGCTGTATTCAAAGCAATCAGGTCTTCACGAGGAATGTGTGTAAGTTGATCTCGGGTCATCAGAAGCAGCATATCTTCAATATCCTCAAGGCGAATGATGGAAAAATCTCCTTGCTGGATTTTGTATTCCCTGTCATCCTCCCTTTTCAAGCGAATCTCCGTCACATGATAGTAGCCGTTCTTGGCTTCAGTTTTCATTCCTAAGATGCTGGAGATGCGGATGTCGGATCTAACATTGCTTCCAGAATTGACCAAGCAGCAACCCCTGTACGCCCTTCGGACTCGTTCGTCCCAATGAGATGCACCTATGACAGCATACATATCATAATTACGATTCATTTTTGGGACCCAGAGTCGATTTACCTTTTCCTCGATGAAGGGTATTGTCCCCCAGTTGGCAGCTTTCAGCAAAGTCAGGGATGTTGCGTACTTTGATGATCCCTTCAGTAGATACACAAGATCGTTAGTGACGAAGAAGTCAAGAGCAATCTGATTATCTTGAGCAGGATCCATTGGAGGTGGAGTTCTTTCTGATTCATGAAGTCCTGGCCGTTGAACGGTTTTCAAAGCCTTTATGATCTCATCGGCATAATACTCGAACTCCATTCGGGGTAATCGGGTTTTGGCGCGAAGTCTCCTATCGTGCAACGCTTTCTTCACCAAGGATGGAGTAACCGAAGTCTTATACTCATGAGCAAGAAATGCACATAAGTCAATCGGACTTCGGATACGGAGATACAGCACATCTTTGTCAGCATCTGTGATCGGATCATATTGTGCTGCTGCCGTGATCCAAGCTTGTGGTGGTGCAGACTCGTCTATCTCCAACGTGTCTTCCCAGGCACGAATGCTTGGTTCAGGAACCGTAGATTGTTGTGCTTGTTGTAGAGGAGTGGAAGCGCGAACATCTATTGGTTCAGTTTCAGGCATTTCGGCAGTGTCGTGAACTGGGGAGTGTTGTGCAGCTTCGGGTTCTGTCACTGATTCTGCAATCACAGGAGGAACAACAACAGAACTAATGGGGTTAGTGGTAATAGGTAAAGATACAGCGATAGAGATACCGGGAGCCGAAGACGCTGTAGTGGCATTCACATCGTGGCGCCACTTAGTTCGTCTTGATTCTGAGGATGTCGATTTGTCCTTCTGTGCTGCATCTTTTGTGGACTTGGTTCCAGTCTTAGCAGCAGTTTTCTTGGAGCTGGTAACCTTGTCTCCCTTTTTCGGCTGTTCACCCCCATCATCATCCTGATTGTCATCCCCGTTATTGTCCCTAACACTCTCCTGATTCTCATCACCACCATCGTCGCCATCATCATCATCATCCTCGTCATCATCCTCATCATCCTCATCATCATCACCACCCTCGTCATCGTCTTTATCCTTTTCTCCTTCTTCTTCTTCTTCTTCCTCTTCTTCACCCGTACCCTCTTCTTCACTTTCTTCCCTTTCTTCCTCAGGTAAGATGTGATATGGTACCACACTTCCAAACGTCTTGAATAATCTATCATCCTCCATGATAGCATCATTCAGGGATTTATATAGAGCCCGTTGAATCCTCGACTTATCATACGACCCAAGTTCCACCATACGAGCCTTAAGGATCTTCTTCAATTCAAAATCCGTCAGGTCATAAGCAATCTTGTAGGCGGCTTCTGAGGGGTTGGATGATTTGACCATCAAGTTGTCAGCAGCAAGTGTCTTCAACTCATCGCGAAGTTTAGGCATTAGGGATTCAACGGATTCTTGCACTCTTTCTTTCACAGATGCTTCAAGTGCTTCTTTTTGTTCCTTATATTTATCCCTCATCGCTTGAAGTCTGGTAATACGTGCAGCATGCTTATCAGCCTCAGCCTGCTTAACCCGAGCAAGTTCTTCTGCATGTGCTTTTCTAGTCAACTCCATATCTGAAGCGAACCTAGCAATCATCTCCTCTTGGGCTTTCCTAGATTCTTCTTCCCTCTGAGCTCGTCTTTGCAACTCTTGGCGAAGTTCATCCATTTCGCGTTTGTTAGTATCAAACATTTCGGCCATCACTAATGCAGCCATTGCAGATGTTGCAGAGCTGCTTTGGGTTGACTGGAGGGGCTCGGTTGTTACTGCTGTACTAAGGATGGGGATTATGGGTGGTGGAAGAAATGGTGTTGAAGCCGGTCGGGTTGGTAAAGGTTGTATGGGTGGAGGTTGAGTTGTTAAGGGTTGAGTTGACACCACGATCGTAGGAGCAACAGGTTCCTTTTCCACACTTGCTGAAATAGGGATTGATGGCTCCTTCGAAGTGGAATAGTGTTCAGGTGACCCAAACTCATCAACATCATCCGGTTCCTCGTACTCATCCTCAATATCTACCCTTGCACCTGAACCACTACCGCTTGTATCTTTCCTACTCCTTTTAATTGCTATCTTCATCATTCGTTTCTCGGTTTTATCCATAGTAGGATCAACAATATCTTCTTCATCACGTAAAGCCATCTCATCAGCCTTACCCTTTCCCTTCTTACCCTCTGACTTCTTCTTCTTGGGTTCGGGTTCAGGTAACGCAGCTGGTTGTTTGCGTTTACCTTTACTCTTAACCGTTGTCGATGAGTCTTCTCCAGTCTGAAGGTTTTCTTTCAGCCTTTTGATTTCTATCTGCAGTAGCTTGTAATCTGCAGAACCTTTGATTTTATCAGATAGAAGGTAATCAGGAACAGGACCCGGAATCACACCAATAGACGGTCCTTCATGCCTCAGATCTACAGTATCATCAGCTTCTTCAGTGTGATAGCGACCTGCTGTACGCCTATCAATAGTAGTATCAAGCTTCATAAAATAATTAATGATTAGCTTAATAAACCGAGGATAAGGAAAGAAGTTTGTCTTCAGCTTCTTGTTGTAGAAAAGTTGAAAGGTGAATTCTTCCCATATCAATAAAGCATAATCTGAATTTGCAGCTTTGTACATGCCATAGAAGAGGTTCATTATCGGACTGCGCAAAGCATCATGGCCACTCGTTTTTGGCGTAAGACATTTACTGAGAATACCCATCAATGCTCTCCAGGGTTGTCCTACTTTAGCAGTGGTAAACTCAGATGCAACTCGTATTTCCGGACATCCAAGTGCGTCAAATAACTCCACGAGTTCATCTTTAGTAGGATCCCTTGAGAATGACATGCCCTTGGGTGTATCCCGTATACCAAGTATCTTACGGAAGTCTGAAACGGTGAGTGTCTGCTGCTTGTTGTCGATGGTGAAGGTGATCTTGTTCGAAGTGATTTCCTTGGTTGCCCAAAATTCAAACATATACTCATAAGGCACCGAGGCTGTACTCCTAAGGGCGTTCTTGAAATGAGAGTTATCAAGGATGGCTATGGCGACCTTAAAACCATGGTGAGTGGACTTAGAGACTTGCTTCAGTCGGTAGTTGTTGGGTATAAACTTAAGGGTTCGAGCTTTAGCAATATCGGCTTCTCTAGATTCTTGGATAGCTTGTACTGTTGGATTAGTCATTTTATCTGCTTAAGATAAGACATGAAAGGTTGATGCACAAAAACAGATAGATATATATCATTCTTACTTCTAAGCATAACACATTTCATAAGATAAAACAACAAGTACATAGATAGCATGCAAACAAGAATAATCAAACTCTTCATCCGGAACTTTTCCTCATTCGGAACATCTTCATCCGGAACATTTCCTCATTCGGAACTTCTCCTCATCCGGAAGTTCTTCATTCGGAACTTCCTTCATCCGGAAGTTCTTCATTCGGAACTTCCTTCATCCGGAAGTTCTTCATTCGGAACTTCCTTCATCCGGAAGTTCTTCATTCGGAACTTCCTTCATCCGGAAGTTATTCATTCGGAACTTCCTTCATCCGGAACATTCCTTCATTCGGAACTTCCTTCATTCGGAAGTTCTTCATTCGGAACTTCCTTCATCCGGAAGTTCTTCATTCGGAACTTCCTTCATTCGGAAGTTCTTCATTCGGAACTTCCTTCATTCGGAAGTTCTTCATTCGGAACTTCCTTCATTCGGAAGTTCTTCATTCGGAACTTCCTTCATTCGGAAGTCCTTCATTCGGAACTTCCTCATTCGGAAGTTTTTCAGAAGAAATCCTTCATTCGGAAGTTTTAAGCCATGTTCATCCGGAACTTTTACCAACTAAACTCAGATGTTTGATCTAGCGCGTTTGTGAGTTTCTAAGGCAATCTAAAGCAATTTAATCATCATTTAACCTATTCCGAGCAAAACCCACCATAAATCCCTTATCAATTAACCTTAATTAAGGAATAACCCTAAACCTGATAATTGTTAATTTTCTGAATCAATTAAGGGGATATAGATGGCGATTTAGACGAATTCATAAGTCAAAATATGATGTTAATTACCTTATTTAGTGAATGAACAGGTAGGAATGATCAGACGAGATGATTGTAAGAGTTTGAGTGTGATTAAGCAACAATGGCGGCAAGTATGAAATAGAAACAGTGAAAATGAATAGTAGTGAGGGGCGGGTGGATTTGTTTTTGACTTAGGTCAAAAATATTGACAAGTTAAACAATTAACACTTTAAGTCCCTCTATTTACACTCCTTTTTCTTTTTGTTTCTACTTTTTCCATTTCACCTAACTCTTGTTAAACGTACACACCATTTAGCAAACGCATCTATTAGCATATCCTCAAAATCTAAAAGCCATGCCTATCACTTAGAACGATCACAAGTCGTTTTCTAAAGCAAAACCACTCAATTACCATGTAGCCCTTAATTTTCACAAGCACTTTTGAAAATCAATTTTAATGACAAAGATGATTTTACTATTTTCTCCCCCTTAAATAATGACCCGTTTTCTATTTAAAGAGTTGTAGTCATTGTTTAAAGAGTCAAATAGTGATGAAAGCATTTCCAATTTATCTCTTGAAAAATTTTGATTCGTGGTTTAAATAAGATTTCTCTTATTTTAACAAATTAATGCACTGAGACGTACACAAATTCGTGTCAGACCAAGTTATAAAGTAAACTTGATCCCTTTGCATGATTTGGCTTGTAAATCACGCCCGAGAAAATTAATTCCCGTTCTGAGCCAACGTTTTCCAAGGAAATACGTGACTTTAATATGAAAACCGGGTTGCAGTCTGAAATAACTACAAGCCATGATGGGCATGTTTTAAAAATGTACAACTTTTATACGGACTCTATTTATGGCACCGTGTCAATATTGATCGACATTTCTAAGGCCGTAAATATTACCGTACTAAAAGACATGCCCGATTTAAAACGAAAAATATTTTTGGTTTTTCTTGATTTTATAATTTTTATGGTTTTTCTAGGTTTTATATTTTTTTTATGGTTTTTGTTGGTTTTCTATTTTTGTATTTTCTTTTTGTGGTTTATATATTTACGATAATATACATGATCACAACCAAAGGACACTCTGAATAGTTTACCACGACTATTCAGCTGATTCTTCTGCCAACTCTTTGAGAGTCGCTGGAGTGAATGATTTCATGCCAAGCTTGTCGATCAAAAACTCGATTCGTCCTCGATCTAAGGCTTTGGTGAACATATCCGCCAGCTGGTACTCAGTAGTGACAAAATACAGCTCGATCACTCCGTTCTCCACCTGCTCCTTAATGAAATGGTAGCGAATGTCTATGTGCTTGGCCCGGGAGTGTTGAACATAGTTGCAACAAAGGGCAATGGCGCTCTTGTTGTCACAATACATCGGGATTTTGTTAAATCCAAGACCGTAGTCAGTTAATTGTGATCTCATCCAAAGGACTTGAGCACAACAACCGGACATGGCGATGTATTCAGCCTCCGTGCTTGATATTGCAGCGCTTTTCTGCCTTTTTGAAGACCAACTGATCAATCTATCTCCAAGGAGTTGCACAGATCCAGACGTGCTACGCCTCGTGTCTTGACATCCAGCATGATCGGCATCTGCGTATGATATTAAAGCAATAGAGGAATCCTTCGGATACCATAGACCACGATGAAGTGTTCCTTTTAGATACCGAAAGATCCTTTTCACAACATGTAGGTGCTTTTCGGTAGGCCGAGCCTGATACCGGGCACACATGCATACAGCAAATTGCAAATCAGGCCTGCTAGCAGTCAGATAGAGAAGGGTGCCGATCATTCCACGGTAAAGTTTCGGATCGACAATAATCCCATCCCTATCTTCATCTAACTTGGATTTCTCCACCATTGGAGTGTCTACGGGGTCACAATTCTCAAAGTTATATTTCTTAAGAGATTCTAGAGCATATTTGGATTGATTTATAAAGATGCCTCTGGGATTCTGAGAAATCTGTAATCCTAAGAAAAATGAAATTTTTCCCATCATCGACATCTGAAAGCGTGTGGACATTATCTTCTCAAATTGTTTAGACAATTCGATGTTAGTGGCAGCAAAAATTATATCATCAACATAAATTTGTACCAGAAGCATGTCGTTGCCGTCCTTGAGAGTGAATAGAGTGGGGTCCACTTTGCCTTTGGAGAAGCCTTCCGACATGAGATATGTTGATAGGAGATCATACCACGCGCGTGGAGCTTGTTTCAACCCATAGAGAGCCTTCTTAAGCTTGTACACATGGTTAGGAGACTCCGTACTGACGAACCCATCCGGTTGACTAACATAAACCTCTTCCCTTAGTTCACCGTTCAAAAATGCCGTCTTCACATCCATTTGATAGACGATCATGTTCATATGAGCAGCAAACGCAAGGAATAGTCTAATCGCCTCCAATCTAGCCACAAGAGCAAAAGATTCCTCAAAGTCTATACCCAAGGCTTGTTTATATCCTCTAGCGACCAATCTAGCTTTATTCTTCAATACCGCACCCATCTCATCAAGTTTAACCTTATAAACCCATAACAAAGTAAGGATGTTAACCTTGTCAGGGCGAGGAACCAATTCACATACTTCTAGTCGTTTGAATTCATTGAGTTCCTCCTGCATAGCTTCAATCCAAGATGATTGGGTCATAGCCTGCTGCCAATTTTTGGGTTCAACTTCAGAGAGAAATGCATCAAAGTAACAATAAAGTGCACTCTCTTGTAATTGATGGCGTGTAGAGACTGGTCGATCTAGATCTCCAATAACATTCCTAATTGGGTGATCTTTTGTCCATTTAGTGCTATGGTTTTCAATCCTAGGTGGTCTGGAGTGAACAATAGAAGGAGCTTCTTCTGAGGTAGACGCGGCTGAAGGGTTTTCAGGGATCGCTACACCAAAGAAAGGAAGCTCTTGCAAGTGAGCATATTCCAGGTCATGATCAGTAGTATCCTCTTCTACATCATTAGGCACAAGTGAGGGTGATGATTCAGGTGAAGTTTGAGAATCACTTGGTGAAGGTGCATCCGGTTCAATGTGAATTGTAGATGCATTAGATAAAGGTTCATTAGCTTGAGCAACCACTTCAGGTATTGGAGCAATTACTACAGGTGCTGGAACTTCATCAGTCGGGGGATCGAAGAATTCATCAAACAATGGTTGAAACAGTTTATCCCACTCGGGCCTTGATGGTGGTAAAAATGATGTAGAAGTACGATTATTGGGAACTAATCCGGAACTTATAGCACCGGTTCCCATCTCATGAAGCGCGGGTTCAGAGCTGTGTTGCTCAGAAGCCATCGCTGTCAGCTCGTCGAAATCTGCGTCCATAGTTTCTACAATCTTGCCAAGACGACGGTTATAGATTCGGTATGCTCTTTTGGACGGTGAGTAACCAATGAAAATACCTATATCGGCTTTTGGTTGAAGCTTACCCAAGTTCTCACTATTGATGTTTGGATAACACAGAGCACCAAACACATGGAAAAATGAAACATCGGGTTTGCGGTCATGTAGAAGCTCATAAGGTGTTTTTCCATGGCGTTTCCGAATGATAGAACGGTTTTGGGTGAAACATGCAGTAGAAATAGCCTCTGCCCACAAGAACAATGGAGCGTTCGCATAAATAAGCATGGTCCTAGCAGCTTCCATAAGTGTACGATTCCGTCTTTCAACGACACCGTTTTGTTGTGGAGTGCGTGCAGCGGATGTTTCATGTGATATACCAACTCCTTCATAATAATCACGAAGAGTCTGGTTGACGAACTCAGTACCATTGTCTGTACGAATACGGCGGACAGTGGTATTCAAACGTACCTGGATGAACTTCAGAAAAGTAATGATAGCCTTCGGTGCTTCATCCTTTGTACGTAAAAATCTAACCCATGTAAACCTTGAGAAATCATCCACAATAACCAGAATGAATTTCTTACCGCTCACACTTTCAGTTCTCATCGGTCCACAAAGATCCATATGCAAAAGATGAAGTTTTTCTTGATTGGTGTCTTCAGCTTTGGGCTTGTAAGATTTCTTGGTACTTTTCCCCCTTGAACACGCGGAACATAAATGGTCCTTGTGAAATTTAAGCTTAGGAAGACCACGAACTAACTCGTTTTTAGCCAGATGATTAATAGCATCAAAATTAAGATGAGATAATCTGCGATGCCATAACCATGACTTGGTCTTAGATGCCTTAGAGAGAAGACATACTGGAGAAGCGGCCATCATATCTTGTAAGGACAAGGTATATAGATTTGCACCACGAGATCCCTTCAACAAATCTTTTCCTTCCAGGTTGCGGATGAAACAAGTGTGTTGTCGAAAAGCAACCTCAAGGTTGGAATCACAAAACTGTCCTACTGAGAATAAGTTATGACCAAGACCTTCTACATAGTATACCCTAGAGATCGTCACGTTTTCAATCTGATATTCACCATATCCCATAATCTTTGCTATATGATCATTCCCAAATTTAACCGTACCAAGAAACTTGCTGACGAAATTTCGGAGCATCGAGCGATTTCCGGTCATATGTTTTGAACAACCGGAGTCCAAATAACACAGGATGATTTGGACCACCTGAAAATATCACCACACAAAGACAATGTAGAGGTATCGGAATCTGAGTGTTCCTTGTTATTAGCAGGTACAGATTTAATAATCTTAGATTTGCTAACTCTAGGTTTCTTAGATTTCCTAGCCTTCTTCTTCTCAATTGGTGGTGTAGATTCTAATTGGCTCAAATCCTGAGGTATTTCTTCACTGATAGGCACTATAGTGGGGGCTGACCTAATTAAAGGGCGCTGTTTCCATACTTGAGTGCGAGTGTTCCTAGCTAAAGGACGCTCAGACCTAACCTCAATGGATGCATTCCTAGTTAAAGGGCACATTTTACCATCTAGTGTAAAGGTCCTACCAGTGGGACGCCATTGCCAGCCAACTTGGGCACGAGTTCTACCCGTTGGCTTCCATTCAAGACCATTCTTAATAGCATTCATTTCATTAACGTGATCAATCAGACACAAATCATGACGCTGGGAAAACATACATTCATTACAATTCCAACAATTTAAATCAGAATTCACGAATGGTTTAGGCTGCTGCACAGGCGCAGAGCTTTTAGTCTTAACATGATTCGTTTTATTTAAAACTGAACTAGCATTCCTATTGTGGACTTCTACTTTCTTCTTTGTGGCACTACTAGTGGAGGGCTTGATCTTAGCTTTCTTGAGTGGCGATCCTTTAGCCTTAGTAGTCTCTTTTAATCCTGTAGAAGGCAAATTGAGAACATTAGCAACAGATTTTAAAGGTGTCTTACTTGATTGTGCCAATGACGGTTTCGCTCCTGGAGTCTTATTAAATGGAGTGACAGCAATGGGCCTATTGTTAAGTAGTGCAGAACCTGGTGTACCTATGTATTGCAAATAAGCCAAGCAATATTGAACTCGCTTAACATATTCATGAGCCGAATAATAGTCGCTACTTAAGGGATCTAAGGCATAAAGATCGTCTACAATATCCCTAAGAAGATCGACATGCTTAATGGCATTCCTCATATAATCATCGTAGGTAACCTGGTTTCTCTTATGAAGCGGATTCTTATAAAGCACTACTGACTTGGTTGTTGGAGCACTAGTGGACGGTGCAGAGTCGGTAGCTAAGTTATCAACAACTTCTTGTCGGGTGAGAAGAAGTGTCTCCTTTAACTCAGCCAAAACCATATTTTTGTCTATGAGCAGGATGTTCAAGTCAGAGATTTCTTCGCACTTTTGGTTCAGTTGTTCAACATAATATTGTTGCTGTGCCGCATTAAAAGCGAAGCGTTCTTCTAGTGAACCATAAAGAGCGGATAGTCCCTGCCTTGTCCGATCCATCTCCCCTAGAACAGTTGATAGTCTAATTTCTAAGACCTGGTTTTTAGACTCTGCAGCCTCTAGTTCCATTCTTAATGTTTCCTTTGATGATACCTCTCTCTTCAATCTCATGATTTCTTCCTCTAATGTCTTAACAATTGCAATCATCTTGTCACTAGTCTCAACACCGTTTTCACAAGCATTTGATATCAAAAGATCCTCATTTTGAGTTTGTTGTTTTGATTCTAAAGATATACAGTGTTGTTCTAGTTGATTAAAGCGTTGTGAAAGTAAATTATAAGAATCTTGTAGCTTTAAAAACTCAGCGTTGGATTCGTGACAAGAATGATTATCTACCTCATTTACAGTTTCAGCAACATTTACAGAAATATCACAAACATCATCACAAATATGCACAGCATCACAATTCATCATAGCGGATGTAAGCTCATTCGAATAATTAACATTTACAGTAGTAAGCACATCACACGAGATTACTTCGGACAAGAATCGGTCATATTCGGTTAAAATCTTTTCCTTTTCAATTAGTTGCAGTTCGTAAGCGGTGTCCATTTCATAAAACACTTTTTGAACTTCCCCAATTTCAAACTGAAGATTTTCCTTAAGAGATGCAAAACTTCCTTTTAGACTTTCGACAAACGGATTGATCTCAGTTTTAAACACCTCGTTCATGTGTTCGAAAGCCCATTCTCCGGCGTTTAAGCCATTTGAAGTCGTACATTCCAAAATGACCTTGTCAAAGTTAGTAAAGTATCGGTTAATCTCTTGCAAGTTTAACCATACAGTGCTAACAGGTGGAAGATTCTTTGGAATTTCCTTAGGACCTTCCATGTTGACAAGTGTAGGAAATGTACTAGGGCTTTCTTCCTCTATCATGTAGGTTGGTGCTGTGATGAGATCCTTATCCATATGGAAGCGAACTCTAAAATCAGTTTTTGCAAGCTCCTTATTCATCTTAAAATAATCACAATCGGGATATTTTGCTGAATTGTATGACCGATCCTCATCAACTAGAACCTTACTTGTTCGATCATTGGGAAAAACAATCGGGTCTAAAGCCAATCCTAATTGAGTTGCATTATAAAGTCTAGGACTATGTCTTAAAGCTTGTTTTGCATATCGTGGATTAGGGGGAAGGCCTTTTAGACGAGATAAGTTAAACTCTCTAAACGAAGCATCAAATAAGTGAACTAGTTGTGAAGCAGCGTATTGTCTTAACAGCAAGTAGTCTAGACTTCTAATCTTATTAGTAGCATTAATCTCCATTTCAGTCTTCTTAGATTCGAGTAATTCAAAATCAGTTTGAAGTTTTTGAAAATTAGTGACCACTAACTCCTTTTCTTTAAGTTCATTAGACAGATTTGCTCTTAAGTTTTCGATTTCTTGCAAGTGACCCATTTGTTTGTTTCTAAAGTGATCATATTCGAGATTTGTGAGAACACTAGACGAAGGCACTAGTTCCAAAGTTTGTACTTTCTCATTGCTTAAGGCAAGCTCATCAGACAAATTCTTATTCTTAGCTAAGGTTTCTAAGAGTGCAGCATTCATTTGGCTAAGTAAAGTAGCAGGAACCATGACCAAATCTTGTTGAGCAGGAGTAGGCGTATGCGAAATGGATCCCGGTTGTGATTCACTCAAAATCTGGGGACTCACATTGATATTGCTATCATTGTTTGTCTCCTCATTTGAAAGACTCACCACCGAAGATTCATTCGAATCAGCACTCTCTTGCCCAACTTGATGTGGTTGAATACTAGCATCAGTGGCATTATCGGTGTTATTAATAAGTACCTCAGATCTCTTATCTGGCCCTAAGCTGGAGAAAGTTGCCATGAAAGCAGCCTTTGCAGTTTGAAAGTCATCACAGTCGGAGTCATACGCATCAAGATCATCGGCTTGGTAAGCTGCATTCTGCGTAGTGACAACGTCTTGTTCAGCAATCCCTGGGTCAGCAAGAAATTCAAGCTCCTCTTCATCAAGTTCCCTTCCTTGCGCCTGAGCATTTACCAGATAGATCTTTTCTGCAAACCACTGTCCATCCCTTCTCCTCTTGGGTTTCTTACAATCCCTGGACATATGACCCTCTTCCTTGCAATTGTAGCATGTGATCATTCTCAACTTGCCTGTATTAGCCCGTGGAGGGTTGTTGACCATTAGAGCAGGAGCAGGATTGACGGTGCGAACATTGGTTGAAGTGGAAGTTCTCCCCTGATATGGTTGAATTGGCTGAACCATGACCCTGCCATTCTCAATTGTAGCTTGTTGGCGAGAATTGGATGAATTCCTCAACTGATTGTTGGTAGGAGCTGATCCTCTGTATCCTCGTTTGCTTAAAGTTCTTGTGAGATAAGCAGACATAGTAGTTAGCACTTCAACTGGGTCAGCTCCTTGTTGGAATACAGGAACGGGGACTTCCTCATCATCACAATATAGTGCTTGATCTGGATGAGCTGCATAATCAGTAGAAGGAATACTCATTTGATCAGGGTAGCTTGTTGGATATGCTGCATTCTCTTGATAAGAAGAATATGATGGCTGAGCATAAGGTGCAACATTTGCTGGATGAAGTTGTGAAGCATACTGTGGTGAAGGTGCATTGAACCGATATTGTTGCTGATGTGAGGTGGGTGGTTGTGGTAGAATCGAGTATTGGGGAAAGGCTGGTGTCATGTAAGGTGATTGATGATAAGCTTGATGTCCCAAGATATAAGGTGTGTTGTTGTGAGACAAGCTTGGTTGATTCGCCATCAAAGCTAAGGAATCTGGATACATACCGCGAGGAGAACGGTGCATAATCACATGCTTCTCATGCTGCTGAAGGAAGGCATATATTTGATCCAAATTGCACTTATGCAGATCCCTGGTTAACTTGACATCGGTAATGTACTCACCCCATTCAGCTTGAGGTAGAGTATTCAAGAATTTGGTGTTAACCTGGAATGGTGCGATCACAAGATTGTATACATTCAGATCATTCATGAGTGTGGTGAATCTGAAGTAATAATCGTGAAGCGTTTCCCCTGGGTTGTAGGTGAATCTATCAAACAGGTCATACAACTGACATTCCCTTTCCTGTTTGGTGAGAGACGTTCCTTGTAGCAACACCTTAAGTCGTTCCCATAGATCCTTTGCCACCGTATACTGACTCACCATCCTATAGATGTCATGGGGAAGAGCTTGGAGAATTGTTTGAAGAGCTTTTTCATCTGCATCTGCAACAAGTTGTTGGGCTGGAGTGAGTTCTTCAAATTCTCGTGGTCTAGTCACGTTGTCAACCGTAATGGTACCATAGTCGAGTGGACCATTCAAAATCGATTTGACCATAAGCCTTCCGTATGTCGGTTTCCCCTTTAGATATTGCATCATTCGTCCTTGCCATGCCTCAAACACCTCTTTAATAAGCATCGGTGGACGGCTATCAGTTCCCGTTATGATTGATATGTCCGTAAGAGATGTCATCTGAGGCATTACTGAATTTGGATTCATTTTGTTTTCTTCAAAGAAACAGAGATTATCGGTTGATCGAGCAGTGAAGTAAAGCTTGTGAATTGTGTTGTGTTTTTGTTGTAAGAAACCAAGATTAAATCCTCTAAAAAATCGTCGAAAAAACAAGCAAAATAACCCTTGATTCGGAACTTTTTGTTGATTCGGAAGTTTGATTCGGAAGATTACCTTGATTCGGAACTTTTTTGTTGATTCGGAAGATTACCTTGATTCGGAACTTTTTGGCTTGATCCGGAACTTCTTGACTCGGAAGTTCTTGGTTCGGAACTTTTGAGCTTGATCCGGAACTTCTTGGTTCGGAAGTTCTTGGTTCGGAACTTTCTTGATCCGGAACTTCTTGACTCGGAAGTTCTTGGTTCGGAAGTTTCTTGATCCGGAACTTCTTGGTTCGGAAGTTTCTTGATTCGGAACTTCTTGACTCGGAACTCCTTGATCCGGAACTCCTTGATCCGGAACTTCTTGACTCGGAACTCCTTGATCCGGAACTTCTTGATCCGGAACTCCTTGATCCGGAAGTTTTGCTGAATGAACAGAAACTATTCCGATGAACAGTCGAACAGTAACAATGAAGATTAAGCCCAGATTTTGACCAAATAACCCAAAAAGTTTTGTGCTTTCGACTAAAATAAGTAACAACTAGTACTTATCCACTAATCCCAATCACAAAAACACCAAAAACACCAAGAATCAAGATGATTTTTCTTAAAGAACACTAATACAATCAAAAACTAAAAAACCACACAAATCACCACCTTAAATCACCCCATAGCTCTGATACCAAATGTAGAATATTGATAATCAATGAATCTATGAAGGGGTTTGTTGATTTCTAGAGAGAGAAAGTTAGAGAGAGAGAAAGTAAGAGAAACTATGTGAATTTTATTAAGTGAAAAACAAGAAATGACAACAACCAACCCCTTTCCATGGTGGAAAGGGGTATTTATAGTACCAAGTCATAAGTGGACTTGGGCCGGTCCATGACAAGCCCATGGACCGGTTCTTACTTAAGTTAATAAGCAAATAATAACTAATTACTAACTACGAGCTATTACAACATAAATCATATTGTGGAGTGACCGATACTTCTAATATACGTTAAAACGTATTTCTAACAATGTAAGAGTTTAATTTATCACCTGGTTTACTTAAATTACTCTTAACCTTAAGATATGGAGTAAGTACATCGGAGAATGCGTTTCCCATGACGCGAGATGAAAGCGTCATATCTCACACCCACACATGCGTTATCGAGCCTCGAGCCATAGTAATCAGCTCATGTTTTCCCCCCAAACCGCGACATGGCGGCGCGAGAAGTTATACCCACCCTTACGTCTTCGTGTGATCGCGTTGTCATGCAAAAATTTACTATCTTTTCTTCTTTTTTAAACGCCATAACTATAACATAAAGCCATTTTTTTATGTGTAAGTAGAGGTGGTACAACGGGCGGGCGGGCGGGCACGGCGGCGGGCTAAATGGACAACGGGCTAAACGGGCGGCAGGTCAAACGGGCGCGGGCTAAATGGGCACGGGCGAAACGGGCCGGCTAAACGGGCGCAAGCTAAAAAAAAAAGAAAAACCATATAAAATCTTAGAATTAAAAAATAAAAATACTTGTTTGAAAGCTGGAGATAAAAAAATTTAATAAAAAATCTTCGTCGAGTATCCTAATTTGTATTTTACAAGTGCGCCCGTTAAGCTCATTTAGTTTCTTACATATGCGTCCGTTTAGCCCATCTATTATAAAGAATGGACAAAAAATGTTCCATCCTTCTTTTTGAAAATTGACAAAAAGTGCTTATATGTATTATAATGGGTAAAATTTGCCACCTCTATGTGTAAGCTTTACATAGAAGAAAATAATACGAAGTAATATAATAACATTTTCAACGCACAGCTTAAGCATGACGACTTAACTGTACCCCGAGCAAAAAATTATCACATGGACACGCTAAACTCCGGGTCCAATTTAAATTCCCTTTGACAAAAACAAATCATAAATAATTATTTTCCAAATACCTTTTCTAACAACCCAATAGACCACAAGTACTCAGTGTGTGTTTGGTATGTTTTCATGAATCACAATGGGTATGGATTTCGGAATCGTATGATAGGATTATGGGAATGAAATTTGAAAAGAGGCACAATAGCCTCCTATAAAAATGCCTAAAAATCAAGATATGATTCCGATTCTTGATAACCACATTAGTGTACCAAACATTACTATCATTCAAACTATCATTCCCTCATTCCCATAGGAGCATTCTAAACGCACCCTCAATTTATATTAAACAAAAACTCTTCATATTCTCATTAAAAGAAAAAAAAAAAAAATTCTTAGATATTAAAAAAAAAAAGAATCTTTAAAAAAGAAGCAGTACTACTAGTATAAAAAAAAATACCCTGAAACAAACAAACAACCATAAAAAAAAGGGCTAAGTACAAAAAGGCCCAAAAAGGACACCATGTTATCCCAAGTAGGACAACTTTTTTTTTTCTTCCAAAATGAGACATGTACTTTTGATCAACCGATCAACTAAGTTTGTTGTGTGACACGTGTCCATCTGATCAACCCACTTTCTTTTATTTTATTAATATCTTCTTTCAAGGTTTGACCTACACCTGTCCCCACCTACTGATCAACTGACGGCTGATCAACCACTTTTGATCAACTACAGTACTTTTTTATTAATATTTTTTCCCGAGGTTTGACCTACACCTGTCCCCACCTACTGATCAACTGACGGCTGATCAACCACTTTTGATCAACCAAAAGTACTTTTTTTCTAGAAAATTGAAAAAGTAACAAAAAAAAAATATTTTTTGTACTATTAGATTTTATAAATCTTTATTGGAAAAGAACAAAATAATTAAGAAATTAAAAAAAACTTAAACACACACAAAAACACACTAACACATACACTACACACACTAAAACACACACAAAAATAAACCCAAAAATAATATTACCTAAACACACACACTGCTGGGCTTCTTCTCTATTTCCGATCACATTACACTTTTCCGATCAATCTAAAGGCTTCTTCTCTATTTCAACATTGTTGCTTTAATGGTCAACTTCACATCAGCTTGATTAACAGGTATAACTACTTCAATCAAAAGACATCTTAATTGTGCTAATTTCTCGCGATTTTAGGACGTTGTCACGTGTATGAGTATCGTTACTCGATATGTTGGTGAGTGGAAGAAGGTGGTTACTAGGTGTGGGAGATGGATTGATTTTGATAACGGGTATAAGACACGATGGATTTGAAGTTTATGGAGAGCGTCTGGTGGGTGATTGCGGAGTTGTATAAGAAGGGTCTTGTTTATAAAGGATTTAAGGTTCATTTTTTTCACTTTATGATCGATTATGCCTTGTTATCTATTATTAAAGTTTCTGGTCAGTTTAGGGTTAACGTTATTGTATCGTGCGTTTATGTTCACTTAGGTTACTGTACTGTTATATTCGATTAGGAATTATGGATAGTGTTTCGTGGGTGTTTAAGGTCTTGCTTATAAAGGATTTAAGATTTTATATGATGGTGTTTCGTGGGTGTTTAGGGTCTTGCTTATAAACGATAATCGTTATAATGATAACTGAAAAGTCTGTATGATTATCTCTAAGTAATTAGTAAATTATCGTCTCCAAACACTAGAAACTGATTTTACTATGAGTGTTTGAACAATAGAGGATTTAAGGTTTATTTTTTTATAAACTTTGTTAATGGTACTTGCTGTATGATAATGTCAATCAATGTCTGTGATTTCGTAAGGAGTTAATCGGTAGGGGAAGGTTCATTTCAGAAACAAAGTCGAATTTGCTGTAAAGTAGTTAAATTTCGTTGCAGCTTAAATGATAATACAGGAGAAACATGCTATTGTGATTTGACAGTCAAACTCGCAAGACACAAGTCCAAACACCCTTTAAGGCTTTCGTTTTAAGTAGGATATGTTCTTGAGTATAACTATCAGAAAAAGAAGGATAACGTAAGCATATAGTATATGTTTGTGACGTGTGGTTATGGTATGTCAAACTCATAACACCTTTTTGTGTTGTTGTATTTTATTTCACAGGTGATGCCATACAGTACCGGATTGAGAACTCCGCTGTCCAATTTTGAGGCAAAGGAACGCGTTATTGATGCATACTCAATTACTGTAAATTTATGTTCTTTTGTCGATTTAATTCATTTATGCATATGTGTAATGTGTGCCACCTTCTATGTTGAGCAGGAAGTGTCTCGTCCTGAAGTAATGGTAACTTTTCCAATTGTTGACGATAAAGATGGTGCTTCTTTTGTTGCGTGGACTACTACACCGTGGACCCTCCCTAGTAATCTTGCACTATGTGTCAACTCCAGTTTTGTATATGTCAAGGTTAAGAGCAAGTCCAATGGTAAAACCTATGTAGTTGCTGAATCTCTACTGTCAAAACTTCCAACAGAAATGGTGAAAGAAGGAACATCCAATGGATCTACTGTTGGAAAAGCTAAAAACGCCACAGATGCTTATGACGTTTTGGAGAAATTTCCAGGATCTTCACTTGTGGGTAAAAAGTAAGTATTTAGGGTGATTTTCTTGATATGTTCTATTGTTTATTGGTGAATTAATCGTGTAAAATACTGTATTGTAGGTATGAGCCACTATTTGAATACTTCAACGATATCACATATGCTTTCAGAGTAGTTGCAGATGATTTCGTAACTGCTACGAGTGGAACTGGAATCGTGCATTTAGTTCTAGCATTTGGGGAAGATGATCATCGTGTTTGTCTTAAAAATCACATAATTAACGAGGTAAGACAAATATCTTAATTAATAAGTTACATCTAGTTTGTTTCTTCTTATTGTTACTGTGTTAATGGGTCAAGAACTAAGATATACGGAATATTTTTTCAGGGTGAAAATCTGGTCATGCCAGTTGATGACGAAGGCTGCTTTACAGAGCGAATTACTGGATTCAGTGGTCGTTACTTCAAAGATGCTTAAAAGGATATTATTCAAGCAGTGAAGGCAAGCATTCTTGATATTTACAAATAAACGAAATTGTTGCTAAATCATTATTTTGGTTAGCTAGGATATGCAACGATTGAAATATAGATTGAAAAGATTCATATTGATATGTTAGGCTCTTTAGTATCAATACTATAATCCTAGAATATTGATATTACCAATTTACTACCTGAATGGCTAATGGGTCCAAATAAGTTATTTGGCACGGGTTGGGTCAACATGGTTCGATCTCAGAAACTTAATTTTCCTCACTATTTTGTTAAATCTTATAAATAATTAGTAAAGTTATAAAAACTACTCATTACTATTTATGTAATGTATATAATAATACGAAAACTACATTATTTATAAATGAGATGCATAAATATCAGAAGTCCGAGGTCAGAACTAAGTGTGATATTTGAATCATGTAGCTGCAATTGGAAGTGGATTTATAGCAAAGTCAAAGGGTTTTCGAAATACCGCGGGGCCTGAGGCAGCTCAAGCATTGGCCCTCCATTCGCAATCCGATAGATCAGCATTCTTCGACGTTCATATAGATGGTTACGAGAACACATTATACACCCACACCCACCCCCAGTTCTATAGAAGCAGTATCATTTCTGGCTGATGTGAAGCTGCTTCCAGTCAGGTTCAAAGTGAAAAGCTATTTAGGACGTCCACTGAAGGAGTACATTGTGATGGAATCGATAGTTGATGATTTTATTCAACCAGAATTATATATAGACATGTTATAAGAATGTTTTGATATGACATGAATAATTTTTTTTTCTCTCCGTTATAGACTTCAGATTTTAGAATATTTGTAATGAGTTACCTCTTAAATTCGATTTATATTGAGTTATGCAAGAATGCTTCTGCTCTTGTTTAAAGTAACTGCTGCTATTGGGTAATGGTTTAATGCTAGATGGGTTATTTTGTAAGGTTCAATAATTATTTATAATTTGAGAAACGTTAACTTTTTCCTAGCAAGTTCATAAGGATTTTGTGTCGTTGGAAATGAGTAGGAAACACATATGCAATCTGGTAGGGAACACCTAGGAATTGAAACTGAAGTTCAGTAGGAAACTACTAGGAAGTCAAAGAAAAATTCAATGGGAAATTACTAGGAGATTCCGATGAAATTTCATCAATACATTTGGTTCTTTTGTGAATGACTTACTACGGGATATCGCCGACAAAATTCCGTCAGAAAAAGTTCGTTGCTGAGCCTTTCCGAGCATGGTTTGGGTCGGGGAATTGTTTTCCGTGGGAAAGTCGTTTATAGCACAAGAAATTGGTGTTTCTATGATTCCGGTTTATCTTTAAGCTTTTTTTTAGATAATTATCTAGTGTTTTAAACATTTCATCTTTGAAACATGTAATGTTTACAAATTATTAAAAGGATGTTTGGCAAAAACACAAGAAATTCTTATTAGGCATAAATATGTTGAAATGAGCATTCTTACAAAAAAAAGTCATCATCCTGATAAAACTTTTATCCCTTTTAATCTGTTTTCCCAAATAACCTTATTAGCATTCCCTTCATATACATATATTATACTAGTGTTCTAACACATCAAGATCAAATTTAAGTGTTAACAATGTCACTTAGATGCGATTCTCGCATCATGTTATAGTCTTGGCCTTTTTAGCTTCACAAGCATCCGCTTCTTCATCATGAACGCAATTATTAATTTGATGATATGGCTCGCATATGCCCGTGCCTAAATTAACTCTCGTCACAGGTTTCTTCAACAACTACTCGCCTGCTTTTACGAGATTCTCCAAATTTTCAGGTGTAGTCAAATCCATGGCAGCTAAGTCACCACTTAAAGTGTCATCCTGAAACATAACAAATTAAAGTGTCATCACAGGTTTCTTCGTATCTATTAAAATACATGCTCATCATAAGTATGTATATGATGGTTAGAAAATTGTATTTAGTCATATTTTGACACTATGTATGGCCTAACGGATGTTAACTACTATCATCCACAAAGGCAACTATGTGTACCTTTGATACATTAAAAACATGCACAAAGTCTTAATATCATCCAATAATATCAAACTTAGCAAGAAAAAATTCAAGAAGATTCTGCATATAAATATAGTCATTCAGTAACTTGCTATCTCATCACCATTTAGGTACATTGTAGTCTTCGGTTTAGGCATAGATACTTACGTGTCAAGAATCAAACGTTCATAAGCCTTTGGAATGGTGGTTTGTTGATACCTCTGCCCATACGACAAGTCTAATTCACTCTGAACAGTCTTCATCTCAAGCCCAGGCTCCTTGACCTACAAGGAAGATTAGGTAAAGACACTGCCAAAATTAAAAAAATAGTGTATCTTGTGTTAATTTATAACCACTCTCTATTAGCTATGTCCCATGAAAATCTCATGGATGCAAAGTTATACAGAAGTAGCTCACCGTCTATCAAATACCTAAAATACCCTTTCACTATGAACACAAATCAAAATCAAACTAGTACGTATTTGAAACTCGGGAACTTCCCAAGATCAGTATTGTAAAACATGGGTTACAAGGCAGACTAATTGGCGATTACTCGCTACAAGGTCAAAACTCGATCAAACTTGTGGTTAACTCGGACAAATTCGGACTGAAGTATCTGACCAGTTATGGAAATGTTCCTGACCATATTCCTACGGTGATATGAACCATTCTATGGTCCTATCAACATGTCATACATATAATTTCGAAAAATATATATAAAAGTTGCAATCTGACTAATCCCCCATTATTCCCCACCTAGGCCAATTACAAGCTACAAGGTAGTCGACGGCCCAACTAGTGCCTACTATACTGATTTCATTTAGATGAAACGAAACAAAATACCTATTTTATAGATCTAAATATATGGAGTTCTGTCAAGAGGTCGAGTAAAAATAGATTACTGAACAGAATAATGACAGGACAAGCTTGAGATGTTTATAACTAGAAGAAACAAGCAAAGTACAATGACTTAAGATAACTAACTGTAATGGATTTACAAGAGAAAAAAATAGTCGTTTGAATTAATAACGACCAGTCTCACAAGGGATACTTACTGTTAGCTTCATGTACATGGCTTCCGAAGGTTGCAGTCTGATGACAAACTCATTTCTGCTTTGCTTTTGACCTGAAGGGATAAAATCAAAGTATAGATTAATAATTTTAATACCAAGTTGCTACTGTCTCAGATTATAAGATAACCTGTCTCTGTGAAGACTATTTATAGTGTTGTGTAACCCTCCAGTCCTAAAAGTAGGGCAGTGCATATAGCTTATAGTTCCATCCACATTAGTAACTAACCATTGCTTGATGCATCAGTCATAGCAAACTGCATGAACATACCAACTTTAGTAAAACTAGAATAAATACATTTCAAAATGAACAATGGTGAGGTAGGAGGATGAGCTTGTTGTATATAATTGTGTTGCGGGTTTTGACTGAAATCTTACGCTGGACGGTCATCCCTAAAGATGGTAAGATGAACAACGCTGGTACTTTTAAAGAGCAATTATTATTAGTTTTGTATGAATAAATTGATTAAGATGTCAAAACATTTGAATCACTTGGGTTGACTTACAAACCGTCTGGGCCATTTCACTTCACAGTAAGTTATAAACTCGACCCATTTGACACATCAAAGATAAAACTTGACACGAGTAAGCCTTCTTGAGCTCTAATTGTTTGTCACATCTCAGTAAGTCAGTTGCAAGAGAAGGGTCATCAAATCATAACGACAATATTGAGTGTACCATCCCTAGTTAAGATTGAGATATCATTAGAATTCCTAACATTATATATGAATGAAGCAAATTACATACATCTATATATGTCGCTAGGAACATCCTTAAATTGCACCCGAATTTCTGCCTTTCTTGAGTTCAATGCTTTCCCTGCCTTTATAATAAAGGGAACACCTACAATATGTCACATTTGATAAACCGAATTCATCAGTGACATTTGATTAAAAAATGATCTCTGACAGAACTGAATGCCTAGTGAACATGTATGTCAATTGTTTTTATTCGAGATTTAGATTGTAACCAAAGATCATAAATTCCAAATAACTAACTAACTAAATCTAACCTCATCATTAGTAAATTAATAAAATCATTATATATACCTATAACAATAACAAAGCTTAAAATTGGTGACGTAACTAACAAGGATCTAAATAAAACAAATGACAATATCTGATGACGATGACGTCCTAATCCTACTTAGCTGTAATGACAGGATCAAATTAGTCAATTAAATCTTTATTATAAGGCAAAAAAGTATTTTTTATAAATTTATAAAAATACTTTTTATCAGCGTGTCAACTACGTTTTGAATCATAACATTTTACCATGACAGGATCAAAAGAATCACTTCAATATATTAAATAAAAAAATAATTAGAAGATTAATCAATTAATCGTTAATCAATTAATCTGTACCCACGTTAACAAGCTTACTCTTAATCGAGAATTCATAGATTAAAACAATGCAATTCATCGACGCCGTTAATGGGTTGATCGGAAAAGTGTGTGTGTTTTAGTGTGTGTTTAGGTTTGAAAAGTGTATGTGTGTAGTGTGTGTTAGTGTGTGTAGTGTGTGTGTTAGTGTGTTTTTGTGTGTGTTTAAGTTTTTTTAATTTTTTAATTATTTTGTTCTTTTCCAATAAAGATTTATAAAATCTAATAGTACAAAAAATATTTTTTTATTTGTTACTTTTTCAATTTCCTAGAAAAAAAAGTACTTTTAGTTGATCAAAAGTGGTTGATCAGCCGTCAGTTGATCAGTAGGTGGGGACAGGTGTAGGTCAAACCTCGGGAAAAAATATTAATAAAAAAGTACTGTGGTTGATCAAAAGTGGTTGATCAACCGTCAGTTGATCAGTAGGTGGGGACAGGTGTAGGTCAAACCTTGAAAGAAGATATTAATAAAATAAAAGAAAGTGGGTTGATCAGATGGACACATGTCACACAACAAACTTAGTTGATCGGTTGATCAAAAGTACATGTCTCATTTTGGAAGAAAAAAAAAAGTTGTCCTACTTGGGATAACATGGTGTACTTTTTGGGCCTTTTTGTACTTAGCCCTAAAAAAAACCTGCTTAACAACAAAAATCAAACACAACAACCCAGTTCCTGTCTTGTCGGTATTTTAATGGCGTCTAACCAAACACAAACCCAAACAGGCCCGCAACACCCATCAGCACCACCAACGTTAATCCCAGCTTACGTAAAAGCCTTATCAGGCTCCTTAGGCGGGATAGTAGAAGCATCATGTCTCCAACCCATCGACGTCATCAAGACGAGGTTACAGCTGGACAGGAGTGGGGCCTACAAGGGTATACTCCATTGTGGGAGCACCACTGTTAGCAATGAAGGTGTGAGGGCTTTGTGGAAGGGGTTGACCCCATTTGCAACGCATTTGACTTTGAAGTATGCGTTGAGGATGGGATCTAATGCTATGTTGCAGAGTGTTTTTAAGGATGGTGTGACTGGGAAGATTAGTGACGGTGGGAGGTTTTTGTCTGGGTTTGGGGCTGGTGTTATTGAGGCTCTTGTTATTGTTACTCCTTTTGAGGTTAGTTTGTTTGTTGCTAGCTTGTGTAGAGCTTATTTGGTTTGTATGGCGTTACGATCCCATATCGGGCGAGTATGAGATTGGTTGGGCAGCAGGGGCGGAGCCAAGATTTTTAGTTAAAGGGCAGAGCCTCAAAATTTGGCTAGAGCAATTTTTTAGGGGGGCACATGCCCCTTGTGCACCTCCCTTGTCTCCGCTACTGCCGACCATACTTAAGGCAAAAAGTCATAGTAATATGGGGGTCGATGTAAAAACTAGTAGAAAAACGACTTCTAATATACATAGATACAGGGGCGGAGCTAGTAGGGGGGCTAATGGGTGCTAAGCCTCTCGTAATCAACCTATTTCACTTATTATTTATGTGTATTACAAGTAATTTTTCAACTATTTTATACATTAAGCCTCCCCCATCACTAGGACTTTTTGTCTTAAGCATGGTTAGCCTCCCTTAACTAAAAATCCTGGCTCCGCCCCTACATAGTCCCCTTACTAGCTCCCCGCCCCTGGTTGGTGGTTTATAAGTCTAGGTGGATGCTAGTTTTTTGAATGAGTTCTACACTTGGGACTTATGAACGGATACGAGCCTATGGGATAGGTTCGTATCATCTAGCGGGCTTTGTTTCATAAGCTCACATTGTGTGGCTTGTTTTGAAACTTTTTGGCTTATAACCTATTAGCCGGAAAGTTTCAAAATAAGCCATAAAAAGTGAGCCCAAAACCAAATAAGCTATAAGCCCAAAAAGTGGGCTTATGGGTTATTTGGTTTTGGTCTTAGGTTTCATAAGCTCACTTTGTGTGGATTGTTTTGAAACTTTTTGGCTTTTATAAATTCATTATGACATAGTAATAAACATATACTGCCGTATTAGCCGAAAAGTTTCGAAATAAGTCACAAAAAAGTGGGCTTGTGAAACATAAGCCCAAAACCAAATAAGCCATAAGCCGAAACAAACACACCTTATTAGTCTCCTTTTAAAACCTGATAGGGTCAGAAACAGTCACATGACGTATGATTTAAAAACTGAACATGAAAAAGCTCATTTGTTAAATATTTGAATATATGTTAGGCCATTGGGATAAATGCTTAAATTAAAAACATCTCAGGGGATGGTTTGGATTAGATTATTATAAAGATTATGGCTTTCTGCAAAAAAGTCACTCTTAAAGTGCTATTGCAAATAAAATATAATAGCCCTATATTAAACTCATAAATAAGGTATTAAGCTCATTTGTTTATCAGTTTAAAGGTAGAACAAATGCCCCACCTCGATAGTATAATAGTATGAATGTTATTATCATCATGTTTTGTGGGTTCTAGCTGCTGTAAATTAAATGTGACGAAGGAACATAATTCTTTTATGAATTCAGGGGTGTTTGTGTGTGCTTATTTGAGCAGTGTATTAGCTTAGTATGCTATCAAAATGCAATAAGCTGATGTAGCATGTGCATATCATACCCTACCTAAGGGTAAACAAACACATAACAGTTATTATAATTTGGAAAAAAAAAAAACATAAATAGTGTCTGAAATTTTATATATCACTCGTATTGTTACAACAACAAGATTGTGATTCCATCCCCTTCTCCTTCTTCTTACTTCTTAGCTAGTTTTAAGAAGCATATAAACGCACAGATTATCCAAAATCGGGAAAAGGTAGCCAATTTGGTATTAACATGCCAATAGCAGAATAGTAACAAGCGAGTGGCATGAAATTATAGATCCTCTGGAAAAGAGGACAAAAATTGCAGCATCCGTGAGGTAAGCAGCAAGTGAAGACCTTAGAAAACCGGCTGCTAGGCAAACTGCCAAACGCTCTTTGTTGGCAGGGTTGGTGAAATCAGTCGTCTCGACAATCTTGGGTGAAACAAAGTTGTTAAAATACGAATCCCTGTTATAAACGAAAAATAAAAATTATATAATTAACGAACAGAACACCCGCTGTCTGACAACAACATAAAAAGAAAATGTTACCAGCTAGCCAGTAGTAATTAACAGAATAACTAACCATACAAAGTGAAACTAGTCATCATCTAATAAACAACTGCATATGAGTTGTAAGCAAGGTTATAGATAGCGTGAGGTGTGGCGCAGCGGCATGGTCAAGCCTTGAGCTTTTGCGCGAGGCATAGTGACACGGCGTTTTTAAGGCGCGACTTAAGGCGGCAAAAAAATATGAAAATATTTATAAATTATTATGTTTATATCATATTTAAATATATTGAATTTACAAAAGGTGTTATACAAAAGGAATAAAGTATAAAAACTATATTTGCATATAATATTTTATTTTACCCAGGTTATTGCGCCTTATCACATTTTTTCGCTTCTCGTCTCACGTCAAGCCTTAAGACCACGCCTTGGCCTATCGCGTGGCATGAAGCTCAAGCCTTACGCCTTTGCAAGACCTTTGCGAGCTTTTTAAAACCTTGGTTGTAAGCATAACAACATAATCGCACAATAAACCAGGTGCTACGGTCGTCCATACGCTCTCGTAGTCTTGATATAGAGTATTGATGGCGTTCCATAACGTATCAGCTATTATCATTGCTTCACGTGAATAGTTATGGGTAAGAGGGAATTTTTTGGGAGGAGAAAGGTGTGTTTCCAAAATGCGCCTTAGAATGTGTGTGATCTTAAAATGCATCAGCTTTTGAAATGTACAGGCTATTACTCTTGCCCAAACACTATGTCAGCATAGCCTCGAAATCTTTGTGACACCATCACAACAATGAAATTTGTCTAAGATTATATCAGATGGAAGGCCTTCGATTAGCTTTACATATCTAACAACCTTTATATGACCTTTATTTTCATACAGCAAGCCTTTTTAACTGACACGCTTGATGTAGCTATCTGGTCTTACAAGTTACGCTCTAAATTAGGATTGACAGCAGAATTCTTTGGTTTTCATACTCGACCAGAGTTACCTCTATCCCATGGAGACTGCTGATCACTGCCTAGTTCCTACCATGACAATATACTTGACACTGACTACTACATGAATATATTGATGATGTGTGTCAGTAGAAACAGTGTGATCAAACATCAAAGTGTACCAAATGTTTGGACCACTTTCGTAAAGCTTCTAAACTAAGCGTAAGTGGAAACTTGAAGATTATGCGTGTATTAGGGAAAGGAGGGGGATTCTAGAATCTAGATGATAGATGACTTGTGATTCATGTCCTGCACTAACTGTCCTGCCATGTATTAGTCTAAGTAACAGTAACTGCACAAGTAAACGAGAACAGTTTGTAGAAGGTGTTGGTATACTAGTAGACACGAGATCGTAATTTAATATTTGATATGTTAGAAAAACTTTCATTGTGAAGAAGAAATATTATATGCATAACCCATTGCACGGCACTCGGTGTGGATCCATTAGCTAGACTGGTAGAGATGGTGAATCTGTGAAACTAATAGTACACGGAGGGTGTTTGGGATTGCGTTTCGGGGAAGGTTATGATTGTTGCGTTTGCAAAACACGGAGAATCAGAAATTGTTATTTGGAAACCATATAAAAAAGGTGATTATATCCCCAGTTCTGGAAAAGCGGGTTGGGAAGTGCCTTTAAAAACACTGTTTTGCATAAAAATAATCTGTTTTGCAAACCCAATTCCAAACACCCCCTAGAGAGCAAATGAGGGTTAGTATTTACACTTGACTCTTAGAAACTGAAATCAAGTTTAAGCATCTGATATACCGTTGGAGCTTAATGCTTATTGGAGACTTCCTGTTTTAGAAAGCAATTTGCTTGATTGTTATACTTTGTGTTGTGAGCCCGGTTACTTGTATAACTGGGTCTAATTGAGCTGTGTTTTATCTCAAAAAGGCCAAATTAGAAAATTAGTTAAAAGGGGAACGGGTGAAAGTTGCCCGTAATCAATCTATTGTAGTTATGCTTTTTTAGATCAAGATCAACACATGACTTATTTATCATATATTCTTTATTTATGGACAAAAGAAAATTATTGGGTGAAAATTCCGTTAAACAACTTCGCTAATGATGCAGGTGGTGAAAATAAGACTGCAACAACAAAAGGGATTGACTCAAGAGCTTTTAAAGTACAAGGGTCCCATCCATTGTGCTCGCATGATTGTACGTGAAGAAGGCCTATTTGGGCTTTGGGCAGGAGCTGCCCCAACTGTTATGCGCAATGGTACAAACCAAGCTGTGATGTTTACAGCCAAAAATACTTTCGATGGATTATTATGGAAGAAAAGCGAAGGTGATGGAAAAGTTTTGCAACCGTGGCAGTCTATGACATCTGGATTCTTAGCTGGATTGGCGGGTCCTGTATGTACTGGTCCATTTGATGTGGTGAAAACAAGGTTAATGGCTCAAAGTGGCGAAGTGAAGTATAAAGGCATGTTTCATGCCATTTCAACTATATATGCTGAAGAAGGGCCACGTGCATTGTGGAAGGGTCTGCTTCCACGATTAATGCGTATCCCACCCGGGCAAGCCATTATGTGGGGTGTGGCTGACCAGGTGATTGGTCTATATGAAAGGAAATACATTCATAACATACCCATACATGCTTGACTATAGGATCCAATTTTTTCGGCAAATTGTATGTTGGTAGATGACATTTTGACATCTTTCTGAACATTGGTAGTAAGCGATTTTTGCTGGTCTTAAGATTAAATAATAATTGAGATTTTTCTTGTTAATGACGTGCTCCAGGCTTCTATTTTCCAGCAAAAAAAAGATTACACTACTTGCCAATGACATGTGTTTTTGCATGCCAACACCTCAACTGTATGTTAAAGAATAGTTCTAATCTACTAATTAGTAAAACCTAATGTAATATTTCGTAATCCCTGGTAATCGTACTTTTTTAGACTCCAGATATCGCAAAAAGGACAGTATGATACAAGCTCTATGAGTTTGTATGCCTTGACCATAATACACCTGCAAAACCATTCCTAGAAAATATGAACCAAGATTTATCGCCAAAAGATAACAGTAAAATGACTTGGCTTTTAATCATTACATGTTCTGCACATTTCAAGAAAAGTAAAACCATGAACAGCTTTTTTGAGTTATCTCAACCATCCATAAAACATCTATTACCAGCAACCTTCGCTTCAGAAGTGATGCAATAATACATCGACAGGAAATCACACTTTGGTCTAACATAAAACAAGGACACATTAGTCGTAGAATTGTGAAAATTCTATAGACCTCAAAATTAAGTTAAAGTTTACCGCTAATATATTGCAGTAAATTTAAGGAGCCTATACACAACAATGACTCCTTTGACGACTATGGATTCAAGTGAGAAATTCATCAAACTTTGTTCCATTCTGAGAAAGCATACGTTAAGGATTTGAATAAAACACGTTAGGAACAATCGTTACATTCAAAATTTAGATTTCAGATGTTATACTTCATGTGCTAAGAGGACGGACTACTCTTCTAAGGAAGCTGACAAAAAGTCCTGATTTTCATTCACTTCATACGCGTTGCACCGATTCTTTTGTCTCCTTGAGTGGATGTTTGGACCCAAGGGGAAAGGCTCCTACACATACAGAAACAAGTGGATTAAGATCATACGCAATAAACACAAACTATACGCTTAGAAAATATCTGAAAGGTAACTATAAAGTAGGTGACAAAAGTGTAGTTCAAATATTTTCAAACTCCAAAGTCCATGATAAACAAATAAGATGTTACTCCGTAATTTGATAGTATAGTTGATATATCCAATACTTAAAAAAAAATCAAAAACTGGCATATCAACCCACCTACCGAATTAAACCTGAATCCATAATTACCCGTTTTGGAATCTTATTCTTTTTACCCCGTGTAATCTTATTCTTGATCTTTAACAGAATAAATGCAACATGGAGCATCATACGTATTTTGGAATATTTGCCTAGAATGCATGACGATGGAAAAGTTGTTACCTGACTGCCAGCATTGGGGCCATCAGTAGTAAAGAGAATAGGGTGACAACACTTGTCTTCGTTCATCAAACTTGACTCCTGGAAGTGTGCAATTAGGGCTGACTTTCCCTGGATTCGAGCATAAGCAAGACATGCTACTTTTCCACTATGGTACTTCTCCCATTTTTTGCCATGAAATGACTGCAAAAGTATGTTTTTTGGTGATTAAGTTCGTTAAATTGAACCAGAACCAACAAAAAGCAGGAAAATGGCTCATATCACATAAAGAATGAAATTTTACCTTGTGAAATTGCACAATCTGGTGTGGATCAGTCATGTTTATGAATGCATATCCCATATTGCATTTATTCTGTTAAAGATCAAGAATAAGATTACACGTCGTAAAAAGTATTACATAAGAAAAGGAATGTGAAGTAATACTTGCCTTGAAGTCAAGAGGCAGATAGATGAAATCATAAGTGCCTTGATTATGTTCATTGATAGCAGACAACAGCATTGCTGAGCTGTACCTGCAAAAATAAAACTCGATTATATAGATGCAATACCAAAGGATAATTCAAACCAAATAAAGAATGACATCACATATACAGATATCGACATACTTATTAGGAATGTTTTTTATCATCAATGTTGTCCTGGAGTCTTCCCCACGCAATACACGTTCAATATCCAGTTCATACTTTTTCTCGTCTGCAAGACAGGAATTATTATCATGCCTGCCATGATTATTTCTCCTCGCTCGGTTCCTAGGCTTTCCTAAAGAGTGGTGCGAGGCAGTTCCTGGATCCCTTTCAGAAGACTTATGGCTTATAGTAGTGGAAGTGTTATGAGCACAAACACCATTATCAACTGGAGGAGATTGTGACCAGGTTACACGATTTAGATGATGATCCTGGAAGGAGCTAGAGCAGTTTAATGTTTGATGAAGTCCACCAAACCCTGACCTACCCATTCTTGGGGAGCCTGTCATGACCAAGACAAAAATTATAGAACCAAGTCATTTATGGTGCTCATTAAATACATTTCATAACAAATTAATTATCTTACTCGTCATAGATATATTACCAGGCAAATTGCATAAAAGAGTTACAAAATCTCATCTCGTTTCTGTCTGGTGTAACCATCTTTGCTTATAGACACAAAAAGTTGACCAACTTTTAATAGATTGACAAAAAACTTTTTCTTGACACGGCTTCAGAAAACCCGGCTGACTTAGAAGATTAACCTAAATGAATACTTTACGAAAGTTGGAGCCTTTTTTTTTGGTGATAGCAAAGTTAGTTACCCCGATCGAGAATGAGAAGAAAGTTCATCACAAGTTGATGCAATTTGCCCATATATTTAATTACATTTCCCTTTGAATCCAGTCATTGCACAGATGTCAACTAAGCCATATGAATCAATGTGAATGCGATTTCTAGAAATCCTATTTCATTAGGTTATGTTTAAAATCATGAGGTTTAAAACATATTATCGCCACAACTGAATTGGAAAGGAAAAATATAAATTAACCCATCTTTCTGAGGAGCAACAGAGAGTACTGACCCTTAAACATGTTTGCCACTGGCGAGCCATATGAACCAACCATATGAAGGTGCTTATTGTTTGGTTCTGTTGTGAAACCGACACTTGCCAAGTTTAAGGAGCCATAGGCGACAAAACCATTATCTACAAAACCTCTACAGTTGATGGGTAATGATTGAGGATGAAAACTAAGGCATTGGTTTTGCAACTTTGCTTGATCAGTAGAATAATGAGGCCCGTAACCAAATTGATTATAAGCAGATGTTATTCCAACTGGAGATGGAAAGCTACTTGTAAAACAGCAATTTGCCTGAAGGGGAGCTTGTCTCGGAATCGCATTAATAGTCAGCTTGCTTAGTGAGTGCACACCGTAGATATACTCTTCATTCATGCCGCTATTTACCACTACAAAAATAAATAATAAAAATTGTAGTGAGAATAAGAACTGATGATGACAGATGAAGGACACACTCCCTTACTGTTAGAATAAATCAAATCAAGACATCAAAAGTGTGCATACCTTGTGGTGATAAGTTGCCATATGTTTGGTGAAGTTTGTCGTTTGGCGTGCAGGAATCACGGTTGTATACCCCAAAGCTGCCCTGGTCGACGTGATGTCCTGAGGCATCATCCTATTTACAAGTCAAAATTGGGAAAAGTAAAAACTACAAATTAATTCAGGAAAATATGTCATATAAAAGGCAAAACTTTAGAGTAAAGCACCTAATTTCCAGCAGAAAATAATTAAACGTTTAAAAGTTTTGGTTAAACAAGATACGAGAAATTAGGGTGAATGGTGGGTCATTTACCTTTGGATTCAAAAAGTGTATTTGAAGCTTCCCATTTTCCACTACTTTGTTTTGAAGTGTGGTAAACGCAGAAGTTGCTGCCCTTATGTCAAAATACGAAAGTATCACAAAACCTTGACATCTACAAGCAGTGTTGAAAGTTTCTATATCTCCATGTTGCTGAATACAAAATAAAGGATTGATTACATGGTCAGAATACAAAATCAGAAAGATAACGAAATAAAGCGAAAAGAAGGATAATAGTAGCAAGCTGCTATGCACCTCAAAAAGTAGCCTAAGCTCTGAATCCATAACCCTGTTATCTACATTTTTCACAAGAAGTGTTCTGGAAGGGGGTTCACAAGAAATTAAAAAGCCTGAACTGTTCTGATCATAATTACGTCCTTCAGAAGTCACGGTGTTCCGTTGACGAAAATCTATCTTGGAATTCCCATCCAATTCCATACCTCCACTACTGCTGAACAAATCAAGATCCTCGTCGTCACCTTTGCCAGTAGCAATACATCCCATTATATCAGGAACTCCAGAGAAGAGATCGTCCTCATCAGGAAGAAGACTTTCGATAGTTTGTGACTGATTAGTATAATTTAACTTGTCAATGCAGCTAACTGCGGCCATTAGAGAAACAACATTAAGAATCAGCACAAGGAACACGTAACTGATAACACGTAAACATCATGATAATTCCAACAAACAGAACTATTACATTAATAACATAACCTATACGAACCATTTATAAGTGATAAACACTATATCGAGATAACTTTGTAAAGACTCCACATGCTTATACAGTTTAAAACCTCGATGGACTAAACCCACCCAGTTTCCTGTCAATATTAGCATTCAACATGTGGATCTCTCCTACATTTTCACCATATGCAATGTGCGGAGTTCAATTGCCAGTACAGTAGTAACACAATGTCGGTGACTCAGTGTATTGAGAGCAACACATTTATATAAAGTTGTAAACGGACAATGAGACAAAATCGAATTAACCCCGGTATTCCAGTCTTAGGCATTCTACTCATGTCGACATGAAATTTAAACAAAGAAGAATTTATAAACATGGAACAAATAACACTCACCTTGCTTATCAGCTCGAATAGTCGAGTTTCCAACATGTTCCTTGCAAAATAAAGACATCGTTTATTTCAGAAAGTCAACAACAAAAAACCTTCAAGAATGCAAGAATAAAAGGCACCCTAATATAATAAAACAAACACATAGAACAACACTACACAAAAGTTAAAAAAAGGTACCTCGCGGGTCAAATTTGGTCCATAAGTATCACGCTGATCCCTTGTAGCAACTTGCATGATGACAGTAATGAAGCAAAACAAAAAGATCTAGAAGTGCCCACTTAGTACAACACTACAGCTTGTTCCGACAGTAATGAAGCAAAACAAACAGATCTAGAAGCGCCCACTTAGTACAAAACTACAGCTTGTTCCCTCTTACAAAAAGCTATCCGAGGCTCGCCACTTATTAACCTATAACAAACACGAACACGAGCAAATGAGCATTTTATATCATATTTCAAAAAACCCATAACCAGACACCTCATTTCAATGCAACAAACATCAAAACACGCCAAAAAGTCACATAAATATACACAACTTTTCGTAATTTATAAACATTTCAGCCGAACAGCGGTGGAGACAAGAGAGGAGCACAGAGGGCACGTGCCCCCCTAAGAAAAAAATTGTAGTGTAAATTTAACAAAATATCAGGCTATTTTTGTAATTTCCCCCCTAACGAACTGATTCGTAGTGTACAATTTAAAAATTATCAAAGTTCGCCCCCGACCATAACTTTCTGGCTCCGCCCCTACATCCGAAAGCACTTAATTCCACCAAATATTACCTCAAAAACTAATTTCAATGTAAGAAACACGGAAACATGACAAAAACTCGCATAATTTTCAAACAACCTTCGTTATTTATCTACATTTCATCCGAAACCACTTAATTCCACCAAAAATCAACTCAACAACTAATTTCAACGTCACGAACACGGAAACATGACAAAAACTCACATAAATTCACACAATTCTTCATTTTTTACTAAACATTCATCCAAAACCACTTAATTCCACCAAAAATCAACTCAACAACTAATTTCAACATACGAGCACGAAAACATGACAAAAACTCGCATAATTTTCAAACATTTCAACCGAAACCCCTTAATTCCACCAAAAATCAACCAAACATCCAATTTCACCAACATGGAAACACGCCAAAAACTCACATAAATTCACAATTCGTCATTTTCACTAAACATTCATCAAAAACCACTTAATTCCACCAAAAATCAACTCAACGTCTAATTGAACACGGAAACACGCCAAAAACTCGCATAAATTCACACAATTCTTCATTTTCACCATACATTCATCGGAAAACCACTTAATTTCTACGCCACGCCAATTACGCCAACCTCCCGAAAAGGGAAGGCTTTACCTGGCGTGGCGGTGGGTCGGCCAATGTGTCGTAAACCACGGCCACCCAAAAAAACCACTTAATTTCACCAAAAACAACTAAACCCAACTTAATTTCACATAATTCATCACCAAAAACTAAAACCCCCAAATTAAAACCTAATTAAGTTACAAAAAGACAACCAACACCAAAATCAACAAAACCCCCAAAAATTAACTTCAATTAACAACAAAGTAGCCAAAATTAACCTTAATTAACAACTCAATTAACTCAAAAAAACACAATTAAACACTAATTAAACATAATTTGCACATACAGTTACCTAATTTAACCGATCAGAGTTGAAATTAACAACATAACACCGTTAAGTAACGGAGAAAAGAAGTTAGGTGAAAACAAAATTAGGTAAACCAGAATTATAAACCTATTTTTAGCAAAAAAAAAACAAAACATTTATTAAAAAAATGGTTTTATAAAAATTAAAAAAAACAGCTTACGTTGTGAGTTACTGCTACTACATGATATTTGGCCGGAATTAAATTAAATTAAATTAAGAGAGGTTTGTGTGTGTGTTTTTGTGGAGGTGTGTTTAGTGTGTGAGAGAGAAAGAGTTATAAGTTAGAGAGAGAAAGAGAAAGTGAAAGAGGTGAAAAAGAAATGGGCGCGATTTGTGTGTGTTGCGTGAAGGGCTTAAATTACGAATTCATCAAAAAAAAATTAGTTGTACTAGTGTGTAGTGTCTGTGTATACGCAAGCTTCTTGCAAGTACGTTTATACTTTCTTTTTTGGTCAAACAGAGATTATTATTTTATTGATTCTTATCTTGTACGTACAATTACATTTCTTTATTTGTTATTTTATTTTTAAAGGAGCCGAGAGTGGTTGGTACCAGAAAGTAGTGTTAGAAACTCTAAGTAAGATTTTGGGGTTTTGGTATCAGAAATTATTTGACAACACATTTATGGGGAGTGGTTGGCACGAGAAAAAGTGATGTCAAAGAGGTATAATGGCCCCACAAATACCCACTTTTATTACTTAAAAAAAGTTAAAACTCTTTGGCGTCGGCGGGTGGGGTTGGTGCGAGACCCTTTGGCGCCAAGCGAGGAGTGATGCGCCAATGACAGGGTGGCACCAAAGGCTACCAGCCCAGCCACCAGCTTACCGTTCCCCCACTCTAAATAGGTGGACTTGGATCGGATCGGATTACTTTAGTTTGGTTCTTTGTTCAGCGTGTTTCGGAAAGTGATGAGATTTGAAGATTCAAGGCGACACAAGAAGTAGATCCTGATTGAATATCGTATTGTGTACCAAGACGCATAAGTGTTTGTTTAAGGGTTTCCATGTCTTTTTTACGCGCATTACGGATAAGTCGAATAAAGAGGAGCAAGTTGAAGATGTAACGATAGTACGGGATTATTTGAAAGTCTTTCGCGAAGACTTGTATGGATTGCCGTTGATTAGACAGGTTGAGTTTCAGGTCGGCTTGGTACCTGGTGTCGCACCCGTGGCACGAGAACCTTAACGACTAATACCTTCGGACATGTAAGAGCTAGCTACGCATTTGCAAGAATTGTCTGACAAAGGATTCATAGGGTCAAGCTCTTCGCCATCGGGGGATTCAGTCTTGTTTGTCAAGAAGAAAGATGGATCGTTTATGATGTGTATCAACTACCGCGAATTAGATAAGTTAATCGTGAAGAATCGTCATCCGCTACCTATAATCGATGATTTGTTTGACTAGCTGCAAGGATCGAGTATTTACTCAAAGATATACCTTAGATCATGTTACCATCAGCTAAGATCTAAGGAGGATGATATTATGAATACAACATTTAGAACACGTTATGGACAATATGAGTTTCAAGTGATGTCCTTTGCTTTGACAAATGCACCTATGATATTCATGGAGCTTGTGAACCGGGTGTGTAAACCATACTAGGATACATTCGTGATTGTGTTCATTAACGTTATTTTGATATACTCAAAGGACGAGAAAAGGCATGACGAACACCTTAAGGTAATTTTGAAGTTGCTTAAGAATGAGGAGTTGCATGCCAAGTTTTCGAAGTGTGCATTTTGGCTTTCAGGGGTACAATTTCTTGGACATGTCATTGCTAGTCGTGGAATCCACGTTGACCCCGTCAAGATTGATTTAATCAAGGATTGGGCAACACCGACAACACAAACTGAATATGGCAATTTTTGAGACTTGTTGGTTATTATCGATGATTTATTGAAGGATTTTCGAGATTGAAAAACTACTTACGAAACTGACTCGGAAGAGTGTTAAAGTATATGCTTTGTAGTGCACTTATTTTATCCATGCCAAAAGGAATTAACGATTTTGTGCTTTACTATGACGCATCCGTAAAAGGGTTAGGAGTTGTGTTGATGCAAAAAAAAGGTCATCGTTTATGCATCCCGTCAGCTCAAGGTTCACGAGGAGAATTATACGACTCACGTCTTGGAACTTTGAGTAGTAGTGTTTGCCTTGAAGATTTTGAGACATTATCTGTATGGAATGAAGTGTACCGTGTTCACTTATCACAAGAGTTTGCAGCATGTTCTTATTCAGAAAGAATTGAACATGAGACAATGACGATGGTTGGAATTACTTAGTGATTACGATTGTGAGATTTGTTATTACCTAGGAAAAAATAATGTGGTAGTGAATGCTCTAAGTAGGATGGGGTGAGCTATCACTGATAGTTAGATCTTCGATGATGACCATCAATATGAATTTACCGATACGAACTCTTAAAGCGCAAACCCTCAAAGAGGAAAACACATGGAAGGAGAACCTACGTGGAATGGATAAACAATTTGAGACTAGACCCAATGGAACCCGATTTCTCAAACAGAGAACTTGGTTACCTCGTTATGGATATTTGTGAAATCTAATTATGCTTGAGTCACACAAGTCGAAGTATTAGATCCATTATGGATCTAATAAGATGTACAATGACTTGAAAATTTATATTAGTGGCCAAATATGAAAGCTGAAACCGCCACCTATGTTAGCAAGTATTTAACATGTGCAAAGGTGAAAGTTGTGTACCAAAATCCATCTGATTTATTGGTGCAACTAGAGATTCCCCAATGAAAATGGGAAAAGATAACAATGAACTTCATTACCAAACTACCTAAAACGTCAAACGGATAACATTTGGATGATCGTTGATCGTCTTACGAAATCCGCTCACTTTCTGCCCATGAAAGAAACTAGTTTAATTGAGAGACTCATGAGATTGTCCTCAAAGGAAGTAGTCTCATGGCATGAAGTGTCGATTTCGATTATATCTAATAGATGATGATGTGGCATTTTATACATATTTTTGGGATCATTTTACCCTTATATTTGCCTAAATGTGCCTTAAAAACGCTTTAAATCCTTTCATTTTTGTCATTTTATCAATTTAGAAGCCCTTGGAGCATTGGGAGATGATTTGGAGGTGTTTTAGAGCATGTCCAATCATTTGTTTGAAGTATAGAAGAAGTCGGGATAAGAATTCACGAGTTTATCAAGATGACCAATAATTGGGGTTACAAGCGCTATAGACGACGTCATGTCCATAACCTGACGTCGTCATAATCACCCTCCAAACGACGTCGTTGATACAACCCGATGCTATCACAACTTTGTCGACTTAAGAAACCCTGGGAATATTCGACAGCCCGACGACATTGCGGCCATAACCCAACGTCGTCGGGGCCGAATATCTATAAATATAACCCTTTGTAAATATACAATTCGTGTAGATATTAGTAGATACTTTGGTTGTAAGGAGGTTTTAGGGTTCTTTAACCCCTATAAATGACACTGTGTCATGATATGAATTGAAGAACAAGGTTTAATCCATCCATCATTTACCATGTCTATGTGATATATGATTATGTCTTCTATAATTCTATCTTTTCTTATTTTCTTATGTTTTGCTGGAATATAGTAAAATGGCTTTGTTTGAACTATGATAAGGGGTGTTTGAGATAAGACATTTTGGAATGCTTCCGACACCAAATATCCTTGCTCATTTATCATAGCAGGGGTTGTGGTGAAGTATGTAATGATTTTGGATAATTATGTAGCCGTTGATAAGTGTGTTATAGAGGGCCTAATGCATTTACATTAGAAATCGTTCTACATTGTCATAATCCTATTATATAATGGATGATGTTGGATCATTATACAGTATGTCATGTTGACTTGTAGTTAAAAGGCATCGTCTAGTGTAAAAAATGAAGGCTTCTTGCTCTTGGTGGAATGCCTGGTTGAAGACGCCTGGGCTGTTGATTTAGTCGTCTCTCAAAAGGTGTGTGTCTTATTGATGAATTGAGTGTAGTACTAGAAAATGTAGTCAAGTGGTATGTATGCTTTAGAAACTTCTTGTCTATGAGTAATGCCATTTTTATGGAAATGTACCTTTTGTCAAGTTAAGTCTCAATGGAACATGTCTTACTTCATTCCTTGTGATGCATGCATATAATCTCAAGCGTAGGGATGGTGTTTGTAGGTAGAAATGTAGCAAGGTGAAGGTTCTTCATGGTTTCATAGGTTTCTTCAACAGTTACACTAATTTTTGTAGAGTCTATAGGATTGAATCTTGTAGAAACTAGAAGGGGGGGTTGAATAGTTTCTTAAATTTACTTGTAAAATGAGGGTTTTCAAAAACTTAGACTTAAGCAAATATGTGAAATCTTCTTATACACAATATGGACAAGGGATAGTGCAACTAAATTACTAATCACATGCAAGTAATGAATAAAGAATGTAAAAAGATAAGAAAAAGAAAGATCAAACCAAACACCAAGGATTTATAGTGGTTCGGCAACGAAGCTTGCTCCTCGTTCCTACTCCACTCCTCGAGTACTCCTTACTCGAGAGTTCACTAATCAACAAGCTCCTTAAGGTGGAGAAATCGTACACGTCGCTTAACCAAATTCCTACTCTAAGCTAAAAGTCGAGCCCTAATCTTGTCCAGGACCAATCTACACCAATATACTTTAAGGACTAAGTATTAACCACACAACATATACAACTTCTAAATATACACAACTACGTGGATCTTCACAACAACAACACAAGAATGAAAAATAAATGTTTGATCTTCAATGGATCTTTGAGGTAGACACAACACTTCAAGGATGAGAGTGTTATTCTCTTTGTACTTGAGAGGAAGAGATGGGAGAAGAAAGATTCACTTCTAAACAAGTAGTAATCAACCAAATAACCAAGGATTTGAATGATTTAAAAAGGTGGATTGAATTTGGAAATTTATGTGCAATAGAGGTAAAGATAAAATCTGAGAATGGTCCACTATTTATAAGACAAAGCTCCAACGCCTATTTCTGGGTGCGGTTCTGTTAGGACCTCTGTAATAGTCATTTGTAATAGGTATGCTAGGAGGTATGTAGTTCCTCCTGGTCCTAGTAGTAGTAGGAGCAACACGTGCTCCTGGTCTTTAGAAAGTCAAACATTATTATTTTGAGTAGTTTGTTAGGATATGCATGAGATATGTTAGGAAAGGATATGCATATCAGGATTACACGTTTTGGTTTAATGATGTATTAGGGTTTCCTTGTAGTATAAAAGGAACCATTGGCAGAAGGGTTAAACACACCTTCATCAAACATTATTCTAGTTCATATTAATATTAGAAATCCTTAGTAAGGATCAAGTCATTATAGTTATTCTGTTTCTTCTTGTTCATAGTATTTGTATTTCGCACTTATACTATGTGTTTCATCTAGAGTCTCTCTGTGAATAGACTTGTGATTATAGAAGTTGTTCACCATCCTTAACAGGCTGCAAGATCCATATCTAGTGGACCCAACAAGTGGTATAAGAGCCTGGGAGAGTCTCTGCACAAGAAGAATCAATTTTTCTTTTTACTAACATCTTTGTTTAATCATGTATGCCTCTAGTTCTAATGAAACAGGAGATGCAAGCACCTCTAAAACACAGCAACCTCAGCAAATCGTGGCTATTGTTTCCAATACAAATGGAAAATTTCCTCTCTTGAAGAAGGATGAGTATGATAGCTGGGCAATGAAGATGGAATGCTGGATCACCAATACTAATCTAGACCTTTGGAAAATTGTTCAGAATGGCAACAGTAAGAAACTTACTGGAAGAGACAAGAATGGTAATGTCATCCTTCTAGATCCTAAAACTCATGAAGAAATCACAGCTGTTCAGAAGGAAATCAAAGCAAAAACTATTTTGCTTCAGTCCCTTCCTGATGATCACATGGGCGATTTTTATCACTTGGATGATGCTAGAGAGATTTGGAATGGAGTAAAGACAAGGTTTGGAGGGAATGAGGAATCAAAGAAAATGCGCAGATCCATGCCGAGAGATGAATTCACAGAATTCAAGATCTCTGAAACTAAAGGTATTCATCAAGGGTATGATAGGTTCCAAAAGATACTTAGCCAGTTGAATCAACTCAGGTCCAAACCTGACAATGGATACATCAATGCCAGGTTTCTTAGATCTCTACCTCACTCATGGAATCAGGTAGTCATCTCTCTCAAAGCAAAAGATGGCCTCGACTATCTTAATTTTGATGACCTGTTTTATAAATCAAAACCTTTGAGCCTCATGTGAGAGGATACTCAAGTGATTCCTTTCCTACTCCTGCTAACTCTGCTTTTGTGAGTTCCATGGGTTCTAGTCCAATGTCTTATGCTAGTAGCCCAAGCTACATTGTGTCTTCTCAACATACTTCTACTCCTGAACCAAAAGCCAAGAATGGTAGCATGGTAGAAGCTGTTCTTCACTCTTTTGTTGCTGATGTTGATCCACAATAACAGCTTGCTTTTGATGATTTCAAACAAGTTGATAAACTTGACTTGGATGAAATGGATCTAAAATGGCAGATGGCTATGCTCACTCTCTGGGTTCATAAGTTTGAAAAGAAAGCTGGTCGAAAATTTAACTACAACCCAAGAGAGCCAGCCAGGTTTGATAGAAGCAAGGTTAGATGTTATAACTGCCATCAACAAGGTCATTTTGCTAGGGAATGCCCTAACAAAACTGACCAGGAGAAGAACAGGTATTCAGCCTTCAAGGTTCAAGAGCTCAAGGATGACAAGAAAGCTTTGGTGTCTGTTGACTCTATGGTTAACTGGAATGATCATCAGACTGCTACCTTGGAGACAGCTGAAGCTTCTACTGATGTGTTTGCAATGATTGCTGGGAACCTATCAGATGCCGAGGAAGCAGAAGAATTTGCTATTATGGGCATCTCACCTCAGGTACAAAATTGCCCTCTTTGTTGTCATGATAAATATTTAGAACTGTTGTCTCAATACAATGAGCTAAATGAACAAAATGACAAATATTTTTTAGATGTTCAAGCATATAAGAGTTCTTTAAAAACATTGGAACAACAAAAGAGATGGCTTTAGGATACTCAACGTGAATGTGAGGATAAAATTAGAATTCTAAACATTGATTTAGAAAACACCACTAACATGCTTAAATATACTGAAAAACTAAAAAATGACAGTATTAAAAATAAGCAAGACATGCAAAAAAAATTGGATGATACACTTTTACGATTTGAAAAATGGCAAAAAGCACCCAAGAATCTTTCTAAGTTAATTGATAGTAGCATGTCTAGTAGAACTAAGAGAGGTTTGGGCTTTGATAAATATATTGCTTCAGAAGATGTGTTTGATTTATCTTTTTCAAGTGTCTTTGATCCTGACAAGGAGGAGGTGGAGGGAAAACCTAGTTACAATAGGTTTCAACCAGCTGCAGCAATGCATGTTGTTCCTCCACCTCTTATAGGAACTTTTATGCCCATATCTAGGCATGCTGACTTAGATGGATCACAGATGCATGAGTCTCCAAAAAGCTCTACTAATTCTAATGACTTTGTCTCTTATACTTTCAGCGACCAGGCCAGTGACTATGCATCTTGTGGTTCAAGTAAAGAGTCAAGACCTAAAAGCTCCAAGACAAATGACCCTGCTGCTACTAGTGCTAGGAAGAGTGTAGAGAGAGTTGCTTCTACTGTTTCCAGTTCTAGTTTATTGAGTCCTAAGAATGTTGATTCTCCTAGAGTTGTGTGTAATAAATTTAGCAGTGTGAAACAATGTCATTTGAATAAAAAGTCTGTTAAAACATGCTTTGTTTGTGGAAGTAAATTTCATTTGATTAAGGATTGTGATTTTTATGATCAACCTCCTTCTGTTTATCAAGCTTATCCTGCTCCTGGTCCACTAGGAGTTGCTCCTTTTTCTTCTAGAATACTAAACCCATGTGCCCAATACTATTCTTCTTCTAGAAAGACCTCTCCTTTAGCTTCTGATCTTTGGAGAAGCAATGGTTGCACCTACAATAGACCAACCAGCAACTATTTTCAGAACTTTAATAAGAATTATGCTTTTAATTCAGACCAAATATATTTTGGGTTGGGAAATTTGGGTACTGTTGTTAACACAATAATAACCAAGATCATGTTTCTAGACCACAATCATAAATCCTAGAACACAATCATAACCAAGATCAAAAGTGAGACCTACTCAATTCTCAAGGACTTCATTACACTCATTGAGCAGCTGTCCAAGAAGGTGAAAGGTATCCGATGTGACAATGGAACAGAATTCAAAAATGCAGACCTCATAGCACTTTGCAATTCCAAAGGTATCAAACGAGATTATAGTGCTGCAAGGACTCCTCAACAGAATGGTGTTGTAGAAAGGAAGAACATGACTCTAATAGAAGCTGCGAGAACCATGCTTGCAGATTCCAAGCTTCCGACCATGTTCTGGACAGAAGCTGTCAACACTGCAAGTTATGTGTTGAATAGGGTTTCAATTACCAATCCACACAAGAAGACTCCTTATGAGCTACTCACAGCTAAAGTACCAAGCATTGCTCATTTGAAGCCATTTGGTTGACCTGTCACCATTCTGAATACTAGTGACTATTTGGGGAAATTTGATGGCAAGGCAAATGAAGGATACATAGTGGGATATTAAGCTCACTCTTGGGCCTATCGTGTCTATAATCTCCATGCCAAGCGTGTCATTGAAACTATTAATCTCAGGTACTTTGAGGAGAAGACAAACATCCAAGGCAAAGGTCCTGAATGGTATTTTGATCTTGATTATCTTAGTGACTCATTGGGATATTTTCGTTTCAAAACTAACCAAGATGCAGGTCCACAAGTGTTTGCAAATTCTAGTGCAGGTGCTCATTCCAGTTTTTCGGACTCAGATGATGAGGATTATATTTTTGTTGTTCCATCCTATTTCATCACAGTCTCTCCAAGTACCAATGCTACTCCTATCGATGCTTCTCCATCAGACATTGTGGACTCACAAAGAGCTCTTGACACATTGCTCAAGCAACAACAAGATGCTACTACAGCAGCTGCTCAAGGAGGCTTTCAGTTTCCTTTGAGTACCCCTGCTGTCCAAGTTACTCCTAGTGCTCCTAATGTTACTCCTAGTGCAAGTTTAACACCTATTGGTAGTCCGGTTAGTGATCCAACTTCCTCAACTAGATTCTTTGGTCCTTCTGACCTGGGAAACTATAAAAAGAAGACTTCTACTAAGCTGGATGATATTCATAAGCAACCAATAGATGGCATTGTTGACTCTGCTTCATATGATGATGACATTATTGGGGATCTTAATAACTTGGCACCAGAAGTGGATGTAGCTCCTATTCTGGTTAAGCAGATGAATAAAGACCATCCTACTACTCATATCATTGGAGATCCTGGTTCTACTGTCAAGACTCGCCGCATGCATAAGAAATAAACGTCTGATCATCATGCTCTTGTGAGCTATATTGAAGACCAAAAGCGTAATAATCACACAGACTTTCTTCACTGTTTGTTTGCTTGTTTTCGTTCACAGGTGAAACCTAGGTCAGTCTCACATGCTCTTGAGGATCAAAGTTGGGTGAAGGTTATGCAGAAGGAGATGCAACAGTTCTGTTTCAGAATGTTTGGATCCTAGTTGACTTGCCAGATGGAAAGACATCAATTGGTACCAAATGGATTCTCAAAAACAAGAAAGATGCAAAGGGTATTGTGGTGAGAAATAAGGCTTGGTTGGTTGCACAAGGTCACACACAACTTGAAGGCATTGACTATACTGAAGTTTTTGCTCCTGTTGCTAGGATTGAGGCCATTCGTCTGTTTTTGGCTTTTGCTTCTTATGTTGGCTTTACGGTTTTTCAGATGGATGTCAAGAGTGCATTTCTCTATGGCAAGATTGATGAGGAAGTCTATGTCACTCAACCTAAGGGCTTTGTGGATCCACTTCATCCCAAGAAAGTTTACAAGGTGGTCAAAGCTCTCTATGGACTTCATCAGGCTCCTAGAGCTTGGTATGAGCGTCTGTCCACTTTCTTGTTGAAACACGGCTACAGAAGAGGCACTATTGACAAAGCACTGTTCCTTAAAAGGAATGCCAAGGACATCATCCTAGTTCAAGTGTATGTGGATGATATTATCTTCGGTTCTACTAAGACGGAATGGTGTGATGAGTTTGAACAGCTAATGAAAGGAGAATTTTAGATGAGTGCCATGGGAGAACTCACATTTTTCCTTGGTCTTCAAGTCAAGCAGCAGTCGGATGGTATCTTCATAAGTCAAGACAAGTATGTTCATGAGATTCTTCAGAAGTTTGATGTGGAACCTCTTAGACCAGCAGCAACACCTTATGAAGTCACTAAAGTCAAACTCAAGAATGAGCCAGATCCTCCGATAAATGTTCACATGTACAGGTCAATGATTGGCTCACTAATGTACTTAACAGCATCACGTCCGGACATTATGTTTGCAGTAAGTGCTTGCTCTAGACATCAGGTGGCTCCAACCGTATCTAACTTGAATGTAGTCAAGAAAATCTTCAAGTATATCAAGGCACAACCCAAGCTAGGCTTGTGGTATCCTAGGAAATCACCTTTTGTTCTTGAAGCCTATAGTGATAGTGACTATGCAGGTGCTAATAATGACAGGAAATCTACTACTGGTGGTTGTCAGTTTTTGGGTCGCAGACTTATCTCATGGCAACGTAAGAAACAGACAATAGTAGCTACTTCTTCAACAGAAGCTGAATACGTAGTTGCTGCTAGTTGTTGTGGACAAGTATTGTGGATACAAAATCAGATGCTGGATTATGGGTTCAACTTCATGAACACCAAAATCTTCATCGACAATCAAAGCACTATCTGCATTGTGAAGAATCCTGTTTTTCATCAACGAACCAAGCATATTGAGATTAGGCACCATTTTATAAGGGATGCCAATGAGAAGAAACTGATATAGGTTCTTAAAGTGCATACGAATGATAATGTTGCTGATTTATTGACTAAAGCCTTTGATGGTCCGTGATTCAACCACTTGGTGGTTCACATTGAAATGGTCAATCCTTGAGGTCTAGGATTGAGGGGAGGCTAAGCCTAAGGGGAGGCTTAGAGTACATATTTCATTGCACAGTCTAACATATGGTAGATTCTAACAACAATTTTTATGGGTATTTGCGGTGTGTGCAACTTCTAGTGGAAGCTTTTGGTTACTCCTAGTGGCAGTCTTCAGCTCCTACTGGGTACAAACCCTTCTAGTTCACTTATGGTTGGCTTCTAGTATTGCTTTTGGGTCACTGTTCACTTTGTTGACTTTCATTGACCACTTGGTGCTTCTAGTGTTGACCATTACGCGTTTTGACTTTTAGTCAACGTAAGTTGCTTCTGGTGTATATCTTTTTATGTATCTTTGGTAACAGGGAATTGAAAATAATGGTTAAGGGGCAAGTGGTTACTCTTGCATTAATGACTTAATTTTTGAAAGGGCAACCCCCATAATTAGGGGTCAATGAACAGTTTTATGACCATTATTTATGGTCAAATCCCTCAATTGACTCATTTATCCCAACCATACACACACACATACGCTCCTACTCTTTCACTCTTCAATCAATCATCTTCCATCACTTCAATCATCAACAACGGCTGCTCTCTAGTACAAACCCGATCATAACAAGGTGGCCTATCTTGGCGAAGGTCCTAAACGAGAGGAGTTCACAGACATTCTGGAATACATTGAGGCTTCCAATCTAAGGTATGCTTTTACGGTTTACCCTACTGTGTATGATAGTGTTATTCGTCATTTCTGGGCAACTGCCCATCTAGTTGATGTTTTCGGACGCCAACTAGAGCTCCATGCTACCATAGATGGTCGCTCATATGTGGTGTCTGAGGCATCTATTAGATCTGCCCTTCATCTCCAGGATGAAGGTGGCATTGTCTCTATCCCCAATTCAGAAGTATTGGATGGGATGGCTGCTGTAGGCTATAATCATGGGGGGAAGTTTAACTTCAAAAAAAATAGTTTTCCCCCTAATGGAAGCTTTTGGTTCACTTCTTGATTCATTGCTTGAGTCCAAAGTCTGGGAGTTGGGATGCATTTCCCATCCCTCTGGCTACTGGTTTGATTTGTATTGCCCAGGATCATGTTTTTAACTTTTCTCGTTACTTGTTTGATGGAATGATTTGTAACCTTAGTAGTACTGGCTCTAGGAAGAAGTTATTGATGTACCCTAGATTTTTGTAGCAGGTTCTTATGTACCTACCTAGGAATAGGGAGGAATATGAGACCCCAAAGCTTAGTTCCAAGGTGTATTCGAATGTGGCACTTGGTTTTAAGGTTCTTTGGCGACCTCTTTCTGATGCTATGTTGGGCCTTGCCAAAGGGGATCCTAATGTGATTCCTCCGGCTGATGAAGTCGAGGAGGAACTTCCATTGGAGGATGATCTTATGGAGGAGGAGCACCATGCTACTGGTGTGCCTCATGTGGAGGTGGAGGAGCCCGCTAGAGAGGTGGTGGTATAAATGTCATCCACCTCAAAGGCTTCCCCCTCTTCTCGCCCATATGAGTCCCCATTTGCTGATACTCCCCCTTCTAGTCCAGCTCCGCATTCTACTGAGAAGCCATCTAGCTCTCATGCTCATATGGGTGACCCATATGTTGCTTCTGGTCCCAATGATGCATTCCCCAACCCAAGTCCTCATGGTGGGGAAGCTGAGGAACCTGTTACACTAACTTCTTTGCCAGCTCTTATGCACAGGTATTATGCGAAGGTTGTTGCTTTAGAAGATGATCTTAATCAGCACCGCAAGCTCACACGGGACTTCGTGCTTCCATTGGCGAACAGGATCAAAGCATTGGAGTCACAGCTGAAGCGCCACAAGGATAAAGTTTTGCTTTCTGATTCTGATGAGGATGTTGAGGAGGATGGGCCGACTATTTTGGCCAGGGCTGCCTTTGCTAATAAGCCGAGTGATGATTTGCCTGCTCCTCCTAGTCCTTCATCCATTCCTAAGACTGCTGATCCCAAGCCAATGGATGCTTCTACTGGTCCATCTGCTGGCCCTTCTCATGATCCCAAGGGCAAAGCCCCTATGACTGAAGCACCCTCTCCTTCAAGGAAGCGTACTCGCAGACAAATAGAGGAAGAAAGGTTGGGGGAAGAGGTTGCTCATCGATTGCAAGTAGAGATTGATCAACAAGCTAGGGCTGAGGATGAAGCCTGATATGAGTGTATTTACTCATATCATTTGTAGCTTAAAACAATGAATTATTGCACAAAATGTATCAAATATGCCTTGGATATGCTTGTTTCTTGTTTGAATGTGTGTAGGTACCAAGATCGCGAAAACCTGGAAATATCGACACGAGTTTGAAGATAAAGATCAAAGAAGCCAAAAATCAAGCTCGACTTTAGAGGATTTAATCATTTATCAAGAAAACGGGCTTAGTGGGTCCCACATTTGAGAAATGGGCTCAAAAGGCCATTTATGTTTCAAGTTAGCCCATTTAAAAAGATGTATTTACTTTTGATAAACCAAAAAGCCCTAGAGGCCCAACACCATGAAACGGATGGTAAAGTAATACGGGCCCAAGCCCAAAACTGATTAAAAGAAAATGAACAAGTGCAAAGAAATGGGCTTAGGGTTTCACTCGGTTTTTACACATTACACTTTTTACCTAATAAATATATTAAACCGATTCATCCACCCACTAAAACCATTCACACGTTTCTTTTTAATACCTTTACCCACACACATTTTATATTATTTCGATACAAACAAAGTTGTATCCTCTTCCCCATCTCACCCTCACAAACCAGTAACTTTATAGTTACTGTGTCAAACCCTAATCACCCAAATCATTAAAGTTACAAAGGGCTTTTCATTTATTTGGTTAATTCACTCCAAGGGAAATAAAACCCCCAACCTTTAAGGAAGAGAAAGAATGGAGAAAAGGGGCTACGTGGAAGATTTTAATTGGTGTTAACAACTCATTCCTTCTATTCAATCAATCAAAGGGCAGAAAAGAAACACAACTAGCACACGGATGCCACGTTGGCAATCCGTGTGCTAGTGTGAATCACCTCAACCATCCGATCAACCAGAATAGAGAGAGAAAAGATCCAAAGGTCAAGATTGAAGAAGGATATTCCCAAGAATATCCGAATATTCGTCATCAGCAAAGCCCTTGGGAGGCTATAAAAACCCCCAAATAATCTTGTATTTTTCATCCTTTACTTACTTTAAAGTTATTCTGTTAAAATAGTGATAGGATTAAATCTTGTAATTTCTTTTTTAAATCTTGTAATTTTTCTTGAAATTAATAAAAGTTACTGATTTGGTTCAATTGGTGTCTCGTTGATTTTTGCTTTAAGTTATTTAAGAATTAATTTTATTACTGTTTAATAAGAATAATGTTTGAAATGTTAAGTTTAAACTAATTAATAGTTTAGATTTAATATTTGGAGTAAAAAATTGGATCAAATATTTTCCCTACTGGAAAATATTCACAAAAAGTGGATGTTTCGGATGATGTTATTGATGGAGAATGGTGATTGATGGTGGTGGTTCGGTTCTTAGGTTGCTCAGCGCATACCTACTACTCAACGGTTTGCTACAAAAGGTGAGTTCCGATTTTGATTTCATGCTTTTAGTTTAGATAAGATGTTATGATAAATTATATTTGTTTGAATGATAATTTGCTTGGGATGTTCGAATGAACCGAGTGTTTTTATTACTGCTGGATTGAAGTTAAGTTGTGATGTTGATTGTTGTGAGTTTGTATTAGTTTGATGATAGAATGATTTATTTGCTTAAATGTTTAGTTAATATGCTTAAGGTAACTTACTGATTTATTTAGTTTGATATTATTGTTTTAATAGTTGAGTTTAACGTTAATGCTTAGGTGAGATTGATTCTTGTTATTGCTTAAAAGAATTTATTTGTTCAGCTAGATATCAACCTTGCATCTGATAATTTGTTAAGCTGATGAGATTTAAGTTGTTGTAAGTGCTCTATAGTTATACTGTCTCAATGAAAACTGGATTTCGTTTAGTCTGCTTAAATGATCAATTCAGTTTAGTTAAGCTGGGTTCTTGCTGATTTACACTGTTTGATATTTATAGTACTGGATTTCGTTTAGTTTTTGAATATTAGTTGGTTTAGATAGCTATATGTTCTCTAGGCCTGCTTTATTGGTTTGTTGATTGTGATTTTGGATGAATCATTTGCATACTTGATGGATCTGATTTTACATGTTTATAAGTTTTGAGTTATTGTACTTTCTGCATTATTGTTTCAGTATAAGCTTATCAGTTCAAATGACTGATATGGCTTTATTGATATTACTGCATATTTGTTCTAGTAGTCAACTTATCAAATCCCACTGATTTGATAAGCTTAAAAAGTTGTTGCCTAACAACTTATCATAATAAGTTGTCCAAAAGTCTCTCCTGAGACCTTGTTTTAGTCATCTGTCAAGAGAATTTAATTATCAAAAAAATATGTCCCGTATGGGAATCGATCCTGTGACCTCACGGGTGTAGGTCCTAAGTGTTTACCATCTGGGCTAATTGCCGTATTGAGTTTTTATCTTGTTATTTGATTAATAATGAGTGCTCGGTTTGACAGATTTTTATTAGTAACGATTTTACTTAAGTTTCGTTTAAAAATAGATTTAATTAGTGATTTTATTAAAGTAGTTTATTTTGTTTTCAAATATTATTAATAGTGTTAAAATTTAAATATAAAAAAAAATAAAAAAATAAAAATAATAAAAAAATGTTTTTATTTAAAATGTTTAATTAGATTTTTAAATAGCTTTAAAGTTATTAAGTAAATTTATTTTAAAAGATTATTAAATAGTTTAATTTTTAATTAGTTTTATTTTTAAGTAATTAATTGTTTGTAGATTTTTGAATAGGCGGGGTTTACGATTCATGCACTTTAGGCTTACGTTAAATAGTTTAAAATTGGTAGACTTTAATTATAGTTTAAAAAACCGAAAACCAATTCAAATCGATTGTCCATATCAAAGCAAAACGTCTCAGATTCATAAGATCTTCGTGTACAACGAACTCGACTAACTCACGTGTTTAATTTAATTCGTCATTGGTATTATTAGTCTATTACTTTTTCCTAAAGGCGTGAGCAGTTGAGGCATGATGCCATGCATTGGGATGACAATGACTGGATGAGGGTGCTTACCATTCTTACTTCTGATTACTCGTAGTTCACAGATTTGTTGGGAGCTGATGTGAATCAAGGAAATTATGTTCAACGGGCAATGGCTTTGATGCGTCAACAACAGTTGTCCCTTGCTGCCCAGCTTCGTGAAAAGCGCCGTAACAGACCTATGTCGAGAACCGAGGAGAGGAGGTTGATGCAGCAATATGTTAAGAATCAATCGACTGCTTACTTTCATACTGGATGGACATGGGAACGGGTGAGGGGGCTGTCCTTTGATGAGCTTAAAGATCGTACACAAGGATGATCAAGCGTCAAAATACACCGGTCCCTAAACGCTTTATTTATCGCCCACCTCCAAGTGTTGTTCTCCCTTCTCAGTCTGCTGCTGCTCACACTTCTTCGTCTGGTGTTCCTAAGGATACTTATGGTGTTCCATCTGTTGGTGCTACTTCTACTGTTGTTCCTACTACCACCACTTCGACTGTTCATCCCACTCACTCTCAGGTTCATACTACCACCACCAATGAAGCTACTACCACTCCTGCTGCTAATCCCACCCCTGCTACTTCTGCTGTTAAGCCAACATCAACACCGATGACTGAACCACTACCTATCTCCTCCGCTGGTGCAGCAAAATCTGATCCTATGGTTGGTAAGGACTTTGAGTCTACTACTGCTGATGCTACTGCTGCTGGAAAGGTAAAGGTTGAATCTTCTTTTGGTGCTCCTTCACCTCGTCGTTCTATTAGCAAGAAGAAGGCTCGTCGTGGTAAGTCTGTCCCGTTTGTGAAAAGTGATCCTACAAATCTCATTGATGCTGTTGCACATGGGTAAGGGTTGGATTGTGGCTTGGGAAGTTCGACCATCTCCTATTGTTCGTGGTACTTTTACTCATAAGATTACGAACAGTGATGGCAATGCTCGCTATGTCTCGGGATTGCAAAACATTTTGACATGGGTGGAGCATCGTGATCTTATGTTGTTATATGGCTTGGTGGATGCTGAGATTCCACAATCTCCGAGTGAGCTTCCCGACTGGCATGGATTGACTATCTGGGGTGATTTGAAGCTGATGTTGGATTCCCCTCTTGATTCTCCCCATGCTGGTGTGTGGAAGGATCAACCTCGATGGGTGATCAAGAGGTGGAAACTGTATGCTAGTTGTGGTGTTCATGTGTTGGAGCTTGAGACTGGTGCTGTGGTGTTTATGCTTACGAATATGGAGTATCCATTGACGATTGCTACCATGGAAGCTATGCTGGAATGTCATCTACAGGTATCCAATGCTCCTTCTGGGAATGAGTCTACCATGGCCACTACCTTGGTTGAAGGTATTCAAGCCCGGTTACATGCAGACAAGCTTGCAGCTTCTGGTAAGTGATTGGTATGGTTATTCTTGTGTTATACTAACATTCTTTTCACTAATGTGTATAGTGATTGGTGACTCACATTATAGTTAAAAAAAATATAGAAAAATAAATAAAAAAATATAAAAAAATATACTTTTCATATAATATCTGCTTATACTTTAAACATGTGATGGAATTTCCAACTTGTACATAATATAATATCTGCTTATACTATTCCATCATGACATTGTTTTTCACTTGACATTTTCACACTTGGGCTGTTTTTGAGAGGTACTTCTGATGTTGGACCTAGTCCACACAACAAATGGTGCTCAACTCACCATGTTTCACAGACAAGAAAGAGTTGATTCACCATGAGGGTACGTCTCTAGTGTGAGTATCAAATCCGTTGATGGTTGCCAGGTTACCAAAAACTGGAAGGTTTTCACTTGCCTTGGTCCTAGACTGAAAAGTGGCTAGTCCAAGGGGGTACGGCTCTTGGTAAAGATCTATATCAAATCCGTTGACAGCTGTAATAGCTTGCTCAAAGCTATAGGGTTTTCAGCTCACTGATGCTTCATTGCTAAGAGTTGGCGAGTCCAGAAGGGTACGGCTTCTGGTAAAGACTAATCAAATCCGTTGACGGTTGTGATGGTTTGCCCAAAATCATCAGGGTACGCCCACTCACCGTTGATTCACGTTCTAAGAGTTGGGCTGGGTTCTGGTCTCCCTGGGTGATGCTTATTCCACCACAAAGACTAGCTAGCCCAAGAGCGAGCAGCTACTTGGTAAAGTCTCATCAAATCTGCTCATTTTGTTGTAAAGATTCAACAAGGTGCAAATCTGTTTTAAGCTTTTAAGAAGCTTCTAGGTGTTACTCGTTGCAGCAGTCTTTATGTTGTTCATGCTGATGATTATGATGCTGCTGTTTGTGTTGCTGTTCCAATCCTCAAGTTGTTTTACAAGATCTACCTGGAAACTTGAACTCAACAAGTCAAATTCAAGTTTAGGGGAGGATTGTTAGGACCTCTGTAATAGTCATTTGTAATAGGTATGCTAGGAGGTATGTAGTTCCTCCTGGTCCTAGTAGTAGTAGGAGCAACACGTGCTCCCGGTCTTTAGAAAGTCAAACATTATTATTTTGAGTAGTTTGTTAGGATATGCATGAGATATGTTAGGAAAGGATATGCATATCAGGATTACACATTTTGGTTTAATGATGTATTAGGGTTTCCTTGTAGTATAAAAGGAACCATTGGCAGAAGGGTTAAACACACCTTCATCAAACATTATTCTAGTTCATATTAATATTAGAAATCCTTAGTAAGGATCAAGTCATTATAGTTATTCTGTTTCTTCTTGTTCATAGTATTTGTATTCCGCAATTATACTGTGTGTTTCATCTAGAGTCTCTCTGTGAATAGACTTGTGATTACATAAGTCGTTCACCATCCTTAACATGCTGCAAGATCCATATCTAGTGGACCCAACAGGTTCCTTAAAGGTGCCTACAGTTCCTTATCAATAAGGAACCGCATAGCCATTTGAGAAACCGCCGGAGTAGGCTCCGCTCCTTTTTGTCTTTTAGTGGCGCAGTCACATCTGGTGGAATATTTATCCCCGTAGGATATTGCTAAACCATATGAAATATTCCATTTTCAAATTTTCAAATATATAATTAATAAAACATTTTCTTAAAAATAAAGTTTAATAAAAACTTTTGTCACATTTAATAAAAGGTGAGCTTTAAGAAAAATTAAATCCTTGATCACTTAGTTAGGTTGAAAACTTGTTTATTCATACCTTATGTGATAATGGTTTAAATGAAAAATACTTGAACTCAATAATTCTTTTTTCGTTGTTTTCGTAAATGCTTGTTTTTATATATTGTCGTAATCAAAACAAAGCGAGAACGAAAATGCAAGTAACGTTTTTAGGCATCATTGCATTAACAATCTCCCCTTTTTTTATTCTGACAATACATAAACTCAATCACATGAAAAACAAGATTTTCGAAGACGAGTTTATTTCATTTCTCCCCGTTTTTCGAAGCAAAAAATTTACAAAAGTCTTTGTAGAATAGAAGAATCGGACTTTGCAAGTGCTCCCCTTGTTTGGGGCACCAAAGAATCGAGCTATGGTGACATGCTACACGAAAGGGTTAGAAGAAGAAAAGAAACATCCAACAAGATATAGCAATGGTCACACAATAAGATTAATAAGAAGAGAAGAAAAAAACCAAGATCCATAATAAGTTATGTTAAGAAAACATGAAGAAGATACAAGGAAAAAAGTCATACACGGATGTATGAAAAACAAGCAAAAAGAAAAGCATAAATCTAATCCTAGGGTTAAAATATAACTCTAAGATTTGCTTGACTTAGATGTTTTGGAGATAAGCAATCCACATGCTTAAATAAAAGACAAGGTGGTGGCGGAAGGAGGTGGTGGTGGCTTGGTAATGGTCTCATAGTCATAGTGAAGAGGAGGCTTGACTAGGAGACTCTTGATGTAACTCAACTCCTCATAGATATGAGCCATAGCAAGATGTTGATATTGACAACAATGGCAATATGTATCATGATGCATGACATTATCATGTGAGGGAGGAAGAACACAAAAGGGTTGGTGGAAAAGAAGAAGTTCCATAATCAATATTCTTAGAAGAAGAAGAAATATGATTTTGAGTGTTCGTGGGTGAATTTGGATTGAAATAGATTGGGAAAATGGAGGAGAATCAAGGCTTTCATTTGGTGATAAGACATTTTGATTCGAGAAAAAAATGCAAAATGCTTAGGGTTAAATAGAGAAAGCACAAGATAATTTTGGGGTGGTCAAAGGTTTGAAGTAAAGATTCCAAAAAGTGTTGGATCAAATTTTGAGTTTCCATAAAGCTCGAATATTGAAGTCTCTGTCCGCGGTTCCTTATCTCTACCTGCGGTTCCATATATATATGGAGTCATGGGTTAATTAAAGAACCGCCTCCAGAAGGTGAGTTTTAGAGGATAAGGGGAATTTTCCACTTCAGCAAATCCTAATTTTTTTTTAGTCTAACTCATCATAGAGACATGCTAAAAAGCAAAAGTAGACTAAGAAACACACAATAACGCAACAAAAAATATTTTGACCAAAATACATGGATTTAAAATAAAATCAATGTTGGAGGTGTGTTAATCTAGACACATGGTCATGGCACAATGATCCTTCATAGTTCAATTTTGTTCTTGCTATATTTGAAAGACTCGTGCATATGAATTATGTATGCTCGATATAAATAGCAAGAAAAAAACATTTTTAGATTGAATTAACAATGCAAAAACATTTCTCGACCATTTTCGAAAGAACTTTGAGATTTTTGAAAAAGAGAAGAGGAATTTTCAAAAAGAGTTTAAGAGACTCAATAACTTAAAGAAAGAAAAGACTCAAAAGAGAAAAAGACTCGATTAGGAAAATGCGCAATTAAGGTATATGTTCCATTAAACCTGGACCTAGAAACAAATAATTAAAAGGTTTCCTCTTAAGTGGCTTAGTGAATATGTCAGCTAAGTTTTCTACCGAGTGCACCTTCTCAATCAAAATGTTCCCCGTTTGAACATTGTCCCTAAGGAAATGGTGGTGAATCTCTATGTTATTAGTTCGCGAATGTTGCACGGGATTCTTGCTAAGGTATATTGCACCCTTATTATCACACATGATGGGAACATCATTGAGTGTAATCCCGTAATCAACAAGCGCTTGCTTCATCTATAGAGCTTGTTGACAAGCTTCACCGGCACTCACATACTCGGCTTCCGTGGTGGATATAAAAAGAGCGGTTTGTTTCTTGGAGAACCAAGAAGTTAAACAACAACCCATGAAGGTACAAACTCCACTAGTGCTTTTCCGGTCCACCTAATCTCCCCGCATGATCCGAGTCCGCGTATACTATGGTTTTTACGTCGGTCCCTTTAAGATACCATAATCCTAAATGTATAATGCCTTTAATGTATCAGAAGATACCCTTAACCTCTTCAAGGTGAGAGGTTTTGGGAGCCTTTTGGAAGCGAGCACAAAGGCAAACACTAAACATGATATACGGTCAACTTGATGTAAGGTACAACAAACTACCAATCATACCTCTATATTTGGTGTTGTCTACCGACTCACTGTCATCATATACGGTGAGTTCAGCATCTGAGGCCATATGGGGTGTTTATTGGTCTAGAGTCCTCTAATCCAAATTTCTCTAGCATTTCTTTAACGTACTTAGATTGATTAACTAAAATACCATCGTCCATTTGTCTAATTTGGAGTCCTAAAAAGAAGTTAAGTTCTCCAATCTTGCTCATTTCAAACTCGTCATGCATGATTTTGGCAAAGTCATTACACAAGCTTTGACAAGTTAAACCAAATATAATGTCATCAACATATATTTGTACGATTACGAGGTTAGAACCTTTCTTCTTTGTAAAGAGTGTATTTTCTATCATTCCCATGATATACTTATGTTTTACAAGAAATGCTTTAAGTCTATCGTACCAAGCTTTGGGTGCTTGTTAAAGACCATAAAGAGATTTCTTAAGCTTGTAAACATGATCCGGTTTCTCAAAATCAATGAAGCTGGGAGGTTAGGCCACATTGACCTCCTCATTGATCAAACCATTAAGAAATGCACTATTTACATCCATTTTTTGAAGCTTAAAATCTAATGCACAAGCATAAGATAAAAGGATCCTAATGGACTCTAACCTTGCTACCAGTGCATATGTCTCATCATAATCAATCATTTTTTGTTGATTATAGCCTTGAGCTACAAGTCTAGCCTTGTTACGAGACACAACACCGTTCTCATCTAACTTATTTCTACACACCCACTTGGTTCCTATGATGGTAGTACTTCTAGGTGGAGTAACAAGTTCCCAAATGTCATTAGCAATGAATTGATTCAATTCTTCTTGCATGGCGATAACCCAACTCTCATCCATCAAAGCTTCTTTAACATTCTTTAGTTCAATCAATGAGACAAAACAAAAGAAGTAACTTTGATCTTGGACTTGAGATCTAAGGGTCCTTTGATTAAGGTCGCCTATGACGTTTTTGATATCATGATCCTTAGACTCTCTAATATTTACTCCCTTTTCAACATTAAGGTCTTCAACTCCTATTATTCTAACCTCTTTGGCTTTAACTATGTCTATTTAAGTCGTCATCTACCAAAGGTGGTGTCTTAGATGAAGGTGGGGTTTTATCAAATGTCACGTTGAGTGATTCTTCGATTACACCCAAGGTTTTATTGAGGACTATGTAGGCTTTACTAGTTTGAGAATAACCTATAAAGATACCTTCGTACGACTTTGGGTCGAACTTAGTAAGGTAGTGTTTGGTGTTGAGAATGAAGCACTTGCTTCCAAACACCTTAAAGTATTCTAATAGGGGTTTCTTACCTTTAAGAATCTCATAAGTGGTCATACCTAGGAAAGGTCGAATAAGAATTCGGTTGAGAATATAGGTCGATGTGTCAACGACATTGCACCAAAACGTTTGAGGCAAATATTGCTCGTTTAACATGGTCCTACTCATCTCTTGGATAGTCCTGTTCTTCCTTTCAACTACCCCATTTGATTGTGGAGTGCGAGGAGCCGAGAAGTTATCGGTAATACCATTAGCTGCATAAAAGGCACCGAATTTCACTTCGTTATCAAATTCCCTACCATGATCCGTCCTAATAGAGACAATTGAACATCCTAGTTAATTTTGGATCCTTCAACTAAAGGTTTCGAAATGATCGAAAGCTTCATTCCTAGTAGCCAAAAATCTAGTCCAAGTGAATCTAGAATAGTCATCAACTATAACTAGGGTATAAAGGTTACCTCCATAACTCCGTATGGCGGAAGGTCTAAAAAGATACATATGTAGGATCTCTAGGCACCGAGAGGTCGATACCAAATTCTTGGCCTTGTGACTTGAGTGAACTTGCTTCCCAACTTTGCAAGCATCACAAAAGTGACTATCAAACTTAATCTTGTGGAGGTGTCTTACCAACTCCTTAAACTAAAGATTGAATTAAACGCATATTAGCGTGACCTAATCTCCTATGCCAAAGAGTAGAACTATCATCTAAAGTCGCTAGACATAAGTTGTCCTTTGACTTCCTATTGACCTTAATGACATAAAGCCCATGCTTTCTAACACCTTTTCCAATGATCTTTCCATCTTTTACGATTTCGCTATCATGTTACTAAAAGATGACCTTACACTTATTATCAAAAATTTGACCTATACTTAGTAACTTAAACCTAAGTTATCTAAGTGCTCAACATTTTCAATGGTCATGGAGTCGAGAAAACTATACCTTTGCCAACGATATTACCACGTAGCTTACTAGCGAAAGTGACGTTACCTCCATTATATGCTTTGTAAGATGAGAACAAACTTCGATTACCTGTCATGTGTTTAGAACAACCATTATCCTTAATCCACTCATCGGGCTCCAAATCGATTTTTAAGCATATCTAGGTAACAACACACAAAATCAAACATTTGGTCCCTAATATCTTATGGGTCCAAAGTTGTTAGTTCCAAACATCCCTTGCATTTGGTTGGGATGCATGAATGGAAGACACATGCCCTACGGAGAAAAACATTGTTGAAAAATATTCCAATTCATATGAGCATTTTGATGTCCATTTTTTTTCTTAGGAGTATTTGATCTAGACCTAGAATTATTGTTGTTTCTAGGTGTTGGTGTTTTACTCCTATGTCGTGACTTAGAGTGATCATTTCTTTTAGGTGTTGGTGTTCTAATTCTAGGCCTTGAATCATCTCGTACTCTTAGATGAGTAGATGATTGTCTTAATAAATTTCTCATTCTCATTAAAGGTTTACTCAAAGGATTGTAGAATTTATCAAGTTCCTTTTTATCAATTATAGGCAATTAACATTGTTAACAACAAGATGTTTTGGCCCTTTACCTAATATAGACTTTCCATAAAGTTGAGGATTTTCACTAAAATCATCTTTTGTTTGCGGTTCCATATTGATAGGGAACCGCCCTATATTTTGGAGAACCGCGGGTAGTGGAACGTTTTTCTGAAAACCTGACTTGTTTTGGTTCACTAGTAGATGCTTCATTAGTGTTAAATCCCAATCCAAGTCTTTCCCTGGAACGAATTTGTTTACTTAACATGTCGTCAGGAGCACTAGTACTTTTCATGAACTTTTCCAAGTTATTGGAGGTGCTCTTGAGATCTTTATTCTCTTGTCTAAGACTTTCACAACTTAGACAACCTAAATCAATTTCTTTATTTTTCTCAAGCTTAGCTAATTTATCTCTTAGCTCACTAATCTCATTTTCAAGCTTAGTCCTAGTTGATTTTAGCAATTTGTTTTTTTCAATGAATATTAGACTTAGTTTGCATATGTTATTATATTGACCTTCCAATTCTAAATCATCTAGAGAGGAACTATCATTGCTATAGTATTCGATTTCAAAATGTACCTCTTTGTAAGAATGAGCCATGAGACACTTCTCGTCCTTAGCATCATTGTCACATTCTTCACCACTATCGCTCCATGAACCTCCAACGAAAGCCGTGTGATTCTTGTTGCGAGATGGCTTAGGACATTCACCGATGGAATGATTTGGGTCACCACATCTAAAGCATTTCCTATCACATTTGTCATTCTCGACAAATCGGTTTTTGGAGAAGGCTTTCTTGTCGTTGCTTGGTTGTCTTACGTGTTGACCTCGCCTTTTGAAGAACTTCTTGAAGTCTCTAACCGCCTAGCATATTCCTCATCATCACTATCCGAAGAGGAGCTAGGCCTTTAGTGCTAGAGACTTTCTTTTACTCTTGGTTTTCACCATTTTCGAGTCCTTCAAAATTATCATTTCATGAACTTTTAAGTTGCGAATAAGTTTATCAAGTGATAATGTAGTAAGGTCTCTTGATTCTTCAATCGTCGTGACTTTAGCTCTCCACTTTGGATGCAACTCCCTAAGAAACTTCCTAACATTGTTCTTGCTAGAAAAACCTTCATCAAGTGATTTTAGACTAGTAATAATAGTATTAAACCTAGCAAATGCACTATCAATAGTTTCATCTTCTAAGATGACAAATTGTTCATATTGTTGAACAAGAAGATCGATTTTGCTTTCTTTGACTTGGCTATTAACTTGGTGGGTTACTAAAATAGTGTTCCAACTATCTTTTGTGGTTTTACACATAAAAATTATTTCATACTCTTTCTTAGGTAAAGTATTATAAATCACCATTTTAGCCTCATTATTTTTAGCAAGTTTCTTCTTAGTGTCATCATTAGAATTATCAAAGGTAACTAACTCTTTCTTTTTAGAAACTTCATTATACTGATAAGGCAAAAAAGTCACAATTGGTAATAACATGCCAAAGATCTAAATCTTTTGATTTCACATAAGTCTCAAATCTATTTTCCAATAAATAAAATTATCGGTTTCAAAAAGAGGTAGTCTTTGCATAGATTGTCCTTCTAGGTACTTGTTGCAATACATAGATCGATTCAAGTTTTAAAATACAATATATTTTATAAACGCTTGAGCAACCCTCTCTGATACCAATTGTAGAAACCAGAAGGGGGGGGGGGATTGAATAGTTTCTTAAATTTACTTGCTAAATGAGTGTTTTCAAAAATCCTTTTCAAAAACTTAGACTTAAGCAAATATGTGAAATCTTCTAATATACAATATGGACAAAGGATAGTGCAACTAAACTACTAATCACAAGTATATGAAAGTAATGAATAAAGAATGTAAAGAGATAAGGAAAAGAAAGATCAAACCAAACACCAAGGATTTATAGTGGTTCGGCAACGAAGTTCACTCCTCGTTCCTACTCCACTCCTCGAGTACTCCTTACTCGAGAGTTCACTAACCAACAAGCTCCTTAAGGTGGAGAAATCGTACACATCGCTTAACCAATTTCCGACTCTAACTAAAAGTCGAGCCCTAATCTTAACTAGGACCAATCTACACCAATACACTTTAAGGACTAAGTATTAACCACACAACATACACAACTTCCAAATAGACGAAACTACTTGGATCTTTACAACAACAACACAAGAATGAAAAATAAATGTTTGATCTTCAGTGGATCTTTGAGGTAGATACAACACTTCAATGATGAAAGTGTTCTTCTCTTTTTACTTGAGAGGAAGAGATGAGAGGAGAAAGATTCACTTCTAAACAAGTAGTAATCAACCAAATAACCAAGGATTTGAGTGATTTAAGAATGTGGATTGAATCTGGAAATTTATGTGCAAAAGAGGTGAAGAGAAAATCTTAGAATGGTCCATTATTTATAAGACAAAGCTCCAACGGCTATTTCTGGGCGCGGTTCCTTAAAGGTGCCCGCGGTTGCTTATCGATAAGGAATCGCATAGCCATTTGAGGAACCGTCGAAGTAGACTCCGCTCGCTTTTGTCTTTTAGTGGTGCAGTAACATCTAGTGGAATATTTATCCCCAAAGGATATTCTAAACCGTATAGAATATGCCATTTTCAAATTTTCAAATATATAATTTAATAAAACAGTTTCTTAAAATAAGTTTAATACAAACTTTTGTCACATTTAATAAAAGGTGAGTTTTAAGAAAAATTAAATCCTTGATCACTTAGTTAGGTTGAAAACTTGTTTGTTCATACCTTAAGTGATAATGGTTGAAATGAAAAATGCTTGAACTTAAGAATTCGTTTTTCGTTGTTTTCGTAAATGCTTGTTTTTATATATTGTCGTAATCAAAACAAAGCAAGACCGGAAAATGCAAGTAACGTTTTTAGGCATCATTGCATTAACAAATCTTATTAGTTACACTTACTGATGAAGCTTGTATCAAAGGTATAGTTTTCATAGTGTATGTTGGATCGGACATGTTATAAGTATGTGTTTCTACTCTTGTATTAAAGTATTGTGATTTTTCCAATACCTATTCCTTATTTGATGTAATCCCTGTTTTGATAACTACTTTTAATGCCCATGCACACATGTGATTTAAAAATAAATGATGAATTAATTAATTATTTTGTTATCTCAATTTACATAGATTGTATGTTCTTAAAGAACATCTAATATTTATAGGTTTTTATGTTTTTTTACTTTGCTCCATGTGAATTAATATAAGCTCACTTCAATTCTTATCGCTCGAATTTCATGCTCTTTTTACTGACAATATTTTATTTTAAATATTTATATCTTAACTATTAATGAACAACCATCTACATCAACTATGCATGCACTCAATTTGAATAATTTTTTTTGAAGTTAAATATCATGCGAGTTTATAAATTCATGATTTTGTAATGTTTAATATTATTCTATAAAATTATATTAAAATATGAATACTCAAATAGTTACAATACTAATACACGCATTGTTGGGAATTATTTGTTAAGTGTCAAGTACCGTCAGTGTAATTTAAGTACTGTTAGTATTATGCAAGTACCGTTAGTATTAACGCGGTACATAGTAAGTACTACTACTTACATAGTAAGTACTGCTATACTGATTAGGACGAATATATCTTTGTATAAGATATGTCATAGTTATAGTCAGAGTATATCTTATGTGATATACTTAAATAGCTAGAATATTGATAATATATCGTCTGTGATATAGTTATCTTTATAGAATATTCTAAGGTTTCTAGGGTTCCTTACTCTATAAAAGGAACATAGGTACAATGTCATTCATGTACCTCATTCAAGTCGATTAGTAAGAGAATCAAATAGTTAAAAGTAATTATGTTATTCTGTGCTTTATAAGTTAGATTCCGCATAACTTATTTAGTTTGAGTAAGAGTTCTCAAAGTGTTTTAGTTTGATTACAAACTACGATACTAGTTCTTAACAGAATATAGATCCAATCAAAGGGATCAACAAGTGGTATCAGAGCTTGTTGAGAAACTCTGAAAAAGAAGAACACAACCCCAAACACTCCACTGACACCAAAACTCAATGTCTCAACCAGAAGGTGATGATGCTCACTTGGATGATGTTCAGAACCCTGATCCTATACCACAGGGACAACCACAAGTTATGCATCCTGCACCAGTACAAGGTGTTCAAGCCGTGAATGCTGTAGCTACCTCTACAACCACAACACCTTCTCATACTCTAGCTGCTGTTAAACTCCCAGTTCTCAAAGGTGACAATTATGAGACATGGGCTATGTAGATGGAACATTACTTGAATCACACAGATCACACTGTGTGGCAAGTTATCAAGAATGGGAACACACCTAAGAAGCTACACTAGTTGCCAAAAGGTACATGCTATGCTCTACCTGCTGTGACTGATGAGGACGTACAAGTAGAGATCAGAGAGAGAAAAGCCATAACTTCTTTGGCTATGGCTCTTTCAGAAGACATCTTACCAACCTTTCATCATTATAAGGATGCTAAAGTTATGTGGGATGCTATAAAACTTAGATTTGGAGGTAATGACAAATCTAAGAAGATAAAGAAGATTGTTCTTAAGCAAGAATTTGATAACTTCTCAATTTCCAGTATAGAGGGAATACATGGTGGCTGTGGAAGGTTCAGTAAGCTGCTTATTCAATTGGCAGTTTATGGACAAGTAATTCCTAATGAAGAAGCTAATCTAAAATTCTTAAGAATTTTTCCACGAGAGTGGAAAGCAATGGCTATGCACTTCATCACAAGAGATGATCTGGAAACAATTCCTTTTGATCATCTCTACAACAATCTTAGAGCATACGAGATGGATGTGAAAGGCACTGAAGTGACTAAGGCAACGACTACTACAAAGTCTAACTTGGATTTTGTGTCAGATGTAAACAGCGGTACTTATTCTCATAATACCGCTAGTGGATCAAGCAGCGGTACATACTTCATAAATACCGCTGGAGGACTTACAAGCAGTACTTACCCACAAAGTATTGAAGGCAGCCCCATAGTCTCTCAAAATCCACATGGAAGGTCTTCACCATTGTTTAGTGACAATGATGCCTTATCATTCTTCGCTGGACAAGACAACAGGCCAATATTAACACTCAATGACTTGTTGCAAATGGATGATGCTGATGTTGAAGAGATGGATCTTAAATGGTAAGCTGTTATAGTGTAAGTAAGATCTAATAGGTTCTTCAAGAAGACTGGAAGAAAGATGACTGCTAATCCTAATGAGCCATTAGGATATGACAAGTCCAAAGTTGAATGCTATAACTGTGGAAGGAATGGACACTTTGCAAGAAAATGCTCTAGAGACAAAGCTGAGAGTAGCAGTCAGAAGTCCAAGCACAACTATAGAACCATTCCAAGAATAACTGAAATCTTTCCAAAAGGAATCAACAGAAGTCCTAAAGGAACTAAAGCATTGTAACTGTAGATGGAGTGATGAATTGGGCTAAAGATGAAGAAGACGAAGAGATTGGTTTAATGTCTTTCTCACATGAAGATATTGAGGGGCATCTAATTGATGAATTGAAGGACAAAGGTATAGTAGATAGTGGATGCTCAAGACACATGACAGGAAACAAAGATTTTCTTGCTGAATTTGAAAAATTCAGAGGAGGACCAGTAGTCTTTGGAGGTAGCAAAGGTAGAATCACTGGCAAAGGGAAAATCAATACAGGGAAGTTTGAATTTGAAAATGTGTTCTTTGTAAAAGAATTGAATGAATTCAATCTCTTTTCTGTATCACAAATGTGTGATAAGAAGAACAAGGTGTTGTTCACAGATAAAGACTGCTTGGTGTTGTCTAAAGACTTTGAGATGCCTAAGGAATCTCAAGTACTGCTAAAAGTACCCAAGCAAGAAAATATGTACAGATTTAATCTTCATACTATTACTCCAACAATTGGTATTACATGTTTGCTAGCTAAGGCTTCTTTTGATGAGTCTAATTTATGGCATATAAGGTTAGGTCATGTGAATTTCAAGAATCTTAGCAGATTAGTGAATAGGAATTTGGTTAGAGGTTTACCTAACAAATATTTTCAAAATGATTTCACATGTGTTGTCTGTAAAAAAGGTAAACAACATAGACCCTCTTGTAAGACCAAGACTGTCAACACTGTGACAAAACCTTTGCAACTGTTGCATATGGATTTGTTTGGTCCAGTTTCTGTAAGAAGCATTAGTCATAAGACCTTTTATCTAGTCATAAATTATGATTATAGTAGATTCAGTTGGGTTTTCTTTTTAGCTCTTAAAAGTGAGACCAATGAGTTACTTAAGGATTTTATCACTTAAGTTGAAAAGCAGTTCACTAAACAAGTTTTAATCATTAGGACTGATAATGGGACATAATTCAAGAATGTTGAATTTGATGAATTCTGTAGGTCTAAAGGAATTAAGAGACAATTTAGTAATCCTAGGACTCCACAAAAAAATGGAGTAGCTGAAAGGAAGAATAGGACACTAATTGAGGCTGCTAGAACTATGCTGGTTGATTCTCTTTTGCCAAATACCTTTTGGGCAGAAGCAATCAACACTGCATGTTATGTGTTAAATAGAGTCTTAGTGACCAAGCCTCAAAACAAAACACCTTATGAACTTTTGACTGGTGTGAAGCCTACCATAAGTCATTTAAGACCTTTTGGGTGTCATGTGTCTATACTAAATACTCTTGATTATTTGGGAAAGTTTGATGGAAAGTCTGATCCAGGATATCTTATAGGATATTCAGTACAAAGTAAAGCATATAGGGTTTATAATTTGGCATCTAAAAAGGTTGAAGAAAATGCCCATATTAATTTCTTAGAAAATAAACCCAATGTCCCAAGAATAGGTTATTCTTGGATGTTTGATTTAGATTATCTAACTAACTCCATGGATTACTATTCTCTACAAAAGGATTGTCAAACTAACAAAGCAGGTGAGGAGTCAAGTGCAACTAATGCAGGTACTCAAGAAGATGTTTCTTCATCAGATGATGATGTTCATATCTATGTGCCCAATATGCCTACTGTTACTCCCATGTTTGCTACTCCCAATAAGCAAACCATGCCACCAAAAGATGATCAAGCCTCCCAAGAGCTTCAGAGGCTTCAAGATCAAGAAAAGAATGCTATATCTGCTAATAAGCATTCAGGAGAAGAATCTTTTGAGTCACAACACTCAGCAGTACCTACTACACCTAGCGGTACTTCATCTGCAAGTACTGCTAAGAAAAAATCTGCTGACTCACTAGAAGAGATTTTACAAGCTATGGACGATGAAGACGTATATGCTAGTCCAGCTGAAGGAATCTTCTCCAAAGCTTCCTATGATAAGCAGGGTGCAATAACTGATTTCAACAATTTGGAAACAGAAATTCCAGTCAGTTCTATTCCCACTCATAAAGTCAACAGCAACCATCCTACTACACAGATCATTGGAGATCCCAAGTCTGTTGTACAAACCAGAAGACAACTGCAACCCAATATTGAAACTCATGCACTTATGAGTTATGTCAAACAACAGCAGAGAACTAATCATAAAGATACTCAGCATTGTTTGTTTGCTTGTTTCTTATCACAAGTAGAGCCCAAAAACATTTCTCAGGCTCTTGATGAAGAAAGTTGGGTAGATGCTATGCAAGAAGAATTAACACAATTTGAGCTACAAAAAGTTTGGATTCTTGTGGATCTTCCCTCAAGTAAGAGAGTAATTGGTATTAGATGGGTTTTCAGGAACAAGAAGGATGAAAGAGGAGTTGTTGTGAGGAACAAGGCCAGACTTGTTGCTCAAGGCTATAGACAGGAAGAAGGGATAGACTATGATGAGGTTTTTGCACCAGTGGCAAGGATAGAAGCCATTAGGTTATTTTTGGCCTTTGCATCATATATGGGTTTTATAGTCTATCAAATGGATGTGAAAAGTGCCTTTCTTTATGGTACTATTTCAGAGGAGGTATATGTCTCACAACCTCCAGGTTTTGTAGATCCTAAATTCCCCAATAGAGTCTACAAGGTTATTAAAGCACTTTATGGTCTGCATCAAGCTCCAATAGACTGGTATGCAACTTTATCTAATTTTCTGCTAGAGCATGGATATAGGAGAGGAACCATTAACAAAACTCTGTTCATTAAGAAGAATGCTAAGGATATCATTCTAATTCAAGTCTATGTGATGACATCATTTTTGGTTCTACCAAGAAGATATGGTGTGAAGAGTTTGAGGCTTTAATGAAAGGAAGATTTCAGATGAGTTCTATGGGAGAACTAACTTTCTTTTTGGGATTGCAAGTCAAACAAAGGAAGGATGGAATATTTATCAGCCAAGATAAGTATGTTGCTGAAATATTGAAGAAATTTTCATGTATGGATACAAGGAGTACAAGCGCACCTTTTGAAGCTAAGAAGTCTTTATCAAAAGATGAACATGGAGAAAATGTTGATATTCATCTATACAGATCAATGATTGGTTCATTGATGTATCTTACTGCTTCAAGAGTTAACTGATACATGGGATGTTCCTACATTCACAAAGAGAATCTTCTCTTTCTTGACCAAACAAGGCAATGCCTTTACAAGAATAGTTACACCATTGTTTGCTCATATGTTAGCCCAACCTACCAATCAAGAAGGTGAGGAACCTAGCAATACTAGTACTTCTCAGCAAACTCCTTCTCACCAGAGTTACCATTCCCTAGAAGATTCACAATCTTCTTCTCACAATGTTGGTGCTCCACCAAACAATGATGAAATGATCCATACACCTGCTGCTTCTGTTGCTGCTAGTGGTTCACCACAAGCACAAGCACCAGAGGTGGTGGATGTTGCAAATTTAACTGCTTTGTGTACTAGTTTGTCCCAACAGGTACAGGTGTTGCATAAAGAAAAGCTTGTTCAAGACAAGAAAATTGTTGAATTGGAAGCTAGCCTAGTCAAGTTGAGGAACAAAGTATCCCCTTGGATGAGGCAACATAGATCTATTCAGAAGGCTGCACTCCAGAAGCAAAGATTCAGGAACCATAAGAAAAGGCAACTGAATGCAACCAAACAGGGGAGGAATTATGAAGAACAACCACCTTCTTCTGATAATCAAACAAGGATCTCTGGAAATGACATCATTTTTGAGCTGGATGAAGATGTCATGGGGACTTATGAAGATGGAACTGATTTAGAGACTGGTATGGATGGACCTTCAAATATGGAGATTCAACAGGAAGAACCACAGCCTACTCATGAGGAGCCACAAGTTAAAAAAATGATGGTAACTTAGCCAGCACCAACACTTCAATCACCACTTCAAGTGAATTGGAGTACTTTCTATGAGAAGTTGGAGGAAATTAACATTCAATTTCCTATATCTTCAACTCCACCACCACAAAGACAAATATTGTTTCAAAAGAAACAGACTTTGCAAGTACTGTCTAGATCAAGAATGAGCAATGGATCAGACAAGACTGAAGAGGTGCAAGTTGAAATGATGGCTTCTATGGAAGAAATGGTATATGGGGATACACAAGTGATTGAAGAAACAAGTGTGTCTAATACTGGTGAAGTCAACATTGTTAAAGATCCAAGTACTGCTAAGCCAACTAAGCCGACTGCAAGTACTGCTGACATTGTTGAAGACCCAAGTGCTGCTAAGCCAACTAAGCCGATTGCAAGTACCGCTGGTGATCATCCTTCACTAGAAAGTCAAACTCCTTTTGGAGAGAATGAGACTTTAGCTCAACTACTGATTGACTTAAGAAAGAAGAATTCCGTTGAGAAGACTAAACAAGCAGAGGCAGAGAAAAAGACACAACAAGAAGTTCTTGCAAAAAAGGATCAAATTCAAGGTAAGAAATTTCAAGCTTCACACCCCACTAAAGGTATAGTTATTCAACAACAAGCTGATGAGGAAAGACCTTCCAAGCTGAAGAAGAAGCTACCTAAGATTAATCCAAAGGATAAGGGGAAGAAGCAAATATTATCAGAATCTAAGAATAAAAGTGATTCATATGATGATATAAGCAAAGTCATGTACAGATTTAATCAATTGGACCATGATGAGGAATATGCTTTTAGAATGCAAGCACAAATTCGTGAAGAAGAATTAGAAGAAGAACTTGCAGCAAAGCAGCATTTGCTAGAAGCTAAGAGAATACAGCAAGAATGGAACATACAAGAGTATGATAGGATTCAAGCTGAATTACATGCAAGTGAGCTTCTTGCAGACTCATTGATAGCTGAAGAGAGAGAGATGCTTATGATGAAGAAGAAAAATCAAAGTTGATTGATGATCTGGTAAGGGAGCAACAAAGATTCTTTGCTGAAAAGAGAAGAAGAGAAAAGATTAAGCCTCCAACTACTATGCAGATTAGGAATCAAATGATGAATTTTCTCAAGAGAGTTAAGGGTTTTACTCATATTCAGCTGGTCAATAATTTTTTTGAAGAAATAAGGACTTTGTATGAGCAAAATAAGAGAACTGAATTGAATTTTGTTGAGATTAGATCTGAAGCAGATAAAATAGCTGTTGAAAGGCATAGAAGACATCTGCAACAACAAAGGCAATTTGGAAGTACTCCTAGATTTAAGCCAATTACTGTTGAACCTACAAATGCGTCTCCACCTATCAAGACCACTTATGTGAGGAAGAATATAAAAGAGAAGGTAAGTTCAAGGGAGGAAGAGACTGCTCAAAGAATGAATAAAGGAGATGAAGCTCAAGATATTGCTCAGACTGAAAATGTATAAGCAGTACATACACAATCAACAGTACATACTGAAGAGACGGTACATACAAACTTGGAAGAGGGTTCAATAGAATTTGAGGGAACCTCCAAGGGTGTTAAAAGAAAAAGGTCAACAAAGACAAAGAAGAAAGCCAAGAGGGCTAAATCAACAGCAGAAGATAGTGATGATGATGAGAGCTTGAAAAAGTACTTGAAGATTGTAAAATTTGAAGATCAATGTATTGATACAGAGATTTTTGGAAAGAGATCATCTATTGCTAAATGGATTTACTCTATGTCTCAAGGACTTGAAGTTCATGGAATTCAAAGAACAGATGGCACAACAAGGATATTCAAACTTTTGGAGGATATTCTTCACATTCTTGACAGACAAGATATTCAGGATCTTTTTAGGTTAGTTCAAGAAGCCAGTGCAGGTAAAACTAAAGTATCAGTATTATATAGGGAATTTCTCTTTATGTATGAGCCACACAATTGTGATCAAGAAATGTTGAAGGTATTAGAGAATCAGGTTCCTAGTTACTGGAGATATTATAGGTCATGTGGATTGCATATTTTGGATATAGATGATGTTACATACTATATGCTGCAAGAGAAGACTTACCCATTCAAAAGAAGATTGTTGGAAAGAATGTTGGAACAACAATTGGAAGTTACAGAAGAATCTATTGATGCTTTGGAGTTGATCAGAATGGTTAAACAACAAATCAAGGATTTGAAAGATGAGGAAGAAGGTGAGAAAGAGCCTTAAGTGTTTGACTTTCAGTCATACTTCACAAATGGTTCTCAGTTCACCATGTCTAGCACACATAAGAACTGGCTAGTCCATAAGCAAACGGTTTGCGGTAAAGACTTCTCAAATCCGTTAAAAGCTAATAGTTTGCTAAAAACTGTATGGTTCTAACTCACCTTGTTTCGAGACAAAGAGTTGGCTAGTCCTAGACAAACGATACTAGGTAAAGACTTCATCAAATCCGTTGATGGTTGACAATTTACCAAAAATTGTAAGGTTATCAGTACACCTTATTTTTTTATGGATAAAGTATTGGCTATTCCAGAGTGTACGACTAACTGGTAAAGAATTTATCAAATCCGTTGATAGCTGGTGATTTGCTAAAAATAATGAAGCCAATACAGATTGGTTTTTTGTTGTTAACTGTTTTATTTCAGGTATGAAGATTGCAAGCAAAGAAGTTTTCAAAGAAGAAAAAATACTTAGAAGGTTTTGTCTCATCAAATCAAGACTGAAGTTCATGATTCAGAGTTCATAGATTTAACTCAAGAAGACAATTATTGATGCTGCAAAGATAAATGAATGTTTACAAGACACAAGAAGATCATAGTTTGAAGACAAATATGATATTCATGATGTTTGAATATTATCTTATCAGAAGAAGATCTACATTGAAGTGTTTGGCTACATTCAGTTGGATACAAATACAAATTACCAAGTTCAATCCAACGATGAAGGAAAGACTGAAGACATGTATTTTAAATACATCCAGTACAAGAGAAACAAAAAGACAACAAGTTATCATTCTTGTTTAGGGGATGATTGTTGGGAATTATTTGTTAAGTGTCAAGTACCGTCAGTGTAATTTAAGTATTGTTAGTATTATGCAAGTACCGTTAGTGTTAACGCGGTACATAGTAAGTACTACTACTTACATAGTAAGTACTGCTATACTGATTAGGACGAATATATCTTTGTATAAGATATGTCATAGTTATAGTTAGAGTATATCTTATGTGATATATTTAAATAGTTAGAATATTGATAATATATCGTCTGTGATATAATTATCTTTATAGAATATTCTAAGGTTTCTAAGGTTTCTAGGGTTCCTTACTCTATAAAAGGAACATAGGTACAATGTCATTCATGTACCTCATTCAAGTCGATTAATAAGAGAATCGAATAGTTAAAAGTAATTATGTTCTTCTGTGCTTTATAAGTTAGATTCCTTATAACTTATTTAGTTTGAGTAAGAGTTCTCAAAGTGTTTTAGTTTGATTACAAACTACTATACTAGTTCTTAACAGAATATCGATCCAATCAAAGGGATCAACACGCATGAATTTTACATAACTTTTTCATTATGTGTTGATATCGATATTTTTTATAGATTTTTGTTGCATAAAAGATTTGACTTTGTTTAACTGAAATTTTAGTTATCTTGTTCTATACATTATGTGTATTTCGTAGTACATAACTACTTTGAAAAATATGTGTCGTTGTAATATGTAGAATCTCGTATATCTAATTTTCAAGGGTTAATATACAAAGAAGTTACTAAACTTTCCAAGAAATTTGTCCTAAGGTAACGAATGTTCATTTTATGTTTCTAAGTTACTAATGTTAATATGACCGGTTGATTAAGTTATCCACTTATCAAAAAGATGATATTTATGTTACTTAACATGAAAAAACAAGACACTTATGTTACTTAACTTATCAAAAAACATGCATTCAGGTTACTTAAATTAACACTAAATTATAGTGATGTATAGTTTAGTGAAGTTTAGAAACTTAGAAACAAAAAATGAACGTTCGTTACCTTAGAAAAAATTTCTTGGAAAGTTTAGCAACTTATTTGTATATTAACCCTTATTTTCAAATCACACTAACGTATAAGGTCGTGTCTTCATATTGATATTTATATTATTTTTAATTGTATAAAGGATAGAGGGGGTGAATACGTTTCTAATTAAGATTTGAAAGCTTTTCTTAAAACCTAATGGTCATGGTTCGATAAACATGACCACGGTTCGATATATAAACAACTGTCGGTGAATTAAAGAACCACCACCAGTAGACGAAAGCATTGATACCTTTTAAACCGTAATAATCTTTTGTATTAAATTTCCGATTAAGCTTGACTTAATATGAGATGTGTTTATTATATATGATGACCATAAGAATAATAACTAACTAGTAATGAATCACACAAACACATCAAGTCAAGAGTACATCAAACAATAGTCTAAACGCTAAGCATACATGTACCAAGCATTAGCTTTTCTGCAACTAAGATGTTTAGACTATGGGATAAACACTTAACCAAAACCAACACACAACAAATATATTATGCAACTATAAATGTAAGACGTTAATGTAAAGTGCATAATGTAAAAGAGAATGATAACCGACACGATGATTTATAGTGGTTCGGTCAGAAGCTCCTCTTCACCCTACTCCACTCCTCGACTTCCCACCTCGAGAGTTACTTCCCTAATCAACAAGCTCCTTTCAAGGTGGAGAAAACTATACACGGCGCTTACACCAATTTTTGACACTAAGCTAAATGTCGAGCCCTAATCTTATCTAGGACCAATCTACACACGTCGTCTAATTCCATTTTCCGACACAAGGCTAGATGTCGAAATATATTCTTAGGTAGAACCAATCTACACCCATCACACCACTAGTTATGTTTTATGGCCCAATATAACAAACCTTGTGTTTTATGACCTAAACACATAAACCATCTAATCTACATCTAAGGATACCCATCACTTGGATCTACTACCCTTACAGCACATCCAAGTATATATACCACTTGTACATACTACACATACATCAAGTCCAAGTGTATACATCACTTGGATCTACATTATCTACATGGTTATGTGTAAAAAATTAATCATGACTTGATATTTAGAAGGAGAGATCCTATAATAATATGACACTAACACTTCAAGGATGAAAGTGTTATTCTCTTTGCACTTATAGGAAGAGAGGTTGGATGAAATAATCACATCTTAAACAAGATTAATCAAACAACTAATCAAGGATTTGAGTGATTTTAAAAAGTATGAAAACTTAGAGAAGATGTGCAAAAATAAGATTTTGAAAAGCTGAAAATGAACCATTATTTATAGGCACAAAAGGACCATCGGCTATAAAATCATGGTTCTTTATTATTCCCCGTAGTTTTTTATATATAAAGAACCATGGACCCTATAAAGATCTGTGTTGTAGACTCCGCTCTTTTTGTCCTTTAGTGGTGAAATTTGATTTGGCCAGGTTGTAACCTGTGGGAAGGGCTTAACCAAATTCAAACTTTTCTTATTTTAATAAAATATTTTATTAAAAATAAAGTCTTTCAAAAATACTTTGTCACTTCAAATAAAAGTGAGTTTTAAGAAAATAATTAATCCTTGATCACTTGATTAGGTTAATGACTTGTTTATTCATACCTTAAGTGATTGATGTCGAATGCAAACTTGGAGGTTTTGAGAGAAGTATTCCTTACACATTTTACATAATGTATTGCGAGTTGTACCTTTGTCATCACCAAAATATAAAAAGATCATATCAATTAAACATCATAATGTTTGCACTAACAGTCTCTCCCTTTTGATGATGTCAAATAAGAAAACCGTAACCCATAGAAAATGTATAAGTTGCTCATTTACACATCCTTCTCCCTCTTTTGTCAAAGCAAAAAGGTAGTCGTTGTTTGTAGAAGAGAAGAATCGACGTCGAGAGAGGCAAAATTTGAACCCTAAATCCATCATCCAAAGAGATTGAGCTTGAATCATCCTAGTAATGTATTCAATCATCATGGTTTAATCAACTTTGTGCATACAGACAAGCAAATATTTGAGCTCCTCATAAATCATTTCTTGCAAGATACTCGATGAATGTAATTTAAGTGAGTAAACGATCACAAATGTAATGAGTTGAACTCTTATAAATGCTCCCCCTTAATGTGAGCCCCCTTGCTTGAGGCACCGACCAAGCAAGAACAGTGATGAGTTATCTTACAAAACAAAGTTAGTTGACAAGAGCATATGCATATAGCAAATTCACACAAGAATATTTAGCTTAAAAACTCGAGTACAAAGAGAGGGACTCAAGATTAAACTAAAAAAATCTTAACTTTTAGAATTGTCAAAATTTTTGACAAATTAGGAATTATAAGTGGGCTATTAGATAGAAAAGAAAACCCACTTATTTTTGGTGACACCAAAGTGTATACAAAGGACCAAGAAAGAAAAGAGATGTCCAATTTGTTGGGAATAAAAAGTTGAAGACTTAGTTATTGACAAAGTTATGCTAGCCACTGATGTAATATACGTTCGGGTTTGCGTAAGTTATAGATAGTATTTAATACGACCGAGAGTATGTGGGCCTAAGGGGTCACACACTTAGACATCGAGATCATCTTTTATTAAAGATATATAATAAGTATGGCTATATTTATTGTGTATATTTAATTTGATAAAAGTTAATATTTAACGGTAATTAATTAATAAGTTAGAAAGGTTTAACATGGATTAATTAATAAGATTATAAACTATTAGGTAATTAATATAATTACATAACTAAGTTTATATGAAGTCAAACCAAACACACCACATGGGGTGTTCAGCCAACCATAGCTCAAAAGAAATGGAAGAAAAGATTTTTTAGTTCTAGAAGGTTTATTACTTGGAGGTTAAGTTGTAATATTTTCCATAAATAAACCTAAGGCTCAACTGTATAAACAATGGATTATATTCATTGTTCGTAAGCATTAAACCAAACTTTTTCTCCCCTCTCCTTCTTGTAGTCAATGGCCAAAAGATCCCCACAAGGGTTTTCGTGTTTGATTTTTATTAAGTATTACACTTAATCAAGATCTAGCAATCGAATGTGATTAATTAAGGTATTGTGTGGACTTATCTTGGAGAAGATCAAACTTGATCTTTGGGTTTGTGGAATATGGTTAAGGTGTATTGGAATTAGTGTTTGGTTGGTTGATTGGTTTTTGGTTACTTGATCATCCGTTCTTGGACTTAAGGTATGCATTTTTTATCTTTATGTTAATTACATTTTGTGCATAGATAATCGATCTTATCCGCTGCGTTTTACACTTGATGCATGAACACTTGATGCGTATGGTTGTTAAATTCTAACAATATAGTCTAGCCACTGTCAGCTTATGTGTAGCCACTGTTGTAAAGACACCGATGAGAAGACTCCCATCCACTGATGGGATTGCATGGATCAACACAAAGTTTAGTTTTAGAAAGATTTAGTCGAATTTGTTATTTAATTTATTTATCTCTGTATATCTTCCAATTATATTGATCGTTTGCTTGTTATACAAGGCTCTTTGATATATAAAAGGAGGCCTTAGGTTTAGAAGTCGAATACACATTATTCATAACTCTTTCATACATTGTACTCGACAAGTTTATTAATTGAAAGTTTGGTATATCTTTGTGTTTGTGTTCTTTATTCTAAGGTGTTGTTTGTTTATTAAGAGGCTCTGAATCTGAATCTTATTCGCACATCTGAATCTGAATATTCGGTAGAAATGTCTGAATCTGATTTCCATCTGAATCTGAATAAGTGGTTGAGAAACCTGAATCTGAATCAACTATAATTTTGATAATTTAAATATAATACGAGTGCATTCACACAAGAAAGAAAATTTATTAGATATAAAATAACCAAATTTATAATACGATTGATTTAAAGCTAAAAGTCTTTCAAACAAAACATGCAATCTCATGTGTGACTAAAATAAATGTGTTGAAGTTTAAATCTATCTTTAACCGAATCGATCCTTCAAGAGCAAAATATGAATCATCACAAATCATTTTATAAACTCTTTATCTAGCAAAACACGTGCAACGATTATATAAGACAAAAGTGAAACAAGAAAAGAAAAAAAAAATAACACCAAAAATAGAAAAAATATAACAAAATAAAAAATAAACAAAAACAAAAAAAAGTAACAAAAATTAAGAAAAAATGACATTAAGAGGTGTTAAGACAACCCCTCTACATCTAGTTAAATCAGACATTTATGCCTCTTACTACCTCTTAATGATAAGAAAAAAACAAACGCTCTGAACACTGGTTGCATCTTACTGCCTCTGGATGAAATGAAAAAAACAAACAGTCTTAACGACTCAAATGTCTGACTGCATCTGACTCAGTCAGATTAAGATGTTGTTAAGAGACATTTCTTAAAAAACAAACACCACCTTTAAGTGTTAAATTTCGCACAACACTTAGTTTGTTAATCACACAAAGTTTCTCTACGTATTACTCTTGATTTATCTCGATAATACACAAGCTAAATCGATCTAAATTTGGGATCAACAAGTGGTATTAGAGCTTGTTGGGGAACTTTGATCTTAAAGAACAAAACCCTAAATTGCACTTTTCAGCCCTAAACGATGTCTAACCAAGTTGAAAACCACCAAACCCTACTCACCCCACTAGCAACATCAAACTTCCAATCCTTGACCCTGAAAACTTCAAACTATGGGAGTTCAGAGTCAAGCAATATATCCAAGTGGATCACTATATTCTATAATAGATCATATAGTTAATATATACCTTCAAACCAAAGAAAAAGGAAAAGAAAAAGAAGACTATTGATGGCAATGAAGTAGATCATGATGTTAAATTTCAGAATCAGAAAGGGCTACATCTACTAAAGAAATTTCTTAAAGAAAGAATAACATGAAGGCACTCAGTTGTCTTCAATTGGCTCTTGGTCAAAAGGAGCAATTCAAGTTCAGGAAGTATGAGACTGCTCAAGAGTTGTGGTTAGAAATTAAGAAGACTTTTGGTGTTAATGAAGCCACCAAAGAATGACATGAAGGTTGTAACACCCCACTTGAATAAGTGCACTGTTACGTAGTAATTATGGCGTGTCATCAAAGCATGCAAGGTAAATGTCTAAAACATTAAATGACCATAAAGGAAACCAGAAACAAACATCGGTTCCAAACATAAGCTTCACACACAATGCATAAGTAAAGAAATGTATGAAAGGACTAAACAATGTCCAGCAAAGCAAAAGTATGTAAATGCATTAAATGAAGTAAAGATAAGGTAGCCTCCATCCAAATGCACGTACTCTTGATAATCCTAGCTATCCCTTTAGTACCTGCCGTATTGAGACATGGAAAGAAAAATACGGCTGAGCAATACGCTCAGTGTACGGATATATGACAGTGAAATGTAAAGCATAAACATAAGCAATAAATGAAATGAAATGAAGTACAACGGAATAAGTCTAAGTCTTGGAAAACCTGGTGTATGTTTATAAATTGGTTTATATTCTGAAAAGACCTTATGTTTATTTTATACTGAAAACCGTATTTTAAATATGCCCGGAGCCCATATAGATCATGAAGTATCACGTGCATGAATACTTAGAGAGGTGACATCATCATGCAATTAGAGGGGTTGCCTCTAATTATAATAGTCTAGGTTGGAGGGATCAGCTCCATGTAACGCATGCAAGGCACACACCACAGTTACCATGTAATCTTGCTAAACTTGTCCTAGGATGGACCCATTCGTCTCACATGATAATAATATAAAAGGCCAAATAACTGACAGGGAGGTCGCGAGCAATCACTATCACTGCAGAAAAGTCATAAAACCGGTGCCTCCAATGTTATGGTTATGGTACCTCCATAACTAGGTGGAACTGGCATGCATGTATATAGCTCAAGCAAATCTAAAATATTAGTCATATAATTACTGTTTAGTTTAAGTAAACTACTGGGGAAAATAGATGGCTGCAAATGGGGAATCCTAAGTATAGGAAGAGAGTGTCCTTACTGAAGGACGGAATATCCGTACCTTATGTCCAGTAAATGAAGATGAAAACGAAAGTGGAAGATCACTTCGAATTCACGATAGCTTCATAATGAAAAGGACATGAATAAGTTGTCTGTTTAACTTATATTTACTGATTATTAGTTCACCTAGCGTGTTCATTACTTATTTTACTCGTTCTTGTTTTATCATGTGATTCTTAGTGTTTCATGTGTTACTGATTAGTGCATTTCATGTTTTAAGTGCTATAGTACTTGTTATAACATAATAAGTAACTTTCTAAGAATAGTAGGTTTCTATATATAATAACTTTCCAAAAATAGCAAGTTTTCTTAAATAGGAAGTTTCCAAAATAGAAAGTTTCTATAATTAGTAAGTTTCTAAAAATAGAAAGTTTCCATAATTAGTAAGTTTCCATAAATAGCATGTTTCCATATTTAGTATGTGTCCATAATTAATAATAAGCTTATTAAATAAGTAAAATGATATAAGCTATAGTTTCAATAAGCATATTATATGTCATGACTATTATATAGTAAAGTTTAATTATATTTAATACTTAGTTTTAACATATGATTATTAATTAATAATAATAATAATACATGATATCATAGGTAATTATTAATTAATAATATTACATGATTTTAATAATTAAAGTTTACCTTAAATGACTTATTATAAAACTAAATTAAACCATGTTATTAATTTAATTAAACCTTGGTTAAAATGAATATAAATTAATTAAGCTAAGTTTTCTTAATTAATTAAATGTACATGAATAATTATATTAATAATTATTTTATCCTAAAGTTTATTAAATAAAAGGACATACATTATATCATGGTTTTTATTTAAATAAATTATAACATAAGTCTTGGTTATTAATTAATTTAATTTAACCATGTATTAATTTACATAAATTAATTAATAAAAATAATAACATGTTTTAGTAAAACTTAGTCAAACACACCCCTTGGTGTGTTTGGTGCTAACCGAGCATCAAGACCCCACCGACACCAAGGGAGGTCTCGGCTTCGCCTCGAACACAACACAACACAACAGCCGTACGGCTGTGGTTGCTGCCGACCACCACAGTAGCCACCGGCAGTTAGCCAGTGCCACTGTTGCCCAATCGAAACCCCTGGCCTAGCCAAAGTTCCCCCTGTTGCGTACCCTGTTCCACCGAGACCCTTGGTGGTCTCGGTTCCCACTGTTCGCCCAACAGTCCCCACCATGGGTTTGTTTGGGGTTGCGGCTGCCAAGAACAAACCACCACCGCCCCTTATGGGTTGCGACTGGTGGAACAAAAGGACCACCGAGAGTCATAGACTCTCGGTTTGCGTGCAAAGCCGAACCAAAACATCACCAAACCTGATCCCCATGTTTATCTTTTTAATATACATGTTTTTATAATTGTTTTTAAAGATCTTGAACAATTAACATAATTAAATAAAAAGACTAAAGGTTTGATGATACCGTATGCGCGAATGATTAAAGGTTTAGAACCACGAACACTATACCCGAATTATTATCAAGATCAAAACCACAAATCTCCTTGTGTTGGTGTTGTGTGTCGCGGCCAAAAAGGAAGAGGAAGAAGGGATTCGGGTTTTTGTTATTTTCCTATAAAAGTGATTATGAAAATCTCCTGGAGTTTTATTTGTTTATGGATTATGATTAACAATGGGCTGGGCCAAGCTCTCCCTTCCTTTATCTTTTGGACGCCACAACCACACACATACATACATGTTTCGTTTTCTTTTTCGTGCTTAAATATTCTAGTGTGTTCGTATTTTAGGGTCGTATTTTATTTCTTGTAATGTTTTAAGTATTATACGTAAATACCTATCATGTATTAATATTAATATTAATATACGTAATACTTGTAGTAATTATTTAATATACGTAATATTCGTATCAAATGTTCATGATTCGTGTCGTATATTAATTAACTAAAATTTTTTAGTTTAACCGTATTTTCATGCATTTAATGTTCTAAGGTATTTTAAAGCGGGCTTTACAACTCTCCCCCTCTAAAAGAATAATATGTCCTCGAATTAGAGATACGATAAGCTGAAAATGACACACCCGAATCATAGCTGAAAATGAGAGTAAGAAGTTCGGATAGACTCCTTCGTTTCCCAAGTGGCTTCCAACTCGGAATGGTCCCTCCAAAGAATTTTGACGAATGGGATCGTATTTCTCCTCATGACTCGATCCTGACGGTCGAGAACTGCTACGGGTTCCTCAATATAGGATAGATCCTCACGAATACGCTCGAAAGGATACGAAACTGTATGCAACGGATGGTAATTGTAACCTCTAAGTAAGGATACATGGAACACATTATGAACATGAGATAGCCGAGGAGGTAACGGTAGACGATATGATACTTCACCGACACGTTTAAGGATTTCAAACGGTCTAATGAAATGAGGACTGAGCCTGCCCTTGAGTCCAAAACGCTTGACGCCACGTGCTGGTGATACCTTAAGGAAAACATGATCACCAGGCTAAAATTCTAAAGCTCTATGATGTTTATCAACATAGCTCTTCTGACGAGCACGAGCTTTCTGCAGCTTCGCCTTTGTGATGGAAACCTTCTCATTGGTAACCTCTATCATTTCTGGTCCCTCAATGACTCGTTCTCCAACTTGATCCCAGCAAATTGGAGCACGACACTTCCTACCATAAAGCATATCGAAAGGTGCACACTTAATACTCGCGTACCAACTATTGTTGTAGGCAAACTCAACCAAGCAAATGTAATCATCCTAACTCCCTGTCCATTCCAATGCACAAGCTCGCAGCATGTATTCTAAGGTCTGAATGGTATGCTCTAACAGACCATCGGTCTGAGGATGAAAGGCTGTGCTAAGCTTAAGTCTGGTGCCCCAAGCTTTCTACAAACCTTTCCAGAATTTAGATGTAAAAGGAGGATTCTGTCGGATATGATGTCTGATGGAGTACCATGTAGTCGCATGATCTCCTGAAGAAATATATCTGCCAATTTGCTAACTGAGAAATCATTGCGAATTGGAAGAAAATGAGCTGACTTGGTCAAACTATCGACTATGACCCATATAGCATCATGCTTCCTCTAAGTCAACGGAAGTCCAGTGACAAAATCCATGGAGATTTTGTCCCACTTCCATTCGGGAATCTCTAACGGTTACAGAAAACCACTAGCCCGCTGATGTTCTATCTTAACTTGCTGGCAGGTTAGACATTTGGAAATGAAAGTAGCAACATCCTGCTTCATGCCACTCCACAAAAATTGCTGTTTGAGATCATGGTACATTTTGGTGGATCCTGGATGAATAGAGAATGAAGAGCTGTGAGCTTCAGTCAGAAAAGCTTCTCTGAGTGTCTGATCATCCGGAACACTAATGTATGGATTTTTAAAGCAATTTATCGTTCTCTCCTCAACTCACTCGAATTGATATCGGATTTAACACAAGATTAATTGTTCTTGGTAAATTAAACTCTTTTTGGTATTTTAAAAACTTTTAAGAAAAACTATTTAATTAAAAACTAATTAATCTAATTAAAAAGAAAATATGTAATTAAAAATACTTAATTAAAACTAATTAAACTAATTTGAAAACTATTTTAAATATTATAAACTAATTTTTAAACTATTTAAAATGAATCTATTTTAATTTAAATGAAATCTACTTAAAACTATTTTTAAATAAAACTAAATTAATTGAAAACTAATTTTAAAAACTAAATTTAAAAACAATTTAAATTTATAAAAGTAATAAACATATTTTTTTTATCTTTTTATTTTTTTTAACTTAATAAAAGTAAATAATTAAAAACTTTTAATGAAAACTAAAATTTGTATTTAAACTATTATATTAAATTGACAGTTACTAATAAAAGAAACTATATTTATTACTAAAACTGGATTTAAACACAAATAAAGGACTAGCTAAGATGGTAAACACGTTGAGCTATTAAACGAAAGGTCAGGGGTTCGAGTCCCGTTGAGGACGATTTTTTGTATATTAATTTTTTTTTGAACCTTTTTTGGAATTACAAGGACAACAGACTAAATGAATCTGTTGCTTTATACAGCAAATATCAGTAACTAAAAAAAACTAAAAAAAACGCAGACAACTAAATCAGTAAACAAACAAATCTAAACTAAAGATTAAATCAAATAAGCAGTTAAGACCTGAACGAAACCAAATAAGGTAACGAAACATAAACACAGAATAAGCAGATCTAAACTTAAATAAAATCAAATAAGCCAATACAACCTAATAAGCAAAGATTACCAAATCAGCAAAGATGACTAAATCAGTAATACACAAAGCAAATAAGAACTAAAAAAATAAGCTAAATAAAGTTCTGATAGCAAATATAAACTGATAATAAGCATATTACAATAAGCAAAGCTAACTTAAAACAAACTTATTACTATCAATCAAAACAAACCATGAGCAGACTTATCACAACAATGAAATCCAATAACCAAATCAAAACAGTGAAGACTATAAACTATATAACATCTATTTCGCAGACCAATAAAGCAGATTAACTAAATTAGACCTAAATAGTAATCTAAAAACTCAAAATAACTCCAGATTTAAACAAACCGACTAGCAAAAAGAAAACCACAATAATTCTAACATATAACTAAATTAAAATAACAAGAAAACTAAACGAGAGATTAAACCTTGTGTCGAATCCGTTGAGCAGAAGGATGGGCGCTGAGCCTCCTTAATGAACCGAATCAAACACCACCATTAAACATCAACATCTCCGAATCATCAACTCTCGAACCAGAAATACTAATCGAACTAGTTTTAATCTAAAACTTCCAGTGGGGAAGTTTTTTCTACCAAGATTTATTTAATATTATTTAATCAAAAAACAGATAAAAAAAATTAAATAACAGGAAACTTTAAATAATTAAAGAGACAATATTAAACCAATTTTTTTTATTAATAACTAAAATTTGATTACAATTACTGAAAAGAAAATTACAATTTAAATCTAATCTATTTTTGCATAAATAAAAATAAAATAAAAAAATGGCACCTAAATGAATTACAGAATGAGGGTTTTTATAGGCAAACCCTAAAAACCTTCTTGATGAAACTTGGTGAGCAAGGAGAGTGATCTTAACCATCCATTATTCCTCTCTCTTCTCTTACATGATCAAACGGTTGAAAATACTCCTGGGGTCACATGGATTGCCAGCGTGGATTGGGACATGTGTTTCTTGTGCTTCTTCCTGTTGATGTGTAATCGGATGATTGGATGATTGGTTGTGGTGAGGTGTGAGAATAAATCACAGAAGAGAGTGGGTGCCACGTCTAATTGAGTGGTACCATCTTCTACATCCGAAAAAAGTGGTGATTTATTTGGGGCGCGTGAGGGCCAATCGCCCATGATTTGGAAACACCCAAAATCTAGGGTTCATGAAACTGGGTTATTATCCCTCTTCCTTCTCTTCTCTCGTTTCTTCTTTTTTTCTTGTTTACATCATTTGACCAAAAATCTTGACTAAGGAGTTTCAATAACTCCTCCACCGTCTCTTTTCTTTTGGGCTTGGGTCCAATTTGGCTAAGTACTTCCACACGTCTCTTATTTGTTGTAAATGGGCTTGGGCTTTAATCAACACATAACTCCATCCGTTTGATTATTGTGATATAACTTATGGGCTTTGAATGGGCCTTAACCCATTATTAAGTTATAAATGTTCTTCAAATGGGCTTTTTAGCCCATTAATTCAATGTGGGTCCCACAAGCCAATTTATCTTCATTAAGACAAAATCCGCTAAAAACGAGCTTGATTTTGGCATTGTCGATCTTTCTTTTAAAGTCGTGTCGATTTTGCCGGTTTTCGTGATCTTTGGCACACTTTTGGTTCTTTGACTTTGTCTTTGTCTCTTTCTTGGACTTTTCTTCAACATTTGACCGTGAAATCCCGAGTTTTCGTACCTATTTCACACAAAAACACAAAACCACGCGTAATTCCGACTTTTACGATATTAAACACATGATTAGGTCTTGTTTTTCCTTGATTTTAGTGGCAAAAGGATAAGTGTTTACACACTTATTAAATCCCCTATACTTGACCATTGCAATGACCCCATGCAATGCATAGTTTTAAAACATAAAGTTACATTTTTCTCATAATTAACCCATCATTTCCTTTATTAAGATATACTATTACTACTATGATAAAGATAAAAACTTTAACAAAAGTTATATCAATTTATTAACTTGGAAATTATTTGATGGAAGAAACTCGTAAAGAAATCTAAGACTTAAATTAGGGCTTTGGTGTCATGAATATTAATCACCCTCAAGTTTCACGTTCCCATACCAAGCTTAAAAACGAGATCATTGTTTACCATAAGTTCTCAAGTTAAAACCACTTATATAAGACAATTGTGTAATACTATCCTCCAATTCCTAAGTTGTATCTCTAGCTTTTAAGAATTATCATTCACCCGTAGGCTCATTTGAGTTATTTGATATTTATTAGTCCAAAAATAAAGGCAAAACGGTGTAAATCTGACACTCAAAACCTAACCCCGTCCTCAAAAACGTTGTCACTTAAGTAAGCCCACATCAAGGATGATTTAACACGATTTGGGGAATAAGTTCCCGGATCCAAAATTTGGCCAATAGTACTACTTATTAATTATTCCTCCAAAGTCATGTTGACTTTATGTGGAGTTTAGCAAATTCACATCATATACCCTTAGGCTTTTTAAGATGTAAAAATGCTCCTCGTCTATTGTCCACACCCTAAGGCTCCTTGAACGATAAACAAGGGAATTGATTTTTGATCGATTTTTATTCAACACTTACCATGCCATACACCCTAAGGCTCTAATGACAAGGTTCGTTCTACATGCCCCATACCCTAAGGCTCTTTGAGGTCATGTTTTAATCTTATTCTTTCTTATTTATGATATATATAGTAGGCCAAATTCCGCGGTCCCATGGTCTGAATACCTCCTACTTAGTGGTTATGAGCCACCTTAGTCGGAAGTCCACAACGCTGACACCCTCAATGTGTTCATGCTTTTATTACAAGGAGATAAAAGATTTGGCTAAGAGTTAAGATATCGAATCTACACCGCAAAAATCCTCATTTATTAAGCAATTAAATATACAAGCGGGAAGAAAGAGCCACAAAACTCATATAAGCAAGAATTAACCCTTAAACTTATTATCAACTCTATCATCTCTCGTTCTCCACAATTTTAAAATCTCAAGGAATGAGACTCGTGGATGCTTAGCCTAATAAACCAATTAAGGTCCATATGGTTAAGGATACTAGCTAGAGTAAACTTGGATAAGTAAGCTCGCGTTGAGTCAAAATATTCACGACGGGCCTAATATATCAAAGATATCTAAACTTGTTAAAACCATTTTATTCATTTATTATTTTTTTTTTTGACTTTATTCTTGAAATGGAATTTATTCATACGATGCGATGATAAAAGGAAAGAAAATAAAAAATAAATGGAAATACTAAAAGGCCAAAATAGATCAAAAATTTGAAAAACGTTGAATTTTTTTTAATTTTCCGGTTAAATGAGGTCAAATTCATGGAAAAGCCCACTAAAATTCGATAGAAGTCCCCCTACACTTATTAAAAACATTGTCCTCAATGTTTAAGCATGTGGGAGAATAAACTCCCCTACACTTATGACATTGAGTACGTTGTTTAAATCGAGCTAAGGAAGAGACAACTAAAGTGATTACATTTATTCATCTTATTTATATACAAGTATGAACCACAATAGCAAAAATTTATCGAAGAAACCGGGTACACGGGAACACGGGATCACGGGTCGCGTCAAAAACACCAAAAGTGGATCATTAAAGCACATGTCCATGCACAACATCACAACACACAAACAACCTACTTGGCTCCCCCTACACTTATTGGTGGAAATGGGTGAAGGTGAAAAAGGGTGGAAAGCATGGAAAAGGTAAAAATCTAACCTAGTTATACGATGCTTGATTTATTTATCACGAGTCTCTAGCTCGACTCTATTCCCCAAATATCATCGTTGAAAATGGGAAAATCATGGAAAACCGAGATTTCCAAGGGAGGAAAATCTCTCCATGATAAAGGGTGAAACAATGTCATATAAGGAATACCCCATAAAAATACACCCGAGTCAAACACATAATTTCCATCACGAAAGGAAATAAACCCCGAAGTGGTACAATCACACAAGGCAAAGAAAAGTGGGGTACCCTTAGTCAAAAATTTCTTACGAGGAAAGGTGTTATGGTGATATTGTAATGAAAGCACTAAAGTCTCTATTCCGGGATCAAACACCGGTTCCTTAACGGGAAAATAGCAAGAGGTGTTGTCATTTAAGCTCAAAATATCATCATAATCCAAAGTGGGAAAGTCGTCCTCTTCCAAACTTGATGTGAAAACATAAGTATCATCGGAGTCATAGGAAAACTCATCCTCGTGAGGAAAATAGGTATTTAGAAAGATATCTAAATCCTCCTTAAATAGAATTTCCTCTAAAGTAGGAATGATCTCTAAGAGTGGAGGAGCCTCCTCAAAAGTCATGACTTCTAAAATTGGAGTATAAAAGTCAAAAGGAGTCTCCATAATGGAAGAATCACTCATAGAGATATGAGGTGCATTAAGATCATGCGGCGGGTCATCAAAGTTAATGAGATCACTTAAAGAAGTATCATCGTCATAGGTATCAAAGATTGGTGGATCAAAAATGGGTGGGTCAAAAGATAGGTCGTCTAAACCGAAGATAGTGTGATCACTTAAAGAAGTGTCATCACTATAAGTATCGTAAATAGGAGTTTCAAGAATTTGAGGCTCTAAGGGAAGGGATGAAGTTATCACAAAATCATTTTGATTAGACTTTTGAATTCCAAAAGGATTAATAAAAATCTCTTCATTATCATAATTGAGAACATCAATCATATTGACCGACTCTTTTCTATTTGATTTAGTTGTGATTTTTCCCATTTTAAAAACTTGTTGTTCATCCCTAACCCTAGGAATTAACTCCCCTTCGGACACATCAACTAAGGCTCTTCCGGATCTTAAGAATGGTCTACCAAGTATTAACGAAATACGAGGATCCATCTCATAGTCGACGACGACAAAGTCCACGGGAAAAGTGAATGTACCAACTCGAACAAAAACGTCTTCGGCAATACCAACGGGGTATGCGAGAGTTCTATTAGCTAACTCGAGAGTCATGCGAGTCGGTACAAGGTCGGGTAATGATAATTGTTTCCATACCGAGAGTGGCATAAGATTGATGCTAGCGCCGAGATCCGCTAAAGCCATACAATCATCAATTTGAGGAAACGAGCAAGGTAACACGAATCGTCCGGGATCTCCTAGCTTTTCAGGAATCTCTTTGAGAAGAATCGCAGAACAATTCTCATTTAAACGAGTGTTCACGAGCTCAACCATTTTTTCTTTCTTATTACGCAAATCTTTGAACATTTTCACAAATTTAGGCATTTGAGCAAGTGCTTCAATAAGGTTAATGTTAACATTCACGTTGGAAATCATTTTCAAAAATTTGGAAACACGAACGTTATCTTTGGTGAGCACTTTAGCCTTGTCCAGCCTAGAAGGATAAGGGATATTGGGTTTAGACTTTGAAGGTTGAGAAGGAGAATGACTCGCTTCTTGAACAACCTTAGGGTTAGGCTCATTAGGCAATGGAGAACTAGTACTAGGAGTGGTAGTGGGAGGAATCACCGAAGGGGGAGTAGGATTACTCATTATGACCTCCGGGCCTTGTCTCTCCTTTACGGGCAAAGAGATGGAAGGTCCCACTAAATTGGCTCCACTTCGAGTAGTGATAGCACTCACATTAGCACGAGGGTTAATCTTGGTATTAGAAGGTAAGGCTCCTTAGGGTCTAAGGGCTTGCAACATTTGCACGAACTTCCTATCGGTGGACTCTTGCATTTGTTTCATAGTTTTCTCATGTTCGGTCATTTTTTGGAGAATCAAGTCCATTTGAGGATTATGCATGTTCATTTGATTATACCCTTGATTGTTAAACCCTTGATTAGGAAAACCTTGGTTTTGATATTGAGGTTGAAAACCGTTGTTATTATGAAAACTTTGGTTGAAGTTATTATTTTGAAACCCTTGATTTTGACTATTAAAATTCCCTTGATTTGCATTCCCTTGAAAATTACCCATTTGAGGACCTTGGTTCCTATTTTGGTATTGGGTATTTTGGGCGGGTGGGGGTGGTCTTTGTGGAGCTACAAAACCCGGGGGAGCCAAATAGTTAGTACTCTTATAAGACAAATGGTTAACATCAACGTTTGGTTTAAAGTGAACCCTCTCATTGGCATTGGTGTTATAAGCACAAACTTGTTGTTGTTGATTGTAAACCTTGTCACAATTAAAATATGAATGTGGTCCACCACAAGTCTCACACGTTTCACAAGTCTCTTTTAAGGCATTTACTTGACCATTGATGGCTTTGGTATTGTTAGCGGTTTGTAGAGCAACTGATTCAACAAGCGAAGTAAGCTTATCAATTCTCTTGTCGCTCTCACTAGTACTAGCACTTGCCATAGTAGCCCTAACACTCTTGGTTTGTACTTTTGCCTTGTTTTCAATTATGGCCCAAGCCTCCTTCATGGACTTCACAAGAATATTACCCCCGCGGCACTATTAAGTGAGTCTTGGTGTTGTGTACATTTTCTTAAAAGCTCCTTAAAACGATCCCAAGACTCACTAAACGTTTCCCCATATTTTTGTTCAAAGGTAATGATGTCATTCCTTAAAGAGGTGGTCCGTGATGGTGGGAAAAAGTAGTTAATGAACTTGGTCTCTAAATCAATCCATGTGGTAATACTTTGGGGTGGTTCCTTATCAAGCCAAATCCGGGCTTGTTCGAGGGAAAAAGGAAAGAGTTGTAAACGAATGGCCTCTTGTGGCACCCCATTGTATTTGACGGTGTTTGCCAATTGTATGAAACGTTTGATATGAGCGTGTGGGTCATCATTAGTACGGCCTAAAAATGGTGTAGCGGAAACCATTTGAATAAAATCCGTTTTAAGTTCAAAATTATTAGCTCCAATATCCGGCACCACAATCGCGTCATCGTTTCCTTCAACGTGATATTGTAGAATCTCAATCATTGGTCGATTATCCGTTGCCATCGTGTTGTTCAAAGCTCGATTCTCGGGATCGGCTTTAATGACGGTCTTTTTGTTTTTCTTCTTCTTCTTTTTGGAAGAATTAGAAGTATTTGGTACACCAATCGGTATGTATGTACGCGCGTGAGTGCGCATACAATTAAAATCAAGGAACGAGGTAGGAGACCTCGGTCGACTTTGAGAGGAAAGGGATTATCCCTCTCGAGGTTCAATATTAAAAAGCTACAAAAAATATATACTTAATACTACTTGAGTTGGCAAACCAATAATCGGTCGTCCCTCTCAATATACACACAAGCAAGCGGGGAAACGAGGTGGCACAAAGCACTTAAAAACCTTTTTCCTTAGACGATCTTTTATAGCGCGTCGCCTTATACCCACCTTATAGTTTGTATAAATCGAGTTCAAACTTCTTACTAGTATTTATCTATTTTGCCCTTTTTTCTTGTTTTGGATTCAAATACAATAGCTAGGTGATGAAATCCCAACTAAGGTCTTATTTGTAAATAGGTAAATTGATTGTTCTACGTAATATAATATAGTAAAAGAAAAATCTTTTTGTATTTTTTAAGAAAAATATATATTCACAATAAAAAGCGAAAGAAATCGAAATAAGAAAAATAACAATAATACATAATATTTTTGGTGTAATACTTTAGGAAAAGTATTACTTTTGGATTTTTTAATTTTTTTGTGCAAATCTTAGGAAAGAGTTTGCTTTTGATGATTTTTTGTATTTTTAAGTTTTGGATTTTTTTATGTTTTTGATTTTTTTTAACAAGAAAAGTAACGTTCAAAATTGAACGGATCCCAAAATCCAAAGCTTCTCACGACAAATCGTCAATCGTAACGAGCGAAGCGGCAGCGGCGCCAATTTAATGTATGGATTTTTAAAGCAATTTATCGTTCTCTCCTCGACTCACTCGAATTGATATCGGATTTAACACAAGATTAATTGTTCTTGCTAAATTAAACTCTTTTTGGTATTCTAAAAACTTTTAAGAAAAACTATTTAATTAAAAACTAATTAATCTAAATAAAAAGAAAATATGTAATTAAAAATACTTAATTAAAACTAATTAAACTAATTTGAAAACTATTTTAAATATTATAAACTAATTTTTAAACTATTTAAAATGAATCTATTTTAATTTAAATGAAATCTACTTAAAACTATTTTTAAATAAAACTAAATTAATTGAAAACTAATTTTAAAAACTAAATTTAAAAACAATTTAAATTATAAAAGTAATTAAAATATTTTTTTTATCTTTTTATTTTTTTTAACTTAATAAAAGTAAATAACTAAAAACTTTTAATTAAAACTAAAACTTGTATTTAAACTATTATATTAAACTGACAGTTACTAATAAAAGAAACTATATTTATTACTAAAACTAGATTTAAACACAAATAAAGGACTAGCTAAGATGGTAAACACGTTGAGCTATTAAACGAAAGGTCAGGGGTTCGAGTCCCGTTGGGGACGATTTTTTGTATATTAATTTTTTTTTGAACCTTTTTTGGAATTACAAGGACAACAGACTAAATGAATCTGTTGCTTTATACAGCAAATATCAGTAACTAAAAAAAAACTAAAAAAAAACGCAGACAACTAAATCAGTAAACAAACAAATCTAAACTAAAGATTAAATCAAATAAGCAGTTAAGACCTGAACGAAACCAAATAAGCTAACGAAACATAAACAGAGAATAAGCAGATCTAAACTTAAATAAATTCAAATAAGCCAATACAACCTAATAAGCAAAGATTACCAAATCAGCAAAGATGACTAAATCAGTAATACATAAAGCAAATAAGAACTAAAAAAATAAGCTAAATAAAGTTCTAATAGCAAATATAAAGTGATAATAAGCATATTACAATAAGCAAAGCTAACTTAAAACAAACTTATTACTATCAATCAAAACAAACCATGAGCAGACTTATCACAACAATGAAATCCAATAACCAAATCAAAACATTGAAGACTATAAACTATATAACATCTATTTCGCAGACCAATAAAGCAGATTAACTAAATTAGACCTAAAAAGTAATCTAAAAACTCAAAATAACTCCAGATTTAAACAAACCGACTAGCAAAAAGAAAACCACAATAATTCTGACATATAACTAAATTAAAATAACAAGAAAACTAAACGAGAGATTAAACCTTGTGTCGAATCCGTTGAGCAGAGGGATGGGCGCTGAGCCTCCTTAATGAACCGAATCAAACACCACCATTAAACATCAACATCTCCGAATCATCAACTCTCGAACCAGAAATACTAATCGAACCAGTTTTAATCTAAAACTTCCAGTGGGGAAGTTTTTTCTACCAAGATTTATTTAATATTATTTAATCAAAAACAGATAAAAAATAAAATTAAATAGCAGGAAACTTTAAATAATTAAAGAGACAATATTAAACCAAAAAGAAATTTTATTAATAACTAAAATTTGATTACAATTACTGAAAAGAAAATTACAATTTAAAATAATCTATTTTGCATAAATAAAAATAAAATAAAAAATGGCACCCAAATGAATTACAGAATGAGGGTTTTTATAGGCAAACCCTAAAAACCTTCTTGATGAAACTTGATGAGCAAGGAGAGTGATCTTGACCATCCATTCTTCTTCTCTATTCTCTTTCATGATCAAACGGTTGAAAATACTCCTGGGGTCACATCGATTGCCAGCGTGGATTAGGATATGTGTTTATTGTGCTTCTTCATGTTGATGTGTAATCAGATGATTGGATGATTGGTTGTGGTGAGGTGTGAGAACCAATCACAGAAGAGAGAGGGTGCCACGTCTAATTGAGTGGTACCATCTTCTACATCCGAAAAAAGTGGTGATTTATTTGGGGCGCGTGAGGGCCAATCGCCCATGATTTGGAAACACCCAAAATCTAGGGTCCATGAAACTGGGTTATTATCCCTCTTCCTTCTCTTCTCTCGTTTCTTTTTTTTTTCTTGTTTACATCATTTGACCAAAAATCTTGACTAAGGAGTTTAAATAACTCCTCCACCGTCTCTTTTCTTTTAGGCTTGGGTCCAATTTGGCTAAGTACTTCCACACGTCTCTTATTTGTTGTAAATGGGCTTGGGCTTTAATCAACACATAACTCCATCCGTTTGATTATTATGATATAACTTATGGGCTTTTAATGGGCCTTAACCCATTATAAGTTATAAATGTTCTTCAAATGGGCTTTTTAGCCCATTAATCCAATGTGGGTCCCACAAGCCCATTTATCTTCATTAAGACAAAATTCGCTAAAAACGAGCTTGATTTTGGCATTGTCGATCTTTCTTTTAAAGTCGTGTCGATTTTGCCGGTTTTCGTGATCTTTGACACACTTTTGGTTCTTTGACTTTGTCTTTGTCTCTTTCTTGGACTTTTCTTCAACATTTGACCGTGAAATCCCGTGTTTTCTTACCTTTTGATCTTTTGTACATATTTCACACAAAAACACGCGTAATTCCGACTTTTACGATATTAAACACATGATTAGGTCTTGTTTTTCCTTGATTTTAGTGGCAAAAGGATAAGTGTTTACACACTTATTAAACACATAGCTTGGTTCCCTGCCGTACGATGCCATCTTCGTCTATACGAAATTCTGTCTGCTACTCAATATTCTGAATAATAGCCCAAATCTCACCATCGTCCTTCTGAGCTGCCTTGATTCGAGAGATTAAGTCTGGCTCAATTCTCAAATTAGCCCAGTACCCATGTTGTCCACGTACTAAGAACTCAATGTCTAATCGCTCTAGGTCACGTATGATCTCTTATTCTATCTTGATACCAGCAATCATGCCTGACTTCCAGCTGAGAGCATCTGCTACTACATTCGCCTTACCGGGATGGTACTGAAGATTGATGTCATAGTACTTGAGTAGTTTCAACCACCTTCTTTGCCTCATGTTTAGCTCTCGTTGAGTGAATATGTATTTGAGGCTCTTGTGATCAGTGAAGATGTCACATGATTCACCATATAGGTAGTGCCTCCAAATTTTAAGTGCAAAGACAACTGGTGCTAATTCCAGATCATAAGGCTTAAGCTGACGTGATGCATATGCAATCACTTTCCCATGTTGCATGAGTACACAACCAAGTCCTTCACCGGAAGCATCGCTATAAATCTGAAATTCACCTATGCTAGATGAGAGAGTAAGAATAGGTGCAGATACTAACCGCTGCTTAAGTTATTTAAAATTCTTCTCCCGCTCATCATTCCAGACAAATTTCTCTCCCTTACGCATCACCTTGGTCAAAGGCAAGGCTAGCCTTGAAAAATTCTCCACAAATCAGCGATAATAACCAACTAAGCCCATTAAACTACGAACCTCAGTTGCAGACGTCGGTCTTGGCTATTTAGTGATAGCTTCAACGATCCATAGTGATCCCTTTCGCGGATACAATGCGACCCATAAATGCCACCTTGTTTAACCAGAATTCGCACTTAGAAAATTTGGCATGCAATTGCTTTTGGCGAAGAATCTGTAGCACAATGCGAAGATGTTTCTCATGTTCTTCCTCGGATTTAGAGAATATGAGAATGTCGTTGATGAACATGATGACAAATTTGTCTAGAAACTCATGGAAGACGCGGTCGTTAAGTCCATGAATACCGCTTGATCATTAGTAAGTCCAAAAGGTATGACTACAAACTCATAGTGACCATATCTTGTGCGAAAATCAGTCTTAAGAATATCCTACTCCTTCACTCGCAGCTGATGATAACTGGATCATAGATCAATCTTGGAAAAGTGCTTGGCACCTTCAAGTTGGTCGAATAGATCATCAATACGCGGCAATAGATAACGGTTCCTAATCGTAATCTTGTTCAGCTCACGATAGTCAATGCATAAGCGTATGTTGCCATCCTTCTTCTTGACGAAAAGTACCGGTGCACCCCATGGTGATACACTCGGACGGATGAAACCTCGCTTCAGTAACTCCTGCAGCTGGTCTTTTAACTCCTTGAGCTCTATGGGAGCCATGCGATAAGGAGCTTTGGAGATTGGTTGAGCTCCTGGGATGAGCTCAATACCAAACTCTAGTTCGCAGATAGGTGGTATACCAGGAAGTTCTTCTAGAAATACATCGGGGAATTCAGAAACAACTGGTTGATCTTGAATCGACGAAGCCCGACAAAAATATCCTGAATCGTAGCTAAGAAGCCTTCGTAGCCATGAGCTAGTAAAGCACGGGCTTGAGAAGGCAGAAATGATCTGTACAAACCTTCCTGGCATGAAACCATTATGAATGTACTCTAGAGCTTGGACATCGCCGAAAATAACCCGGTGCGTATGGAAATCGACAGTGGCATGGTGTTTAGCTAACCAGTCATGCCTAAGATTAGATCAAACTTGCACATATCCAAAGGAAGTGCGTCTACTGGGCGAACCTTATAATCAAATTTTAGGGGAAGATCTCTGTACAAATGGGTAATGCGCACATAGTCTCGCATTGGCGTAGATATACTTAATATGTTCTCTAGTGGCACGGGGATCTTATTAATACGAGTGGCATACGTAGTTGATATGACTGAATGAGTTGCACCAGTATCGAATAAAATGCAGACAGCATGTTCGCTCATAAATAAGATGCCAGTAATAGTACCTGAAGACTTATTCGCCTGATCTCTGGTGGTAGTGTAGATACGACCTGAAGCTAGTGGTTTAGGAAGAGCAATACCAGACGTACCAACAATATCTCCCTTCTTGCAGTACTTCAACATATGACCTGGTTGTCCACACTTAAAGTAAATGCCGGAAGCCCGACAACATGGTCTAGGATGTTTACGGCCACAAGTAGTGCAAATAGGATGTGTATAACCTCCAGGAGGCGCCCTTGCTACCCGAGAGCCTGCTTAAGAAGATATGCGTGAGATATGATTATTTGGGCATAAACATGACTACACTGAAAGTTTAAGATATAATACCAGATGAAGACGAGTTATTAGGCTGTTGACCCTTAGCATTCTGGTCACACCCACTCGCAGAGTTCTTGGTGTGATGCTGAGATGTTAGCATGTATGACATACAACAATTAAACATAGAAGAGTTTATGAATTTAGGGACCTGTTGTTGTTGGTATAGCTGGCATTCTTACGGTAATTGTCATTAACGTTACGCATGTCTGATCCGTATCGGTCATTAGTTTGACCTTCCCCCTTGTTGTTCGTCTGCTGAGTGCCCGGTTGGACCGGTATCCACCCTTTTGCCTGAAAGATACAATTGGATAGGACAAGATATAAAATGAACGTGCAGATTTGAATAAGATGGTAATGCTTGATGACTGAAATTTATACCTCTTCTCTGGACAAGTTGGATCCTCATAGTCATCTCTCTCATGGAGCATCTCCAAGCTACGTGTTGCGTCTGCCACTTATGACACATTGGTGAAAGTGGCACTAAGTAGCCGATCAGCAGTCGAGGAGTTAAGATCCCAGCGAAAGTGTTTCACTTGCTCCACAGTTGTACCTATAGCAGCGCCTAGAAATCAAGCTAACCTGAGGAATCTCTTCATAAACTCTGTGTTGTTCTCACCAATTCTCTGACGAATAGCATGGTAGTCCCTCTTTAACCGTTCCTGTTCAGACCATGGGAAGAACTGATTATAGAACATTTCCTTGAATTGCACCCAGGTCAAAGCAACCAACCATACATCACCTCCATTTGTTAGCTTGTATGCTCTCCACCAAGCCAGTGCATCGCCTTCGAACTTATAGAAAACCAATCATGCCTTGTAAATTCTATCACATCCCATGTCATCGAAGATCTTCTCCATGTGTGAGACCCAGTTCTCAGCATCAGATGGGACCTCAACTTTCTTAAATGCCCTATGCTTTTGTTTGTTAAATCTCTCCAACCATGTGTGTAGAGTAACAGGTGTAGGAGGATGAGGATTGTTCTGATGACTAGGTCCAGTTTGGAATTCAGCCCAAACTTCTACTCGGATCTGATGGAGCATGGTCTGCAGAGCTAATCGGACAGCTACAGCCAGTTCTTGATCATTTCGTATGTTGACCATCTGACAGTTTCAAAGAGGAAATGAAATTATTTATCTGATTAGAAACATAGAATAACATAAGAGATGCATGAAGAGTTTATGAGCCAACGAAAACAGCCATTGGCAATGGTGGACGCCTATGGGTCGGTCTACAAAACAAAATTTTCATGAGCAAGGGTGAACGCCTATGGGTCGGTTCACAAAACAAAATTCGAATGAAAAGCACATGCGACTAAATATGGCCAGTCATGTACCAACCATTACTTAGTCAAAACTTACCAGAAAACAATGATGCATGAAATGGAGTGAATAAAATTTTCTATCAGTTTAGGAAGACTCTGGTGACTACCCACTAGTCACAGGTCAATTTTTAAGAGCCTACAAGTCGAAACTTTAGCTCTGATACCATAGTTGTAACACCCCACTTGGATAAGTGGACCGTTACGTAGTAATTATGGCGTGTCATCAAAGCATACAAGGTAAATGTCTAAAACATTAAATGACCATAAAGTAAACCAAAAACAAACATCGGTTTCAAACATAAGCTCCACACACAATGCATAAGTAAAGAAATGTATGAAAGGACTAAACAATGTCCAGGAAATCAAAAGTATGTAAATGAATTAAATGAAGTGAAGACAAGGGAGCCTCCATCCAAATGCACGTACTCTTGATAATCCTAGCTTTGCCCTTTAGTACCTGCCGTAATGGGACATGTAAAGAAAAATACGGCTGAGCAATACGCTTAGTGTGCGGATATATGACAATGAAATGTAAAGCATAAACATAAGCAAGAAATGAAATGAAATGAAGTACAACGGAATAAGTGTAAGTCTTGGAAAACCTGGTGTATGTTTATAAACCGGTTTATATTCTGAAAAGACTTATGTTTATTTTATATTGAAAATTGTATTTTAAATATGCCAGAGCCCATATAGGTCATGAAGTATCATGTGCATGAATACTTAGAGGGGTGACCTTACCATGCAATTAGAGGGGTTTCCTCTAACTATAATAGTCTAGGTTGGATGGATCAGCTCCATGTAACATATGCAAGGCACACACCACAGTTACCATGTAATCTTGCTAAACTTGTCCTAGGATGCACCCTTTCGCCCCACGTGATAACAAAATAAAAGGCCAAATAACTGAAAGGGACGCCGCAAGCAATCACTCTCACCGCGGAAGAGTCATAACATAGGTGCCTCCAGTGTTATGGTTATGGTACCTCTATAACTAGGTGAAACTGGCATGCATGTATATAGCTCAGGCAAATCTAAAATATTAATCATACAATTACTGTTTTGTTTAAATAAACTACTAGAGACAACAGATGGCTGCAAATGGAGAATCCTAAGTATAGGAAGAGAGTGTCCTTACTGAAGGACGGAATATCCGTACCTTATGTCTAGTAAATGAAGATGAAAACGAAAGTGGAAGATCACTCCGACTTCACGATAGCTACATAATGAAAGAGACATGAATAAGTTGTCTGTTTTACTTATATTTACTGATTATTAGTTCACTTGGCGTGTTCATTACTTATTATAATTGTTCTTGTTTTATCATGTGATTCTTAGTGTTTCATGTGTTATTGATTAGTGCATTTCATGTTTTAAGTGTTATAGTACTCGTTATAACATAATAAGTAACTTTCTAAAAATAGCAGGTTTTTTATATATAGTAACTTTTCAAAAATAGCAGATTTCCATATATAGTAACTTTTCAAAAATAGCAAGTTTCCTTAAATATTAAGTTTCCAAAATAGAACGTTTCTATAATTAGTAAGTTTCCAAAAATAGAAAGTTTCCATAATTAGTAAGTTTTCATAAATAGCATGTTTCTATATTTAGTATGTTTCCATAGTTAATAATAAGCTTATTAAATATGTAAAATGATATAAGCTATAGGTTCAGTAAGCATATTATATGTCATGACTATTATATAGTAAAGTTTAAGTATATTTAATAATTAGTTTTAACATATGATTATTAACTAATAATAATAATACATGATATCATAGGTAAATATTAATTAATAATATTACATGATTTTAATAATTAAACTTTACCTTAAATGACTGATTATATAATTAAATTAAACCATGTTATTAATTTAATTAAACATTGGTTAAAATGAATATAAATTAATTAAGCTAAATTTTCTTAATTAATTAAATATACATAAATAATTATATTAACAATTATTTTATCTAAAGTTTATTTAAATACAAAGGACATACATTATATCATGGTTTTTATTTAAATGAATTATAACATAAGTCTTGGTTATTAAATAATTTAGTTTAACCATGTATTAATTTACATAAATTAATTAATAAAAATAATAACATGTTTTAATAAAACTTAGCCAAACACACCCCTTGGTGTGTTTGGTGATAATCGAGCCCCATCAAGACCCCACCGAGACCAAGGGAGGTCTCGGCTTCTCCTCGAACACAACACAACACAATACCCGTACGGCTGTGGTTGCTGCCGACCACCACAGTAGCCACCAGCAGTTTGTCGGTGCCACTGCGGCCCAATCGCACCCCCGGGCCTATCCAGGGTTCCCCTGCTGCGTACCCTGATCCCACCGAGACCCTTGGAGGTCACGGTTCCCACTGTTCGCCCAACAGTCCCCACCGTGGGGCTGTTTGGGGTTGCAGCTGCCAAGAACAAACCACCACCGCCCCTTATGGGTTGCGACTGGTGGAACAAAAGGACCACCGAGAGTCATAGACTCTCGGTTTGCGTGCACAGCCGAGCCAAAACATCACCAAACCCGATCCCCATATTTATCTTTTTATTATACTTGTTTTTATAATTATTTTTAAAGATCTTGAACAATTAACATAATTAAATAAAAAGACTAAAGGTTTGATGATACCGTATGCGCGAATGATTAAAGGTTAGAACCACGAACACTATACCCGAATTATTATCAAGATCAAAACCACAAATCTCCTTGTGTTGGTGTTGTGTGCCGCGGCAAAAAAGGAATAGGAAGAAGGGATTAGGGTTTTTGTTATTTTCTTGTAAAAGTGATTATGAAAATCTCTTGGAATTTTATTTGTTTATGGACTAGGATTAACGATGGGCCGGGCCAAACCCTCCATTTATTTCTCTTTTAGACGCCACAACCACACACACCCACATACATGTTTCGTTTTATTTTTCGTGCTTAAATATTCATCGAGTGTGTTCGTATTTTAGGGTCGTGTTTTATTTCTTGTAATGTTTTAAGTATTATGCGTAAATACTTATCATGTATTAATATAAATATTAATATACATAATACTTGTAGTAATGAATTAATATACGTAATATTCGTATTAAATATTCACGATTCATGTCGTATATTAATTAACTAAAAAGTTTTAGTTTAACCGTATTTTCATGCATTTAATGTTCTAAGGTATTTTAAAGTGGGTTTTACAAAGGCACTCAGTTGTCTTCAATTGGCTCCTGGTCAAAAGGAGCAATTCAAGTTCAGGAAGTATGAGACTGCTCAAGAGTTATGGTTAGCAATTAAAAATAATTTTGGTGGTAATAAAGCCGCTTTAAAGAAAAGAAGGAAGAAGTTGGCTAAGGAATTCTCTAATTTCAAAGCTTTCCCAAGTGAAAAGTCCCAGTGACCTAAGAAGCCATTTGCATGATCTCATTAGCAAGTTGGAATTCATGAAGGTGGATTTAGATAATAAACAGATCAATAAAACGTTTTTGAATAGTCTTTCTGAAGCTTAGTATGTATAAGCACAGGGTTGGTTGATCAAGGATGATCTCATGGATAGAGATCTTGATGACATATATAATTACTTGAAGACTATTGAAGCTGATGTCATGGAAAGGAATGGAATTGCATCAGAATCAAACTATGGAAACATGGCCTTTGTTTCTAACAGTGGGTATAATCCCTCTGACAGTAGGTATATCCCATGACAGTAGGATAAATTCTCATAGTGAAAACAACTCAGTATGCACTGTCGCTTCTTATAATCATTCTTTAAGTGACAAGTTTACTGGAATTGATCTAGATACTGTATGTGCATACATTGTTGTTCTACCTTATGGTTCTCAAGTGATGTATGAGGATCTTGAATAAATCAGTGAAACATATCTTGTAGAGATGGATATCAAGTGGAATATGACACTTAGCAGCATAAGGGCTAACAGATTCTACAAGAAGTTTGGTAAAAAAAACTACCTTTAAGAACTCAGAATCTGCTGGTTTTGACAAATCCAAAGTGGAGTGCCATAACTACGATAGAATGGGGCACTTCGCAAGAGGATGCAAGTTACTATTAAGAGATGATGGAGGAAAGATTTCTAGAAGCATTGTTAAAGTAGAGGATGTTGATTCAAAGGCTATGCTTGCCATGTAAAGCATTGATGGAGTAGGATGGGACTGGAGCTACATGGGATAAGAAGTTGAGGAAAATCAAGCCTTGATAGCTAAAGCATAGGGACACGTTCAATTTGCTCTCATCGTAAAATCTTCTTCATTTTCGTCATCAGATAATGAGGTATATGATGATGCTTTTTGTAGTAAAGGTTGTAGGCAAAACACTAAGGCTCTTCAAATTAATGTTCAAACTTTAAATGAAAAGCTTAAACAAATAGAGGATGACCTACGTAATTATAAAAGAGGGCTTTCACAATCTGATGGTAGGTAAACTGAATATAAGTAAATGGAAGTTGACCTTAATGATAAAATTAGAATCTTAGAAAGAGCTTAAGACATAGAAATGAGTCTAATGCATGTCTAAACGAATCTAATGCAGATCTAAGAACTAAATTAGATGATGTCATTAAGTCTAAGGAGAACATGGTTTTTAAAATTGAAAATTTTGAAAAGGTTAGTCAAACCTTAGAAAAGTGTGTAAGTGAACAAAGAAACCCTAAAGATATGTTTGGGATTGGTATGAGGGCTAAGGAATATGTTGTTGTTCCACCCCTCTTGGTGATTTTTATGAGGTTTTAAAGGTCAAGACTTGTCATGGACTGATCTTCCAGAGTTCCAAGACAAGACTGACTTTTGTGGATCATCTTTGGTCGATCTTATGGAAATCAAGGAGTTTGAGAAGAAGAAAATAGATTTAGCAAAGTGGAAAACTGTTAATCCTTTCTTCTTTGTCAAAGGAGGACTCTTGTATGATGAATCTACTGAGTCTAACTATTGTGATTACTAACCCTATTGATGGGAGACTGTTGACCTTGGTTCCCCAACCAAAAGTAAAACTAGTGTTAAATATGCAGAGATGTATAGAAAACCTAGATCACCCAGAGGAGACCAAGGGAATCAAAATGGGATAGGGTATAATCTGTCTAGACCCTAGATTTGTGTCAAGCAAGAAAGCTTGCTATACATGTGGGAGTTTTATTCATTTAGCATATTACTGTAACAGTGGTCAAACCTTTGCCACTGACAAGACCTCTCTCACTGTTGACAATAGACCATATGTCCACCCAAGGCCACATACTGCTAGACCTGCACCTTTCTTTACCAAAGCAACTAATTCTTATGGCCAAAGACCCTTTCAAAGAACCATGTCATCTCCTAACAAACAGTGGGTTCCATCTATTAAACCTAATCTACCTACTGTCAGGGCAAAACTACCCACTGACAGACCTAGGTTTGGCATTGTCATGCCTAAACTAGTCGTTGTTAGGCCAAAGTTTGCCACTGTTAGAAATTTTAAAGCCAAAACAAACATGGGTGATGAGGGACAAGGTTATAAGACCTCTCACTTGACTTGGAGACCTAAACAAGACCAGAATTCCTCTTTTAATGGTGTATCCATGACATGCAACATATTTAAATATCTTGATACACTTAATAGATCCACATGATAGTAAAAAGATAATTATGACTTGGTCTTTAGAATAAGGGATCTTATATGACACTAACACTTCAAGGGTGAAAGTGTTATTCTCTTTACACTTAAAAGGAAGAGATGTTGGAAGAAAGAATCACATCTTAAACAAGATTAATCAAACAACTAATCAAGAATTTGAGTGATTTTAAGAAGTATGAAACTGAGAGAGAATGTGCAAAAAGGGCACTTTGAAGCTGGAAATGAACCACTATTCATAGGCACAGAAGAAGCAACGGTTCTTTATTGTTCCCCAGGGTTCTTTATATATAAAGAACCGTGGATCATATAAAGATCCGTGTTGTAGACTTCGCTTATTTTTGTCCTTTAGAGTTGAAAGTTGATTTGGCCAGGTTGTAACTTGTGGGGAAGGCTTAACGAAATTCAAACTTTCCTTATTTTAATAAAGAATTTTCTTAAAAATAAAGTATTTTGAAATACTTTGTCACTTTAAATAAATGTGAGTTTTAAGAAAAGAATTAATCCTTAATCACCTGATTAGGTTAATGACTTATTATTCATACCTATATATTTTTTTGTCTCATCAAATTCTTTTACCAAATTTTTTTAACTTTGACTAAATTATATTCGATTTTAATTTTTTTTCAACTAATTATATCGCTCGGTTTTACCTCCATATCAAAATTAAACGACCCGATTAATTTAACTTTTTTTTACAACCTCTACTTTTGATGAAACTTCAAAACACTGTAATTCTTTTATGTGAAAGATATATATTTCAAATTTTACAAAATTTAAAAAACAAAAGACAAAGTACTTTAAACTTAGATTTAGTTTTTTTATAACAAAAGTTCAAATGTAACATTGTTTTTTTTCACAAGCAGGGGACAAATCTTCACCATCCATTTGGTTTGATTTAAAGGTGGAGATTAACCTAAGATTTAAGAAAAACACAGAAGGACCAATTTTGTCAAAAAATCCAAATGTTTCAAAAATTTGGCGGAGGGACTAAAGTTGAAAATTTTCCGAACTGATTTATCAACAGTGATATTTCACTAGTGAAAAAAACAATGAAATATCACCAGTGATAAAATAATTTATCAACGGTGATACTTCATTATTTTTATTACTAGTGAAATATCACAATTGATAAAAATAAATTCAGAAATTTTTAAATTTTAGTCTATTCGCCGATTTTTGCATCTTTTTAATATTTGGGCAAAAATGTTCTTTCTGTATTTTTTTTATAAAATTTAATTTTAAGTAATGAATGACTTAGATTAATCTTGTTGATTATAAATAAAAACAAAGTCGTAAAATAACTCAACTCTACATGTGAAAGTGGTTAAAAAATTAGAAAGTTAATCGAAAAGAAATGATTGAAAAAATTTAGAAGATGACTGGAAATGACACGACTTCTGTTTGGCATGTGCATGTGTCAATTGCCAAATTTGCAGTTTAAAAATAACTATATGATGATGCCAACACAAAAATATTGAAGTTTACATACTAATTCAAGGCACATTCTTGATAAATGAAATAATCAGAAAGTACATTTCTTTTATGTTAACATTTAAAAACCATTTTGATTTTTATTATTAAAACAAGAAAAACAAAACACTATTTTGATTTATTGAAATATTAAAAATAAACACTTATTGAGAAATCAAAATAGAAAATTAGACTTATTGAAATAAAAGAGTAAATGTTTGAAAATTAGAATTAATATGCATTCTACTATTTAAAAGTTTTACAAATAGTATCAACCTTGTATATGTAAGTAAAAGTATAATTGTTTACGTTTCATGTATATTTTTTAACCGAAATCAAATACTTTTGTAAATACTTTTATATGGGTTAAATAAATGCCTAGCTGACTATATTGTTTTGTCTTGTTTGGCATGAGTTCTTTTTGCAGTTTTTTATATGTTATTAATTTTTTTAAAAAAATAATTTTTTAAAAACAAGTAGGGTCGTTTGAAAATATCAACTTAAATGTTTTATTTTAAATAAGTAATTTTAAATAAAAAAAAACTAATTAATAAAACTTTTAAAATTATCTAAAGCTATTAAAAATATGATTTTGAGTACGTCCTCTTAAATTATTTTACATACATTCTTTTAAATTATTTTACATTCTAATAATATAGGCAACAACTTACCTTTTAAATATTTTTATATTAAAAAATATAATTATAAGCTTATAACTTATATTAACAATTTGCAATTAACAATTTACAATTAACAACATGTATTATAAAACCTATAATTTGTTTGCTAAATATACCTAATATATGTATTCAGTTTGAAAGTTACAATTAAGATACAGTAACATTCAATTAATTGACGGTACGTGTTACGAATATATCATTTTTAAAGCTCAGGTTATGGTGGTGTTATGCCTCGCGTTGTATCCCATGGCGCTAGAAAATCTACGGCGCATCACATCGGCCTTCGCGTCGTAGTCCCCAGCCGAGAAAAGTCGTGTTTTCACCCTTTTTTTGTTTTAAAAATAAACTATCCGTTGAAATTTAAGGGCTAACGGCTATATTAAAAAATTCCTACTTTATTAAAATCTAACCCTTAAATATCTATAACAACCTCTTTATCATCCTATTTTATATATCACTTTATTTTACTATCTCTTCACAAATATATTATTTTTTTCATAAAAAAATATGGATCAAAACACTCCAAACACCTACGATCTTTACGATGTTTGCTTCCAAGGTGACGCTGAAAGATGCGTTCGGAGGTACCAGGTTTACGAAAAATAAGTAGCTTTGTGTAACGAGCAAACTGGGGGTTCTGGATCGGGATCGGGTACGAAGCACGCGCGTAGATACATACCTCGTCAAAGAGAACATGCGCGACAATGTTTACTCGACGACTAGTTTGGTGACGAATGACGATGAGACACCTCCTAAATACCCGAAAGAGAAGTTCCGACGAACGTATCATATGAGTTCTAAACTTTTTAAAGAAATTGTTGATAAAACTTTAAGTTATGAAGCCGATTCGCTTCACGAATACTTTGCATAACATGATATTAGTACATGAAAAGTATTCACTGAATTTGAAAGATATATTCGTTAATCAAGAATCGAACATGGTTCGAACTTGAATTGAACGATATAAAGTTCATGAGAGGAAATCCAAAGAACTACGAGGCCGAGGTGTGCACCATCAGTTTCGAAAAGACTTTGTGGCGCATCTAAACAAGCTCTATGATTATAAATGATTCGAAATATTTTTAATTTGCGTGTAATATTTTCTAATAATTTCGTGTAATGTGTTTCTATGAATTTTTTTATTTTGTGTAATGTTGTTTTTATGTTTTTATAATTATTATATATTTTTTATTTAAGTTTTTTTAACAAAAAAATTTATGACACTATTATTTCATGACTCACTACTATTTCACTAAATATGGTGTTATATCATTCTGGTGTCATGATATATGTGACAATAATTTTTAACTATAGTACAACATTTTGTTATGGCACCACATCAGTGTATCGTGTCCTTTTAATGATAAGACATTATACATTAAGATTTTGTGTATGATGAGAGAATAATAATCTATTTTGCTAATAAAAATAATTTATTTTTAATTAATTTCGATTACGAGGTCAATGTCACAAACTTGTGGTTTGAACTTTGAAGTTTGGATTCGTGAAATGAATGTATGATTTCTTTTGTGAAAATTCTCTTAATTCAAAAGATACGCAACAACACATGTCATTAAATGAAAGTTATTATATTAAAATTTTGACCGTTAAATATTGTGTATCAAATTAAGTTACTCCTTTCGTCTAAAAATTATAATTATAAAAAAAGAGAGTAATAAAATAATTATGAAAAGAGAAAATAATAAAACAATTTTAAGTTTTCAGTCATAAAGCTAAACATCATTAACTTAAGGCTAGATGGAGTGATGAAAACTCTTTATTTAATGGGTACCCTATTGGTACCCTTCTACCCCACAAAAAAAAGTATAAAAAGTATAATATTTGTGTACTTTTTGTCTCTCAGTTTTTTTCTGCACAGTTCTTTTATTAGTTTTTGTTCTGTATTTTATACTGTTTAACAGTTTTAACATGTTAAACTTTATTTTTTTATTCCGTATTTTCTGATTTACAGTTTTATAACAAAACTAGCATTATTTTAAACTTACTTTCACTCATTTTTCTCTGCACATTTTTTTATTAACATAATTACATTAAATAAAATATATTTCATTAGATACTCTTATACATTCATATATCAAATAAAAAATAATAAAAATTTAAAACTCATTAATGATGAGTTGATTATCACTCTCTCTTTCAGAATGATCAATTCACGCGTAAATTGTATCAAAAACTCACTTGTAAGATGAAACACCATTTAATCCGGCTTAAGGCAACACTGAAAGTTGGATGTTATTTTGACAATTTTATAACACGTAGTAGATTTTTTATAAATAACTTAAAAATGTACTCCCTCTGTCCCATAATAATAGTCCACCGACAAAAAACACGCAGTTTAATACTGGACTGTTAATATAGGACGGAGAGAGTAATGTAAAGTTAATCCACTTTATAGCTTAAAGGAAACCAAATTTAAAAAATAGACGAGTGGACTCGCCGATTGAATAATTCTAGTAATATTTTTGAATAATAGACGCGTTTCACTTTTGATTTTAAAAAACAAATTTGATCGAAAAAAAACAGCCGTAATCATATAAAAAGTATAATCACAATTGAGATAAATGTTTACATTTTTTCCTTTTAAATTAAATGTAAGAAGCTCATTTATTTATTGAATCTAATAATAAAGCTATCATAACTGGCCAAAAGTTCTATGCAGTCCTTTTTTTTTGCAAAGTCCTCATGGACTAATCCCCACCATCCAATAATTTTACATCCAACAGCCCAAATTAAAGAAAAATTAACAAAACCCCCCTTCTTTTTTCAACCGTATATATTGAAAACACAACACCCACCAACCACCACTACCTCCCACCACCGTCGCCCACCACCGTCGCCTACCACCGCCCCCACCACCAACCAACACCACCACCACTAACAACTACCAGCAACAACCACGACGAGATCCACATTATCCCGATCAAATCCACACCCACAAAACCTTAATTTTTAAAGCTAAGTTTCATGTCGATGATTGTAAGTTGTTTTAATTATGCTTGTTTTTATATTTTTGTTTCATTTTGATTTTAATTAGAAGATTTCATATCTACTCTAGGTAAAACACATGTTATGATTGTTGATGCACACCATATGTTTGATGAAATGACACAATCATAATCACATGTGCTTTAGCAAGTTTCAATTTATGAGTGAGCATTTTTATGGAAGTTGGGTCGATTTTTGTAGATGATAAGCTGTTTATAGAAGTGTGACTTATGATTACAGATTATGGCTCGCTATGACTCGTTGTGACTCATGTATGAGTCGCTGTGACTCATATATGAGTCGATGTGACTCATGTATGAGTCACTGTGACTCATGTATGAGTCACCGTGACTCATGTAAAAGCTTCATTTGTTTTCTATTATGACTCATTATGAGTCATTATCTATTATTGAGCAAAAGCTTCATTTGTTTTCTGATCCAGGTTTGTTGTTGTGGATGTTGCAAAGGATGCAACTGATTTAGTAGCCAAGTTATGTATATATCATCATACTGCAAAAACTACCAAGGGCAGGACATCGAAGAGGATAAACAACAACCACCGTAGCAGTACAGTTGGTGAAAGCTCCAGCTTAAGCTCGTCGCACAATGACGGATGCCTTTACTTGCACGTCCTAAAAGATTTCCTACTAATGAGTTGTTTACTTAGTCCCCCTAATTATGCTCTCAAAGGTGGTGATTCTCTCTCTCAGATTTGTAGCATGTTGTTGGTTCAAGTTTGATCATGATGGACTCACGTTGTAACAATAGGGGCGATGATGATGATTAATATGTCTTGTGTTTATGTGTTGTCTATTTGAATATAGGTTTGGGACAATAACTTTGTTAAGGTGTTAAGTCTGTAACTAGTTTCCCTTTCCCACTTTCTTTTTGTAGTTCTTTATTGTACCCTTTTGCTTGTATATATAATGAAAAAGTGTTACCTTTTATATCCTACGTTTGTTTTCGCACAGACCCTTTTTATATGAGTCAGGAATTGTATGATATATGAGTAACTCATGTTTGAGTCACAGTGACTCATACATGAGTCACACTGACTTATGATCTTAAGTAGTATGTTTCAAAAATCATAGTAGTATGTTTTTGGGTGTTTAAGAATCATAAGTGTCTTTGACTCATACTTGAGTCATGTGACTCATACATGAGTCAGGTGACTCATACATGAGTCATGTGACTCATGTATGAGTCAGTATGACTCATACATGAGTCATAATGACAGAATATGTATTATAATGACTCAGAATATGTATTAACTTTAAAAAAACACTTTTACGTATTAAGTGTAGAAATGACAAGAATCAAATGTGCAAGTGTTTATAAACACTTGCAAAATTATATGACTCATGCATGAGTCATAGTGACTCAAAATATGTTTTAACTGTTAAAAGCACTTATACATATTTATAAAACTGTATTAAGTATGAAAATGACAACAATCAAATGTACAAGTGTTTATAAACACTTGCAAATTTATATGACTCATGCATGAGTCAGGCGACTCATGCATGAGTCAGGTGACTCATGATATTCAATACATAGTATTCAAATCACATATTCAAGACATGTTTTCAACACTTCAATAAAAGAAATCATAAATTTAAATCAAATAGTCAACACATGTTTTCAACACTTCAATAAAAGAAAAACAGAAAAGTAAATCAGATATTCAACACATGTTTTCAACACTTGAAGTAGTTGTTGTATTTGATTCTCCTACTTTTCTTCATCTTTACTCAACCAAAACAACCACTCGTCTATGTGAAAGTTAGCCTCGTTTGTTAGTCTCTAAATTGTTTCATTCTTCTCTCCGTATCTGCTTGTGTTTCTTCTTAATGAAAGCGGTATCAAATCCCTTCTCCAACGCCTTAAAATGTACTTATCTGTAATCTCTTCAATATCACGGTTCTTCAAAACACAAAATATGTGGCGACAAAGAAAACCATAACGCATAAAATGCCTACACGTACACTCAACTGATCCATCTCTAGGATTACGGAGAACCTTGAACATAAACATGAAACAAGTTAATAAGTGAGTATAAATCATGTATGAGTCACACTGACTCATGCATGAGTCACACTAACTCATACATGAGTCATAGTGACTTATATATGAGTCACAGTGACTTATACATGAGTCACACTAACTCATGCATGAGTCATACTGACTCATGCATGAGTCACACTACATGAGTCACAGTGACTCATGTATGAGTCATTCTCAGTTAAATGTTTCACTAACCTTGTAGGTTATTACTTTGTCTTCTTCTTGTACAATCATCTCTTTGCCTTCTTTTGTATTAAGTTAAATGTTTCATAACTTAGAACTTGATAAATCACATATGATAATCATTGTGTCATTTCATCAAACACATGGTGTGCATAAACAATCATAACATCTACTTTACGTATATTACAAACAACAGCTATATGCATCTTCAATAACATTGGCATCAGCTTCATATATGTATGGAAAAGGTGGGTTGAAGTGGAGATCGCCGGAAAAGAGTGGTTTGGTATGGAGGTCGCCGAAAAAACGTGGGTTTATTGTGATGGTTGCGGGAATAAGGTGGGTTTGTTGTGGTGGTCGCGGGAAGAAGGTGGGTTTGGTTGTGGTGGTCACTGGGAAACGGGGGGTTGGTTGTGGTGGTCGCCAGAAAAAAGTTGGGAGATGAGGTTGTTGTGGTGGTCGGCGGTTAGGTGGTTGTTGTGGTGGTTGCCAGTGGTTAATATCCCGATCCATTGTTTTTCTCTTTTCTTTTTTTTAAAATAAAGTTTGGTTATAAGAAAGGTGGGTTTAATCACAGCCCTTAGATCCTTTAATAATGGATGATGTGGATTGATTCATGTAGCCTTTGTTAAATATGGGTGTGTGGGGGATCTTCTCCCATCATAATTGATCATTATTTTCTTGAGTTTTGTTATATTTACAAAAGATTTATAAACAAATATTTACAAAAAATATGTCTCATGTTCTAATTGGATTAGTAAAAAAAAGAAAAAAAAATATTTAAAAAGCCACCAATCAATACATGACACGTATAATTTGTAAATATTTATTTGTAAATTCTTTATGGATGTAAGAATACTTTTTTCTTGGTAACCATAATTTTACTTTTTAAGCCGATTAATTTACAGGTTCATAGGTTTTGTTTCTTTTTTTCTTCTTGATATGGAAGGTGGATCCCACATCCACTATAACATCATAATGGGGAGGGAGAGGCTTTATATCTCTTGTACATATGGAAGATTTAACAAAATTTTAATATTAAAATAATGTTTGACCCACTTTTTTCCCTACTCATACAATTTAGTGGGAAAAAGAAACACCCCTTTAGAGTCATATAGACTCAAACCTTAATGAAGAGTTGAAGACCTTTTTTTTTTTTTTTTTTTTTTTTTTTTTTTTTTTTTTTTAGAACGGCACCTCAATCTCACTGAAATCCGACCCCCGAGTTATACCATCCATAACGGGCAGGCCCCGGGACCCGAACCACTAGGGGAAAACCCCTAGAACTCACGGCTTCGCACTAAGGAGGAAAATCATTGATTCTTGTCCTTTGCAAGACTTGAACCCATGACCAAACCCCCTCCCCAAGCTCCAGGAGGAGCCCAGGTGGCCAACTGCTCTAGAGCAGTTGGTTGAAGAGTTGAAGACCTTCATTTTCAAAAAGTTAAAGTGATTATTTAAAGTTTATTTGTACAATCGAACTTAAAACATTAGTACATTTTTTAGCTTAATACAGTAGTCACAAACTATTTACCACTAAAAAGTGACTTTAATTTATCATAATTATCGCTGGTACTTTATTATTAAAAACAACAAGTACACGGTCAAGAATTCAGTGAAATCGCATTAATTTATTTTAGTACTCGTAATTTTTATTTTTCTTATCTAAAAAGTGAACTAAACTTTTATTTTTATGATATTTAAAGAGTTTTGTATTTTATTAAAGCTAGTGGAGATTTTGAAATTTGGTACATACTAGTATCTGATATCTGTGACCTTGTTGCATGGTGTTACTAATTTTACTGTGACATAAAAGACATTGGATTCCAACCTTTTGTCCTTTTTATGTTTATTATGGGAAATTTTATGCAATACAAGTTAAATAACTTTTATCATATTTAATGATGTTCTAAATTTAGGGAAGCAGGTCATATTATATTATCTATCCCGTTTGAATTATGTAAGTATGGTAATTAGGAAATAGTTTTGTTATTTTGCAACATTTTTCTTTGATTAATTATATTGGGTTTTTGCTCTCTACGGTTGTTTTTAAACATTTTATAATTAAAATTTTTACAATTAATAAACTTTAAATATATCATATTTAACATACTTAATATTAATATATGTCATATTAAAATTTACTTACCTTAATTATATGTGTTAGAATAATGTATTTACAGAAATGATTTGTTTAAACTTAGAATTATTTCTAATTATGAAATTTTAAAAAACACGGTGTTTCTTAGTAAATTATTTTATATATAAGTTTAAATTCATAAGGCTAGGCGCAACGCACCTGATTTATTCGGTCGGGACTCGGTCGCGACCGAATCGTCGCGTTGCGGCGATTCGGTCGCCGGAGCATTTCAAGCCCAATCAGACCTTGGTCACGACCTGTTCCAAAATTGGGTAAAAATTTGACCGTTAGCAAATGTTACCGTTACATTTAAAAAAAAAAAAAAATTTCAAATTTTTTTTAAAACCTATATAATCAATACATTATTTCAATTTTTTTTACATTTCACACACAAATCTCAACACACATAAAAAATGTCTAGCAATAGAACTCCCAAAAACAAAACCCCAAAATCCCGAGTTCGTCAAGAATCTGTTCCACATGTGACACCGGACTCGAATTTCCGATTATCCGGTGTGTCTCCACAATTCCGGTTTAGACCCACCGGTTTTGAATATCAATCACACCAACAACCTAACTATTCAAACCGTCCTTTTTATCCCCCACAACCTAACTACGAATCGCCTTCGGGTGTGTATCGGCCTACTATGGATTCTTCCACTGCTTCCTATCCAAACCAACAGTATTCTCTGATTAATCGTTTTGAGGTTGATACACAATTTGAAAATATGATATACAACCAAGACAACTATGTGGGTGACGGGCCTAGCCAAGAGCAATCTATGGGTCAAGGTTCGGGACACGGGTCTTTTCATGGTGCATACAACCCTGAAGACGATGTGGAAGAAATGTCCCCAATCAAACCTAAGAAGCCCTCAAGACGTGCTGCGAAAGGCAAACAGGTTGATTTAACGGAGGCACCAAAAGAATGGACAAGTGATGAAGAGGTTGCGTTGTGCAAAGGTTGGTGTCATGTTTCCGAGAATTGCATCCAAGGAAACAGTCAAAAATCAAAGGGCTTTTGGCTAAAAGTAGTGAAGTACTATGAAACCGAGACGGGTTCTGCTAGAGGGTATGACGCGGTTCTGAGCAAATGGAAAAACAGGTTGCGTCCTAGTGTTGGTGCATTTTGTGGTATTATGAATAACATTGAGCGTACTCATGATAGTGGTGCAAATGATCTCACTGATTACCAAAAAGCTTGTTCTGAATACAAAGTGACTTACAATAAAGAGTTTCAATACCAGGAGGCGTGGAAAGTGCTCAAAGATCACCCGAGTTGGATGGAGGTTGAAATGCCAAAGTTTACAAAGAAACCGTCTAGCAAAAAATCCAAGACTTCTGAAACAACTTCTGGTTCTGGACACGCTAGTTACATGGACGTGCACGATGATTCTGAAGACGAGCAAGAAGAGAAAGAAGAAAATCGACCAATGGGTCGTGATCGTGCTAAAAAGAAGTCATCAACCTCTTCGTCAACTGGGAAGTCTTCATTTGTTGAAGCTGTAAGCACCAAATGGGAGAAGATGAAAGACATTGGATGGGGAAAGAAGAAGCAACAACAAGATTCCTACTTTGACTTGAAGCAACGGGAGTTGGATTTGCAGGAGAAAACCGCGGAAATCAAAAGAGAAAAGCTCGAGTTACAACGTCGGGCTATCGAGCTTGCTGAAGCAAAGAAACGAGATAAAGACTTGATGTTCTACAACTCGGAAATCGACCCCAACTTGCCGATAGCCAAACAGCAAGCACAACAAGAAATGAGGGACATAATCAAGGAACGTTATAATTTAAATTACTAGGATTATTGTAATGTTTTTTAAATTCGAATAATTGTGTAATGTGTTTTTTTTTAAATTAATGTAATGTTTTTTTAATTAAATTTATTGTGTTTTTTTTAAAAAAAAAAAATAAAAAAAATTCAACTAGGTCGCACTAGGTCGCCGGGTTGTAGCAAATAGGTCGCACTAGGTCGCCGGCCGAAAAAACTAGGTCGCGACCCATTTGCGTTGCACCTAGCCTAAAAGCAATCGATATAGTGAGTTGTTGGCCGGGGGTAAAAAAACTTTGGCAAGTTATCCCTCTTAAAGTGGGGGAATGGTGAAGTCAAGATTCGCTGTTATGGTTTTGGCACTAAAGTTTTGTTGGCGCAATGCTTTAATCATGGCGTCAAGTATTTTCGCGTCAAAAATATCGGTCGAGCTGGTAAGTTTTCTTCTTATTTTTTTTTTGTTTTTTTAATAAAAGTGAGTATATATGGGCTTATTATATCACTTTGTCATAACTTTTTCTCGTACCAACCACTTCTAAAAAATGTGGTGCCAACAAAGTTCTGCTGTCAAACCCCCAAAATCTTACTTGACGCATTTGGCACTACTTTTCGGCCCAACCGTTCCCAGCTCTCTTAGCATACCATATTAGGCCTCGCGTCAAACGGTGTGATGCCAATTCCACGTCCAGCACGAAGGAAATTTATTATTTGTTTTTTAATGTGTTTTGTGTGTATGTATGTTTTTGCAGTTTTTGAAAAATTTGTAATGAGCGTGTTTATGTTTTGTGTGTTTGGCTTTTTTTTTTGCAGTTTGAAGCAGGAAGACCATGATGAAGATGACGATTTTTGTTTTTCTATTTTTTATTTAAACTTTAAAAGTATTATTATTTATATAATCAGTCTATATGAGTATTTTGCTTACATTGGTTATTTTTTTTTATCGTAAGTTTTTAATGAAAAAGATGTATGTTTATTTATATAAATAAAAAGAACTGTATTTTTTTATATTAATGAACAAAAAATATATTATGTATTTTTTTTTTCTAAAATGCAAAAAAGTTTTTTTTTTCGTTGACAATATATTTTTTGATGTCAAAGCTAATTTATCCAACGTGATGAACATTTTTTATTTGGCACGAGCGATTGGATCACAACTGCTCCCAATGCTCTAGAAAAACATAGAATAATAATTCTTACCAAAATGTTCAAAAATTGTAAAAAAGACTGAAGAAATTAATTTGTAAATATGATGAAGTTCTTTTTATCACTATTGATAAAAATATCAATAATACTAAAATTAATGAAATATCACAGATAAAATTTTAAAACCATAATAATGTGCAATGTCACCATTAATATTTTTATTTTTTTATTATTAGTGATACCTAGTCATAACCAACATATTTATAATTTTATTCTCGTGTTTTTTTTACAACTTTGAAACATTTTGCAAAAATAATTGTTTTCTGTTTTTTTAAAAGTCTTACATTAATCCACCGTTAAATCAAATTCAAATAATCTATTAGAAAAACATATTTACATGTAGTTTTCATTTGAGATTAAATCAATCTTTGACACAACAAGTTTAGCACGTTTTAAATAGTTAGAGAGGAGGGTGTCACAACATGGTATGCCTCGTCGCGACGACGTGACACCTTCGTCGCCTCTCATCGCCACACCGATCCCTCTTGTCGCAATCAAAATTTCGGAAAACCGAAAACTGAACGACGAGCATGTTGTCGTACCCCTCTCGTTGCTTCCTTTTTTTTCTTCATTTCTTGTTTTTAATGATTTTAGGTGAGGCCAAAGTGGTGAGGGTTGGGTGTGTTGTGAGTGAGAGGGTATTTTTGTGAGTTGTGTTGGTGTGATGTGACTAGGGGTGAGCACAAACCGTACCGCAAACCGTAAAACCGCAAAAACCACAAAAAATCGCACCACAATAACCACACCACAACAAAAACCGGTGGAATGGTTTTAAGAAAAAAGAAAACCGCAAATGCGGTGCGGTTGCGGTTTTACCCTTAAAACCGCACCACCAAATCCGCACCGCATAGTAATTATATAAAACCAAAAACGACATATCGATTATTTAACGTGTGTTATAGGAGTTTTAATGCATAATATCATTAATATTTTAAATAATGTGTACGTTCACATTAAATATATGCATTGTTATAACCGAAAATACGTACATCGTGAATCAAAAACCGCAAAAATCCGCATTAAGTATATAAATCATAAGCGGTGGTGCGGTGCGGTTAACATCTGCAAAACCCACAAAAACCGCAAAAATCCGCAAAACCGAAACCACAAAAAACCGCGCGGTGCGGTTTCTCATTTTTGAAAAAACCGCAATTACGGATGCGGTTTCATTTTTATCAAAATCCGTACCGCATCGCACCATACTCGCCCCTAGATGTGACGCTGAATTGACAGCTGAGTAGACAAAATTTTGATGATACCCATGTCATGATACCTTTCTCTCTTTAGTCGATAAGTTCGAATTTTATTACAGTACAAAACAAAAACATAGATTGTAAAATACGTATTGTCACTGGTTACATTATTATATGTCTATAAATAAACGTAAACTCTTTAAAAAGATGAAATTTGTGTTGAAAAAAAGGTATAAATACTGACACATATTGACACCTACCCTACCACCTAGGATAGCCGGATAGGCATGTGATGTCAACTTAAACTGAATTCAAGTCATTATTTCTTGGGAACTGCTCAAAAATTCGATTACCTAATTTATTATCATTATCTTAATTTAAGTATGATTATCATAATTATTACTATTTTTGAATTTTATTAATAGTAGACTAAAAAACAAGCTCGATATCTATAGGTTTCATTTTGCTACACCCAATGAAACACTTATACACAATTACAAATCTTTCGAAAATTTATTATCTCTGAAATATTATTATGATCTCTACATACTACTTCCTCTATCTCAAATTTATACCATTTTAGCACGTCCTAAAATTATAATCCATTTCTAAAAATAGATTTAAGTAATGTAACGATTTACCTTGCACATTGTGGTATTAGAAATTATAAAATATGTATAAAGTTTTAATTAATTATATAAGTGTAAAAGTGTTATTTTGCAAAAAAGTAAGTGAGAGAATGCAGTGATAGTGATTTTTTTTAAAACAATGTTTTTTTTTGTCTAAGGACTATTAATTTGAAACGGAGGGAGTACTACTTTAGTGGTAACCACTAAGATGATGGTTTTAAACAGCGCGTTGCGAGTTATAACGTGAAACGTGGTATTCACGTTAAGAACATGTTAAAGTGTCGTTTTTAGACGTAGCGTGTTAAAAAATGCGATAAAATGCGATATAATGCAATATTCCGTAGCGAGTTGTTTTTTAATTTTTTTGCAGCTTTATAAAAATTAAGTTTGTAAACTAATTTTAGGGTATTTTCGACTTGGCTTAGTAATTTTAGCAGGAAGACAAATCTTGAATAACTATTAATCGATTTTATTCTAAATTTGAATTAAATAATTATTTTATTTTGTATTCATAGAAGAAGTAGATTATTAATTAACATATTTAATTTAATTTGTTATGTATAACATATTTTGTAAACTCGCTATATAAATATTAATTTATAAATATTTTTTGTCGCAATATATTACGCTTCAAAAAACGTCATAGATTCGCTTTAACTTCTATCGTTTGACAATATTGTTATATTACGCTTCACGCTATTTAGAATCTCAGGTAAAACCATTAAAAGCATGACTTTTCAAAACAATTTCAAACTCCAACTTTTATAAATTTATTACTGTATAACTTTAACAAGCTAGATCTATAAAAATAATGGCTTTGTTGTAAGATCATAAAAGGAGCAAAAGTCCAAAACAAAGCCACAAAGTTATTAAAATCCAGTCGTAAAATTAAAGGTGCGATTAGGAAAATATTTTTCATTATTTTCTATTTCTTATTTTATAAAAAAAGAAAAGAGATTTTTTTTTCACAAAACACTTAAAAATTCAGAAAATACGTTTAGTTGGAGAAATATGTGTTTTCCAAAACTATAAAGAAAACAAAGGGGGAAATGAGGTTTTTATGTCTAAAGGAAAACTTAGATTACAAAAAAAGAGTTTTTTTGTTTTGTGTGCAAAAGGGTAAAATAGGGATTTTGCATTTTCTAGAAAATATTTCTAGAAAACGATAATTTGAACGCGTTTTCTGTTTTACTTATTTTCTAGAAAACATTTTGTAAAAAACAGAGTGTTTTCCATCCAACTAAACGAAGCCTAAAAGTCTAAAACAAAAACCAAATTAATACAAATTTTGTAGAGTACTACAGTATAACTAAAGACAATGGAAATGACAAAATAGTCACAGCCGTTTAGTGGGCTAACTTTGGCCCAATTATCTGGATTAACGGTTTAGCCCACACTTTAACTTATTTTTGTAAAGCATTTCAAAACGTTAAAATTAATTTCAAGCATAGTAAAATTACAGCAGAAAAATTAGTGAAGTTCTTTTTTTTTTTTTTTTCATACAATTTTTTTTATCAAATACGTAGTATATCTAAGAGATACGTAGCGATTTTTTTTATTAAAAAGACTATAGTGGCATTGAGGTGTTCGGATACGCACAAAACATATTGATATAATTCAGACGTGTGTGCGATTTTATAAAAAAATGTTGAAGTTTAATACTTAATCCGTCTCGATTTTATAGTTCACATTTTCTTTTGTGATGTCCTAATTTAATTGTTTACTACTAAAAATAGATAAGAAAATTTGATCAAGTTTTTTTTGAGCGGCGAGTTAGTAGTTAGTGATTTGAGCTTACAATGACATCTAATTGAGCAGTATGCAATTCTCCTTAGGGGATAAACACCACTATTGCTTCTATTTTATTCGGGCCTTGAAGGTCCTTAGTGACACTTGAACTCGAGACCTCTTCAAAAATACTTCTCTAATGTTACCTTTGGTGGCCAACTCAGCTGGCTCACTTGTTTATTTGATCAAATTTATTATATTATTCTTGCTTAAAATTGTTATAACAAATTAAAAAAATAATTTAATTAATTTATATAAGGATAAAACTGTTATTGTGCTAAAAAAATAAGAGAGAGTAAACTGTAATAGAAAATGCATTTTTTTAAAAATGTGTATTTTTTTTGTTAATGACAGTTAGTTTAGATGTGGAGGAAACAAACTTTTACATTTGCATCAATATGTGAACACTATGAAATTGTGGCAAGTGTGTTATCTTGTTAACAAGATTGGTTTTCAGTTTTCACATAATGATGAAGTATTTGAGAAAAGATAACAAGCTGCCAAGTTCATCTGATATCGAACTTTAAAGAGTTCAATAGGAACAAGCATAGACTGGTCTTCAGAACAACTGCCGATACAAATGTAATTTGCACACAGAAAAAGACGTAGTACATAGGTATAACCGTATAAATGATCATTCCACGCACACGAAAACATATTTCCCCATAGCAGCCATATATCGTACCTTAGTTACTGCTTTTATTTAAACCGTTGGGGTACCATGATCGATCCTTTTTGAGCGACATTAGGTGTAACGTGGATAAAGGCGAATCGGGAGTCCCTTGGCAAGCTTAGGCATCGGATTGACAATGATTTGTTCATTCGGGATCACCTTTTCCCACTTATACTTTATCACGAGATGATGCATGAATACGAGTATCTCTAATCGTGCATATTCTCTTCCTGGACACATATGAGGTCCTCCTCCAAATGGTACGAACGTATATGGTGCAGGTCCTTTGCCATCAAATCTTGACGGGTCAAGCTTTTGAGGCTCGGGAAACACTTCAGGGTTTTTGTGAGTCGAGAGTGCACTCCAGTACAGCTGAAACATTGGAGAACCGTTAGTCAATAAGTAAAAACCGATACGTATAAATGATGAGTGCATTATGCGTGTTAGCGAGTTACCTTCCAACCCTTAGGAATGGAATAACCATTATATACGAAATTAGTAATGGCTTCTCGAAAAGAACCTTGAAGAGGTGGAGCTAATCTAAGGACTTCGCACGCCACATTCCAAGAATACTTCATCTTCGACAGATCCTCCCAGTTCAGCAATTCTCGTGGCACTTTAGATTTTGCAATTTCCAACTGTTCTATATTTGCCAAGATAAAAAAATAAAGAATGTTGTTCTCATGTTGTTGTGGTAAAATAGACATATGGGACTCAAGTTTAAGGAAGTTTATGTTTGTGTTCCGTGCCGTGCCATTATCAAACATAAGCTTCATTAAACTTGTCCAGTGCCCGTGTCATAATATGTGAACTCAAGTATAAAGAAGCTTATGTTTGATAATGATATAAACATACATAAAATTATTGAAATTCTTATTAGGTGGCAAACAATCTTAAAATATTCACGTCAACTTTTTGAAAAAAAATAATTTTATTTAATTTGAGTTTGTATGACGGTGTGTTCAAATCTCATAAATTATTCGACTATTGTGTTAAAAATCATGATTACCAAAAAAACAAAATCATAAGTATTACGAAACAAGCGTGACTTTAACCAATAGTATAATATATACATTAGGCGAACTACTAAAAATTTCTTCAGATAACCTGGAACCATAAATAACATTTTAGTTGCGATTTTAATGTATAAATAATTTTCGAGTATATATAAGCATCATAACCTTGCATGTATGTAGGGACGGATCTAGTAGAGGGATTAGTGGGTGCTCAGCCTCCTCTAGTCAATTTATTTCATTTATTATTTAGGTGTATTATAAGCAATTTTTCTACTATTAAGCCTCTCCATCATTATGGCTTTTTTTTAAGTATGATTAGCCTCTCTTAACTAAGAGCACACGGTGCAGTCGGGCCATCAAGCTCGTGTCGTGGGCAAAAAGTGATGCCAAGTCACTTTTTTCTCCCATGACAACAAAACACCCCACGATGACACAACCTCCCTCCCTGGTTAACATAAACATTCTCGTGTCGTCGTCACCCCACCAAACGGTCAAACGGTCAAAAAATCAAAAAAAAAAGTAGCCGTTATTCCAATAGTAGGATATTTTAATTAAAAAAAAAAAAAAAAAAAAAAAAAACTATAACTTAACCGCATAGCGCGAGCCACGGTGTGATTGGCTGCGCCATGATCTCGCGCCGTGGGCGACGACGTCGGCTGGTTGTAGCCAGCCCAAAACCGACGATGCGAGCAACGGTACGGTTGGCGCCGCCGTGGCCTCGCGCCGTCGTGGCCAGCCCACTGGCCAGGCACCGTACCGTGTGCTCTAAAAATCTTGGCTCCGCCCCTGTATGCATGTAGGATGTGAAAATATGAAAGATCAACGTCTAAAGACCTTGCAAAGATATGCGTCTATTTTTAACCACGGTGTATATTTAACTTGTGAGTAAAAGTGTTATTTGTATTTTGTGTGATTATATAATGTTTTATCGACAATGTCGAGGAGAAAAGCAAAGTTATAATAACCATGCAAGCACGAGGATAAAGCTAAATCGAATTTTATTTAGAAATGATCAATATTTTAAAAATTGGTTCGACCTGGTCGGTTGAACCGGGAATTGGAGTGATGATCGAGCCGTTGTGAGCTGGATTTTCATGAAAATACGGACTGGATTAAACCGTCGGAATTTGATTGACCCGGGTCAAACCGGTGATCGGAAACCGGCCGGTTCAACCCATATAAAAAAAGGATGAGATTATCAATATCTAATATCAGATGATGAAATTGACATGTTCGATGTGTTGTTGAACCATATATGTTCGCATAGGATCCGTCTTTTTTGAGGATAAGTAGATGAAAATAAAGATCCATTTGTGTGGGGTGAGTAATGCTTGAAAATGAAATTTCATTTATGTTAGATCATTGTTTTACAAGTAGTTATTGATTTGTTGAGTTAAAGAAGATAAACAGTTTGGTGGGTTTTTGCCTCTTGGCAGTGGCAGAACTAAGAAGTTGATGGAGGGGGGGAATTTTTTTTTTTGAATAAAAATCATTGTATATACAAAAATGAACATTTTTGTTCCGATAAAAGTTAATATTTTTGTTTGGAAGGCTCGTCGTGATTGTCTGCCTACTAGGAGTATCTTGATTCGTAGAGGAGTAGTTTTGGATTCTTCCTCTTGCCCTTATGCGCGGATCAGGAGGAGGATATTCGTCATTCTTTGTTGCGCTGCGAGTTTGCCCAGGACGTGCTTCGTAGAGTTTGTCGTTGGTGGGAGGTAGATTGGCGTCCGTGGGCTTCCTTCGAGGAGTGGAATCTGTGGTTTGCTTCCATTCGGTTCTCTTCTAAGGTGAAATGCATGATGGAAGCTGCCTTCTGTACCGCGTGGTGGTCTATTTGGTCGTTTCGGAATCGTTACATTTTTTATGCTGTCAAACCATCTCGCTCCGTGGTCTTCGATGATATCGTGTCTATTTCTTTTCTTTGGTGTAATAATAGATGTAACTCGTTTTCTAGAGAGGATTGGTGTAGGAATCCTCATTTAATTACTTTGTAGTTTTTCTAGATTCTTGCTAGTTTTATAAAATTTGCCGTTCAAAAAAAACAAATATAAGACTTTTACAAAAAAAAATTAATTTTGGGACAATTTGAAGGTTTTTGCATTGTTTTGTTTCCGAGTGGGAGACAATCCTATTTTAAAATGGGGTGCACTTCAATAAAATGGTCCTAAATTTTTTTTTTACACAAAAATTTTATTTTATTTGACGAGCCATGGGGGACGCCGCCCCCCACAAGATTAAAGTAGTTCCGCCCCTGCCTCTTGGGGATGATAAGTGATAGAGTCAAATATGCTAACATAAAGTAAGTACTACTTGAAATAAATTGTATTAAGTATATAAGTATTGAATAAGAGCATATACAATGGTAAAACTACACAAACACTTTTTACTATTTCACAAAGTTCTTTTTAGTTGTTTTTACCATTGCATTACAAGCTTTTTGCAAAAGCTTTTTATAAAGACTTGGTAAACACCAAGTCTTTTATAAAAACCTTAAGCATTAGTGGTATATGGCATTAATGACATTAATAACAAAAAGTCATTCATAGTTTTTGCATTGTTGATGCTCTAAGTTGGATGTAAAAAAGCAGGGTTATAAATAACGTAAGGCGTGACATGACGGCATGTCCAAGCTACATGTTTTAGCGGCTAAAGCGAAGCTATAACGTTGTTAAATCGTTACTTATGACGGCACAACATATAAATTTAATTATGTCTTTTATCATATTTTAATATTATATTTATATTTAGTTCATAATAAGTGTTGTACGTAATAAATAAAGTTAAAAAACTCTCATTACATGTAATAATAATCATTTTTTGGAGTTGAATTCAAAAAATTGCCGCACCTCATGTCGTAACGCGCCTTGACCTATTACGTAGCGTAGAGGTCGTGCCTTAAGCTTTAGCGCGCCTTCAAGCGAGTCGTGGCGGGCTATTTAGAACCATGAAAAAGTGATACGTTGGGGTTTATGCCAAAAAGAGTAGTAATGAGTAAAGTTGTTTTCTTTATGCACATATGTTAATATTTATTGGGACACTTTAAACTGTATATCGAACAATTATACTGTGGCTTTAATAAATTGTACATTGGAATGTCCCAACAAAAAATTTGAGATTGCTAATCATTTCTTATGCACATAACATGTGGTAATCTTTCTTTTGATGTAAAACCAGTGTGACACGACAGTTTAACCGATTGAATCGGTGATTCGGTGAACCGGCAACTCAACCGAATCAATTAAAGACCCGAATTTTAAAACATTGAAAATTATTATCCATTTTCTATTTTTCTTATTCGAGATAGGCTATATCAATGTTTTTATGGCATTTTGTTGGTTTCTATAATCTTTCTTTTGAACATGTTGGTTTTTATAATCTACTCCATTTTTTTTACACATGAATTAAAAATATTAAAAAAAAAATTAGTTTAAATTTAAGAAAATATGAAAATTTATTTGTGTTTAATAATTTGTAGCTGTGATATAAATACAACCGATAATTATTTGGCTGTGTTTTTGCATAATATTTTTGATTATGCATTAATAATGATTTATATTTTGTAAAGATTTTTGTTAGAGGAAATATTTAACTTTGTTTAATTTACATGGATGTTGTTGATGTTGTTATTTAAATTTAACTATTGATATCATGTTATATAGAATATGCGAGTTTAATAACACATCTATATCTATACTACATTATAAAGGCCTCATCCCAATGTTTGAAAAAAGTTGTAAATTCAACAATTTCTAAAATACAATTGATACAAACCGTGTATTTGATATTGCCAAACTAAATATAGAAACAATACATAATGATTTGCCAGTTGATATTGAGAATCTCTACATTTATAATTGATACTGGTGTCAATTACTCCACACAGGCTTTCTTTTATTCTCTCACACACAAGCTCACGTATATTTGTACCTAAAAAAACTCAAATGTTATTATTAACACCACCTAAAACTGATTCCGCCAGATTATGCGTTTCCACATACATCGCCACCACAATTAACTGATTTCGCCACCAACACCACCTAAAATTGGCGGTGTTTGAGTTTTGGTGGTTTCTTTGATGTTTTAGTGGTCTCGGTGGTGTTTTGCGGGTTGTGTGATGTTTTGAGTCTGTTTATTGTGGTGTTTGACCGTATCTTGTCGGACCTGAATGGTTTGTCGATTTGGTTGGGTTGTAGATCATCGGTATGTTTGTTGGTCACTAGGTATATTATCATCTATCACATATACGGTGGCTTCTATTGTGGTACATGTTATGTTAAGATTTGATTTATGTTTTTGTAGTTATTTGGAAGTGAAAATGGAGATTTCAATATAAATATTTTGAATGGTATGAACATTATCTATTGCTTTAAATTTTTGGTCTCGTGTTCATATTGCTTTTCTGTTGGTAAGTGTTGATCTAATATTTGTAAGTTAACAGATATACTAGGTGCACTATGGAGAAGGTCGATGTTGTTGTGCCGATGAGGATATTTGCTCTGACTTCATGTTCCGTTTTGGTTAGTGTATGTGATAATTTTGTTTGGTTTTAGAGTTTAAAACCTAAGGTTTCTTATGATGTGCAGTTTTTAGAATCTTGAAAATAAGATATGAAAAAAAAACTTATGAATTTCACGAAAACTTGATATATGATCATTTAGGTTGTTTGTCGTTATTGATCTATACTTTTTATATGATTGGATATATACAAGAGGTTTGTAATAGGATCTCTTACGATGAAATAATTGACCACTTAAATTAATAATATATAATGAAGAATAACATGAACCTCTTGAAATAAATTTGAAGTATATCATGAAGTTGATAGTAGATAATAAATATTTTTCATCATAATTGCTTCTTTTATTTGTTCATTATTTATCTACTCTTTAGTGTTAGTAAAATGCAATTTCGTATTGGCCTTTTAGATTTTTTAGTTATGTGGCATAAATCTTAATGAATCAATTTGCAAAAGAACATGATAATTAAAAGGAAGTTGTATAAGTGTTACTATTTGGATGCAACCTCATGGGAGGGTGATGTTCAATTAGCACCAACAGATTTCGAGAATACGATACTGATGTTTTTAATTTATAAACGTACAAGAATACAAAATTTATAAAGGGTTCAATGAATTGCATTTTCAAAGTGATAATTTTATTTTGCACCAAGGTATCAGGTGCGTACAACATTTTCATAGTATTTATGTAATAAAACTTTTATGTTTTTGAATTTAAACCTTATGATTTTTTTTCTTAAGTTTCATGAGATCACATACAGGGACATTGAAAAAGATCCAATAAGTTATCAAAAAATTATCAGAAATCCATATGCTTTACTGGTCAAGCTTCTGATCGGCTAGGTTTGATTTATGTTTTTACAAATAATTTCTACTAATTACAGTAACGTGTTTAAACTTGTGTTAGTGCAAACATTACGATGCTTTGTCGATATAATCTCTTTGTGTTTTGTTGATGACAAACGTATAATTCGCAATACATTATGTAAAATGTTAAGGTACTCGTAATCACTCAAGAATACATTTGTATACTTCTCTCGACACCTCCAAGACCGCATTCGGAATGAATCACTCAAGGTATGTACAAACATGTCATTAACCTAACTAAGTGATCAAGGATTAATATTTTCTTAAAACTCACATTTTAATCAAATGTGACAAAAGATTTTAATTAACTTTATTTTTAAGAAAATGTTTTATTAAAAAGAAAATGGAAATTTGAATTTGGCATATTCCATATGCCAAAGGAATATCCTTTGAGGGTATAAACTACCCCCTGATGGCATATCCCCACTAAAGGACAAATTTGCACGGACTCCGACGCGGAGGTTCCTTAAAGGAACCTGCGGTTCCTTATTGATAAGGTACCGCGGGTAGAGATAAGGAACCGCGGGTCTTTTTGACCGTTGCAATGTTGTCCTATAAATAGTGGATCATTTCCAGGTTTTCTTTCAACCCTTTTTGCACAGTTTCTTTCAAAAACCATCTTAGATCCTTGATTAGTTAGTTTTGATTAATCTTGTTTAAGATGTGATTCAATCTTCAATCTCCTCATCCTCACAAGTGCAAAGAGAAGAACACTATCATTATCATGATGTGTTGGGTTCACTACATGATGAAGATCTTTCCTTCTATAGATCTAAGTTATGTTTTTAGTCTTCCTACTATGTATATGTAGAAGATCCAAGTGTTGGGTACACTTGGATGTGTTTGTAAGGGTAGAATATCCAAGTGATGGGTATCCTTGGATTAGGTGTTAGTTGTGTAGATCCAAGTCTTGTTAGTACTTGGATATAGTGTTAGAGTTATAGATCTAAGTGTTGTGTGCTTAGATATATATGGTTTTTGTGTTTAGGCCATAAAACACAAGGTTTGTTATGTTGGGCCATAAAACATAACTAGTGGGTAGATTAGGTTGTGTCTTGGTAGTTCTCACTAAACTCTAAAGTGATGTGGTTGTGTCTAGGTAGTTCTCACTAAACTATAAAGTGATGTGGTTGTGTCTTGTGAGTTCTCACTTAGCTTTAAAGTGATTAGTAGTTGTGTTGTGTGAAGTTCTCACTTAGCTTCAAAATGAAGAGTCGTGAAGATTGGTTCTAGCTTTCGATTAGAACTTGACATCTAGCCTTGTGTCGTTAAATGGTGAAGTGGGCGACGTTGTGTAGATTGGTCCTACCTAAGATTAGGACTCTACATCTAGCTTAGTGTCGGAAATGTGTAAGCGACGTTGTGTATGGTTTCTCCACCTTAAGGAGTTTGTTGACTAGTGAAGTAACTCCCGAGTAAGGTGTACTCGAGGAGTGGAGTAGGGCGAAGAGGATCTTCGTGACCGAACCACTATAAATCATCGTGTCGGTAACTTCCTTTACATTTATGTCTTTACCTTTGTAGATGTATTTATAGTTGCATACTTGTGTTGTGTGTCTTTGTGTGCATCACATAATCTAAACATCTAAGTTGCGGAAAAGCTATGGCTTAGTACGTGTGTGCTTCATATTTAGATTATGGTCAAGTGTACATCACTTAGTCTAAACATCCTAGTTGCGAAAAAGCTTGTGCTTAGTACGTGTGTGCTTAGTGTTTAGACTATTGCTTGATGTACTCTTGATTTGATGTGCTTGTGTGTTTTCTTACTTGTAGTATTTATCTCTCAATCAAACACATCTCACATCTAGTCAAGATTGATAAGGAATTTGATACAAAGGATTGTTATGGTTTCAAATTAACAATGTTGCTACGTCCACTGTCGGCGGTTCGTTATTGGACCGGCGGTTCCTTATCAATAAGGAACCGCGGGCAGAGATAAGGAACCGCGGGCAGTGGATTGAGCCGAAAAGTTTTGAAAATGAACTAGAAACTATTCAACCCCCCCCCCCTTCTAGTTTCTACAATTGGTATCAGAGCGAGGTTACTCAAGATCTTTGAAGTATATTGTACTTTAAAGCTTGGATCGATCTTTGCTCTCTTTTTCAAAACAAATGGTTTTTAAAAATGAAAACGGTTCTTAAAAATAGAGACGATCTTTGTATCAAATTGTTCATGAAGAGTGATTACTTATGACATGTGTTTCGTTGTTTCATTCGTACAAGTTTTGGTGTTAAATAAACTTTGTATAATAGCTTGAATTAAATCTTTTCATGTTTGGAAGTATAAAAATCTTTTGTGTCATAATTAACTCTAAAATACGAGTTCTATGTGTCTAAAATGATTTTTTAGAGTCCTAAGTCCTTCCAAAAAGTTACCAAATGATTTTGGCCAAAAACTCATTTTTTGTCCTCTGACCGCGGTTCTTTATTGTTCCCCGCGGATCCTTATCAATAAGGAACCGCAGTCAGTCTGACTCAGATTTTTGAAAACTTTGAAAAATCATATAAAATCAACCGTAAATCCGTAGAAGTCGTGCCAGCCGTCATTTCGAACGTAATTGAATTTTCTTCCAATTAAAAATGTTTCCAAACCTTTATTCAAACTTTAAAATTTGGATGGTTTCTAAGTTCCATACTTTGTCCAAAGTATTGAGCGTCGGTTTGTCGTAAAACTTGTGTTTTACTCTTTTCTATTAAGTTGGACATTTGTTGGTGATATATCTTTAAAAATTGATATATTTACAAAGTGTTAAACTTAATTAAATTTTAAATGGGTCAAAGACTATTTTCAAATAAAATCAAACTATGAATACTTTGTTGTATCTAACACTCAAAACATGGACGAATGGTTTTATGTGTTAAACTAATTGTTTGTGTATGTTTCCTTGTGTGTTATTATTATATGTAGACATTATTAAGTGTTCCTTGCTATTTGTTAGTATCTAGTTTTTCCTAATTAGGATGTATGCTAGATTTCTTGCATTTTAGTTGCAACATTATGTGTGCATTGCATATAGGATTAACATCTCTTTGTTTACAAATGTTACATAAACATCTTGTACACCTCGGGATGTTCTTTAACACTTTTAGGTTTGAAAGCTTTGGGAGCTTGTCAAATCTATTGATTTAGGTCGTCTTACTCGATCATTGTGTTATTAGTTCAAGTAGATAAATGTCTCACTATAAAACATGAAACACCCTTTGAAAATCTTAGCTATTTTCTCTTAAAAGAGTGTTTGTGGGAATCAAGAAAGACTTCGATTAAATATCAATGCATTATTCAAACTATGATTGGTATCATTATCAAATCTAATTGACATGTTTTTTAGTGTAGACATGAATGTGGTTTATTAATAATATACATCGGATCATAACTCACACTTGTGTTGATGGTGTTATATTGAATCTACTTGTTCAAATTGTTAGACATATTTTGTTTAATAATTACTTATAATGCACAATAGAGTCGGTTTGATAACTTGGATGTTTCATCCGAAATACTCAAGTAATTTACATTGCTATGCAATTTATAAATGTGTCATTTCCGAAAGACCAATCAAGAGTGTTCCTTTGGTTTGTGTAAACTTTTGTTTATACACTTCAAAGTTATTGGCCTCAAGTTTTATTAAGGTAAATAACCTTAACTAGACTTGTTTGACAAGATATGCAATGGTGCATTCATAACCCTTATTAGGTCATGCATTGTGTCGCCATGCAAGTTTCATCCTTGCTAAACTTTATTTGGCAAATGTTGGAATTACATTTTGTCTAACTTGAGAATGACTACTAGAGAATTTATGCACTAGGATCTTAATTTGACCTAACGGTTGAATTACTTCCATGTGGGAAGTTGAGTTGGTGTATAACTCGTAAAAATGGTCGTGTTTAGCCTTAATTGAGCACCTCTAGTGATAGTCTCATACTCATTCTCTAAATTGGCTAAATGACTCTTCCTATATATGACTAATGATAGTTTACTTTGATGAACTTTGTATGTCATTAGGAGTCTTTTTCTTTTGTAGCCATTAGGTTTTTCTTAGCTTTCCTCTTACGTGCTAATTGAACCTATGTGTCTTTCCTTTGTGTGTGTTCTAGTTTTTATTGCTCTTAAGCACGACTTTATGATAAGTTAGACTAGAACATTAGGATTTGCTGAATTGGAAAATCCTCCTTCACCACCTAAACCTAGCCTTTGTAGGCGGTTCTTTAAATAGACCGCGGCTCCATATCAATATGGAACCACCGGTGGAGATAAAGAACCGCAGGCAGAAGCTCTCAAATTCGGGTTTTCTGAAACTTCCCAATTGTTCCAACACCCTTTGGAATCTTTGTTTCAAACCTTTGATCACTCCCAAAATATCTTGGGCTTTCCCTTTTTAACCCTTTACTAGTTTATATCATCCCCTCACCCCTTAAACCACCCATTACTACCATGTTCTACAAGAACCTCCAATTCATCCAAAACCTCCTCTTCAAAGAGGCACCTCAAAATTAAGATTAAGTTACCCAAACTTAACTCTTCACCCTTTCACACACCCAAGAATGAGATTGTTCCATTTCTCATCTCTTCATCACCCTCACCACCTCTTGCTCCATGCAAGACTACCTCAACCCATGGTACCAACCACTCACATGGTTCTACCTCCTATTCATTCCAATCTAGAATAAATGAGCTAACCTCACCCTTCACTCCAAGTACTCTCTTGGATATGACTACCCAACCTCAACCCATCCAAAGCATTCCCATTGTGAATGACTTTGTTGATACCTTGGCGACTTCACCTTTTACCCCTTCAAACTCACCCACATCACCCATCCAAAGCATTCCCATTGTGAATGACTTTGTTGAACCCTTGGTGACTTCACCTTTCACCCCACCAAATTCCGCCACCACCCTTGTCTTTCATTTAAGCATGTGGATTGCTTATTGCTAAGACATCCAATTTAAGCAAATCTTAGTTTTCTAGTGTAACTAGGATTAAAATTATGCTTAAGTTTTAGGCTTGAGTTTCATACATCGTTGTATGATCTTTATTCTCTTGTTTTTCCCTTCATATTTTTCAACATGATTTTTTTTTCTTTGAGTCTTGGACCTTGTTGTTATTATGTTTCTTTCTTTTCTCTTATTTTGAGTCCTTTTCTTAAACTAATAAGAATTAGGAATCTTCTTGGAGATTTACATTACACGTAGCTTGATTTGTGATATCTAGATAGATGACTTGCTTGTATGCTACTTGCTTATATATCTTCTTGCTTATCCGTATGCTATATGCTTAATTGAGTAGTTAATGAATGCATGCTTATTATAAAGGTCTTGTCTTTGTCAAGCAATTCCGATATAATATCTCTTAGATGTGTCTAACTCATGCATGTCCTTAAATGCTACGTGCTAACATGTTTTACTTAGTCTTCTCTTTTTAAGTAATCATGTTTCTTGCATGCCATATGTGTTAATTGCGCACCTTCTCTCATTGGTTTATTGTAGACTTCATTAGGCATTGCATGAATTATCCTATGTGCTTACTTGATTATGTGTTAGATTTTGTACTAACTCTTTCATGTCTTCTTGAGCTTCTTTTGAGTTTCTTTTCTCATTTTCTTTCGAGATTTCACTATCACCTTCTAAGGTAATTTGTGAAGTTATCCTTAACTTCTTTGTTGAGTCTCTCTCAATTCATTTTAATCATGCTCTTCTAAGTCGATTCTCTTTCTTCTAGTCTTTCTAAACTAAGTTGAGTCGAGCCTTACCCTTTCCTCATCATGTAATTGTTCTTTGAACATCCATAATGATTGAGAAGAGCTACGAAACTTTGAGCATGTAGTTTATCGTATGCTAAAAACCATTTGGTGTCGACATTCATACGGATTTTTGCGTATAATGTCCTATATCCCGATTTTTCTTAAAGCGTCGATTTATCCGCTTTTGGTTTTCCTTTATTTTTTTTGTCAAAAATGTCTCTAGCTTGAGATATTTTGTTCCTCTTTTTGAGAGTTGATTGCGGTTAAAAATTTACAATTGGTATGGGTGATTCCATCAATTCTAAGTTTTTAACCCCTTGAGATGATATATTCAAATTCTTGGATGTTTCTTTTCTACCTCTATTCCAATAATTTTGAATTGATTTCCTTAAAATCCTCTCCTTGTTTTTTGAGAGTTGATGGTTAAATCTTGAATTTTCTTGGGTGATTCCAAAAATTCTAAGCTTTTTACCCTTTGACATATTATCATTACAATTGGTATGGATGTTTCTTTTCTATCTCTATTCCAACAATTGTGAATTGATCTTGTCACGATCCTCTCCTTTATTTATTTCTTTTTGGTTGATAGCATCGCGTGCACACTTCTTTCTTCAATGCTTGTCATTGTTTGTGCAAACGAATTGTTTATCATCCTCTTTTTATATATGCTCTTGTCTACTAACCTTGTTTTGTAGGACACTTCTAACCTATTTTTGTAGCTCGTCACTATTCTTGCTTTGTTGGTGTCTCAAGCAAGGGGGAGCTCATATCAAGGGGGAGCATTTGCAAGAGTTCAAGTCACTACATTTGCGATCGTTGACTCACTCAAATTGCATTCATCAAACATCTTGCAAGTAATGCATTTTGGACACTCGTAGATAAGCATATTATTATGCTTGGAGTTGGTTAACCTATGGTGATTGAAGACTTCACTAGGATGACGCAAGCTCAATATCTTTGGATGATGGGTTTATGGTTTGGATTCTCGCCTCTCAAACGTCAACCACAATGGATGATTAGATTTTTGGATGCATGTTCTCTCGAAGTCGATCCTCCTCTTCTACAAATGAAGACTACCTTTCGGATGCAAGCTCGTGTGATCGATGACTATCACTTTGGACGTGTGCTCTCTCGACGTTGATTCTTCTCTTCTTCAAGACGTTGACTACCTTTTTGATTCGACAAAAGGGGGAGAAGTAAGTGTAAACGAGTAACTTATGCATTTTAATATGTGTTGCGGTTTACTTGTTTGTCATCATCAAAAAGGGGGAGATTGTTAGTGCAAACATTACGATGCTTTGTCGATATAATCTCTTTGTGTTTTGTTGATGACAAACGTATAATTCGCAATACATTATGTAAAATGTTAAGGTACTCGTAATCACTCAAGAATACATTTGTATACTTCTCTCGACACCTGCAAGACCGCATTCGGCATGAATCACTCAAGGTATGTACAAACATGTCATTAACCTAACTAAGTGATCAAGGATTAATATTTTCTTAAAACTCACATTTTAATCAAATGTGACAAAAGATTTTAATTAACTTTATTTTTAAGAAAATGTTTTATTAAAAAGAAAATGGAAATTTGAATTTGGCATATTCCATATGCTAAAGGAATATCCTTTGAGGGTATAAACTACCCCAGATGGCATATCCCCACTAAAGGACAAATTTGCACGGACTCCGACGCGGAGGTTCCTTAAAGGAACCCGCGGTTCCTTATTGATAAGGTACCGCGGGTAGAGATAAGGAACCGCGGGTCTTTTTGACCGTTGCAATGTTGTCCTATAAATAGTGGATCATTTCCAGGTTTTCTTTCAACCCTTTTTGCACAGTTTCTTTCAAAAACCATCTTAGATCCTTGATTAGTTAGTTTTGATTAATCTTGTTTAAGATGTGATTCAATCTTCAATCTCCTCATCCTCACAAGTGCAAAGAGAAGAACACTATCATTACCATGATGTGTTGGGTTCACTACATGATGAAGATCTTTCCTTCTATAGATCTAAGTTATGTTTTTAGTCTTCCTACTATGTATATGTAGAAGATCCAAGTGTTGGGTACACTTGGATGTGTTTGTAAGGGTAGAATATCCAAGTGATGGGTATCCTTGGATTAGGTGTTAGTTGTGTAGATCCAAGTCTTGTTAGTACTTGGATATAGTGTTAGAGTTATAGATCTAAGTGTTGTGTGCTTAGATCTATATGGTTTATGTGTTTAGGCCATAAAACACAAGGTTTGTTATGTTGGGCCATAAAACATAACTAGTGGGTAGATTAGGTTGTGTCTTGGTAGTTCTCACTAAACTCTAAAGTGATGTGGTTGTGTCTAGGTAGTTCTCACTAAACTATAAAGTGATGTGGTTGTGTCTTGTGAGTTCTCACTTAGCTTTAAAGTGATTAGTAGTTGTGTTGTGTGAAGTTCTCACTTAGCTTCAAAGTGAAGAGTCGTGAAGATTGGTTCTAGCTTTCGATTAGAACTCGACATCTAGCCTTGTGTCGTTAAATGGTGAAGTGGGCGATGTTGTGTAGATTGGTCCTACCTAAGATTAGGACTCGACATCTAGCTTAGTGTCGGAAATGTGTAAGCGACGTTGTGTATGGTTTCTCCACCTTAAGGAGTTTGTTGACTAGTAAAGTAACTCTCGAGTAAGGTGTACTCGAGGAGTGGAGTAGGGCGAAGAGGAGCTTCGTGACCGAACCACTATAAATCATCGTGTCGGTAACTTCCTTTACATTTATGTCTTTACCTTTGTAGATGTATTTATAGTTGCATACTTGTGTTGTGTGTCTTTGTGTGCATCACATAATCTAAACATCTAAGTTGCGGAAAAGCTATGGCTTAGTACGTGTGTGCTTCATATTTAGATTATGGTCAAGTGTACATCACTTAGTCTAAACATCCTAGTTGCGGAAAAGCTTGTGCTTAGTACGTGTGTGCTTAGTGTTTAGACTATTGCTTGATGTACTCTTGATTTGATGTGCTTGTGTGTTTTCTTACTTGTAGTATTTACCTCTCAATCAAACACATCTCACATCTAGTCAAGATTGATAAGGAATTTGATACAAAGGATTGTTAAGGTTTCAAATTAACAATGTTGCTACGTTCACTGTCGGCGGTTCGTTATTGGACCGGCGGTTCCTTATCAATAAGGAACCGCGGGCAGAGATAAGGAACCGCGGGCAGTGGATTGAGCCGAAAAGTTTTGAAAATGAACTAGAAACTATTCAACCCCCCTTATAGTTTCTACAACTTGCATACTGGATAAGTAGGATTATGTTAGAGTAGGAATATGTTGTCTAGACTACTTAATATCAGGTGAAATAAGCACTTGAAGTTGCTTATTCCAAACTACTTAAGATAAACTGTTTTGGTAAGCTATTTCAAACACCACCTTATGAGATTAGATTAGTCCTTAAACATGCATATAAATAAAACTGGTTACAGCTCAGTGAATGATTCTTAATGGGGAAAAATAATATTTGTGTACTTTTTAAGGTTTTTACTCATATGGCAAGTCTTCTATCATTTAGTCCAAATTGAGAATTTTTGTGAAAGCCGTCAGGATTCTATCATAGTAAAGCGCCTGGATTTTTGACTTTATGTTTTCACTTTTTCGCATCGTCATAAACGGGTAAACGAAGAAAGGTCCTTTTTTAGGTTACCCGATCAAGCCTTTTAGCTCTTATATGCATAATACAACTGGTATGCCAATTATGTTCACTTTGCTGTTGTATTTTTGTAATAGGTACATATTCGTAGGAACCTTCAACAAAGTAGTTCCATTTTTCATGGGAATATTGATCGTTAAATTCAAACATTGAAGGTAAATTCTTTAATTAATTTGTGGAACCGCCACGTTAGCGACTACTTAGATTATACTCATTGACAACAGTTCCCTATTGTAGCACATACTGATGGGCAATGTTCTATAAGGTTCATAATATGACAGCTTTGGAAAGGCAAAGAGCACAAGATAAGGACAGGCAGACCCTTTCGAGGCTGCTGCCCATTAAGCCATCATTCGTTATTATGGTGACAAGCATGATGATATAACTGTTGTCGTTATATATATTTACACCCAAAGACATATGTCCTGATCTTTAACACACGTGCATTATATTTATTTGTATGTGTGATTGAATGGGTGGGTCAGCATAGTTGAGAAACCAGGAATAATGGGTTAACATAAGAACGCATACTTATTCTAGACATGCCTTGCCAAATATATGGCAGCAAGGAGAATTTTTAAATAAGAATTTAACTAAAATGTTGTGTACAAAAAAGTTCTATGTATCTTAAAAATTTATCATAAGTTACGAGCGTTTGCAAATTCATTTTGATCTTTTCATCTTTTATTTTGAACGTTACATGACATATTTACCATTATGTTATATATCCTTAATTATTTGATACTAGGTAATTTCTGTCGTTATACGCGGGTACTCGTCTAGTAATAAACTAACGTTGATGAAGATAAAATATAATGTTTTGTACAAAGTTTTTTCGAGTATCATGATATAAAGGTTATTTAAAAATTATATGAATATGTGTTAAATACAACCACGTATATCTATTATCACATCACAATAATCTTTGTTTACATTTAATATTTATATTTTTCTTAATAATTATATAGTTATTTAATAATAATTTATCTATTTAATATATACGCATGAGTTAAACTTGTAAAAAAATAAAAGTTAAGTCCACATATAACCTACATACTTTTAAAAAATACCCATATTAGGTAACTAACTTTAAAAATACTAATATTGCTCATCAAAGTTGGTGACTTGCTAATATAGGTTATATTATTTGTTATCATAAGTCACCATGTTCACATGACTTTTTTCCTTTTTTCTTAAATACAAGTTTTTAAAAAGAAGTTTAGAAAAAAAGGTTTTTATAAAACTTAAAAAAACTTTTTAAAAAAAGAAATTTTTTTATAAAAAAATTTCTAACAAAAAATTTATAAAAAAAACAAGTCTATAAGTGGCATGACGAGTACGATATTGAGCATGGTGCCATGTCACTTATTCGACTTATACAGTTTTTAAATATTAAAAAAAAATTCAATTCTTTTAAAAAGTTAAAAAAATTTACAAGTTTAAAAAAAGTTTTTTAAATAATTTTTTCTTATGTTTCTTTTTTTTTAAATAAATTTTATTATAAAAAGTTTTTTTATTCATTTTCTTTATTTTAAAATGCTAGTTTTAAAGTTCTTTTATAAAAACCCTTTTAAAAGAAGAAAAGCATTAACTATTCGTGTACATATAAAATCGTATATTTATTTACATAAAAAAAAATTCGTTTTTTTATTATGATATTTATAATTTTGTGTATATAAATATGTGTTGTATTTTTAAAACAATAACTTGATATGCCTACATATCATTTTTGTTTCATGACCATAACAAGATTGATCAAAGATTTTAATTAAGAACTTTTATAATCATGACTAAATTGATCAATGATTTTAATTGAGCACTTTTATGATCATGACAAAATTGATCAATGATTAGTGCTTTTATGATCATGGCCAGATTGATTAGTACTTTTAGTATTAGGAACATATTGTAGGAGAATTTAATATTATGAGTTGTTTGTTACTTTTTTTTATTAAGTCGTGTTTATATAAAGAAATAATTTAATGTACACCATTTTAATTATGTTATTTAATATTTTTCTTTATTTTCTTTATCATATCATAAACAAATTGTTTTATATGACTTAATGAATTTAGTTTTTTTTCATATTAAATTATTGTTAAACATTATCTTAATTTATTTATTTATAAAATTATTAAAAAGGCACAATTTTTTTTAATCAAAAGTCAATTACTAAAGTTTTATTAATTAACTCTTTTTAAAAGTTTTTCCCACTAAATTTGATAAATATATTTTATGTGTTTGTTTTCACCAAATTTATCAACGTTTGACCAAAATAAATTCAATATTTACTTTTTATTAACCAATTATATTGCACGATTTTACCGCATGTCAAAATCAAACAATTTTATTAATCTAGTTTAGTTTACAATAATATTCTTTGGACAAAATTACTTTAAATTGATGTAATTCCTTTATTATCTTAAATATAAAAGATTTTTCATTTTTAAGTTTGGCTTAATTTAGAAAATGTATCCTCCACTAATAATTTAACACTCTTACTATTTCAAAATTCTTGTTTTAAAAAATACACAATTTAAAAAAAAAAGAGAAACAATTGCTCTTCAAACAAATCAAATATCAACTTTACTTATTACCACTTTTTTCTTTATGGTTGAAATAAGTTGTAGACATGTATTTTGTGAAATCCTAGGATTGAAAAGTGAACAATAATATTGGTAGGGATGGAGACATTTAGTATTTTTTAGGACAGCCTCGTAAATTTCTGGCAAGTCAGCTAGGAACTTAACAATGAATGCACATGTTGAGCTTGCATTATCATGGCCACCAATTAACAAACCGATGATCAAGTCCGCGATGTCAGCTTCAGCAAAGAATTGGCCCTCTTCATCACAAAGCATTTGTGACAATATGTCTTGTGTAGGCGAAGCTTTCCCATCGCGCAAATTAATCTTTCTTTGCTTTATGATCGCGATGATTTCTTTTCTGATGAAGTTGCCTGCATTTATCGCTCTTCGTAAAGGTGTCCAAGGAAGGTCTACGGGGATAGAGAAAATCCCCGGACCAAATTTCTCGAATGGGCCAGATAAGTACTTGACCTCTTCGGGGTCTTCAATACTCACAAAGATCTTGCATGCTAGCGCGAAAGTGAAGTTTTGGGTGACTTGATGTGTCACAATCTGGTCCATACCGTCCCATTCGGTTTTAAAGTGTCGTTGTGCCATCATGTCCATGATTGGGACGTATTGGCGTAGGGATTCAGGTCTGAAGGAGCTACTAATCATCTTTCTCTTGTTGGTGGTTTCGCTCGCAGAAGGGAGGATCTTTTCCACTGAAGCAGGCCACCATGCCTTAACAAGTTTGTTTTCATTTGAAAACAAAAACTTGTTACCTGCCGACCCACAAAAGACTGCCGCATCTTCCAGCATAAGCGAGGTCCTGAACACATGAGGCGAGAATTTAGCCATGCGGTCGAAGATGAACTTTTCAGGGTGGCCTTTCCAGCCGTTGGCGAGAAAGTCTAGAGTTTCGCCAATCACTGGCCATCCGGTCGTACCAGGTGGGAGTTTTGTATTTAAACCCGACTTAGACTTGTAAAACACAAAATGTAATAAAAATGGAACAACAAGAACAATGAGAGATAGGAAGATAGCATAAATGTGATCAACCATTATCATTGAGCTTTTCGTTGCTCTTCCTAGTTATGGGGAACTAAGAGCATAGATACGTGTATATATATGAAAAATAACATCGCAAATCATGTCATGCGGTTAATTTTAAAAAGCTTTCGGGCTTCAAGTATTAACGTAATATGACTAGAGATGTTCGTTTTAATATATGTAGACGTACTGATAAATCTGAAAAAAAATAGTACAAGTCACCCGCCAAATTGAATATCGACACTCAAATCAACTCATATCTTGCTTTTTAGACGGGTTAAAAAGTAACATGCGTGTTTGAATTTAACCGGGATTTCTCCGCTCATGAGAATGAGTAGTCAGGGTTTTACAGTGGGGTTAGGCTGCTTTGAAAACCGACATATGTTTACTTCTTTTTCTATATTTGATTTCTTTGCACTTGAAACGATCGCGTTACTTTATAAAGTTAAACGAGTATTGATAGTATTGTTATGACCTCTAAATTGTCAAAATAAATAAATAACAATTTAGCTTTTTCCCCGTTTGTTAACTAACATTATATATATAATATTAAACTATCAATAAAGAAGTACATTCCATTCGAAGTGAAAAAAAGAAGAACACATGTCAAATAATGGTCATTAAACATTTACCTAACAATTTAATGAAATGTTGTACTGTGGGCTCTTGAGTGTATATGAAGTGTTGTGTTTTGGTCCATTCACACATGTGACATGACACATTACATTGTTGACAAAAGTTATTTTGAAATTTTATTTTTTACTACAATTCAGATAACAAATTATCATTCATTATCTTAAATTAAAAAAAAAACACGAAAAATATCATTTTTATCAAAATATTCAAAAGTTATAAAAAATGACATAGTGGCTAAATTGTAAATATGATAAAAAATAGCTATCACATGTGATATTTTAGTAGTTATAAAAACAATAAAATATTTTTAATGATATATTAATGAAACACCACTAGTGATAAATTAATGAAACACCACTAGTAATATTTTATGAGAAATACTATATCCACTCAAAATTTACACAAAGAGTTCCACACAATGACATGTCGTAGATTTGATTGGTGTTTTATGTTTTTATTTCTCTCTCTTTCTTTTGAATAAACCAATCAAAATTTAAACAAGTCATTGTGTGGAATTCTTTTTGTAAATTTTGAGTGGATGTAGTGTTCCTCATATTTTATCAACATATTTACTAAGTAATATCCCAGTGATATCTGATTGCTTTATCTAGGGGTGAGCATGGTTCGGTTTGGTGCGGTTTTTGACTAAAACCGAACCGCAACCGCACTTGCGGTTTTTATAAAAATAGAAACCGCACCGAACCAAAAACCGCGGTTTCGTTTTTGCGGTTTTTTTGCGGCTTCTGCGGTTTTGCGGTTTTTAACCGCACCGAACCATTACTTGTAACTTATATAATAATTGTAACTTTTTGCGGTTTTTTGTTTAAAATGTTGATTTTTTTCGGGTTATAATGCATAAATTGAATCTAACAAACACTTTACTAATAACTTATATAAATATCAATGATAATATGCACTAGAAGTCTTATAACTCGCATAAAATAGTCGATGTGACGTTTTTCAGTATAAAATAATTATTGTGTGGTGCGGTTCGGTTTTACGGGCGAAAACCGCAACCGAACCGCATTTCCGGTTTTTCCTTTTTCTTAAAATCAAACCATCGGTTTTTGTCGTGGTGCGGTTTTTGCGGTTCGGTTTTTGCGGTTTTTTGCGATTTTGTGGTTCGCTGTTCGGTTTCTACTCACCCCTACCTTTATATATAGTAATATTTTACTAGCGAAATTAATGAAATATCACTAGTGATAAATCATTACTTCGTCATATTTACAACTTTGGTAGCCTACTTATTTTTAGAACTTTTAGACATTTTGGCAAGAATAACCCTTCTGTATCTTTTTTTTAAATCTTAAATTAATCTATATCATTAAATCAAAAATAAATGAAACGTGAAGATTATCTTTTAGTTTTAATAAAAAAAACAAAAATATAAAATAACTCATCTCCACATGTGAGACCCCCAAAATCAGGCAAGGAAACAACTAGGCAACAAAGGGGTTCCACGTCATGGTACAAGAAGCAATGAAATATAGTTGACACAAAGTTGACGTAATAAAAATATATATATTACACCATAAAAGATCAGAGTTTTAAACATAGGTCCAGAGTTTTATAAGCGGAAAAATATATTATTCAATTATGGTTTTGTAACTTATAGTTACCAAAATACAGATTAAACTTCTGACAGTTTTTACCAAAACCAAACTTTAAAAAGTATGACAGAAATCTCGAAGCTGCGATAATATCCTGCGGGCTCTCATTCAAGCAAAGCTAAGTATTAATACCTGAGATTAAACATGTAAAATCGTCAACATAAAGTTGAGTGATATTCATAAGTTTAGCATTAAAGATGTGGAACACAAGCATTCATTAGTAAAACAAGGAATAGGGAAAAATGGTTATATACATTAACAATAGTCCGAAACCATTATTATTGCTATTTAGTTCATGAACCGAAGCTTAACTCAATGCAAGTTCCTCTAGTGAGTATTCAGCCTAAATACTAAAGTAACAAAACGAATGAAATGCGTCAATGGTTAAACAACCGCAACATGGGACGGGGATTGTCAATCCCGATGGATCCACCCACAACATTCGCGCTTAGCAACACATGTAAATTAACGGTTCATGATCAAGAGAGGAAACTTAAGACTATTGACTAAAAGAAATAATATCAATGAAAACTGTTTGAAAAGCATACAAGTCTGGATAGCATAAGAGTCCTGGATAGCATACCGTTTTTAAATAGATGTGTTCCACCATGTAAAATCTCACCCCGCATTTAGAAACAATGTGCAAGTAAAAAGGGGCTATGAACCCACCTTAGACACGAGGTATGTGAATCATTAAACTCAGAAGCTGAGTAGAAACAGTAGTGGTAAGACGATCGCCGACGATGTGGATGCCCGTTAAACAAGAAAGCCGCAACTTATCAAATAAGGTGCGCTCGTTAATAATTGACTCAAGTATAAACCATAGTTAACAACATAAAATCAGAATTACAAGACCACGACAAACCCGAAAGAACAACAATGCAAGTGATATTACAATACCCTTCTAGATGTTCACTTTATTAACTACTTCCTCGATAAAAATCTGCCGGTACATACCAGATGTACTCACTGATTTCCCATACTTAGACAACTCGGATTTTTATGAAACTTGGTGAAAAACTCACTCATAACCTGAATAAAACTCATTTTAAATTTCATCCAATGATTTATATTTTAGAACCACTTGCTCAACACATTTCTAAACTTGAAAAACCGGACAGATTTGAACACTTGACTCGTGAAACCATTTTGACCATCCTAACCTTTACCATTAGCAAAAACGACCATTGAATTTGAAAATAGAATCAAAATGCTAAGTTTAGGGCCTGAGAACAGCCATTGACCATTTGTAAAGCTCATTTTATAGGCCCCGAGATTCGATAAAAATATCCTCGATAAATTAGGATTGTGCCGATACTCGTCTCCCGGTACACGAATATTCAAACTATCGTAACTTCCTCCTCGTTTTGAGTTAGAAGCTCTAATTTATATCAAAATTAAGCTAATGAAAATATCTACGACACTATCTTATTAGTTTAACAATAATCCAATCGTAAGACATCCAAAAGTAGCCTCAAACCTACTGCCCTAAACCACCACTCTAAAACTCATACCAAAACACTTTTTCAAAACAAATTACCCATTTTTCTACCAATACTAACATCTGATAATTATCCCTTACCAATCTTAACGCTTGCATGTTACATAAACAAAATTCAAAATCAAAAACTTAAACTTTTTATCATCAAAACATGGAGATCTTATCATGATCATCACATGCATGATGATCAAAAACTCATACCAACCATGAAATCATAACTTGAAAACTTGATACATGTGTGATATTTTTGTATTAATAGAATCTCCTTTCTATTTCTAACATGGGTATAGGTTTAGTTTTTGTTAAAACAACGTAAATTTGATGATCAATGGTGGTTTTGGTGTGTTTGGCTCACAGTAGAAGAGAGGGGAAGGAGGGGTGATGGTATTTTTTTTATGAATTGCTTACTATGTGTTTTCTGGAAGAAAAATGTATATACATGGTGCTAGGTAGAGGGGCTAATCTTGCCATCTTTGAAATCTATGGACTTAAAAGCAATTTAATAGTTTAAAAGGTAGAAAATGACTATTAGTAAATTTTGAAAATATTTACGAGGCTCGGGTTTCGTTAAACATACTTTTCAAAAGTTAAAAAGCATCATAAATATGATAATATAGTCTCCCGACACGACTTAACACGTCATTAAAAAGAAAACATCGAAAACGTCAAACATTGAAACCATCGACAATGAAATGTAAAATATCGGGCATCTGTCGGTATCGCGATCATTAGTAATTCTCGTTATTCATTGATTTTGAGTAAACTCTTTGTATAATGCACGTGGGTGCTTTTAAATAAAAAACTGTGATTCAAATAAATATGAAAAATAAAATAAAATCTCTATAATTCCAAATAAAGTATTACCAATGATCAAAAATACTTAAAAAGTATAATTTATTAAAATTATCATAATCTCAGGATTTACATATAAGAATACAAGAAAATGTAATACGTTGGAAAATTCAAGAAGCACGAATAAAAGAACAAAATAATACCGAGAAAATACGAGTTCTTACAGTCGACCCCCCTAAAGGAACTCTGGTCCCTCAGAGTTCCACTAGAGACAGGAAAAGATGCAAACAAAAGGAGGTACATAGTTTAGAACTGATTCATTACTTCACAGGTAATTTTTGCACCACGATGTACCTTAACAATTAGAATTCACTATGCTTTAGTTTCTTAACTTCTTTTCAAATAAATTTTCAAACTTGGATTAAAATAATGACCTTTCAGTACGGAGAAGTATCAAGAGATAGAATGAACACAATAATTGCTTAAACGAACAAGGTGCGCTAGAACGAGTTAAGATTGATAATCGACAAGGAATGCAAATCGCGCAAACTGTAAAACATGACAATCTTAAATCGTAACAATCTAATTACTAGAGATATAGGAGGGAAAATGAATTACATATGAACATTTAAAATACAAGTTGTCACAACTATCTGTCTAGGATTTTGTATTACTTTCAAACTCAGCTTAAGTATTTTCTTGATAAGGAATTCAAAGTAAAAGCAACTCAGTTCAAATAATTATTTCAGTCAGCTTAAGAGCTTTTGGATGAGTGTATGAAATTATTGTTAAAAATTCAGGTTTATCGTTACTATTAAAGAAATCAAGTTTCCCAAATTATTTAGAATCATTGTTAGAAATTATAAATTAAATTGATAATTTTATTAGGTTGAAAGTAAAGTATGATATGATAAAATACTTTAAAAGATACAGTTTGACATCCTTGTTTAACACTAGTTATAAACCTAGAAAAGAGGATGTATAGATCTGACATTAAACTTGAAATGGGTAATTTGGGTAATTTAAACACTTTGATGAAGTGTGTATAACGTTCTTAAAAAATTAGAATAATTTATAGAAATCCATAAAGGTATTTAATGTCTCAAATGGTAAACATGTGACATATCCGACTTTTCAAAATGTGACAAGATATCAAACGAGTATGAAACGAATAATAATCAACAATTAGTATACACGTAATAACACGAGGGGATAAAACAAAATTCGTATCAATTTCTTAACGAACATGATAGATGCACCGATGATAAGGACAATAAGAAACAATGGATTTAGCAAGATTAATTCATGAGTGAGGTTGGTGTCACCAACATTGGGTTATTAAGTCCTCGACAGTCGATACACGATCAAAAAAGAAAAGCCACATAATAAATTTTTGAATCAAGAATATTTTTAAGAAGTCACTTGAGAGTAATTCCAGTAAGATGAACAATATTAGCAATGAGAGTGCGAAGTCATCACATGGTTCACATGAATGAATTTCAAGACGACAGAGTCTAACGCACATTATGACAAGTACACTAAATCATTGTTCACTTCCATTCATAAATCACTATCCGCGTCCAGAGATGTTTCGAAGGTCTACTAAAATAGATAGTGAAGTTCGATCGATGAAGAAGCATAACAACATTGAAACTTTCAAGTCTGGTATCAATGGTAAGAAACTAGACGAGTGGCAACGAGAATTGTATCATGAGGATGATGAGGTAACAAGAAAAACAAAGTTCATTGAGTAAGAAAATATGTGCTTGAGGCATGTACTTTGTTCAAGAAAAGATAAGGGTTCATATGTGTATGTCGTGAACTGGTGCTACTCGCATAAGATGTAAAAGTTTCTAAACTTTATTTTATCTAATTTTTTAAAGAACATAAGTAAAAAGTTGGTTCTTGGCCAAATATTTAAGGTGACTAATATTCGGCCTCGCATGGCTCCTTCTGAATTACGCATAGGTGATCAGACCATGCATAATCTTGGACTAGCAATGTGATGCTCAGCTTCTTCAAACCAATATTACATGTCATATGATTTAAAATATGTATATCATGCCATTTGTAAAAACAGGAATCAAAACAATTTATGAAACTTTTCGCCAGTAATTAATTGGCTAGATGTTTAAATCAATAATTTTATTGTTACAAGATTTATTTACAAGACCAGTTGTTGAACAATTTGAGAAATTACATCGTAAAACAATGACCAATGTAGAACATTTTGTAAAACGTTTCGCAAACGATACCAGTTTAAATTCATATGATGACACAATGTTACTTTACCAAATAGTGAGTGGGTTACTGTAAAACCCGCATATAAATACCATGAACAGTACACTACGTAAACCTACGAACCAATTAAAACTTTCCATTTATGTCATGTACACGTGTCACGAACATTAAATTCAGAAACTACGTACGTATTAAAACACGATATTTATTAAGTACGTAATATTACACGATAATTATTAAGTACAATAATTATAATCACGAACATATGATCACGAACATTTATAAACACGATAATTATTAGGTATAATAATTATAGCACGGGTATTAGAACATGATATATACGAAGTATAGGTAACACGAACTAAAACTGATAATAAACACGAATGTACACGAGTTATACGTTAACTAGGAAAAAAGCCCGGTTTACCCTTTTGGGGCCTTGTGTCCGCGGCAACTAAAGACAAGGGGGCCCAAGCCCACTTTGATTTTTACTAAATATGGAAAAGTAAAACATAGAGTTTTACTTAACAGAATTTTCACAAAAGTTAAACTCTAGCCTCCCTTTGGTGACCCTATAGCCGCGAGACAAATCAAAAGAACAAGGAGGGTTCGTTTGATTTCGATCTTGGATTCCTACGCATTTGTGTTCGTGTTCACAACCCTTTTCAATCACGTTAACGGTATATTCAAAAAACCTTCATCTTTTTAATCCTTTTATTAAACTAATGTTCATGTGGTTAATTATTAAAAACAAGTAATATAAACATGTTATGGATTAATATAAATCAAAGGGAGGGTTTCGTTTGGTTTGTGGTTTGGTTCGGCAGCCAATCGAGAGTCATACGACTCTCGGTATCCTTCATTTGGCCATAGCCGAGACCCCCCTAAGGGGCTCGGTGTGGGTTTCAGTCGAGCAGCAGGAACCACCGGCTTTTATCGGTGGCTGATTGGTTCGAGCAGGGGAACGTCGAATGCAACAGGGGGAACCACCGGCCTAATGCCGGTGGGAACTTTGTGCTGGCAGCGGCTAGCCACGGCGCAGCAGCGGCAGCAGCCGCCGTCGTTGGCAGCGCAGCCACGGCTGTGGGTGGTGGTTGGTGTTCGGGTTCGGGTTTTCGTCTCGGGATTCGGGCTCGGGATTGTTGCAAGTTATTTTTTTACAAGATGAATAAATCTAATTAACATGCCTAAATAATTAATTTAATTAAAACATGAGTTAGGTTATATTATTTTTATAAATAATACATGTTTTAGCCTAAGTATTTGGTCATTTATTTTATACTATAGTTTATTAATTAATTATTAAAATATGGACTTATAATTAATTCATAATTCATGACTTAGGTTTATTAATTAAAATTTATAATGCATGTTAATCTAAGTATTTTAGTAGACTTAATTTAATTAAACCATGACTTAATTAAATTTGTATAATCTATAGTTTATTAATTAACCATGATATATTATTAATTAATAAAACATGTACTATCATTATTAATTAAAAATCAGTTATAACCTATAGTAATTAATTTATTTAATAAACTATACTATTAATTACATGACTTATGACTTTTAACTAGTAAACACTATCTTATATTATTAGCTTAAAAATCCAGCTTATTTATAATTATAGAAACTTTCTATTTCGGGAAACTTACTATTTTTAGAAACTTTCTATTTATAGAAACTTTCTATTTTTGAAAACCTGCTATTTTTAGAAAATTACTTATTATTACACAACAAGTATAATAATACAAGAATACAAAATAATACATAATCAGAAGACATGAAATACATGAATAATCTAATATATAATTTAAAACAGTCAAATAAGACAAGAACATATAAAACAAGCTAAGAACATACAAGAACCAGTAATATACTCAGATATCAGACAACTCATACAAGTCCCTTATTTATGTAGCTTTATTAAGGTCGGAGTAGGACTTTTCATCCTTTCATCTTTCCTCGTTCACTGGACATAAGGTACAGATTTTCCGTCCTTTAGTATGGACATTCTTTTCCTTATTAGGATTCCCCGTTTGCAGCCAACTGTTTTCCCAAGTATATATTTTATATGTTTTGATTACTTATGTTTAGTTTTAAATGCCTAAGCCATATACATGCATGACCAGTGTCACCTAGTTATGGAGGTACAATAACCATAACACTGGAGGCACCAATGTTATGACTTCCCCACGACGGAGTGATTGCTCGTGGCGTCCCTTTACAGTTTTGGCCTTATATTTATATTATCATGTGGGGCGTATAGGTGCATCCTAGTTACATGTTTTACAGGATTTTCATGGTGAATGTGGTGTGTGCCTTGCATCCTTCACAAGGAGTTGATCCCTCCTACCCAGACTAATTAATTAGAGACAACCCCTCTAATTGCATGATAAGGTCTCCCCTCCAAGAATTCATGCGCGGTGGAACCTCATGACCTATATGGGCTATTGGCTAATTAATACAGTTTTTCATATAAAAACATAAGTCTTTTCAAACTATAAAACCAGTTTTATGAACATGTTCCAGGTTATCTAGGACTTATACATTTCCACTGCTATTAGTTTTAATATGCTTATGTCATTTCATGCTATATCCGCTCACTGGGCGTTATGCTCACCCGTTTTCCTTTCATGTTCCCAAACGGCAGGTACTCAGGGACGCAACTAGGACTCGAGAGTATGTGCATACGGATGGAAGCTATCTAGCCTTTATTACTTTATGCATTTCCATACATTACATTACTTTATCTCTTTGGACGTTGTTTAGTCCCTTTTCTATTTCAGTACTTATATTCATGTGTGTGAGCTTATACTTGGACTACCGATGTTTGTTTTCGGTATTTTCATTCATGGTCATTTAATGTTTTTGGACATTTACCTTGCATGCTTTGATGACACGCCATAATTATCCTGTGATATTCTATTTACCAAAATGGGGTGTTACAGTTATGGTATCAGAGCCAACGCTTCGACCTGTATGCTCTAAAAACATGACCTGTGATTAGTGGGAATCACCAGGGTCTTCCTATAACTAACAGTTGTTTTCATGCATTTGTTTCATTATCATTGTTGTAGGAATTTTATGGTTGGTACAAGATTGGCTGTATTTAGTCGCATGTGCTTTTAATCGAATCATTTTGTTTTGATGAACCCACCCATAGGCGTTCATCCTCGTCATGTCATTTTGTTTTGGTGAACTGACCCATAGGCGTTCACCCAAACCCATGTCATTTTGTCGACCATGCATTCATACACTGTTTTCTTGCATATTTTTTTTCATGTTTATATGCATAAATTTTTCATGATTATATATTATGTTCAAATCAGCTTAATCATTGCACTTTGTTTTATACTGTCAGATGGTTCTCACACGTGAACAAGAACAACTGAATGTAGCAGTCCAAGCTGCTATGCAGGCCATGCTTCCTCAACTGAGGAATGAGATTCGAGCTGAGGTGCAAGCTGCCAACAATCAGTACCAGCACCAACACCAGAATCCTCCTCCTCCACCTCCAGCTACCCTGATCACATGGTTGGAGCTATTAAATAATCATCGTCTGAACTCTTTCGAGCAGATTGACAACCCCGCTGAGGCTGAGAGCTAGATAGCTCACATTGAGAAGATCTTTGACGCAATGGGATGCGACCCTGTCTTTAAGGCAAGGTTAGCTTGTTACAAGTTTGAAGGGAACGTGCTTGCATGGTGGAAAGCACTTAAACTGTCAAATAGAGGCGACGGCTGGGTGATTGGCTTGACTTAGGCAGAGTTTAAGGAGTTGGTTATGGGGCAGTTCTTCCCGAAACTTGAGCAAGATTAGCTCAAGAGGGAGTATCATGGTATTAGGCAGAGAGCTGGGGAAAACAGGAATGAGTTCATGCAGAGGTTCCTTAGACTGGCTAGATTCCTTGGCGCAGCAGTCGGGACTGCAGAGGAGTAGGTGTATCATTTTCGTTGGGCTTTTCGTACATCTGTCGCCAATAACTTGGTGTGTGTCACCTTTAATATTGTGGCACAGGTGGCAGATGCAACCCGCAAGTTCGAGATGCTGCAAGAGAGGGGTGAGTTTGGAGAGGTAGAAAGACCCGACAAGAGGTATATTTTGTCATCAGCGGTGATCATTTCATTTCATTCAGTAATATCCAAATATTTATCATTATCTATACAATTGCATCTTTCAGGCAGAAGACTGGGGACCGGTCCCAACCGGCCACTCAACAACAAAATCAGCCTAAGGGTAACGGTCAGACTCAGACCGTTCTGCTTCGGATTGGCGTGATGGTAATGACAATTACCGTAACAACGCCAACAACTCCAACAGCATCGGGTCCCTAAACTTACTCATTTTTATGTTATATACTTTATGATTCATAACTCTGACACTTTAGCGTCTACTACCAGGAATAATGGCAACGGACGGGAGCAGGATCGCAGAGGTTCACAACCCAACCGTGCAACGGCATCTGGTATTACGTCTTAAGATGTTCTGCATTGTCATGTTTGTACCCAATAATCATGTCTCATGTATACTTTTCTGAAACAGGCTCCCAGTCAGCTAGGGTACCTATTGGAGGGTATACTCACCCTCTTTGCACTATGTTCAACCGCAGACACCCAGGGCCGTGTCGCCGTGATAGCGATGCTTGCTTCAAGTGTGGCCATCTAGGCCATCGCATAAAGGACTGCCGTAAGGGTGAGATTGAGGGCACTTCTGGACATGCCGACTCTAAGCGAACTCTGACTACCAGACGAGTGTACACGACCTCGCTTGACCAGGCCAACAAGTCAACAAGTACCATCACTGGAATCTTTACGGATGGCAAAAAAAACCCGAACCCGATGGAGAAACCCGAAACCCGAAATAATTGGGGTGGGGCGGGTTATATTTATCGGGTTATGGGGTGAGTTTGGGGCTTAAACGGGGATTTTTAATCGGGTATGGGGCAAAAACGGGGAATAAGGTCCCCGACCCGCCCCACCCGGTTAATATATACATATACATAAATATAAGTATTTTTATATAGTATTTTCTTACTATTTGCATCATAATAAATATTTCTTTAGTATTTAATATTTTCAATATTGTAAATTGTTATTATAGAAGTTTGTTTAATGTATTGTAAGTTTTTTTTGGTGTAACATATCACTAATTATGTATAATAGTATCGTTTAAAACCTTATAAGTCTTGCTTGTAATCCATATATTATTAGTAAGTTTTTAATATTTCAAGCTTATTTTTAGCGGTCTAAAAATAATAATCAATGTGAATTGGTGCGGTTTTGATAAAAAAATTCACCCAAAGAGGGCACCCGATAAGATCCCCGATTAGTATGTGGCGGGTTTGGGGGAGCATTGCACCCCAACGGGGCACCCCGATTAAATCCTCGACGGGATCAGAGCGGGTTTGGGGAGAACTTTGTTAATCGGGTTTGGGGATGGGAATGGTCGCGCCGCCCCAAACCCACCCCGTTGCCATCCCTAGGAATCTTGTATATGTATGGTTAAGCTACATGCGTTTTATTTGACACGGGTGCTACTCATTCGGTCAAATCCACTGTTTATGCCAATCGTGTTAGGATATCCTCTATGCCACTAGAAAATGTCTTAAACATTTCCACGCCCTTAAGAGACTCTGTACGCATCACACATGGGTACAAGGGTCTTCCCCTTGAGTTTGACGACAGAATTCGTCTAGTTGACGCACTTCCATTGGACATGTGTGATCTCGACATGATATTAGGCATGGACTGGCTATCCAAACACCACGCCACCATAGACTGCCATTCATATCGGGTTATTTTCGGTGATGTAAACGCACCAGAGTACATTCACAACGGTTTTATACCAGGAAGGTCTCACAAATAATTTCAACCTTACAAGCACGTGCATTACTGTCACATGGTTGCGAGGGCTACTTAGCTACTATTCATGATATGGAGGCTGAATCTCCATCCATTCAGAATCAGCCTATCGTGTCAGAATTTCTCGACGTGTTTCCTGAACTTCCGGGCATACCACCTGCTCGTGAGGTAGAGTTTATTATTGAGCTCATCCCAGGAGCTGAGCCAATTCCCAAGGCTCCTTACCGCATGGCTCCCATCGAGCTTAAGGAGTTAAAGGAACAACTACAGGAACTTTTGGAACGAGGTTTCATCCGACCTAGTGCATCTCCATAGGGTGCACCAGTTTTATTCATAAAGAAGAAGGACGGCAGTATGCGTCTCTGCATGGATTATCGTGAGCTTAATAAGATCACCATAAGAAATCGATATCCTTTGCCACGCATTGATGATCTGTTTGACCAACTCCAAGGGGACAAACATTTCTCTAAGATCGATCTGAGGTCTGGCTATCATCGGCTATGTGTGAAAGAGCAGGATATCACCAAGACTGCTTTCCGTACACGTTATGGACACTACGAATTCGTAGTCATGTCATTCGGCCTTACAAATGCTCCAACAGTTTTATGGACCTCATGAACCGTATCTTCCATGAGTTTCTAGATAAGTTCATCATTGTCTTCATTGACGATATTCTGATTTTCTCTAAATCAAAGGAAGAACATGAAGACCATCTTCGTACAGTATTACACATACTTCGACAGAAGCAGCTGTATGCCAAGTTCTCCAAATGCGAATTCTGGTTAAGTAAAGTGGTGTTTCTAGGCCACATAGTATCTGCAGAGGGAATAATCATGGATCCTACGAAGGTTGAGGCTATTACCAAGTGGCCAAGACCGACGTCAACAACTGAAGTTTGCAGCTTTCTAGGCTTAGTTGGTTACTACCGTAGGTTCGTAGAGAACTTTTCCCGACTAGCACTGCCATTGACCAAACTGACGCGAAAATGGGAGAAATTCGTCTAGACTTTGTTGTCCCATATATTTAGATAATAGAGCACAAATTTAAGAAAGAAAATAGATGAAGAAGATGAATTCTAGAGAGAGAAAGTAGTGAGAGAAAGTAGAGAGAAGAGATGATTAACTTGGTGAATATTAGATTAAGAGAAGTGAGAATAAAATGAACCAACCAACCCTCCTAACATGCTAGGAGGGTAGTATATATAGTCCACCCACATGCGGGCTTTAATGGGCTATATATTGGGTCGGGCTTGTCTTTTGGACTTTAATTAGTTTAAATCCAAGCCCTTAAACCACGACTAATTAACTACCTATTACAACATTCTAACTAATGTTACAATAATAACCTATGACCGAGCATTCTTGTTTGACTCAATATTTGAGGCTAACAATCTCCCCCAATGTGAGGTCATACCCTTTTGATATTTGGAGATCAATGGAGATTACGAATCTCGTCATAAATGAGTCTTGAACGTGTAACAGTAGTTTTGTTCCTTCATGCTGTGATCTTTGAGCCTTTGTCATTGTCTTTCGACTTAGTTTTTTATCTTGAGATCTTTAAATCATTCTTGACTTGTCTTTGCCATCTCGCGATCTTGTGTCTTCATCCACATGCTCACACTATTAATTGTTGAATAAGTCTTTGGGCATGAATATGTGGTTTTGAATCTTTGACTTTGCTGAGTACACCGCGATGCCACCATCTAGAGACAAAAACATAGACACGGACTGAATGGCTTTTGACATTCGTCCTAAATCGGTAGCGTTTTACCTCCGGTCGGTAAAGACCGTTATACGATATTAAATACCGTACCTGTGATTAGGTAGATTCAATTAAGAATCTCATTGACAGGGTTTCGCGGCTGTACTAGCCGTTCTCTTTACTCGACCGTCTCAAAGCAAGACTGCGAACATAAAGAGTGAATCAATTGGATAAATATCCGCTTAAATAAAGTCGTCAATTCAAATTCCTGGAACAAGTTTGATTCATTAAGAATCTTACCATTGTTGCTTTCCAGTTGACACAAGTTCGATTCATAAGAATCTCACAAGTCACCTACCATAGCGCTGTTTGATGTTGACGCTAGAAGGATTTCCATTCGTCACTGTGAAAATTAATAAATATCACTCTGAATGTTCTGGCAAGACCATGAAGATATTGCGTAGAAACCTGAAACGAGTTTGAATCAATTCAGAATCAAACCACTGTTGCTTTTCAGTTTTACATATGTTTAATTCATAAAGAATCTTACACATGACCTACCGCAGTGCTGTTTGATGTTAACACTGGAAGGATTTCCACTCATCATTGTGAATACTAAGTAGTATCACTCTGAGTGTTCTAGCAATATCGCAAGGATATAGCGTAAGACTCTCTTGACCTTCATCCGTGTGTCCTAACGAGATCTGATTGATCTCTTAGCTCTAGACTCGATTTGTGCACTTTTAGCGGTCGGAGGCTGGAGTAGATGCCACCTATTCAATATCAACTATCTCGGAGTGAGAAATTCAATAGAAGTCGTGTTGATCTCCGTGACAATAAAACAAACTTCTTTTGAGAGAAGCCTGAGTAGCTAGGAAAGGGTTGTGCTTCACATCACTGGGTCCATGATGAGTTTGTCTTCATGATGAGTTGACCCGATTTCTGCCTAAGTTGTATGGAGGGCTTCTTTCTTTAGACCCTTTATCCTTACATTTTTTTTTCATTCTTCAACCCCTTCAATGCTTACCAAGACATCATTACTAACACCTTGTTGTGATTGTTTCGGTGCTAGCATCAGTACTTAGTCGGCATTCAACTACGTTCACATTCTACTCCATCTTTCCTAAGGACTTCTAATAATCTATTGGATTGTCCCTGGGAAGATCCCTCCGGTTCTGATTGGATCATAGGACTTAAATCTAACCACCCTTTTGACACCAATAACGTCGTGATTAAAGATGTTGTGGGTATTTGATCGTAACCATGAGTGCTTGAGTCTTTAGATCACATTTTAATCACATTTTCTCCCCTATCTCTAATATATAAAATCTTTTGATATTAGAGATACCAAATTTGATTAAAATATATTTTGAAAAATAGTCTTGAAAATCTCTAGGAGAAAGATGTGTTAATCTTTTGCATGAAGTTAAAATGCTCCCCCTCAAAAATTGATCCAATGGAATTGTCATTACGAAGATTTGATCCACATTAAACTTTTGAGGATAGGAGTTGTTGAACACACAATTTTTGACAGATTTTGAATAATCATTGAAAAATTCTTGAAAAAATTGTGTTCAACGCTTTTTGAAAAATCCTATTTCTTTTTGGCGAAGAGGTTTTTCTAAAGCATAAACTTGAGTTCATAGACTTTGAATGTCGTGCCGAATCCACTCAAGTGTAAGAAGATTTAACTTCTTTTGCTAAGGGTAAGGGTACTAAATCGTACACTCCCCCGTGAATTTAGAACCGGGTTGCAATTTGAAAGTGATTACAAGCCATTGTGTTGAGCTCAAAACGTTAAATGTTTTGTAACAAGCTCAACCCAAGATAGATTGCTCTACCCGTTGTTGGAAATATTGTCTAAAAAAGAGACAATTTCCTTTAGAAAAGATAGAAATGACATGTTTTGAAAAATATTTACAACTTTCATTCGAGCTTTATGTACACACCCGTGTCGTTATTGAGCGACATTTCTAGGTACGTCCATATTATCGATACTAAAAGACATGCCGAGAAGAATATTTTTGGATTATCAAAGATTTTTTAATTTTGTATTTTGCTTTTTGATTAATATTTACAAGTAGATGTTTGATAGATGAATCAAGCAGGCTTCTTTGCCAGAACCTCCAGTTCTGCTGGAGTCAAACATCTCATACCAATTTGCCTAACTAGATACGCAAACCTCTCTTTCGAAAGAGCTTTTGTAAACAAGTCAGCCAATTGGTAATCAGTTCCAACAAAGTATAATTCAACAATACCCTTTTCAACTTGTTCCTTAATGAAGTGATATCTGACATCAATGTGCTTCGTGCGGGAATGCTGTACCGGATTGCAGGAGATGGCTATGTCAGACTTTGAGTCACAGTACATAGGTACTTTATCAAAGTGGAAGCCATAATCCGTGAGTTGTGTTCTCATCCAAAGAACTTGAGCACAACACGCAGATAAAGACACATACTCTACTTCGGCTGATGACAATGATGTGCAATCCTGCTTCTTGGAAGACCATCCCACAAGCTTATCTTGACCTAGAAATTATGCACCACCAGAAGTACTTTTACGTGTATCAAGACACCCTGCATGATCAGAATCTGAATAGGCCGTTAGAAAGAAACCGGTTTCCCTCGGATACCAGAGTCCCATGTGAATGGTATTCTTAAGGTACCGAAAGATCCGTTTAACCTCTTTGAGGTGCTTTTCAGTAGGTCGTGCTTGATATCGTTCACAATAGCATGTAGCATGATGTATATCAGGTCTACTTGCTGTCAAGTACAAGTTTGTTTTGACATCTTGTTTGTTGAGTGATTCTCCTTGTTGCAAGCGTTCAATAGCAGTCCACATTTCATGTGCTGTCGGGCATGCATCAACCGTAGAGTAAATATCATCTCCAATCCCACTTAAAACCATATAGATGGCTTATTTCTCCGCATCATGCCAAGCACAATTTTCAGGTCTAAGATCAGCTCTTGTTTCATCACGTTCACTTGCGGGTATTAGATCAGTAGTATCTGTGGCTGGTCTTGGAGGAATTGAGATCTTCTTGAATATATATGGTCCATGAGTAATACATTTCCTCAAGGCATCACCATTAGGTCTTGTATCAAGGTATCATATGAAACGTGATTGCCATTGAGCATACCGACCAGACACAAGCATTGGTGGTCTCTCTTTGTTACCCGCCACCATTATGTTGTTGTTCGTCACACGATATTCGGCAGTAGAATCCATCTCAATATTCTCTGAAATGATGAAGTGAATATGGATCTTAAGTAGATTTGTTGTGATTGTTGTTGTGGTTAAAATTCCGAAAAGTGCAATTTTTCTTCAGTCCGACAATAAATTCCCCAGTCCGACAATAAATTCCCCAGTCCGACAAAACGGTAGACCAAAAAATTTTGTAATCGCCAAATTTTGAAATCGAGCTAGAAATATCCTAAAACTAGTATGGAAAATTTTTGAATTTACTTGATGGAAAAATTTTAACTCTTTATTTTTTTTATTTTTTAATTGTAAACGATATTCCGAAACTAGTCTAGATGGTGGCTAAGTCTAAAAAATACTCGAACAAAATTTAGCTAAACATGTCATCGGAATGTCCATCGAAATGTGCCGTCGGAATGTCCATCGGAATGTCCATCAGAATGTTGGTTGTCGGAATGTAGGCTGTCGGAATGTAGGCTGTCGGAATGTTGGCTGTCGGAATGTAGGTTGTCGGAATGTAAGCTGTCGGAATGTAGGTTCTAACGGAATGATTGCAAGTATCGGAATGTTGCTTTTGTCGGAATACCCTTTTTGTCGGAATGTTTAGATCGCAATATGGCTTAAACAAATTGGACAGAGTAACGACTCAGTATCCCTTGAAACCGTCGGAATCCACGATCGCATTGTACGATCGGAATATCTCGTCGGAATAAGGTATCGAAATCCGGGTGATCGCAAAGTAGAATCCTTGGATTATTGCGATCGAGCCTCACACACTTTGTACTTTCCGACGGTATAACTTGCTAGAATTTCGGAAAGATGAAAAACAAGAAAGTTTTCAACTTTTGATCCAAAAGACTTGAGTTTTAACCAAAACCAAGATACCCAAATCACTACGACACGAATAAAGAAGTTATACGACTTTAAGAACACTAAAAAACATAAAAAAATCTTGAATTCGTGGAAGAAATAAGGATCAAATCAAATAAATTAAATGAAAACACAACAACCAATCACAAAACTACCCCATGGCGATTGATACCAATTGTTGTCCCATATATTTAGATGATATAACACGAATTAAAGAAAGAAATTAGATGAAGAAGTGAGAGAAAGTAGAGAGAATGGTTGGAGAAACTAGGTGATATTAGATTTGAGAAAATGAATAACCAACACCCTTCCTAACATGCTAGGATGGGTATTTATGGTCCCCCTACAGGTGGGCTTGTACGGACTATACTACATGGGCTGGGCTTTCCTTTTGGGCTTTGTTTACTTATGAATGAACCTTAGCTTAAAGTTAAGCCCGTAATACACGACTAACGTACTACCTATTACAACGTTCTAAAATACGATACATAATAAACCTATGACCGATCATTCTTGTTTGACTCGATATTTTGAGGCTAACAGACTTAAGAAAGAGAGAAGAGCTTTGAAGACCTAAAGCAAAGGCTCGTATCTGCACCTATTCTTACTCTCCCATCTGGTACATGTGGATTTCAGATCTATAGTGATGCTTCAGGGAAGGGCCTTGGTTGTGTTCTCATGCAACATGGGAAAGTGATTGCTTACGCATCACGGCAGCTTAAGCCTTATTAGGAGAACTATCCTACGCATGAATTAGAACTTGCAACTGTTGTGTTTGCACTGAAGATTTGGACGCATTACTTGTATGGCGAATCATGTGATATCTTCACAGATCACAAAAGCTTGAAATATATTTTCACCCATCGTGAACTGAACATGAAGTAGAGGAGGTGGTTAGAGCTGTTAAAGGATTATGGCATTAATATGCAGTATCATCCCGGCAAGGCGAATGTAGTGGCAGATGCTCTTAGTAGAAAGTCGGGTATGATCAACGACATTAAAATAGAGGAAGATATTATACGAGACTTGGAGCTACTAGATATTGAGATCATGGTACGTAGACAACATGGATACTGGGCTAATCTTAGAGTGGAGCCTGACTTACTCTCTAGGATCAAGGAAGCTCAGAAGGATGATGGTGAAATATGGGCAATTATTCAGAACATAGATCAGCAGACGGAGCTTCGGTTAGATGACGACGACATCTTATGGCAGGGCACTAGACTTTGTGTTCCTGATGATATTACATTCAGGGAGGTGTTATTGTCTGAAGCTCATAGCTCCCCATTCTCCATTCATCCTGGTTCCACCAAGATGTACCACGACATCAAACAATATTTCTGGTGAAGTGGTATGAAACAGGATGTTGCTACCTATGTCTCCAAATGTCTTACTTGCTAGCAGGTTAAGATCGAGCATCAACGATCTAGTGGTCTACTACAACCATTAGACATTCCAGAGTAGAAGTGGGACAAGATCTCCATGGATTTTGTCACCGGACTTCCGCAGACCAAGAGGAAGAATGATGCCATTTGGGTTATCGTTGACCGACTTACCAAGTCAGCTCATTTCTTACCGATCCGCAAGGATGATGCTTTTAGAAAACTCGCTGACTTATATCAGAAGGAGATCATAAGACTTCATGGTGCTCCATCCAGTATCGTCTCGGACAGAGATCCTCGGTTTACTTCGTAATTTTGGAGAAGTATGTAGAAAGCTTGGGGCACCAGACTTAAGCTTAGCACGGCTTTCCATCCTCAAACAGACAGGCAGTCAGAGCGTAGAGGAAATGCTTCGAGCGTGTGCTTTAGAATGGACAGGAAGTTGGGACGACTACACCTGTTTGGTAGAATTTGCATACAACAACAGTTGGCACGCCAGTATCAAGTGTGCACCGTTTGAGATGTTGTATGGTAGGAAGTGTCGCGCCCCAATCTGCTGGGATCAGGTCGGTGAGCGAACACTTGAAGGTCCGAAGATGATAGAAATGACAACCGAGAGAGTTGCTGTAGCTAAGGCGAAACTGCAAGAAGCTCGTGCACGTCAAAAGAATTATGCCGACAAGCATCTTAGGGATTTGTATTTCAACGTAGGAGATCATGTTTTTCTCAAGGTATCATCGGCGCGTGGAGTTAAACGTTTTGGAATCAAGGGAAAACTCAGTCCTCGATTCATCAGACCGTTTGATATCATCCAACGAGTCGGCGAAGTATCGTATCGTTTAGCGTTACCTCCGCAACTTTCTCATGTTAATAATGTCTTTCATGTGTCCTTACTCAGAGGGTACAATTATCATCCCCTTCACATGGTTCAGTATCTATTTGAACAGATTCGTGAAGATCTTACCTTCATTGACGAACCCGAACGAGTTCCTGATCGACAGGAACGAGTCATGAGGAAGAATAAGATTCCATCGTCAAAATCCTTTGGAGGGACCATTCCGAGCGGGAAGCCACTTGGGAGACATAGGAGTCTATCCGGACTTCTTATCCTCATTCCAAGTTTTGATTCGGGTATGTTCCTCTTTCAGCTTACGTTATCTATAATTCGGGGACGAATTATTCTTTTTAGGGAGGAAGAGTTGTAAAACCCGCATATAAATACCATGAACAGTACATTACGTAAACCTACGAACCAATTAAAACTTTCCATTTATGTCATGTACACGTGTCACGAACATTAAATTCAGAAACTACGTACGTATTACTACACGATAATTATGAAGTACGTAACATTACACGATAATTATTAAGTACAATAATTATAATCACGAACATATGATCACGAACATTTATAAACACGAGAATTAATATAGAGATTTTAAGTTCTTTGAATTGGTCTAATCGAATTGATCACGGTTAAAAGTGTGACTCAGTTGTTCTTGGTCGATAAAAGAGAAAATGTCGTTGATTATCTATTTTAAAGTAAAAATAAAAACTTTTAAAATTATAAACTAAAAATAAAGACTTTAAAAATAAATGACAAAAGATTAAAACTTGATGAAAAGTAAATTTGAAAATAAACTAAGACAAAACACTTTGAAAATAAAGCTTAAGAAAAATGGCGGGAAAATGCAAATTTAAAAATAATTCGGAAAACACACTCAAAACTTAAGTCGGAATACACCAAAACAAGACCTAGTTCGAAATCCTACAACTTAACATAATTTGGAAAACGATTTTTGCAACTAATCCGGAATCACCATTCAATATGCAATCCGGAATGTAAACAAACCTTGCAATTTGGAATATGCCTTATACACCTAATCTGGAATCTGTGATCTTCACGTAATTCGGAATGTATTGTTCTACACTTAATCTGGAATACATAAAAATCCCACCTTATTCTGAATATGGAGTTATAGCTAATCCGGAATGTAGGTTTATGACCTAATCCGGAATGTATATACTATATGTAATCCGGAATGTGTAAACTGCACACAATCCGGAATGATGGTTTGTATTATAATCCGGAATAAATTTCAAAATTAATTCAGAATACCTGATTTCCACATAGTTCGGAAAGCACAATTTAGTCCTAATCCGGAATCTTTGAAGAATAAAAGTTAGTTCGGAATGAGGGTTTAGTAATCCGGATTAACAAAAAATAAGCAAAATTTAAATAAGCACTTACCAAAACTTAAACCAAACTAATCTTAAGAAAAAGCTAATAAGCCACAAATCAAAAACTATAAAAACACCAAATGAGCAAAATATTTAAAATAAACTTTTAAAATCTTAAACTATTAAAAACCACTTAATTAAAAATAATACAAACACACAATAAGCAATAAGCACAATAAGCTAAAACATCAAACACATCAAATTTATAAGAACAATCAAATAAGCAAATCAATAAAACATTTAACAAGATTAAACAAACTACATGATTAATCAAATCAACCACCAGATTAAGATTAAGAAAGGAAGAATGAGAAATACTTAATAAGCTTGAATTAATGATGAAAATTAAGATTCAGATACAAGATTTAAAGATGAAAGATTAAATAAACTTGAAAGAAAAACTAGAGAGAGAGAGTAAACACCTACTCCTAATTACCTTAATGAAAGTAAAAATTAACTCACAAAAATAGCCACAACAAATGAAGGCTAGTGTCTTTATATAGTGGGAGGGATGTGGTGTTGTTGGTTCCTCTTTCTCTTGTCTTTTCGTCTTTTTAAATAACTCGTCTTTCTCGACTTTGTCTCGGGATTTGTCGATAGATAAAATGAACTCATCTTCTAATTTTCTTCTTTTATTAGATTTGGTTCTTCGACTTCGTTAAACTTCCGTCTTTAGTCTTTTTCTTCGATAAATCTTCAGAATAAGCCTTTGACTTCCGTTCTTTTTGCACTTATGATCTTTTGACTTCGTCTTTTGTCTTTTTCTTCTATAAAAGCCCGTGAAAGCCCGTGTTTTCTTCCTTTTCCATATTTTTGTCCTAAAACACAATAAAAACACAAACCGCGCATAATTCCGACTTTTACGATATTAAATACACGTTTTGGTCTCGTTTTTACTTGTTTTAAGTGGTGAAAGGATAAGTGTTTTCACACTTATTAAATCCCCTACACTTGACCATTGCAATGCCCTCATGCAATGCATGATTTCAAAGCAAATTTTAACATTTTCCATCATAATTAACCTATCTCGGCCTTTATCATAATGTACTTACTACTATAATAAAAGAAACTAAACAACGATGAAAAGATGAAAACTTTTTAAAAGATATAACAATTTCCTTTAATTATTAACTTTGAAATTGTTTGATGGAGGAAACTTGTAAAGAAATCTAAGACTTAAATTAGGGCTTTAGTGTCATGAATATTAATCACCCTCAAGTTTCACGTTCCCCATACCAAGCATAAAAACAAGATCATTGTTTACCATAAGTTCTCAAGTTAAAACCACTTATATAAGACAATTGTGTAATACTCCTTCTCCAATTCCTAAGTTGTATCTCTAGATTTTAAAGTCATTCACCCGTAGGTTCATTTGACTTATTAAATAATCATTAATCCAAAAATGAAGGCAAAACGGTGTAAACCCGACACTCAGAACCTAACCTCGTCCTAAAAAAAGTTGTCACTAAAGTAAGCCCATATCAAGAATAATTTAACACAATTTAGGGAATAAATTCCCGGATCCGAAATTTGACCAATAGTACTACTTATTATTTCCTCCAAAGTCATGTAGACTTTATGTTGAGATTAGCAACTTTACGTCATATACCCTTTAGGCTCTTTAAGATGTAAAAGTGCTCCTCATCTATGGTCCACACCCTAAGGCTCCTTGAACCACAAACAAGAGAATTGATTATTTATCAATTTTTTTCAACACTTACCATGCCATACAACCTAAGGCTCTAATGACAAGGTTCGTGATACATGCCCCACACCCTAAGGCTCCTTGAGGTCATGTTTTAACCTTATTCTTTCTTTATTTATGATATATATATTAGGCCAAATTCCGTGGTCCCATGGTCTGAATGCCTCCTACTTAGTGGTTATGAGCCACCTTAGTCGGAAGTCCACAATGCTGGTATCCTCAATGTGTTCATGCTTTTATTACAAGGAGATAAAAGAGTTGGCTAAGAGCTAAAATATCGAATCTAAACCGTAAAAATCCTCATTTATTAAGCAAATAAATATACAAGCGGGAAGAAAGAGCCACAAAAACTCATATAAGCAAGAATTAACCCTTTAACTTATTATCAACTCTATCATCTCTCGTTCTCCACAATTTAAAATCTCAAGTAATGAGACTCGTGGATGCTTAGCCTAATAAACCAATTAAGGTCCATATGGTTAAGGATACTAGCTAGAGTAAACTTGGATAAGTAACTCGGGTTGAGTCAAAATATTCACGACATGCCTAATATATCAAAGACATCTAAACTTGCTAAAACCATTTTATTCATTTATGTTTCTTTTGACTTTATTCTTGAAATGGAATATATACATACGATGCGATGACAAAAGGAAAGAAAATAAAAGAAAATAAATAAATAAAATACTAATAGGCCAAAATAGATGAAATTTTTTGAAAAATGTTGAAAAATATTAAATTTTTCGGTTTAAATGAGGACATATTCATGGAAAAGCCCACTTAACTTCGATAGAAGTCTCCCCTACACTTGATATAAACATTGTCCTCAATGTTTAAGCATGTGGGAATAAACTCCCCTACACTTAGGACACTGTGCACGTAGTTTAAATCTTTCTAAGGAAGAGACAACTAACGTGATTCCTATTTCAACATTTATCGATAAAATATTGAATCACAAGAGATAGGATAGAACCGGGAAGACGGGTACACAGGATCATGGGTCGTCAAATATCATCAAAAGTGGATCTTTGAAAGCTTTAATCCCTGCACATCATAAGAAACAAGACAACAAACACCTACTTGGCTCCCCCTACACTTATTATGAAAAACGGGTAAAAAGGATAGATCATCGGGCTGCCTCTCGAGAAGCGCTTATTTTTGTTAACCGAGTCACGAGCCTGACTCGACCCAGAACTAAAATAAATTCAAGGGAAACGTGGAGAGGGATGGAATCATCTCATGAGAGATGTTCTCTCCAAAGTAAAACTTAACACGTTGGCCATTCACCTTAAAGTTGGGCCCATTTGGTTGAGATAACTCAATTGTGCCATACGGGAAAATTTGGGCGACGGTGAATGGACCGGACCAACGGCTCTTAAGTTTTCCAGAAAAAGATTTTCAACCGAGAGTTAAAGCGTAAAACTTGATCAACTATGTGAAACTCTCGGTTCTTAATCCTAGAATCATGGATGAGCTTAGTCTTCTCCTTATAGATCAACGAATTCTCATAAGCCTCATTCTTAAGTTCATTAAGTTCATTGAGTTGGATTTTCCTAAGATCACCGGCATTGTTTATGTCAAAATTAGCCCATTTTAAGGCCCAATAAGCCTTATGCTCCAACTCAATGGGGAGGTGGCACGCCTTTCTGTACAGAAGACGATAAGGAGTACAACCTATAGGTGTCTTATAAGCAGTACGGAAAGCCCACAAAGCATCATCTAACTTATCGGCCCATGAGGCATGATGCTCTCCCACGGTACGCTCTAAGATTCGCTTAAGTCCACAGTTGGAAATCTCGGCTTGACTATTAGTTTGTGGATGATACACGGTGGAAAGTCGGTGATTGACACCATACTTAGCCATGACTCGTGGAAATTGATCATTGCAAAAATGAGTACCGCGATCACTAATGATAACACGAGGAACACCGAATCTAGCAAACAATTGTTTTAAAAAGTTCACAACCACCCTCGCATCGTTCGTAGGTAAAGCCTTTGCTTCAACCCATTTGGATACGTAGTCAACGGCTACGAGGATGTATTTGTTCCCTTTGGATGATGGAAATGGCCCCATAAAGTTGATGCCCCATACGTTAAAGATTTCACACTCTTGGATGAAATTTTGAGGCATCTTATCTTTATGTGTGATCTTGCCTAGTCGTTGGCAAGCATCACAATGCTTAACCATCTCATGAGCGTCATGATAAATGGTGGGCCAATAAAATCCAGAATCGAAAACTTTCTTAGCGGTGTAGTTATGACCAAAGTGACCACCGGTGAGTCCTTTGTGGCAAGCTTCAAGGATTAATAAAGCTGCCGGTCCATCAACACACCTACGAATGACAAGACCCGCACATTACTTGAAAAGATAAGGGTCGTGCCAATAATAGTGCTTAATATCCTTAAAGAATTTTTTCTTTTGTTGGGACGTTAACCCTTTCATAAGAACACCACCCGCTAAATAGTTTGCAATGTCCGCAAACCATGGGGTATCGTCAGGATTAGAGTTAATAGACATTAAGGCCTCATGGGGAAAGTATTCATTAATCTCTTGATTTGGAAATTCCCCTTGATAAGGATCCTCAAGTCTACTAAAATGATCCGCGACTAGGTTTTCCGCTCCTTTTTTATCACGAATTTCGATTTTAAATCCTTGGAGGAGCAAAACCCAACGAAGGAGTCTCGGTTTAGCATCTTGCTTGGTCAACACGTATTTCAAGGCGGAATGGTCGGTGTAAACGATGGTGGTGGAAAGCACAAGATAGGGGCAAAATTTCTCAAAAGCATACACTACGGTTAAAAGCTCTTTTTCGGTAGTGGTATAATGCAATTGAGCCCCCGTCATTGTCTTACTAGCATAATGGATTGGTTGGAAGTGATTGTTAACTCATTGACCTAAAACCACGCCTACCGCGAAATCACTAGCATCGTACATGAGCTCGAAAGGTAACTCCCAATTTGGAGAGACTAAGACCGGTGCCTTAGTTAATTTACCATTAAGAAGTTCGAAAGAGTCGAGACATTCTTGAGAAAAGATGAAAGGAGCATCCTTTTCTAAAAGATGAGTCATTGGTCGAGCTATATTAGAGAAATCTTGAATGAAACGTCGATAAAATCCCGCATGACCTAAAAAACTCCTAACTCCTTTGACGTTGGTAGGTGGAGGAAACTTAGCAATGACGTCAACTTTAGCACGGTCGACTTCGATACCGGCTTTTGAAATTTTGTGACCGAGGACAATGCCTTCTTTTACCATGAAATGGCATTTTTCCCAATTAAGAACGAGACGAGTGTCTTCACACCGTTTAACCATACATTCTAAATTGGCAAGGCACGAAGAGAAAGAATCACCATAGACTGAGAAATCGTCCATAAAGACTTCCATAGTTTCTTCAACCATGTCATGGAATATAGCCATCATACACCTTTGGAAAGTCCCAGGAGCATTACGTAAGCCGAAAGGCATTCTTTTGTAAGAAAATGTTCCATAAGGACAAGTGAATGTGGTTTTCTCTTGGTCTTTAGGATCGATAGGAATTGGGAAGTATCCGGAGAAACCATCTAAGAAGCAATAGTAGTAATTACCCGCTAAACGCTCGAGCATTTGATCCATAAAAGGAAGAGGAAAATGATCCTTATGAGTGGCATTATTGAGCTTGCGATAGTCTATGCAAACTCGCCAACCCGTTACAAGTCGAGTAGGAATCAACTCGTTGTTTTCATTGGGAACAACGGTTATTCCACCTTTCTTAGGCACACAATGGACGGGACTAACCCATGGCGAATCCGTAATAAGGTAAATCATTCCGGTATCTAGAAGTTTGATAACTTCTTTCTTAATGACGTCATGATTTTTTGGATTAACCCTTCTTTGGCTTTGGGTTGCGGGTTTAAAGTCATCTTCCATGGGAACTTTATGAGTGCAAAAGTTAGGATCAATCAGCGGATATCGGAGATTTTCCAAGAAAATGCTTTCTTATGATTCTTAAGCACATCGATAAGTCGAGATTTTTCATCCTCTTTTAAGTCCTTTGCAATTATGACGGGTAACTTCTTATTGTCTTCTAGGAAAACGTA